>CM039582.1:23503416-24103416 GCA_022457205.1 Saccharum spontaneum | reverse complement strand
CGAACTAAAGCTTGCAAAGTTTTAATGACGTGGTTGCGGTAATGCTCTCCTCAGGGTGTCCGTCCTACAGACAACGCGCTTTCCAGTCAGCGCCGCTCGCTCCCGTGACGTGAGCTCCTGTCCGCGCCTGCGACGCGAGCTCCCATCCGCGCCCACGACACTCGCTCCCGTCCGCGCGCGACGCTCGCTCCCATCGGAGACGTCCAATCCCCTTCCTCTGTGGCCTGTCTCCAGGGTAGGGGCGCACACAGTTCAAAACTGTATCTTTCTTGTTACTCACCAACCAGCGACCATTTAAAGTCAACACCCACTTTTACATTCATAAAAGTAGTGATAATGCCCAAAGATTGCAAGCAATACTGCAATGAAAGAAAAGATGTCCAAGCGATTCTTTTTCACAACAAAAGAAACATGACTGATCGTCTATCTTTCTTCTTTTACTCAAGTTATCTCTAGTTAACAGGATGATATGAACTCGGGGAGGGACAGCGAGCTTTCAAACAGCTGGAACATAAACTGGCTTAACTCCTGTAAAGGTGATCATTGAGTACAAGGACTGAACTCCTAACCGTGGGCTTTCATTGGTAAAGAATTTCAAGATGTTAGGCGTCAAGCAGTGGTCAGGTATTTATTATGATGCTCATCAAGTCATCAAGCATCATGGTCACAAGAAGGTGGCTGTGCCTCTTGTGCTCACCGGTCACCGCTGACGGAGAGTTGTGTGGTCTCTATAGCATAGGTAGTTTCACCTATAGTCGTTTTAGTTGTGACTTTGTTATTTCCATTTCTCTATACTTAGCTGCGCCTGGTCGCAGATTGTTTGCCTGTGAGTGAGATTTGTATAGCAAGGATTGCGTAGGTCACGCCTTCCGATCAATGATCTTGGTAAGTTCAGACTTGATAGAATCATGGATAATTGTTGGATGTAATTCTCTCTTCTATTAATAAAAGCAAAAGAAAAAAAAGGATTGAAATGAATATATGGCATTAGAGTCATAAGCCCAAATGGTCATAGTGAAAATGATGCCACATATTCATCAGACCCCGAGACACAACGCTACTATTTAAAAGTAAATACGAGCTGCTTTGCATCCCAACAATCTGCTATGGTACCTCTTTTCATTTACAATCACATACAGTACAGCGGCCAAAACTAGATAGCTGTGTTTTTTTTTTTGATAAAGAGATAGCTAAGCTAGAGTACCCAAACCAATTATCTTCCCAAAAGCGCAGCTTCCTAGCATTACCAGAAGAATATCTCCAATCTTTGTGCACAATGCAGTTTTTCAAAACACTAGTTGGAGTGTTTGGTTTGGTCTATTCCTCAAATTTAGTAGAATGACTCCATTCCCAGTATTGGTACTAATTATTAACTTGTGAGAAATGAGGTGACGATGAATCAACTTATTTTATTCTACAAATCAAACAAAAAAACTAGAAAGTAAAATGATGATAACCAAACACCCCTTAGATGTCGTCAGTGATGACAGCAGAGCAGATTTTGAACAGCTAGAGAGGTTTGTGGAGCAGAGTGATGAACTGTTCCATGGTACACGGTTACAGCTCAACCGTTGCATAAAACACCAGACTGTCTTGATCCCACTGTTCCAGTAGTACCTTGTGCTTCCGTTCACCTCTCATTTGGGGGCGAAAAACGTGGCTGGCCTCCTTAATTCGAAAAATCCGGTTCGTAAATTCACATATATTTGTTTATTTCCCCCCTGGAAATTAGCACCCCAAGATAAAGACCCTTATCATGCATCCCAAGTGTTACCTGGAGACGAAAAGCATCACTGTTGTTCAAATTTCTTTGGTGTCTCATTGTGCAGATGGACAGGAAATGGCCATCGTTGCCCTTTTCTTTTTCCCTGACGAACAGCAATGGTTTCCTTGTCGCCTTCGCAGGTCACTGTCGGATTCATGCTGCACAACAATTTCAAATTTAGTTGTTAGCATGAGTGTCAGGGCGGCATCAAGCTCCAGCAGAACAAACTTCACAGCCTCCTCGTCTCCTCCCTGTTGCCGTTGCAGTTATTCATTCCTTCATGCAGACAAATTGGCAATTAGGTTTGTCTGTTGAATTATTATATGAAAATATATATAGGAGTAGTTTTCGTACATGAACAGTTGATGAAATTTATGTGTCCATATATTTATGTATCTTTATTTTATTTTTGGTGATGTGTACTGTGGTGTCTATATAAGTGCGCCTATTCACAACATCTCCTTCATCCTTGTACTGGTGTGTGTTGGTTACCATGGAGATGGGGCGATCGGGAAATGGTGGCGGCAAGGTGGTCAGCTTCGACGACGCCATCAGCGGGAGGCGCCTGAACGGCAGCTCCCTGTCGTCGTACCTTGACATGGGCCGGGACGCCGACGGTGGCCGCGTGACGCCGCTGCCGTTGCCGGCGCATGCCATGGCGAGCCGGCGGCGCATGTACGCCGACGGCGAGCTCGACGTGTTCGCTGCCGAGCGGTACTTCAGAGGCGCAATGGACGGCGACGGGGACCGCAACGAAGGTTCTAGTGTCACCACCCCCGCGGTAGCGGCGGTGCAGGTCCAGCAGCCCTTGGTGGAGACGGCCGCTGCGAGGCCGGCGGCGGATCCGGAGGCCGTGGTAATGGCTAAGCCGTCCTCGACGCGCGCGTCGACGGTGAGCTTCACCGCGAGCTCGGCGTCCAGCGCCAACAGCCAGACGGCGCTCTTCCGGGGCGGGCTCCGTCGACGGCGGAGCTCCCGAGACAACAAGTGCTGCGTCCAGGTCGGCGTGCTCATGCGCACGTGCTCCGGGAAGCGGTCGGTGCGCGTGGACGGCTGCGCGGCGGCCAAGGAAGCCCCCGACGCCGCCGCCGAGCCGGCGGCGGCGAATGGGATCGACTGGTACAGAGAGCTGAGGATGCACAAGGCCGCGCTTGGGCTCTCTGTCTCTGGGGATGGCAATAGCCATGGCCTGGTGGCCGCCGGTCTGGGTCTCCCGCCAAGCTTGAATCTTGGGACGGCGAAAGTGGCAGCCATCGGGAGGGAGGTGACGACAGGAGAGGAGAAGGAGGCTGCTGCTGAGCTCACCTTCTCAAGTTCTACGAGGAGGAGAAGCAACTTTACTCTGGTGGCTCCGGTCAGAGCCAGCGTGCCGTCGAGCGGCCACGTCGTCGGCGATCCCGGCGGAGCAGGTAAAGTTGGCTGTGGCGGTAGCGCGCACCACCTCCACGACAACGATGATGACGACGACGACGACGCCGGGAGCGAGTCGAGCTCCGACCTGTTCGAGATCAAGAGCCTGATGATCGGCGACTGCCCCTACGAGCCGAGCGAGGCGAGCATCCAGTGGAGCGTGGTGACCGCGGACGCGTCGGAGCGCGGCGACCGCGTCCCCGCCAGATGGGTCGGCGGCGGCGGCGCCGCGAGGGGTCCTGTCGCCGGAAGGCAGCTACGGGGGCACCGGGCGGCCGGGATTCTGGCCGGGTGCGCCAGCCACGGGGCCGTTGACGTGTCGGCAGCGACGACGACGAAGGCCGTGCCAAATGCGGTGGCGGCGATGCAGCGGCGGCGCAGTGAAGGATTTCAGAAGGCACGGAGCGGCGCCTGACGATTCTTTATTTTGTAGCCTTCTTCTGCTTGTGTATACGTATATTCATTCATGCCATTGTAACTATCTTGGACGGTGTCAGACGAGAGATTTATGTAGCACGCAACAGCATATGGAAATGGTAGAGATTGCATTGCATGCGCCGTTGGGCTCCTCCTAGCTGTTTGAATTTGTAAGAGCTAGCATTACTGTTGATTGATTGTGCTTGTGCATGGACTTAACTCAGGTCATCTCAAACGGAATGCAATTTCTGTTCTGTTCTAAGATAAGATGGTGCTGAAGGAGAACATACATGCATGATTAATTAATTTCTAAGATAGCCCCGTTCGGCTAGAATTATAAGCCGGTTGAAAAACACTGTTGGCTGATTTTTTGTGAGAGAAAAATACTGTTCTGGCTGAAAAAACAAGCTGAATAAGACGGATTATAAGCCAGATGAACAGGGCCAAAATGCTTACTAACTTTTTTTTTTTGTACCATATCTTGTAGCATCAATGCTTGATTAGACGACAGTAACGTCTCAGGTGTGCTTTGCACACGTAGACGTAGCTACAACCGTACCTATGGAAATATGGGGGCAGAAACTGATGATGTTGCTGTTTCTCTCCCTACAAATTAAAAATTAAACACCCATGACCCATACACATGTTAGAGACAAACAATTCTTCTAAACTTAGGATAATCGAGCAAGCTTTGAGACTCATCTGACAGTATAAAACTCTTCTTGTTTAAATATAATAGTGGAGGTGAAGCCTGTCCTTCCATCATATCTCAATCTCTACATCCAACGTTGTAAATCCGTCCATGGTCTCTTAATTAATTGGGAACCGTACCAACACTGAAAAAAAAAATATGAAAACCAAAGCTCTAGCATAGCACGGCCGTGGGCCGTGGCGTTATGTGTTGCTGGCAGGCCGTTGCCATCGCCCATCGCTGTTTGTCTGTCCATGAGCGCACAGCGACCCCCTGCAGCTGTGCTTTGCTTGCCTGGCCTTGGATCTATATCCACGCCCGACGGCGACGCTACTGGAACTGGACCCGGATCCACCATGCTTGTTGCTTGGTATCGCACGCACGCCAAATCAAACTGGGTCGGGGATACGGATATCCATTGTGATTGTTGCTCAAGAGCCCAGAGCCAAGAGCCTACGAAGAATAGACTCTCACCCTGTCAGCATTACTTCAGCAATACTACGTTTTTCTCTCATAATAAATCAGCATTAGTAACAGCCAAATTTCAGCGAAATGAACAGGGCTCCATCTAGAGAGATCACAACGACTTGTGTTGGGCAGGGCTCCTGTAGTTTTCCGTCCAAGATCACAGGCACTACTAGTATTTAAGAAGAGGCATGGAGGATGAAAGCATTACTTCAGCAATACTACATTTTTCTCTCATAATAAATCAGCATTAGCAACAGCCAAATTTCAGCGAAATGAACAGGGCTCCATCTAGAGATCACAACGACTTGTGTTGGGCAGGGCTCCTGTAGTTTTCCGTCCAAGATCACAGGCACTACTAGTATTTAAGAAGAGGCATGGAGGATGAAAGCTAGGTTCTTATCCAATCTGCTACTGTGCTGCGTGCGTACTCACCCCCAAAATGTGTGTGCCAGATCCCTTCCGTCACTGTAGCGCATTACGACTTTTGCAACAAGTTCAGCTCATCTGTTCGACCGTTTGTTCAGGCAGGCGCATCACCACGTTGCTGTCCAACAGCTCTTCGTCAGGGTCTAACTTCAACAGACTAGCTGCGGTTTTACACTTGTACACATCATAAAAGGCTTCCTTTCAGGTACTTTTAAAAAAAAATTAACGGCACAACTTCCTGTATAAATCTGCATATTGATCGTGGCTGAATTTCATCTAGAAATCAGCAGCACTGCACACCTGCAACAGGCAGCTTCACCGCTGCATTCAGGGGAGAAAAACCTGCAACGGGTCGCCACATTTTCTTCATTATAAACGTTTGTGCACTTTCATCAGATTGAAACAAAAAAACAGGACATGCAAAATAATATCTGCATGTATTTCAGCCCAGTGCTCGAGTTCGTTACAAGCTTCTCAGTTCTCACAACAAAACCTCTCTCATTCTCTATCCCCACCATTCTCAGTGAGATCAAAGTGGATACCAATTGAACAAACGTTACAAACTTATACAAATAAAATGCATCCACCAACTTTATTATTGTTTATTAGATGGCCTACAAAGGAGGCATGAACCAGGAAGACCTGGGATCAACCTATGCTGAGGCTGGTATTCTTATTGCCATCATTTGGAGGAGCCATGGCCTATCAACGTCTGGGTCGATAAAAGTGTGCGCAAGGAACTGCTCTGCTTCAACATCCAGCAATTGTCTACACCAAGTCACCCGGTTCGACGGCTGGGAGCCTGGCCCTGAGCACCTGCAGAAACCAGTGTTAGCAGATACCACTGCAGTCTATGCTCTACATCATCCATCCCCGACACACTAGATTCACAACAACACAATCATATTACAAACAGAACAACCAAAGAGCATAAGTCGATAGTCTTCATGAGGATTGATTGGTGTCAGTGACAAGACAACTATGGAGGTTTTTGCAACATTTCGGGTTAATATCACTAGCTGATAGTTACATGGAATTGTCCAATTATTACCTGTACTCATAAAAGCAAGCAGTTCGCTCATTCTCGGATTTGTCCCAGTTATGCCACCCAGAAGGCTTAATGCATCGATCCATAAAAGTGTATGCAAAGACAACCCTTCCAAAGGGGCCCCATGGCCGACCTAGGAACATATATCCACCATCTCCATTTCCAGTAATAGTACACCTGAAGTGTCAAAACAAAAAGGAGCAAAAACAACACATTAATAATGCTAAAGCAACATTCTAAATGTTTTTATAAAACACACCAAGCAAATAAAGTTTCAAAAATATGAAATAGTTGAGTGCCTTATTAAACAAAACTACATACACCAGACTCACCTCAAGAATACATAGCCAGTAGATTCTGATGTTACACCAGACTCACCTCAAGAATACATAGCCAGTAGATTCTGATGTGGACTTCCGGCTATGAGCAGTAATAAATCCTGCTGCTTTGCAATGGATATGGCAATGTTCCATAAGGGCGATAGAGTTACCAAAGATGAAGTCACAATGGCCTTCAATATAACAGTCTCTTAAGTACTGTTTTCCGTAGTGTAAGTATAATGTGTCCTGTTAAATTTTGTTTAGAATTAGAGTTTCCAAATGTTATTGAAAAGTATATATCCTGGTTTTTGAGGCGATTTAAACAGGAGCTGAAGAGACAGACGTACTTGCCAACCAAGGAACCTGCAGTTGTAGAAAGCACACCTATCTGCGGTCACCCGGACTGCAACAGCCTGCCCAGAGCCCTGTATCAATGAGTAGCACACATCAACTTCCAATCTCACACCTATAGCATGATCATCTGTTTATGCCAGGAGAAGAAGCAAAGAACCAATACCTGGGGAGCTGAATTCTCAAACGTAATATTCTCTGCAATGAAATCCTCCCCCTCAACAATGAACGTACCACAGCCAAATGTTCCTGTTCCTATAACCCTGGATGACTTTATGAGAAAAAAACAGCACAGTTCATCATTATGAGATATAAATAAGAATTATTCAAAATGTTAAGCACATTTCGAGCTGTGCTCAGGAGTAAACTCAAGGGGGTGTGGCTACAGAACTGCCTATTCAAATATCTGTTTGTGCTCATAGGATGGGAGAATCTTATACACCTCGGTCAAAATTGGTGAAAACAGTTTACCGGTTGTCTCTATGCACCAGCAGCATTGTCCCTGATTATAGGCTGGTATGCAAAGGAATGGAAAGAAACATGCATCTTATCTAATAATAAACCCCCAAAGGCTAAAGGTTTGTATGACTTTGATCAAACTATGTGGCGGAAGCTAAGAAAGGTTCATGCGTGCAAAGGTCAAAGCCTGAAACCCATGTGATTAGCAACTAAAGTAGTTTACGTTAATCGGCTAAATCCGGTCAGGCATGCAACAGCAGTCCTTGGAACCTACGGAGTACTAATCATAGCGACCGTAACACACGCACACAAGTGACAAGCCTGCCGGGCATTTCGTCGAGCAGGACGCAAGCAGGCGGAGAGAGAGGGAGCAGACGCCGCCGCCGCCGCCGCCGCGTACCTGTGAGTGCTTGATGCGCGTGGCGGTGTTGTCCCATGACACGACGGTGGCCTCGGGCGAGGCCCCCGCGACGGTGATGAAGTTCTTGGTCTTGGCGACGTGGACGGGCTCCCTGTAGACCCCCGGCGCGAGGCGGATGACGACGCGCGCCCGGTTGCCCAGCGGCACCGCGTCGACCGCCGCCTGCACCGTGGGGAAGCACTCCCCGTCCCCCTTCCCCGGCGGCGCCACCTTCAGAACCCGCCTCACCTCCTGCTGCTGCTGCTGCGCCATGGCAAGCAATGGGAACGGGCGGGCGGATCGGTGGAAGACGAAGGCTTCGGCTAGGCGCGCGTGGTTGGTGTAACAGGCAGGCAGGTGTTGGAGCCGCGTGGACCAGCGTGGAAAGGAGAAGAGAGAACCGGCGGGGGAGGGCTTAAATAGGCGGCCGGTCAGCGGTTTTGAATCTACACGGCCACAGCAAGACCGAGGGGGGGTGTTTAGTTCCAAAATTTTGGCTTTGACGACTTGTTAATTAGTGTTTAATTATAAACTAATTAGGCTTAAAAGATTTGTCTCGTGGTTTTTTACCAAATTATATAATTAATTTTTTTCGTCTACATTTAATGCTCCATGCATATATATCCGAACATTTGATGTGACGAAGAATCTTGAAAAATTTTAGGAACTAAATACCCCAAGGTGAGTGACGACCGCTTCTGTGGGCGGTGGTTGCCGTCAGCCAAACTTTAGAAGATTCTTGCAAGGAGCATTTTCTTTCAGCCGCGCCGCTAGCAACAGCTATTAGTTCAAACGAACCGTTTACGCGATTGGTTGACAGAGTGACAGATGCAATGTTTGTGAGGGGACAAGATGAGCAACTCTGGTAATACTCCTAGACTGGTATGCGAATTCGCACTAGCCGGTAGCCAGGAGAAATCACAGCTGCAAAGAGGCCAAAACAAATCAATCTCACGCGTCTTTTCTTCTTATGCGAAGGCCTCCAATGTCCGTGCAAAGTAGAATCGATTGTTTGTATGTCTGACAACGGCCGTAAGAATCCCAACCTCTCAGGTATGTGGATTTGGTGGTTAGTGACAACTTGGAGAAACATAATTTATGTTACGATAATGATACCCTTAGAGCATCCGTCCTTCCGGATGGCACGGACCCGACTCGCGTCGTGCGCCCTCGCTTCTCACGCCTCGCGCCGGACCCGCCTCGCGCTGCGCGCCCCCGCACCACGTCAATGAGCTCCATTGGGTGATAGCAGGTAGATGAGCATATGTTTGCAACCATATGTTTCATACGTTTCAGAACATATGTTTTATCTAGATGTTGCAAAAGTAGATCTGATGTTGTATATGTTGCAATGGTTATACATGTATATATGTTTCGAATGTTCCCGCTGTTTTCAAACATATGTTGCAAGTGTTTTATCTGGATGTTGCATACGTTGCAGTGGCTATACACGTAGGCTGCAAGTGTATGTTTCAAATGTTTCAGCTGGTTCAGAAATATGTTGCAAGTGTTTTATCTGGATGTTATGTATGTTGCAGTGGCTATGCACATTTGTTGCAACCGTATGTTCCAAATATTTTACCTGTTTCAAACGTACGTTGTGGAGCGCTTCATGTTGCAAGTGTTTTCATTAGCAGGTATCATGCGAAGCAGCAACAGGCACGTGTAGCCCGCAGCAGCGCGCAGCAGCAACAGGTGCATGTGGGCGCGTGCAGCCCAATAGCAGCATGCGTAGGCGTGCAGTAGCATCTTGCGCATGCGGGGCATTCAACAGTTGCATCGTAGGCGCCTGCAGCCCAGCAGCGGCGCGCAGCTGCAGCAGGCGCATGTGGGCGCGTGCAGCCCAACAGCAGCATGCGTAGGCATGTAGTAGCATCTTGCGCATGCGGGGCATTCAACAGTAGCATCGTAGGCGCGCAACAGCATCAGACGCATGCGGACACGTGCAACAGGCAGAACATACAGCAGCATCATGTGTAGGTGAAGCAAGCAGGCACGCGCAGGCGTCCGAACGGGAGCTAGTGTCCGGACGTCCGAGCGCTAGCCACGCCCAGGTCATAATATATGAAGATATCCCTGAGTGCGGATGAAAAGGTGATAAAAAAACTCCGTATTGAAAGATGAAGATCATTCAAGACTCATGCGCTACAATCAAGGACTCAAGATAAGGCAAAGAATCTCTGAAGAGTCAAGTATCATGATTAAGGGGATTGGATTTGAGTATGAGAAACTCAACCAGGTGTTCAATGTGTATGGTGGTGCCAACATGGTGAACCAATGGTCTCGAACTTGGTTATACAACGAGGAATCCAATAAAATAAGTTAGATCTCAATTGAAGCATGAAGTGAACGGACCGGACCGTTGAAGGTCAAGATCGGCCTATGGTTTTCTAGGTGAGAACTGTTTATTCTCACGGAGCGAATGGTCCAACTGTGATGGTGGAGAGCGCTACACAATCTTCGAATGATTTGCTGAAGCTGGAGCTCTTTGCAAAGTTCCAACCACTACTATTAAAGACAATAGAAAGGATGGTCCATCCAAAGGCAATGTGGTGCTGCCGAAGAGTCTCCGGAATAAGTTCAAAATGTTCACCATTAGCATTAGGGTTTCACTATTGAGCTGAACAATGGAAAGGATGGTCAAGCACTCACGCAAGCGCGCGTGACAAATGGATGAAGAAGTGGGTTGCCCCTTTTTTTTAGAAAAGAGAATATATTAATATCCCAGCTTCTGCATCAACCAATGCATATAGCTGTTTCTTATTACAGAATTACAGAGTTCCAGGACCTAGTTGTCTCATCGAAGGTAGAAGTCTCCACACGTCTTCAGGCTGCTAGTCAGAATGCCTCTTGGCACCGGAAACAGCCGCCGCTGTGCGGGACTGCCTACCGCCAAACCACGCAGGTCAACTCGGCAACTCAAATCTGCTGGCCACTATCTTCCACGCCGGCTTCCTTGCCAACTTTGTGGTCACAACTAGCGGACGATCCTATCAAACCGTCGCCCTCCATTGCCAAGCAGATGTGAAGCCTTCCAATCGCTGCGTCACCGCCCTCCTCCTGACCACCTTCCTCCGTCGTGGATACTGCAAACTTGAATCCTCAACTAAGCCTCCACCTTCCTCACCACGACGCTAGCTGCCGCCACAGACACGAGCACGAGCTTCCCTAAACAACGCCTCCAAGGAGGGACACGACACATCTGTGCCGCCGTTGCCTGACCAGACGGTCAAGGTTTTCACCTAAGGAAGACACACTGCGCACAGGGGAAAGGGTCATTCGATGAACGCTTCCGACGAAGAAAACGGCGCCCGAAGGCGTCGCCGTCATCGGCCCAAGAGGGACAAGGCTTTCGCCATGGCGCCTCAGCCCCATGCGTAGTAGCCATGGTCCTTCTGCTGCACCAGCCGCCGACCACGGATGGCAGAGTGACAGGCACCGCCGCCCGTGTGAGGCGATGTGTGACCGGCCACCGCCAGCGGCTTCCCGACGTAGCCGCTGGTGTCGCGCCGTCCACGGTCGGCCACCGCGCTGAGCCATCCACCAACCCTGGCCCCTCCGTGCGCCGCCGCCCACGCCGGCTGCGGCCAGCGGCTCCCCGACGTGCCTAGGTCGCCGCCGCCGCCGTAGCCGACGTCTCCTAGCGAGCGACGCGCCATAGCTGAGGAAGCGGCAAGCGGAGAAGGAGCCCGGCGTTGTCCTCGCGCATCCGCCGGCTCTCGCGCCGTCCACAGCCGGACGCCGCGTCGAGCCGTCCAACGACCCCGGCCCCTCCGCGCGCCGCCGCCCACGCCGGCTGTGCCCCGACCAAATCCAAGCGGGGGGCGCCTGATCTGGCCTTAAGAGCACCGGATCCGGTCACTGGTGCTGTGGATCCGAGAGCCGGCCATCGGGGCTACCACCACCATCGCCGGAAAGAACTTCCACAGGGAGGAGAGAAGGAGGGAACAAAGGAGAAGGGCCCCACCGCCACCATCCTCACGGGTTGCGCGGCCTCCGGCAGCACGCTCCGGCAGCGACGAGGAGGCACGGGGAGGGAGGGAGGAGAGGTGGGCGGTGGTGGCGTCGCCGCCCGTGCCGCCCAGACGGGGCGACGCGGGGCCGATCCTATTTCTCCGTCGAAGTGGGTTGCCCCTATTCCTTCGTTTCTGAGAAATCAATCCAATCCATACCTTCACGGTAGATTCTCTATGGAGACGAATCCAACCCACTTAGAATCTCCAACCAAACACTGCTGATAATCTGGATCCAACCAGTTCCAACCCAAGTGAACCATCAATTCAAACACATGCTAAGGCTACTAGTCGGAGTGTGGAGTTGGACATGCCCAAATGACCTTTAACCTGTCTTGCACTTGCCGGACTTTCTGAATGCTTGTTCAACACAAATGGGAAAAAGCTGAGGAATGACTCGTCAGATGCATATGCCTTGCGTTAGGTTCACGCGGTGCCCTGTCCTGTCCTGTATGCACCTGATCGATTTCCTTTTTCCCTTTTCCATACGTCCATCTTTGACGTTCTTTTCTCTGCAGGATCAGAGCAGGACGGATTCCATGGACGCCCAAGATGACATTGCTGCCAACAAATTAAAGGAAAAGGAGAGCACACATCAAAAGCAACTGATGCCTCACGACACTGGAATCCTATACCAGACGGTGGCATTATTCACTGCTAAGCTAATGGTAGAAAGAGATAGTCACTCGTGCCCCTTTCTATCGGTCGGATTCCAAAGTCTCTTTACATCATGTTGAAAGGAAGCACTCTGTATATGTCCTCTGTAATGAGGCAGTCAGTTTTACAAATTACATGTAAGGATCATAACCTAAACTATGGTTAGTTGTATCTTCAAGACAGCATGACCGATTCTTAACTAAACATGATAAGATCATCTGCCAGGTGGAAAGTAGGCACGCTCTGTTTTCAATAGCAGAATAAAATTATGTACGGGTGCCCGCCCACGAGGATTCCGACATGCAGCGCGCAACTTGACAGAGATTTCTGACCACAAGCAGAGTTTTAACGCTACAACTATTGCTGAACAACAGATAATGTTGCATGGGACGGCCACGAGGTCCATGGCGACGCCTCGGGGCGGGGAGGGTTGCAGGGAACACGAGGACAAGCGCCTCAGCATCAGCGACGGGAGCTGGCGGCGGGGAGTTCGCATGTGGTGCGCGGAAAAATCGCCGCCGCGAGCAAGTTGCCGCCGCCATGGACGATGGGCTGGGCTACTACGACGAGCTTCTCTTCTAGGAAGAGTGGGAGAACGCGGGCCACGCAAGTTTTCGAGCTATGGGCTTTCGGACAGGAAATTCTGAATCCACCTTAAGATCTCGGCCTTTCTTCTTCAGTTCTGAGAGAGAAGTTAAGCCCACCTAAACTAAAAATGACACTCATGAAACATTCTAGGCCTTGTTCGTTTGAACTTATCAGCCTGGCTTCAAAATGGCAACGGCCCCGATTCCCGATCCCCGACGGGGATTTCATCCATTTGGGGATGAAAACGGGTTGAATCTGCTCCGCGCGGGGACCTTAACGGGCGAAAGGCCAGCCCCGTCGGGTGAAGCAGGGATGGAGACGTTCTATAGCTGCCCGTCCCCGATACCCACCGGGCCTCGAGAAAGCAGGCTAAAAGAAGCCCACCAGCGCCCCAGCCCAAGCCCAAAGCGGTGTTCCTCTCCCATCCCAAGCCGCAGGTCAAGCGCTCAGGCGCTTCCTCGTCGTCCCCCCCTCTCCCTTTCGGTCTTCCCCCACCGGCCACCCCTTCCCTCTCCCTTCCACTCTTCCCCACCGGCCGCCGCTTCCCTCTCTCTTCCCGTCTTCCCCATCGGCTGCTGCCCTCATCGCTCATTAAGGACCAGGACACTAGGAGTTCAGGACCAAGCGCGAGTCCGCTCCTTCGGTCCCTTTCTCTCCCCCGTCACTTCTTCCTGCGGCCATGGCGCCATGCTCCCTCGGTTCCTGAATCCCAAAACTTTTGTGCTGTGGCTCCTTCCGTCGACTTCAGCTCTCCTGCGGCCCTGCTCCCTCGGTTCCCCGGCTCCGCTTTCCCTTGCCCTGCTGCTTTCCCCATGGCGACGCGGACGAAGCTACCCCTGACTTGCAGTCGGGTGCGTGGCACTTGTTGGGGCCCCACGACTCCAATTGGGGACGGGGACGGGAGAAAGACAGCCCTGATGTGGGGATCGGGGATGGGGAGTGGGGGAAATCGCATACATCAGGGACAGGGACGGCGTTCTAGTCCCCGCGGGGATGTCCCCGTTGCCATCTTTAGCTTGACTTTTTAGTCATGGTACAATATTTTTTCTCTCACAACAAATCAACGAACATTAATTTTTAGTTTGGCTTTTTAGCGAAACAAACAGGGCATCCTGTTGTGCAGGCAGGAAGGAATACCCGTGTCAGTACCTGTTTTTATATAGCACTATAAAATAGCATCCACAATATCGGCCACTATAACGATATTGGGCTTCTACCGCTATCGGCTATTGCTACAATATAATGGATAAAAAAATAACATGTTGAAACTTAACATTCGCTATTGTACTTGGTGGTTACCATTGCAAGCCGTTGTTGCCGTTGTTGGCCGCTATTCCCTACATAAATGGTACCAATTTTACTATTACTAATTAGAGGCACCATATTAACTCTTATAAGTCGCGTTAGGAATAAAGATAAATTCTAAAAATTCTTAGAATAATCAGAAACATCTATCCCTTAATTAGGTAGATTCTAATTAGCATCTCCGATAATAGCCATTGGATCTATTGTTATTTATAAAGAAAATTACCCACCTCTGCCATTACGAAAAATACTTAAAGTAACCCCCTAATTTTGCATATAAATTACTCACCTCTGCCATTATAAAAGATAATTCAAAATAACCCTCTAAATTTATATATAAATTATCCATACTTGCCATCATGAAAAATAATTCAAAATAACCCCCTAAAATTATATCTAAATTACCCAAAAATAATTCACAATTACCCACTCACATTGCATCTAAATTACTTGCCTCCCTTAAATCTATATGTAGATACTAATATATGCTATTACAAAAAAGTCAATATTCATAAAGTATGAGACACACACACACACACACACACACACACACACACACACACACACACACATATATATATATATATATATATATATATATATATATATATATATATATATATATATATATATATATATATATATATATATATATATATATATATATATATATACTTCTAAATTACAAACTTCTGAAATTAAATAATCACAATGCTATGTTTGACCATGTATATATGAGATATATACATTTCTAAATTACAAACATCTACAACTATGAAATTAAACAACCACAATGCTATGTTTGACCATGTATACCAAGTACACATATATACATTAGGATAAATATTTATTTTAACAGCTTATAAGCATGGAAAATGTTTAATTAACAAACCACATAGCAATAACATAACACTGATAATTTCCTTTAAATTATAATAGTACTCCCTAATAATGAATTTCATAATTTCTAAATTACAAACTTCTACCACTATGAAATTAAACAACCACAATGCTATCTTTAACCATGTATACTAAGTAAACTTATATACAATATGATAAATATTTATTGTAATAGATTATAAGCATGAAAAATGTTTAATTAACAAACCACATAGCAATAACATAACACCGGTAATTCCCCATAGATTGTATTAGTACTCCCTAATAATGAATTTCATAAGTTATTTTAAATAACTTTATACATTTTAACTAAAACATTATGTCATATCAATATTTGTAATTTAATTTTCACTCTATGATATATAAAATAATACTGCACATATGATTATGTGATATAACAAATTCAACAAGTTCAGTGCTAAGGCGCAATATGAGTTTCAACTTATTTGTCGTGCAGAAAACAATATTACTAAGACCTAAACTCTTTTTAATAAAAACAATTTTTGAATAAAAAAAACTCTATAGTTTTTACTTAACATGTCGAAAGAATTGTACAGCTTGGTTAAAAGTGGAAGGCTAAGCTATATTCGTGGAGTTACTGAAAGGGATGAAATAAGAGTTTATATATCTTATGGCTATGTTTAAACTAAATACATGTCACACTAAAAAAACATAAATACTAGAAATGCTAACCAGAGATCCTTAATGGAGCCTCCACATTACTCCTCACGAGACACAATAGGAAAATAAAATATAGATCCTAAAAATTTCTCACAAAAGTCTGACATATTTGATCATCAATTCGGTATAATCTAATCACCATGGATAATAATAGGTATTGGATCTATTCTATTTTCTAAATAATTTTCTACCTTTGCTAATACATAAAATAACATAAATTAACTCATGACTCTATATTTAAACTACCCACATATGCCATCTAAAGTAGACCTAAATTTGCATATAATTACCCACGTACTCCTGTTACAAAAATAATTTATGTAACCAAATTTTCATCTGGTTACTAAGAAAATTAAATATCCTCTCAAATCTACATCTAAAAGGTAATCAATATCTTCTATTAAAAATTATTTAAATAGTCATATAGAATGTAGATGTTTATATATTGCCCACTTCTATCAATATTAATATATTAAAATTTGATTAATGTAAGCATACACATTGTGTCAGCATGCATGAGCGATAAATATATATATTATGTTTCATCAACAAAATTCCCTTAACAACTCATATACTATGGGGGTATGACCCCAGACACCCACATGACTATACATGGGCCACGCCGCCAGGGAAGGCCCAGCTCACAAGATCAAGCCGCGCGGTGCACGGTACTGGTCGGCGTGCGCTGCAAGGCTATGTGAAGCATTCTTGATGACGAAGGAAGATCTGATCGGATATGCTACAATATCGTATTCCTTGTAAACACATATCATGTAACCGATCAGGATTAGATTCAACCGACATGTAACCCTACCCCATGCTATATAAGATGAGTAGGGACCCCCTCGATTTCATCTCATTTATAATATACAATCCACCAAAGACACATGACGTAGGGTATTACGTCGACTTGATGGCCTGAACCTATCTAAATCATTGTCTCTGCGTCTATGTCACCATCTAGTTCGTATCTCGTGCACCTCCACCGATTCATCTACTACCGTGGGCATACCCCCCGTAGACTGCCGACCATATTTTGTCGATAGTGGCGTGTCAGGTAAGGGGTGTGCGTGCTGATTCCATGGCAAACCAGATGGTCCGCTTTCTGAGCTCGATGGTCCTTCTCGAGCCTAGCCAGTCGTTCATGATCAGATCAATGACCTAGATCATTGGCGCCAATGGCGTCAGGGAGATCATGGCAACAGTACAGAATCAGACCTAGATCATTGGCGCCAATGGCGTCAGGGAGATCATGGCAACAGTACAGAATCACCCTGTGCCGATCGTGTCAACATCTTCGAAAACATCAATCGACCTCGGCACCCTGCCGCTGGGTTAGGAGATCCATCGATCAAGACGATCTGATCGTATCCATTGATCGGGTCACAGACGGCTTAGCCGAATGCCTATGCCTCGTGGACTCGGTCTTAGATCGATCTACTACGAGTGATGAAGTTTCTGCACTCTAAGGTCACCAAGCCACTGCAGACGGCGATCTGCTCGTCCGCGCTGTCCATGGTGGCAAGATTCTGATCTGGTGATCACGGCCAATCCGCAAGGGTGTACGGTGCAACGCCGGCCACTTCCTGCTACCGGCCTGCGCCTTGCCGACTATGAAGCCCTGACGGAGAACATGCCAAAGCCCTATCCCTTTGGGTAGGTGGGTGCGGGATCTGCATATCAAGACGCCGTCCAACACCTTTTCATCGACCACGCTGAGCGCGATCGCATCGATGACCTCTACATGATTGTTCTGCCTAACGCCGATCAGCCTACCCCCGTGGTGAACATGGTGGATATTCGCCAGCTTTTGGATGAATCTCTCCACCCACCATCTTGGAGGAAAGCCCCGACGCATATTTCGAGGGCTCCACTAGGACTGCCTCCAGTTTCCCCCTTTCTCCTAGGGTTCGGGGGTGAGCTCTTCCATATCTGCCATGACAGCATCACCAAAGATGGCGATACCACCGATGAGTGCAATGCTCGCCTGGCGAAGAACACCGACCGCCAACGTTGCCGGGATGAAGAAGCCGCTCGCGTGGTCGATGGAAATCCGAGTGCCCCACACCATGTTTGTCATAACCTCGACTAGAAATTCAACATGGTGGGCAACTAACCGGTGGAGCCGATGTGAAGTGCTAACCTCATCGTCGCATTCAATGTGTTAGCCAGACTGACACAGACTCCGGAGGTTGAGAGGATCGACACTTAACTTAAAGTAGCCCAAGTCCAAATCAATGAGATCTGGAATCCTGCTCCATCCCACTCAATCGCATCGGCGCGTAGCCACCACCCCCGTGGCTCTCGCCATGATGGGGGAAGTCGTTACCAAGGCTTCGAATGCCCTCGTTATCAAGCAAGTGGCCCCCTATCTCTATAGAGGGTCCAGAGACAACTACGAAGGGCACCCAGGTTCGGATGGAGGCCCCCTTGCCCACATGGCGTCCGAGACAACCGTCGCAACACCAACCAAGGGATTAGCCAACCCTTACCGTATGATGTTCACGAGCGCATCAATGCCAACATCGACGTCTGTGACCACATCGAGAATAGCCGATCCACATGCTATGATGTGAAAATCAATGTCGGTAGCAGTATGATGCTGAGCATGGTGCTCCTAGTGTCGCTTGAGCACCACCCATCACCAATACCTCTGGACTTCATCCTTTCATGGCAAGACTACGAGCCATCTGATGGCCTACAAGTTTCAAGATCTTCGGGGTGGACACGTACGATGCCAAAGCCAATCCCGAGCAGTGGCTGACGCTCTACGAGATCGCCGTGCGCGCTGGCAGCTGAAGCAATGATGTGATGGCAAATTATTTGCCTATTATGCTCAACCAATCTGTGAACAACTAGCTACTTAGCCTGAGGGTGGATTCCATCAAAACTTGGGATGATCTCAAGAAGGTTTTCATCGAGAACTACATGGCCACCTGTCAGCAACCGGGCACTAAGTATGACCTAGAGAAGCTTCATCAAACCTCTGGGGAACCGCTGCATAACTTCATCAGGTGTTTCTCAGAGATAAGGAACTCCATCCCCAACATTAGCGACAGCGAGGCCATCTTTGCGTTCACCAGGGGGCTTCGCTACCACGAGTAGCTTTGTTCCAAGCTATACCACAAAAGGCCAGCAACCATCGGTGACCTGCTGCAGATAGCAAACGCTTATGCCAACACTGAGGAAGTTGATCACCAACACAAGGACGACGTCACCCGGGTCTCTCGCTCCAAACGACAGCAGCATCGCAATGATGACCACCACGAAGAAAGGCGCTATGATGACCGTGGCCGCCGCTATGATGAGTGTGATCGCGACCATTGGCGCGACGATAGGCCAAAAGGCTCAAGAGGCAGACAATCCTGCTGATGTAGGCCAAATAGCTCTGTTAACGTCGTAAACGGTCGCGCTAAGCATAGCTACAACGCTGACTATGAGAAGCTCCTTGACGGTCCCTGCCTCATTCATAAAGGCAGTAAGCATACCATGCGTGAGTGCAAAGGGATGGCCAAGTGTCAACGAAATATGGTCGGTAGTCTACCGAGGGGATGCCCGTGGTAGTAGATGAATCGATAGAGGTGCTCGAGAGATGAACTAGATGTGACACAGAACGTGATGTAAGCAGGTTCGGGCCATCAACGTGACATAATACCATACGTCCTATGTCTCTATGGATTGTATTGCTTATGATCAGTTGAAAACGATGGGGTCCCTACCCGCCTTATATAGCTCAAGAGGTAGGGTTACAGATCGGCCCATTCTATCCTAGTCGGTTACAAGATAGAAAGTTACAAATATCACAGGATCTAGCATATCCTATCGGATCCTACTTGCTCACCAAGGATTCTTGTGCCATCTTGTGTAGCCTGCTGATCTGTGCTGAGCTTCACGTGATGTCCCTTCATGGGCTGGGCCTCCCCTGGCGGCTCGGCCAATGTAGATACCGGGGTCATACCCCCATAGCTAGTTCCCGAGCGCCTTGTATCCCTCTGAGAACATCGTCTTGAGCTTGTTCGAGCTGATCAATGTGTCGCTAATCACCAGGAACAAGCTTCTGACTAGTCTGACTAGGAGTAAAGCTAGTCAAGCTATTGAAGAAGATGTCCGAGTAGTTGGTCAAATGCCCGAGCGGTTTGAACGAGCCTCCGAGCTGTCGGAGCGAGTGTCCGAGCTATTCATCCAGAAACTGAGCACAAACTTGCTTGAAGTCAAGGTTTGTCAGAAGGATGTAAGGGGCTCAAGTAAAAAAATTTTGAAGTCTCCATCTTGGGCGAAGTGTGCCCACATAGGTTCTGGGCGTTAAAGCCAGATGCTTTGCCTCCCTGGCTTAGTCAGCACTGTGGAACTTAAGCCATCGCCTAGTAGAAGATTGAATTCAGAAGTAAGCACATTCACCGTGAGGTGAAGTGTGCCCACTTAGTCCCCTAGCCTGCTAGTAGGTGAAGTAATCATGTGGTGCTAGGGCCCAAAGTAGTTGTCATCAGGTGTGGGTCCAATACAGAAATAAGTACAATCATTGCAAGATGACGTGTACACACATAGTCCCCGAGCCTATTGGAAGATTTTGAAAAAAATCTTGTAGCAGGGTCATAAAGAAAATGACATGTTGAAAATATCATCATGTGGGCTTTTAATTCCGGTGTCCTTGCATGTTTTAGCCACCCACGTGGAGCGCTTACCATAGTTGCCGATCACACCGGCCCAGCTAATGGCCTATGAAGGCAGTGGGAAATGCGGAAGGTGAAGCGACAGTTTTGGCACAGTTTCCCACAAACTCTTGAAGTAGAAGAGGTGGGGGAGGGCTGCTATTAATTCCCACAGCCGGAGGCACCTCCTTCACTATCTTGTTTGCCCCGCCTTCTTCCTTCCTTTTGCACTCGCTCTGCCTAGTGGCCATCCTATCATTGTCGCAGTTACGCGTGTACAAGCTTTACGACCAACAAACCCATTGGGATGGCGTCGAAGAGGAGTCATGGCAGGTCGAGCTGAGGAGCGCGAGCTGAACCGCGTGGAGGAATGGATGGACTCCGTAAGCACCGAGGCGGCACTCAACCACCTGGTGGTTGATGGCATGCTGCCCGACAGGGAGACAGCGGGATGGCGCCCCGCTACTTGTGAGGGCTTTCCGACCCCTGGTAGTGATGAACTTGTTGTGTTCGAGGGGTATTTCTATCACAGATTTGGATCTCTGGTTCATCCCTTCTTGAACAGTCTTTGCGCTCGTTGAGGCTACTAACATCTCCATCCGCATGTAGGACTGCTTCATCGCTTCACAGCAGATGCTACTGGAGGAGCAGGAGATCCCTATCAAGGAAGCCCCCCGACCAGCCACCAAGTCCAAGGAGGTCAAGGAGGTGATCCTCGTCCTCGGCGACCGGAGCAAGACTACTTGGGTCGGGGCCCATCTAGACCCTAAATAGGAAGATGCACTCGTCAGCTTCCCATGGGAGCACGTCGATATATTTGCATGTGTTGACATCGTTTTTAGCACGTGTCAAGATGGTCAGGAAGGGCTAATCAGTAGAGGAAAGATTATTGTGTAGATTGATAGCCGATGAAAATGAGCTTGCTTATGAGTGGTGGCGGCGTATGGATTCAAATTGAAATGTTGCTGATAAGGTTAAGGGTATTATTGCCGATGCCGATAAAAGAGGGTTTGAAGACTGCTGCCGATGAAACAGGGAGTGTATCGATGGAAGGAACTTGAAGGCTGCTGCCGATGGAACAGGGATTGTGCCGATGGAAAGGAAGTCGATGAGAATATCATCATGACTGAGGCGGACTATGGAATAAGATAGGAGTTAATTTCCTTGTATGCGTTTATTAGAGTCTGAGTTGTGTCAAAGTCATGTGTTTCCTTAGATTTGGATTTAGTGTCCTAGTCGTATTTGGTTACGTTTCTGTAGCTCAGAATATAAATATAGGGTGAAGGGCAATGTAAAAAAAGAAATCAATCAATACATCAAAAACAACCTTTAATCTTATTTACATCTACTTTCGGCGACTTCGTCAATTTGCATATTTTTCCTTTTTACGAGTTCTCATCGATTCGGCGAGTTGCATTGCTCCAGTGCAATCTTCGACGATCCTCAAGTTCCGCGTGAGTACCTCTTGGCCGTGACTTCCGGGCGTATCGCTGTTGTCAGGACCAAAGTGCTCGTATCTTCATCCTTGTCGATTAACAGGTCAAATCGACTGGCACGCTTTGGATATCGATTTCGGGTATTAGCCCTTTGTGTTTGCAGATCTACTTTTGCATCAACACATCTTTTGGCACGCTCGGTGGGACAGATCTAGTCAAGATGCTTAATCCTGAGATCGATGCGGGGAACATCATCGCGGTAACAGAAGAAGATCTTAAGGACGATCAGAAGCAGGCTATGGAGAGGGCTATAGAAGAATACAGACAGCTCTGCTTGAAGTCATTCAGCTTGAACAAAAGTGGACAAGTCATCCAGAAGCAAGACTTGCCGTTGCCTCGACAAGTTACTTTTGATTCTAATCCGGGTAAACTTCAAGAGATGGTTAATTCCACAGTGAATCATGCTTTAATTAATCACTCTAATGTGCTGTCCAATACTGTTCATAATGCTATGATTCGAACTTTCAAAGAAGGGCAAGCGTCACCTCGTTACGTTGGGCCTGCTTATCATCAACCAGAATCAGCATCTGCTATTGCTCCATCGGCTCCCCCAGCCGTTGCGGGTATAGAGATTTCTTCTCCTCCAGTATCAGCAGGTTTATCTAACGTACAGTCTACTCCGATGCGTCCGGATTCAACATTATCAGGACGAGTTCAGCTTAATACAGATCTATCAGCATCGGCTTTATCAGGTCCTGTACCATAGAATAATCAGACTCCTGCTAATTGGTGGGGATATGGTATGCCTCCAGAGCCATCTGCTTTCAACCACGGATTATCTCAAGTGTTTGACGCAGCGGGAAAAGCTCCTATGCCATCGGCTGGTTCGCCGATCGCTCAAGTGCCTCAATATACTACAACTACTGTACAACCAACTCTAGGAGGTTTCCAGGTGTCTTTGGGTCAAACATCTAGTTCAAGTCCATCGGCAAATTTGTTACCGATGCAGCAGAAGGCTCCTATCGCAAGTCAACCTGGAGTCCAGGTTATGCCTCAAGTTGGATGTAATTATCCAGCAATGCCAACAAGCTACCAGCCATCGGCAAATTTTGTACCGATGAATACTAATAATTGGTCAGGGCAGTTTCCCACTCAACATACAGTTCAGCCAAATCAGCAAGCCACAGGTGTTCATCAAGGTCACATGCATGCTGGTTTTCAGAATCAAGCATCGGCAGCTCAGCCGATGAACCCTTTTTAGCAGGTTAATGGACCACAGATAGTGGCAAATGTGCCAATTGCTAGAGATCGTGGGCCACAAAGGTATGCAGAAGGGTATCAGCAAATACATCCAGTGGAGATTCAACCATATCATCAACAAGATGTTGATGCTTTTTGGGCCGATAAAATAGCAGAAATTATGAAGGATCAGTTTGGGATCAAGCCCAAAGTTAATACCTATTCTTATCAGACTCCGTATCCTCCGGCATATGATTTAATTCCTCTCCCAAATCGTTACAAGGTACCAGATTTCACTAAGTTTTCTGGGCAAGATGATACATCAACCATGGAGCATGTTAATCGTTTTATTATTCAATGTGGAGAGACATCTTGTAGAGATGAATTGAGAGTTCGTCTGTTCTCATCATCTCTATCTGGATCAGCATTTACATGGTTTATTTCACTACCGCCAAATTCTATTATCACTTGGGCTGATCTGAAAAAGCAATTTCATAAGTATTTCTTTGCTGGAGTTCATGAAAAGAAGCTTACCGATTTGGTAAAGATGAAACAGCGCAATGATGAATTGGTAGAAGGCTTTGTGCAAAGGCTACGAGATGTAAAGAACAAATATTATAGCCTGGTGTTGGATGATCGGCAGCTTGCCGATTTGGCCTTTCAGGGATTGTTACCACACCTTAAGGACAGATATGCTTCTCAGGAGTTCGAAAGCCTAAGTCATTTAGTGCAAAGGATTTCTGATCAAGACACTAGGGTTTTTGAACCTAAAAGAAATTGGAACAAGAAAGTTTCATTTGTTGAAGAGGTAGAAGATTCTGATTCAGATGACGAACCAGTTATCGGTTTGGCTGAGTGGGTTAAGAATAAGAAGCCGATATCTTGTCCCTTTGGTCACAAAGAGCCATAAAAGTTTACTTTTGACGTCACCAAAGCTGATAAGATATTTGATCTTTTGCTTCAGGAGGGCCAGATTAAGTTGTCACCTAATCATGTGATCCCATTGGCAGAAGAATTGAAGCATATGCTGTATTGCAAGTGGCATATTGCAACTTCACACAGTACCAATGAGTGCAAAGTATTTAGACAACAATTACAGTTAGCTATTGAGTCTGGCAGAATAAAATTTGGCAATTCCAAGATTCAAAAGCCGATGAAAATTGATGAACATCCTTTTCCAGCAAATATGTTGGATGCTGAAGGGAAAATTAAGGTGTTGACATCGGAAGCTACTGAAAAGAATGCATCAGTAGATCCCCAACATCGGATAACTACCGATGATGCAAAAGGCAAGGGGCTATTGGCAGAAAGTGGCAGTTCTAGAAAGCCTCCTCGATCTGGCATCGTGATTACTCATCAAAGACAACAGGAAGGCTGGCGTCAGCGAAGGGACTGGTATCGACAACAACAAGAGGAAAGACGTCAAGAAGAGTGGAATCGGCATAAGGATCATTGGAATTGTCCGTTTTTATTCATTGTTGGGAGGAAGGTATTAAGTTACCTACTGTTGAAGATTGCCCAGAGTGCAATGGTTATTATGGAGTTAATCGTCCTATAAGAAGGTTTCAATCTGGTAATCAAGGTTTGTCCATTAATGAGCCGATCAGAAGGAGAGCATCAGTATATGATCGGCTGGAGGGCAGGCTCAGTGTACATGAAAGGCTTGGTAAACGCGTTGCATATTTTCCGAGAAACCAAGAGGAACTTGAAGAGATGGCAAATGCAAGAGTTCCTGATGAAGAAATATTTTACCGGGATCCTAATATACGTCGTGTGGAGACAACCAGGACTTATCAGCCAGTGTGGAAAACTAAGCTTCCTCAATGGTGTCCAGAGGGTTTGACAAAGACACAGAAGAGGAAAATGCAGTGAGAGCGTCAAAAAAACTTATACCAAGAAGGAAGTCCCTCCAATGAGAGATCTGGTAATCAGCAGTGGCAGATAAGGCACAAAAATAAAGGCCCATTGGCAGATGTCAATATGGTGTTTATGTTGCCGATGAAATTTTTGGCTCTATCTGATAGCGAAGAAGAGGCTGTTTTCTCTGACCAAATAGCTCAATTAACGCTAGATCCAATGATGGCTGTTTTTGAGAAGCCTGCCGATGATGAGAGACAACACCTCAAGGCTTTGTTTGTAAAAGGCAGAGTTGATGGGCAGCCTGTATCTAAGATACTTATTGATAGAGGAGCTGCAATTAATATTATGCCTTATGTGATGTATCAGAAGCTTGGTAAGGGAGATCAAGACTTAACTAAGACTGATATGATGCTAAAGGACTTTGAAGGCAATGTATCACCAGCTAAAGGGGCAGTGTGTATTGAATTGACCATCGGCAGTAAAACCTTACCGACAACTTTCTTTGTTATTAATGGTAAGGGTGCATATAATCTGCTCTTAGGAAGGGATTGGATTCATGCTAATTGTTGTGTTCCTTCTACAATGCATCAGTGTCTGGTACAATGGATTGGAGATAAAATTGAAGTTGTTCCTGGTGATTCTTCTTATATCATCGCATCGGCAGAATCAGACACTTATGAGCGAACCAGGTGCATATCAGGAGAAGCTTGGGAAAAAGAGTTCCTCAAGGTTGCCGATTACGAAATTCTACCGATCCAAGCAGTCGGTTCTGAAGAAGAGTTTTAATGGATAGATTTGCTGATGATGGAAAATTAGGTCAAGGATTTACATCGGCAGATGATTTAATAGAAGTAGATATTGGTGAAGGCGATAGGCCAAGGCCCACTTTTATTAGCTCTAAGTTAAATTCCAAGTGTAAACAGCAACTAGTTGATTTGTTAAAGGAATATAAAGATTGTTTTGCTTGGGATTATACTGAAATGCCTGGATTAGACTGATCTATAGTTGAACATCGGTTGCCTATTAAATCTGGATTTCGGCCACATCAGCAGCCGGCACGCCGATGCAATCCTAATATACTTCCTGATATTAAGGCCGAAATAACTAAATTAATTGAGGCAAAGTTTATTCGGCAATGTCGATATGTAGAGTGGATTTCTAATGTGGTTCCTGTATACAAGAAAAATGGGAAACTTCGTGTTTGTATTGATTTCAGGAATCTCAATAAGGCCACACCAATGGATGGTTACCCAATGCCGATTGCTGATTTGTTGATTGATGCTGCAGCAGGGCATCAGATTATCAGTTTCATGGATGGTAATGCGGGTTATAATCAAATATTCATGGCTGAAGAAGATATTTCCAAGACTGCTTTTAGATGTCCAGGTCATGTGGGATTATTTGAGTGGATAGTTATGACATTTGGTTTGAAAAATGCCGGTGCTACTTATCAAAGAGCTATGAACTTTATTTTTCATGAATATATCGGCACGTTGGTAGAAATCTACATTGATGACATAGTGATTAAGTCTGGAGACATCATAAAGCATCTAACCGATCTACGGAAGATATTGGAGTGCACAAGAAAACATGGATTAAAGATGAATCCTAATAAATGTGCATTTGGTGTATCGGCAGGACAATTCTTGGGTTTTATGGTGCATCAGCGGGGTATTGAAATTAGTAGAAAATCTATTGAGGCAATCAACAAGGTTGTTGCTCCTGCCGATAAAACTGAATTACAATCCTTGATCGGTAAGATTAATTTCATCAGAAGATTCATATCTAATCTATCGGGTAAGATCAAGGCTTTCAGTCTATTATTGAAATTGAAAGCCGATCAGGAATTTAAATGGGGGGATGAACACCAATTAGCCTTAGATGAAATTAAGAGTTACTTAACAAATCCTCCAGTGTTAGTTCCACCCCAACATGAAAAACCTTTCAGATTGTATTTATCAACTGAAGATACTGTTATCGGTTCAGCTCTTATTCAAGAATTTGAAGGGAAGGAGCGTGTTATCTATTATTTGAGCAGACGGTTAATAGATGCTGAAACCAGGTATTTGGCCATTGAGAAATTATGTCTATGTTTATACTTTTCTTGTATTAAGCTGAGGCATTATTTACTATCGGCTGAATGTACTGTCATATGCAAAGATGATGTGGTCAAGTATATGCTGTCAATGCCGATACTGAATGGTAGGATTGGTAAATGGATTTTAGCATTATCAGAATTTGACCTACGTTATGAATCGGCTAAGGCAGTTAAAGGATAGGTTATGGCCGATTTCGTTACTCAACATTGCAACACGGTGGATTCTCTAGAAGTTGCTCCGTGGACACTTTTCTTTGATGGGTCTACTTGTGGTGAAGGGGCAGGCATCGGTATCGTGTTAATTTCCCCTCAGGGGAAGAAGTATGAGTTCTCATTGCCGATTGTTGCTACATCAACAAACAATCAAGTTGAGTACCAAGCCCTGATAAAAGGGTTAGAATTGCTTAAAGAAGTACATGCTGATGCTGTTGAAGTCTTTGGTGATTCTATGCTAGTTATAAATTAGTTAATTGGGATTTATGAATGCCGAAGTGAAATTCTAATTTCATATCATGAAAAGTGTTTGGAATTGTTAAAAGGGTTTAGGAATTTTCATCTGGAACATATTTCTCAGATGCATAATGAAGAGGCTAACCGATTGGCTCAGCATGCTTCAGGATATCAACCTGTTCAAGAAGTATTAATATTAGTAGCTGATACCGATGATTGGAGAAAGGAAATTATTGATTATTTAAAGAATCCATCTAAAAAGGTTGAAAGACGTATAAGGTTCCAAGCTACCAAGTATGTATTCCTCGATGATGAATTGTATTACCGTACCATAGATGGAGTTTTACTCAGGTGTGTTAGCATAGAGGAATCAAAAGGCCTGATGGGTGAAATTCATGAAGGAGTATGTGGGGCTCATCAGTCAGCTTTCAAGATGAAATGGATGATCAGAAGAAATGGATATTATTGGCCGACTATTCTTGAGGATTGTTTTAAATATTTCAAAGGATGTCAGGAATGTCAGAAATTTGGTAATATTCAAAGGGCACCCGCATCGGCTATGAACCCCATAATTAAGCCTTGGCCGTTCCGGGGTTGGGCTATTGATCTCATCGGTCAGATTTATCCACCATCGAGTAAAGGGCATAAGTTTATTCTGGTTGCTACCGATTATTTCACAAAGTGGATTGAAGCAATTCCTTTAAAAAAGGTGACATCGGCTAATATGATTGATTTTGTGAAGGAGCATATTGTCTACCGATTTGGCATCCCTCAAAACATCACTACCAATCAGGGCACTATGTTTACATCGGATGAATTTGATGAGTTTGCTATAGGTATGGGGATTAAAGTTTTGAATTCTTCACCGTATTATGCCCAGGCTAATGGTCAGGCTGAAGCATCTAATAAAGGAATTATCAAGCTCATTAAGCGCAAGATTAAAGAGTATCCTAAGAAGTGGCATACAATATTAAATGAAGCTTTGTGGTCATATCGGATGGCGTGTCATGGTGCAACCAAGGTAACA
Organism: Saccharum spontaneum; assembly: GCA_022457205.1. Taxonomy (NCBI): domain Eukaryota; kingdom Viridiplantae; phylum Streptophyta; class Magnoliopsida; order Poales; family Poaceae; genus Saccharum; species Saccharum spontaneum. The sequence goes on along the minus strand of CM039582.1, from coordinate 24,074,758 downwards.
CCTTATCAGTTGGTGTATGGACATGATGCAGTCTTACCTTGGGAGATTAAAATTGGTTCTAGGCGAATACGCTTTCAAGATCAATTGACAGCCGATGATTATGATATTCTTATGAAGGATGAATTGGAAGATGTAGCAGGTCATCGGTTAAAAGCTTTAGTTAGCATCGAGGAGAATAAGAAAAGGGTAGCTAGATGGTATGACAAGAAAGTGAAGGTAAAGGAATTTGTCGGTGGAGAATTGGTTTGGAAGTTGATTTTAACGATTGGGACTAAAAGTTCTAAGTTTGGCAAATGGTCACCTAATTGGGAAGGTCCATATCGGATAAATCAATCTGTTCCTGGTAATGCATATATTCTTGAAACTCTCGAAGGAGTTGTATTTCCCAGAGCATTAAATGGAAAATATTTAAAGAAATATTACCCTAGTATCTGGATAGATGCATAAAAGTGTAATTGCCGATAACAATCCTATCGGCTAGAGTTAAAACAAAGTATCAATTATTGCCGATGCGCTAATTTAACAAAGCTTGGATAGCCGATATCGCACGCAGGCGAATTTCATCGGCTTCTTTCAATTCCTTGGCGTCTTCATCGGCACTTCCTTCCACAGGCTTGAGTTTCTTTTTGAGAGCCAAGGCCTTGCGAGCTTGGGCATCTCGTTCCTACTGAAGGGCCTTGATAGCGTCAGGAAGCTGGTCTTCTTCTTGCTTGGCTTGAGTCAGGGCTGTTTCAACCTTTTCCAGTTCAGCTAGCAGAGCTGCCCTTTTTGCCGATAGATCTAAGATTTTCTGCTTAAGATCAGCACCGGAGGCTTGCAAGTTGTTGATGTTTTTGTGCTTCTCATCGGCAGTTTGCTTCAGCTGCAGCATTTCTTCCTTAAGTTGAGCTTGAGCTGCTCTGTCGGCAATACGATGAACAACCCTTTGATATTGAAGTTGTCTGCTCTCCAGATGGACTGCTGGGAAGATGGTTTCTTCAACATCGGCAGGGACTTGGCCGCGGATCGTTTTGAAGATGGTCCTTGCAGGGTTTGAATCGATCACCAGTTGAGCAGTATCTTGTTGCAGCAGATTCAGGAGAGCTTCTAGTTTGCCATAGGTATCTGCCGATATTGTTCCCAATGCCAGGGAAGAACTCGCCTCTTCTCCGTCATCATCGGAGACGTCGATAGCAAAAGAAAATAAGCTATCAGGAGAATCTTGTTCCTGTGAAATAAAGAGAGTTAGAAGTCCTATCTGTGGTATCTAGGGATATTATAAACCAAACAGTTAATCGGTTTACCTGCTTCAGAGCAATTTCTTGAGCCTGGCTTGAGGGAGCGGCTTGAAGAGGATCATGCAAAGGATCGGCAGAGGATTGTTGACGGTCCTTAAGTATCAATTATAACTATTAAATAAATAGAGAAAAGGATCCAAATGAAACCAACACCTAGACTTAGGGTTTTATCTGATAGAATTCCACGAGTTCTGCTGTTTATCTATTTCTACAGGGGGTTATCAGGAAATACGGAAGAAAGGCCCACATGTCGGATTAATGACTGGATATTAACCGAACACGTAATTATCTTACATCTAGAAGAGTCCAGAAGCCACGAGAACGAACGGGAGGCGTAACGGGGCCGGAGACAAGGCGCCCGCCCTAGTCTCCAGGGCGCCCGCCCCCTCCTGTGGACCAATCAGGCTCCGCCTCGAGGATTATGCTCCACCGACCTAGAGGATCAAGGAAAACCGTCCGTTCAATGTCGGTTTGATCCGACGGCCCAGATTCATCCGAAAGGGCTATATAAGCAAGGCCCCTGGCCCTGGAGGAGAGGCCCTCGTCTCATACTTCAAACCCTAATTCAGGAGAAGAGCTTCTGATCAAGCCCTAGAGCCACCACATCAACTAGATCTCTAGTTAGCATAGCTACATAGGATTAGAACTAGAAGGAGTCAATCTTCGATTGGTTCCCGGATCTGTCAAGAGGATTCTTGGTAATTCCTCTCTTGTTCTTCAATTGTTCATCATTGTTCTTCAATATTATGAATATGACTTTGTTCTATTTCAATATATTGGTTATGACTTTGCTCTACTTGATTATATTTGCAATTATATTGTTCTTAGTTTATCATAGTTATATGCTTGGCTTAGTTAGATTGGAATTATATACATGCCTAGGATCGTATAGCGTTTATCCATGTGTACAGTGGGTGAATGATAATTATTGTGTAGACGTGGTGTCTATACCGTATTTATCTGCGATTGCACCCTATATGCCGGATTGTGGGGTAGTTCGCGATAGTGACAGCTTCGTTGATTCTTATATAGTCCCCCTCTCGTGTATAGGGCAGGCAGAGCAACACTATTACAGGGGAATGATTGCTATGTTCTTCATCTTCCTTGCTAATATTCACTATGCATGGATATAGTCTTTTCTCACCATGATTGCCAAGTATAATTGCACTAACTATGATATGCTAGACTTTATAGTTAATAATAACTTAGGGAATATCTTTGTAGTTCATCCTAATTCCATGCTAATGACTTGCTAGAATATCTGTTGAGGTGCTTATCATTATTATATATGGCTAGCTGATCAGATTAATTATCTTTGTCACCATTATCACTTTACCTTTACTTAATGTGACATTTATACCTGTATAAAGAGATTGATAAATACTCTCGGTTATACATGCAATGATGTGTACTCAGTTCCATATTCTCATTCCATTATCAACCATGATACTTAGAAATCCCTTCCCAGTGGTAAAAATATAAATAACGATACCTGGAATACTTCCCGGTTAAAATGCTACATTGGTATTAATCTGTGTGCTTGCAGATCCCTTTTATTATTTATCTTGATGAGCAAATGCATATTTCAATACCGCGTCTCTCATGTCATGCTGGGGATGACAACTTGGCTTAAGTGGCATGAGGGATAGGTTTGGCATTTTTGGCGCCGTTATCAGAATTAGAAAACTAAGTCTACTTTTGGTAGTGACGTTAAGAATGCCCAACAAGCATTTTTGGCGCCGTTGCCGGGGAAGGTTGATTACTAAGTAGGAATGAATATGGAACTTTGTGTCATCATTTGCATCACTAATCTGATCGAGCTTATCAATTCTTTTATACAGTTTTACCCCTGTATTTTCCATTTTGATTATTTATTGCAGGGTGATGCATGAATAGAAGATATCTTCCAGACAACTTTGTTGACGATCCCGAAGCCTTATTCAGAAGAACAAGAGCCAAGCTCAAGAAGACATCGTCAACACTTCAGCACAAAGCTTCATCCAAATCCGAAGACCGCCGAAGTTTCATCCGGAATTTGTCGACTGAATTCGAAGCCATGGCGAACAAGACGATCCGCGAGTTCTCAGCTCCCACTACGGACAACATCCGCACTGGACCTGCCGCGGCCATCGACAAGAACTTTGAGCTCAAGCCAGGGCTCATCAACATGGTGCAAGCTAACCAGTTCTGTGGGAAGCCACATGAAGATGCTAGTGCTCATCTTCAACACTTCCTAGAGATCTGCAGCACTTTCACCATGGCTGATGTCCCCAGAGACGCCATACTACTTCGCCTTTTCCCATTCTCACTGTTGGGGAGAGCGAAGCAGTGGTTCTACGCTACAAAGGAGAAGAACACTACGTGGGCACTCTGCTCCACGAACTTTCTGGCCAAATTCTTTCCCATGGGCAAGACCAATGCTCTTCGTGGGAAGATTACAAGTTTTCAGCAACAACATGATGAATCCGTTCCAGAAGCATGGGAGCGTTTCCAAGACTACATCCTAGAATGTCCCCATCATGGAATGGAAAGCTGGCTACTGATGCAGACATTTTATCATGGGCTCATTAACAGTGCCCGTGAAACCATGGATGCTGCAGCTGGAGGAGCATTCCTATCACTCACCATACCTCAAGCCACAGCTCTTGTGGAGAAGATGGCATCCAACCAAGGTTGGAATGAAGAAAGAACTCAGACACGCAAGAAAGGTGGAGGTATGCACCAGCTCAAGGAGGTAGACATGCTATCTGCCAAGCTAGACCTACTCATGAAGAAGCTCGATGATCGAGCTGGAGAAAAGAAAGAAGTCATGCACGTCTACGACTCCCACATGACTTGTGAGGAGTGTGGAGGTACTGGACACTCGGGCAATCACTGTCCTGAGTTGCTGGAGGACGTGAACTACATCAACAATAACAACAACTACTACAACCGTCCTCAGCAGAATCACGGTGGGAATCAACAGAGGCCTAACTACTTAGGTAATTACCAAGGTAACAATTCTTTCAATAATAATAATAATTATCCACCTTTGAGAGAGTTAGTGTCCAACCAAGGAAAGCTAATGGATAACCTGTCTAAGAAATTGGCATCTAATGATAAAATACTAGAAAATATAAATAATAGAATGGATAATTTCTCTACTGCCATCAAGAACCAGATTAGCTTTAATAAAATGATTGAATCTCAATTGAATCAAATAGCTGCTGCTGTTCCTGCTACTAACCCCGGTAAACCATCACAACCGGAAGGACTAGAATCTGCAAATCTTGTAGACATGTTTGATGCAGGAGATTACTAGAGTAACCCTATCGTGGAAGTAAGTACTGACCGTCTGCCGGTCAAGAGAGGCGATCCAGGACGCCCCGTCATCCCGATCTCCATCGGCATGCGAGACTTCCCAGAAGCACTCTGTGACTTTGGCTCCAGCGTCAACATCATGCCCAGGGTACTCTATGAAAAACTCTTTTCACAACCATTATTAGAAACAACCATGTGTTTGCAGCTTGCAGATAGGACACTGAGTTTCCCGAGAGGAATATTGAAGAACATCTGTGTCCGAGTGGGTTCCTCGTACGCTCCAGCAGACTTCGTAGTGATAGAGACCGGTTCTGATGAGAGGGCTCCCGTCATCCTAGGGAGACCATTCCTGAACACCGCGGGAGCTGTCATCTATGCTAGTGCTGCCAAGATCAGTTTCTACATCAAGGGGAGGAAGGAAACGTTTTCCTTCAAGAACAAGACCGCACAAATCCCAGAGCAACCCCAATATGAACCAAGGAAGAGGACCAACAGGAGGAACAAGAGCAAGAAGCAAGTATGGACCGAGACAGCTAAGATGGTCACTGCCGTGCACAAAGGTCAAGATCGCCAACTCAAGTCACCGTTCTTGCCTAAGAAGGACGACCCAGGTATGCCAAGCATTTATTGCTCCATTAATGGGTTCCACTTCTACAAGACACTTTGCGACACTGGGTCGGGCGTCAACATAATGGCCAAGGTCACCTATGAACTTCTGTTCGGAACCATGCCCTTAAACCCAACATATATTCAGCTCCAGATGGCAGATCAGACATTCCGATAGGTCGAAGGTACAGTAACTGACGTCCCTGTCAAGATAGACGATCACTTTGTCCATACAGACTTTCAGGTTATTGACATGGGAGAAGATGAATACGATCCACCCATCATCCTTGGAAGACCATTCCTTAGTACTGTCAAAGCAATCATTTACATTGGAACTGGAGAAGTCCACATGCACTTCCCCTCTGAGAAGGTACGTCTTTACTTTACTGACCCTAACTATGTATTTGAAGAATCCAAGCAGGTCAGGACAAGAAGAAGGCGGCGTAACCACAATCAGAAGCAACAGGTCATCAAGGACGGATGGGCAGATTATGAAGGAGAAGTGGTAAGATCTGAAGACATACCACTCAACTAACACTGTCCTGAGGAGACCAAAGCACCGAGACAGGTATGGAAAGAAAAGACAGTTGTACATGAAGAGGAGGCACTGCCAGAACCACCGACTACGCCGTCCACCAAGTCCCAGGACGACTGAACGAATAAGAGTCCCGTTCGGAGGACTTAAAAACACCGAACGCCTTGCCAAGAGGTAACTTGGTAGTTATCCTTTCCTTTTAATTATTTACTTTATCTTAAATAGTTTGCTTAGTTAATCATATTCATACTATCTTAAAAAGAAAATAAAAATGTTAAAAACCCTAAAGCCCCATGTGAGTATGCGAGTGGTATAAAACCCATAAGTACATTCACTGTGGTGGCATAAAAAAAAATATATAATAAATACATAAATATTTTCTTCTGCTTTATAAAAGAAAAAAAACAACATAAAAAAATCAAGGAGGCTCAACATGATAAAGGCTAGATATTTATGCTAACACTTAATCAGTTCCACAAAGCTTTGTTGTCTATTTGAGCTTCACAGAATTCAAGGAGACTAGCAGACAGAGGACATTCTAATCGCTGACAGGGTGCTGCCGACTTTCAAATACACCTCCGCCATCTGCTAGCTACATCAGAAGAGATTATGTCAAGATCCAGCTTGGGGGAGAGCACCTCCATTATCTTGCTAAGTATTTCTATCTTTATCTTTATATTTATATATACTTCTACCCTATAAAAATAAAAATATACATAACTATGAAAAAAAAACCAAATAAAGATTTTGTGCTTATATATATATACCTATATCTTTTGCTTAGTGTGTTTTAATAAATAAATAAAGTGGCTATGCTAAACTGAATCTAGATAATAATAAAACTCTAGCATGGATATGATGAATAGTTGCTTTGCCTAACTTTCAAATTTGAAGTCCTCTCTCTAAGTTTAGACATAACTGTTATCATTTAAAGCTTGCTCTAAACCTGAACTTGTGGGAAGAGAACTTGATCTAAAGTCTAAGTTGTTAACGGATATGATATGGGAAGGTTGAGCTGCTGTTTATCTATTCCTAGAGATGCTAGAATTCTGGAGAATTTTATCTTTGAAAATCTTAAAATGCTACATGATGAGTTCCTGTATGATGAGAGTTTAAGTTCCTACCACAGCCATACATACATGCTTGCTAGACTTTAAGCCATACCTTTACTTTTTACTGCTTATGAGCATTAAGTGTAGTCAAGCTGTGTAGACCCTTAGGAGCTTGTCATGCGGTTAAAATCAAGATTCACTTGCACGATCACTCATACATGCTGCTTCTACTCCGGAAGTACGCATCCACATATATCAACTCATTCTCATCTCCAGATCCACATAAAATTATTCTACTCCTAATCCGGGAGAGAATAGCCAAAAATATTTTCCCATTCTTGTTATCCCCTGTGAAATAAATGCTCAAGCTATTTTGGTTACTACCACTTGCTATATTGTTCTAAGGAGATGAGTGCTCTATACGAGGAAATAAAAAGGGGCAAGTGCCCAGAACCTCGAAAAGAAAAAGATACGAGGAAATAAAAAGGAGCAAGTGCTCGTAACCTCGATGAAAAAAAAGAAAAAGTGTGAGAAGAGAGGTAAAAATGGACAAGTGTCCGACAGTAGAATTAGGGGTACAAGATTCCCACCTGAGAGGAAAAAAAAGAGAAAATATAGAGCACCTCATTCTCCTCAAGAGCTTTAAAAGCAAGAAAGGTACGTATCCCCTCAAAAAGAGCAAAAGTAGAATTAGACTTTCATCATTGTTATCATCACTACCACCATACACCATTTATTCGCCACACATGCACATCTTGATTTGACTTATTGGCTTGTTTCTCTGGATCCATGGTTTGACTATGCAATAAATGTCTTGTAAGTATGTATACTTTATCTCCCACCGATGAGCTCCAGATATCAAAAGCCTTATTAGAATAGGATGAGAGAGAAGGCAATGTCACTCTGCCTTATACCACAAATACTACATACTGTGCTTTGAGAGAAGGCAGACACCATTACTGCCTTGGTGAGGATCCAGAAATACCACAAAAGAGAGACCTGAGAGAGTCATACAAGGAATCTCTGAGTTTTATTTGAAAATCTGCAAAAAAACTCCAAGAGCTATAGCTGATCAAGAATAAGAGACATGGTGCTTGACTAGACTGTTCTATCTTTTAACCGCTCAAGACAAAGGTGACGGTTGCAAGCCCCATGGTGAAAGGTATAATGAGTAAGTTTTAAGTCTTGACAGTTTACTTTAACTCAGAGATGAGACTCTATTTTAAAGCATGTGTACCGTCAAAATTCAAAGGCATTTCAGCAACTACTGAGTCTCTCCTTGCTCAGGGACGAGCAAGAGGTAAGCTTGGGGGAGTTTGTTGACAGTCCTTAAGTATCAATTATAACTATGAAATAAATAGAGAAAAGGATCCAAATGAAACCAACACCTAGACTTAGGGTTTTATCTAACAGAATTCCACGAGTTTTGCTGTTTATCTATTTCTGCAGGGGGTTATCAGGAAATACGGAAGAAAGGCCCACATGTCGGATTAATGACGGGATATTAACCGAACACGTAATTATCTTACATCTAGAAGAGTCCAGAAGCCACGAGAACGAACGGGAGGCGTAACGGGGCCGGAGACAGGGCGCCCGCCCTAGTCCCCAGGGCGCCCGCCCCCTCCTGTGGACCAATCAGGCTCCGCCTCGAGGATTATGCTCCACCGACCTAGAGGATCAAGGAAAACCGTCCGTTCAATGTCGGTTTGATCCGACGGCCCAGATTCATCCGAAAGGGCTATATAAGCAAGGCCCCTGGCCCTGGAGGAGAGGCCCTCGTCTCATACTTCAAACCCTAATTCAGGAGGAGAGCCTCTGATCAAGCCCTAGAGCCACCACATCAACTAGATCTCTAGTTAGCATAGCTACATAGGATTAGAACTAGAAGGAGTCAATCTTCGATTGGTTCCCGGATCTGTCAAGAGGATTCTTGGTAATTCCTCTCTTGTTCTTCAATTGTTCATCATTGTTCTTCAATATTATGAATATGACTTTGTTCTATTTCAATATATTGGTTATGACTTTGCTCTACTTGATTATATTTGCAATTATATTGTTCTTAGTTTATCATAGTTATATGCTTGGCTTAGTTAGATTGGAATTATATACATGCCTAGGATCGTATAGCGTTTATCCATGTGTACAGTGGGTGAATGATAATTATTGTGTAGACGTGGTGTCTATACCGTAGTTATCTACGATTGCACCCTATATGCCGGATTGTGGGGTAGTTCGCGATAGTGACAGCTTCGTTGATTCTTATATAGTCCCCCTCTCGTGTATAGGGCAGGCAGAGCAACACTATTACAGGGGAATGATTGCTATGTTCTTCATCTTCCTTGCTAATATTCACTATGCATGGATATAGTCTTTTCTCACCATGATTGCCAAGTATAATTGCACTAACTATGATATGCTAGACTTTATAGTTAATAATAACTTAGGGAATATCTTTGTAGTTCATCCTAATTCCATGCTAATGACTTGCTAGAATATCTGTTGAGGTGCTTATCATTATTATATGTGGCTAGCTGATCAGATTAATTATCTTTGTCACCATTATCACTTTACCTTTACTTAATGTGACATTTATACCTGTATAAAGAGATTGATAAATACTCTCGGTTATACATGCAATGATGTGTACTCAGTTCCATATTCTCATTCCATTATCAACCATGATACTTAGAAATCCCTTCCCAGTGGTAAAAATATAAATAACGATACCTGGAATACTTCCCGGTTAAAATGCTACATCGGTATTAATCTGTGCGCTTGCAGATCTCTTTTATTATTTATCTTGATGAGCAAATGCATATTTCAATACCGCGTCTCTCATGTCATGCTGGGGATGACAACTTGGCTTAAGTGGCCTGAGGGATAGGTTTGGCATTTTTGGCGCCGTTATCAGAATTAGAAAACTAAGTCCACTTTTGGTAGTGACGTTAAGAATGCCCAACAAGGATGCCGATGGAATGTCTTCTACGACCTCATCAGTAGTCGGCCCTTGGGGTATAATGGCCGATGGTGTATCTTGTGCAGAAGAAGCAGCTTGTCCAATTATATCAGTAGGTTGACTGACAGGTGTTGGAACGGACGCAGGGGCTGGTGTAGATTTCTGTCGCTTTTGTTGAGCTTCAGCATCGGTTAAAGCTTTGCGCTTTGTTTGGGTCTCAGCGACAATTGGCTGGGGGCATCGACATGTGTTGATTGGGGAGCTTGCATGCTTGGCGTGCTTGCCGATGTGCCTGTTTGTTGCTGCAAAAACGGGTATAAGATTGGATATTTAACAGGAAAAAATGTAAAAATAAGAGGATACCTCTGAAGGAGGGGTAGAGGTTGTGGTGCTTGATATTGGAAGAGTTGCCGATGATGATCCAACTACAGCTCTCACACCCTGATAGTTATATGTTAATATAGTGTGTATTGGCAGAAAACAAAGTAAGCAAGGTTATTACCTTAAAAGGCTTGATTAGGCTTGAAGCAGCAGCCATTAGAGTGGCCCTGGATGTTGCCAGTCTTGGTCTGGAGGTGATAGTTTTGGTGCGAGTCCTTTGGAAGGTTAAGGCCTCTAAGGTAGGGGCGTTGTAGCCGATTATTGAGACTGGAGAAATAGGGTGGAGGTTGAAGGGTCTTCCACTTTTGCTTATTGATGGAACTAGATCATCGGCCTGTTTCAGGGAAGATTAGCTACCGATATACATATAAAAGGGGAGAGAGAGACAAAAGTTAAAAGGAACTTACTGCATCGTCAGGAACAGCATAGTCGGGATCGATCATGTGCCGATATGTGTGAACAGATGTTGAAAACAGCTGTTCTTTCCACTCTTGCCACCATTGCTTATATGACTCTGTGATGAAAGACGCTGGTGACCAGGCAGAGAGATCAACATTTGAGATATCGACATCGGGAGCAAGTCTTACTACCCTACTCCATTCAGTTCCAGCGGTAATAATTTCTCTGGGCTTGATCACATCGGCAAAGCATAGCTTGATTGGCAGTTGCCCAAAGGCCAGCTGGCGAGACACTGCCGATGGATTGTAGAATTCATAAGTAATATTGGAATTCTTCCCGCTACCAAATGTGTTTACTGGGATTGCTCTGGGGGTGATAATAGCCATCATGAGGTCATTATCTTGGTTCAGATCACTATCGGCAAAATTGAAAAGAAGAGGGAACTTGTTATCCTCATCGATATAGGGTACCCAAGCCCTGAGATCACGAGGGAGACCATGGTAGAAATTCTGAAAAAACCTGCCGATTTGATCTTCATTGGCCTCTGTTCCAGGAAGGACGATTATGGCTTCGCCGAAGTTGAGAGGAGGGCGTGTTGCCGATTCATCATCTCCAAGGACGTAATCTTCGGCGATCTCTCGTGGGAATTCTTGGGCAAAGAAATCCCACTGTAGACGCTTATGCATGTGAGCGTTTAACCACATATTGATGAACCACCATGGGCCTCCCAGATTGCCGATGGGTTCACCAAGTAGAAGCTTCTGAGACACTTGGTGGAGAAGGTGGTAGGTTGAGCTCAGGAGGTATCGGCCAAGTGGGAATCTGACACCGTTGGCTAAGAGTTCCGCTGCTGGGAGGAAGGCATTGGTTGGTCCTACCGATCGACCACAGAAGATAAACTTCTCCAGCCACATGTTCAGGAATATGGCGTGTTCCCTTTGATTGACAGTACCAGTCTTTTGGTACTCTTGGATGTATCCTGTCCAGCTGCCGATGTTGCGTGTATTTACTCTATACTCAGCTTTTCTGCCAAAAATGTGGCCTTCATCGACAGTTGAGATATCCAGGCTGGTGAGCATATATACATCGGCAAGAGTAGGGGCACATGGGCCATGACCGAACATGAAGGTATTTGTGGTATCTGACCAAAAGTGAGCGGCAGCTATCATCATGGATTCATTCCTTTGCATATCGGCAATGGATAGCCTGATACATTGATCTATCTTCCGTTCTGCCCAGAACACTTGCATTGATCTGTTGACCCTCAAGTACCAGTTTTTCCACCCTTTGGTGGGTTTGGGCCAAGATTGGAATGTATCTTTCCACAGATTCAAAGAGAAATTTTGAGCTTTGAAGGGAATGCGATTAGCCTCTGCATTGATCAGGTCGGTTGGATCTGGGTCGCCCATTAGACCTAGGTAATGGAGGGGAGGTTGGTTGGTTGGAATAACCAGTGTGTTGCGTAGTTCTTGAGTTTGGAAGATCAAGAGAATGGAAGAAGTAGAAAAAATACCAACTGTAAGAACTCGCAAAGAACCAGAAGGGTCGAAGTAAAAGTAATAAGAGAAGAACAAACCGCAGGGACGTTGAAGTTGACCGCCATTGCTTCGAGAAGGATGAGGGCGCGAGCTGGAGATTGAAAAATGATGATGGAAGGAGCTCTGGTGGGTTGAGGATGCGCAGTTAGGGTTGCCGCCGGAGAGAGAATGCCAAAAGTTGTAGTTTGAAGGTAGAAGATGAGCAGTCCGAAGAAATCTATTTATAGGCCATTTGGGGTAGGGGTATTCTTGACTTATCTCTATGCCGTACGCGGATGGATCGAGGTGGTTCAGATGGATATGGTAACTGTTCACACGACAATCAAGGGGTTGTACAGAAGATTTGATGGCAAGTAATCATGACTTGAAGGATGTCTTGATACAAGATCTTTCAGTTCTAAAATGGTGATGTTGTTGTGATAAGATCTTGCCGATGGATTATTATTTTGGTATCTCAACCGTAATTGAGGCAAAAACAGTTGGAAAATGTGCGATATTTACTGAGATACATGGATTAGATCTAGATTTGATTAAATCTGGTAACAGATCATGTTATGCTTGGAGAATGGGTTGAAAAAATAGGTAATAGCAAGCATTATCTGGAGTAAATTTCAGAGCATCAATATCTTATACTCCGAAATTGGGGGGCATGTGTTGACATCATTTTTAGCACGTGTCAAGATGGTCAGGAAGGGCTAATCAGCAGAGGAAAGATTATTGTGTAGATTGATAGCCGATGAAAATGAGCTTGCTTATGAGTGGTAGCGGCGTATGGATTCAAATTGAAATGTTGCCTGTTGATATTTGGTAACGCAATTAGGAAATAGGATCCGCAAGCGCACGGATATCGGTGAGCACTTCACCCGAGATGTTATCCTGGGTATCGTATTTATATTTTTACCTTTAGGAGAAAGAGTGCATCTGACTAACCAAATCTATTACTACTAACCTTTAGGCTACAACCACTATGATTCGATGTGAGTGATGTATAGAGAAGACTACAACCGCACTCTTCTTCTAACCTTGGTAAGGATGATCTACTGTTCTATTGGGGAGGTTTACGGAATCTAGACACCACAAAGGATGTTCAACCCGCACCTATAAACCCTATCGATCCTGCTAACGGGATATGGAATACAAAGGTAACTCGAAATTGTCACATTCCTCGCTACTACCACGGTCCGGCTAGACGAGGGGATATCTATGAGTATCCTAGCTTAAACACCACGTTTACGCTAGAGATGATTACTCTAAACTCTACGCGAAGAGATCAAAGTAAACTCATAAACCAAAGAACAATAAAATAAAGAACTTACTAGAATTTAGAAGTTGAAATACTGAAGAATCCTGAGAACAAGCCTCGGGTTAGAAGAACTTGCTCCCGCAGGTACAACCTCGGAGTAGACACCGACAGGCCGGCTTCCTCCGATCTACACCTCCACTCTATCTCTCTCAATCTAGTAGAACTAATTCTACTTTCATATTGGATGCTAAGCCCTAAGAGGTGGGAACCCTAGAGGGAACCTCTCTCTCTAAACCCTAACTAGAGATATGCAACTGAATAATGAATTGGGGGGTCTTCTCCACCAGGGGTCAGGGGCCTTGCTTATATAGCCCTTTTGGATGAATCTGGACCGTCGGATCAAACCGACCTTCATCCTACGGTTTTCCTTGATCCTCAAAGGCGGTGGAGCATAATCCGCGAGACTCGACCTGATTGGTCCTGGGGGCAGGGCGGGCGCCCTAGGGCACAGGGCGGGCGCCCTGTGTCCTGGCCCGTTACGGCTCCCGTTCGTTCCCGTGGCTTCTGGAATCTTCTAGATGTAAGATAATTACGTGTTCGGTTAATATCCCGTCATTAATCCGACATGTGGGCCTTTCTTCCGTATTTCCTGATAACCCCCTGCAGAAATAGATAAACAACAAAACTCATGGAATTCTGTTAGATCAAACCCTAATTCTAGGTGTTGCTTGCATATAGGTCCTTTTCTTTATTTATTTGATGGTTATAATTGATACTTAAGAACCGTCAACAAACACCCCCATACTTAGGCTTTTACTCGTCCTCGAGAAAAGGTTGGTTAATAAAACATCTGGGGTTGAAACATTCTTTCATACCTGCAGGGTGTTGTAAAAATCCACTGTGCACTTATAGTCAGGGAAATATATGGTCAGAGTAAAGAGCCTTTCTTCTTCTTAATCCCTATCACTTGGAGTTTTTACATGTTTTTGAAAAGAAAAACTTAGCATACCTTTATCCTCATAGGTGCTCTCAGAGTCACTCATTATCTTTTATATATATCTCACTGATGCTATTTTGATTTTGCAAAAATAATTCTTTAAGCATACATACCTTGCATTTATTGTATGGTCAAAACCGGATCCGAGGAGAAGAATGCCATACTCTTAGATCAAAGATTTTGAAAATTAAAAACTTGTCACTCTTACTGGCATATTGCTTATTAGAGGGACCATGGGCTATCATTTTCTTTCCATCATATTTTTATCATATCTCATTTTTTTTCCTTTGGGTGGATACCGAGGTACCCCTAATTCTACTGCCGGACACTTGTCCATTTTTTTCCACGAGGTTATCGAGCACTTGCTCCTTTTTATTTCCTCGATATATTCATAATTTTGCATAGCCCATGCCTCTAACGCAATAATACTTCGGAAGAGTGAATCTTTCTGAATAAAAATGTCTTGATCTTAGGAGTATGATAAATCTCTCAACAAGGGTCTAACTTGTTTTGAACAAACTCAATACAAAGCAGATAGCTTTAATTAATATTTTCATGTTTAGCAGGCATATAAAACTTGAGGATGGTAGCTATAATTTTGAGATTTTTAAAACAAATTCTCCAAGCAATAAAGATACTAAGAATAAGGTACTCATACCCTTACCATCTCTTATTCCACAATGACTTTTAGCAACACAGGGTTTTGAAATAATTTTAATAATTGCAGGTTTCCAGGAAATATCACAGAGTGAGATTGATCATGATTATAAGCATTTTTATCCTTTTAATTTATCATGTTTAGAGAGATAAAATTCTGCACAAACTAAGGTGAGTGTGTAAGTGTGTAATAAAAGTGTGCAGAGTGTGTACCTGGTTCATGGAGTGGTGCGATCGAAGTGTGTGTGACATGTCAGGGAATCTCCCCCATACTTGTTTTCTGCTTTCTTGCACAAAAGTAAAGTAGAGACACACAAGACATACTAATAATAATCTTTATTAATCTTGAGGCATTTATTACAACCGAATAATAATAATAACCGAATATAATAGATCTAAACTGATTATAAGCGAACCTAATCGAATCTAATAATAACTAAGACATATATAGCCCCAAGATCTAATCTAGATAGCTCAGCGACGCTCACGCCTCCTAAGACTATGCTCTAACTCATCGATCCTCTTGTTGGCGTCGGGCTTTAATTTTTAATTGGAAGGTAAAAATTGATCACGTCTATTTCTTCTAATTCTTTATTGGGCTCTAAAAATAATTTAAGACGTTAACCATTTACCTTGAATAACGTACCTTCGTCATTTTGAAGTGTGATAGCTCCGTGGGATGATGAATGAATTACCTTGAATGGTCCTTCCCATTTGCTCCGGAGCTTTCCATGCCCGAAAAGCTTCACCCTGGAATTAAAAAGTAATACCTTATCTCCGGGTGAGAACTCCTTCTTCTTGATCCTCTTGTCATGCCATCTCTTGACTCTTTCTTTGTAGATCTTTGAATTGTGATATGCTTTCTCCCGCCATTCTTCTAACTCTGATAATTGCATTCTTCTATGTTTTCCGGCGATATCTAGGTCCATATTCCATCTTTTTATGGCCCAGTGTGCCTTGAACTCAAGTTCAACAGGTAGGTGACAGGTCTTTCCGTATACCAATTGGTATGGAGACATTCCAATTGGGGTCTTGTATGCTGTCCGGTAAGCCCAGAGTGCATCGGGTAACTTGTCCTTCCATGCCGTTCCCATCTCGTTCACCGTCTTCTAAAGAATGTTCTTGATTTGTTTGTTAGAAGTCTCTGCTTGGCCACTTGTCTGAGGATGATAGGGAGTAGCGACGTTGTGACGGATTCCATGTCTTGATAGATAGTGCTCGAAGCGCTTGTCAATGAAGTGTGATCCTCCATCACTTATCACTATCCTGGGGACTCCAAATCTTGGAAATATGATTTCCTCAAACATCCTCTTCGAACTGATATTGTCGGCATGTTTGCAAGGTAGTGCCTCTACCCACTTGGAGACGTAATCAACCGCCACCAAGATGAACTCACACTTCTTAGATGGGGGAAATGGACCCATGTAGTCTATTCCCCAGACATCAAAGAGTTCAATCTGAAGGTTGTTGGTGAGTGGCATGGCATCCCTTGTATTTATGTTTCCGTGCCTTTGACATGGCCCACATTTTCTGATATATTGCTTCGTGTCATCGTACATTGTAGGCCAGTAGAATCCACATTGCCAGATCTTTGAATGTGTACGGAATGCTCCATAGTGA
Source organism: Saccharum spontaneum (assembly GCA_022457205.1). Lineage (NCBI taxonomy): Eukaryota > Viridiplantae > Streptophyta > Magnoliopsida > Poales > Poaceae > Saccharum > Saccharum spontaneum. The sequence goes on along the minus strand of CM039582.1, from coordinate 24,058,197 downwards.
CCTCCGTATGGTGATGAGTGACATCTGTCGATGATCTTCAATCCTTCCTCAGTGGTCACACATCTTCTAAGTAGGCCATCAGCGCATACTCGGAAGAGATATGGCTCATCCCATATATGTGAACGACTTTCCTGAATAAGCTTCTTCTTGTTTGCTCCGGGTGGTACATAACCTGAAACCATAAAATTAACAATATCTGCATACCAGGGGTCAGATCTGTTAATCCCATAAAGCATGTCGTCCCGGAGTGAGTCATTAATGGGGGGTTCCTGTGAATTCTTAAAGTACATTCTAGACAAGTGATCAGCAACAGAATTTTCTACTCCCTTTTTATCTTTTATTTCTAAGTCAAATTCTTGGAGTAATAAAATCCATCTGATTAAGCGGGGTTTCGCATCTTTCTTAGTGAGCAAATATTTTAGTGCAGCATGATCAGTGTAAACAATTATCTTAGCTCCAACTAAATAAGATCTAAATTTATCAATGGCAAAAACAACAGCCAGAAGCTCTTTTTCAGTGGTTGCATAATTAAGTTGAGCTCCTGTCAAAGTTTTACTTGCATAAGCAATTGCATGATGCTTTTTATGTTTAGTTTGTCCCAAAACTGCCCCCACAGCATAATCACTAGCATCACACATAATTTCAAAAGGCAACGACCAATCAGGGGGTTGAATGATTGGTGCAGAGATGAGTGCTTGCTTTAATAAATTGAAAGAATTTAGACATGCATCATCAAATTCGAAAGGAGCATCCTTGGCTAGCAAAAGAGTAAGTGGTCTCGCAATAAATGAAAAGTCTTTTATAAATCTGCGATAAAAACCAGCATGGCCAAGAAAACTTCGAATTCCTTTTATATTCACAGGTGGAGGTAGTTGTTCAATTACTTCAATTTTAGCTCTATCTACCTCAATACCTCTTTCAGACACTAGGTGTCCTAGCACTATTCCTTCTCTAACCATAAAATGACATTTTTCCCAATTAAGGATTAAGTGCTTTTCTTCACATCTTTGCAAAACCTTATCTAAGTTCTCAAGACAACTATCAAAAGTTTTTCCATAAACTGAGAAATCATCCATGAAAACTTCCATAATCTCTTCAATCATATCAGAAAATATAGACATCATACATCTTTGAAAAGAAGCTGGTGCATTACATAACCCAAAAGACATTCTACGATAAGCATACGTTCCATATGGGCATGTAAAAGTGGTTTTGCTTTGATCATCAGGATGGATAGGGATCTGGTGATACCCTGAATATCCATCTAGAAAACAGAAAAACGAGTGTTTTGCTAACCGCTCAAGCATCTCATCTATAAAAGGCAAAGGAAAATGATCCTTTTTCGTGGCTTTATTAAGTTTTCTATAGTCTATGCACATCCGCCACCCAGTGACGGTGCGTTGCGGAATTAGCTCATTCTTCTCATTTGTAACAACAGTCATGCCTCCCTTTTTAGGCACAACTTGAACAGGGCTTACCCACTCACTATGCGGCACAGGATATATAATCCCTGCATGCAGCAACTTTATAACTTCTTTTTTAACTACCTCTCTCATCGCGTTGTTAAGTCTACGTTGAGGCTCTCGAGAGGGTGTAACAGAAGGATCTGTCGGAATACGATGGGTACAAATCATAGGACTGATTCCTGTGAGATCTTGAAGTGAGTAGCCGAAAACAGAGTGGTGTTTTTCAAGAATGGTCATTAATCGCAGAGTTTGCTCCTGAGTGAGTTTATTACTAACGATCACAGGAAACTCTGGATTATTGTTTAGGAAAGCATAGGTAAGACCGGGTGGTAAAGTTTCGAGTTCTATGGGGGGTCTAGGTGTTTCTGCAAACTCATCTAAGGGTTCAGGTTCAGAAGGTTCGGCCTCTTCTTCAGTGAAGAAGGGGGCTTCCTCTTCTAAGTCTGGATGATCTAAAAGTTCTAGAGATGCAGCCTTTACCTCCTCCATAGGATCAGGCAAAAGATATGGCTCGGTCTTATTATTCAAGGAGTGAGTTATTGTAATTGGAAGTTTAAAATCCTTTCCCAAGGAAATGTGGAGCTTTCCAGTTTGACCTTCATAAAGGAGTCTTCTAAAAGGTTGTCCAATCAGTAGGTCGAAACCCCATATATCAAAGATATAAAAGTTCAAATGAACCATGGAGCCTTCTACCATAAAGGGTAGGACATTAATAATTCCAAGACTGGGGACTAATCGTCCCGAAGATTCCTTTATGACCTTTGTTGTGGGGGTTAAAACAAGTTTCCCAAATAAATTAAGTGCAAAAGCTTCAGACATAATATTGATCCCCACAACAGGATTATAGAGAGCGTTAAATTGATCAGAATTATAAACACAGCGTATAGTTATAGAGGGTGTGTCCACTCGGATTACTTCAGAGGAAAGCTCTGACTCCTCTAACCATTCGCTACTCATAACCGAGATAAGCTCTCTCAATTGACGTTCACTTGGTAAACAAATGCTAAATTGGCCGTTTTGGGGTCGGTCTATAGAATGGTAGTTTGAAATGTTTCCAAAATCGGCAAAGAGATCGGATTCTATGTCTAGCATGAAATCAGATGGTAGAATTTCTTCCTTTTGTGGCTCAGAACCTGGGATAGCTAAAGTAGATAAAAAATTTGGCAGAGTGTCTACTTCGGCTTCGTAGGTTTTATCATGGAGGGCATTATCCATCTCAGCTTCTAGGATTCTATTCAAGATTCCGTTAGCTTCATCAGTAGGGATACGAAAGAAAGAACCTCTAGCCATAGTATGCAGCATTTGTTTATTATCTTTCTGAAGACCTCGAAAAAAGTGAAATAAAAGAACAGTGTCTTCAAGCAAAAGTTTTGGACCAGATTCTAAAAGATCAGAAAAACGTTTCCAGGATTTCCCCAAAGTTTCATTATCTTTTTGTTTAAAAGATAGGACTTCGAGTCTAAGGTCACCAGTACGGTCAAGGGAATAAAAATCTAGACAAAAGTTGGCTCTTAAAACTCCCCATTCACCTTGATGTTGACTTACCTTCTGACTATACCATCGTCTAGCTTCTCCTCTTAAAGAAAAAGGAAAAAGCTTCCAACGTAAAGTCTTATCAGAGATGCCATCAATGCGAAGACAATCGCATGTCTGCTCAAAATCTCTAATATGAAGGTAAGGGTTTTCGTCTTCCTTTCCCGAAAAAGATAAATTTAGAATCATCGCAATCAACCTTGAACTTAACTTATACTGGGATGTTTGGATAGGCTGTGATGACTCCCATGGTAAAAGGTCAGTTGCTGAAGGTGTTGCGGCATCAAAGATAGATATAGAACCTTGGTTTTCCATTTTTGGTAAAAAGAAAAAGAAAGAATGAAAAAGATATGAAAATAAAAAGTATGAATACAAGCTAGTAGTAAGACTCAAGGTTATCTCAGCAAACCGTCTTTCTCCCCGGCAACGGCGCCAGAAATGCTTGTTGATATTTGGTAACGCAATTAGGAAATAGGATCCGCAAGCGCACGGATATCGGTGAGCACTTCACCCGAGATGTTATCCTGGGTATCGTATTTATATTTTTACCTTTAGGAGAAAGAGTGCATCTGACTAACCAAATCTATTACTACTAACCTTTAGGCTACAACCACTATGATTCGATGTGAGTGATGTATAGAGAAGACTACAACCGCACTCTTCTTCTAACCTTGGTAAGGATGATCTACTGTTCTATTGGGGAGGTTTACGGAATCTAGACACCACAAAGGATGTTCAACCCGCACCTATAAACCCTATCGATCCTGCTAACGGGATATGGAATACAAAGGTAACTCGGAATTGTCACGTTCCTCGCTACTAGCACGGTCCGGCTAGACGAGGGGATATCTATGAGTATCCTAGCTTAAACACCACGTTTACGCTAGAGATGATTACTCTAAACTCTACGCGAAGAGATCAAAGTAAACTCATAAACCAAAGAACAATAAAACAAAGAACTTACTAGAATTTAGAAGTCGAAATACTGAAGAATCCTGAGAACAAGCCTCGGGTTAGAAGAACTTGCTCCCGCAAGTACAACCTCGGAGTAGACACCGACAGGCCGGCTTCCTCCGATGTTGGGCATTCTTAACGTCACTACCAAAAGTAGACTTAGTTTTCTAATTCTGATAACGGCGCCAAAAATGCCAAACCTATCCCTCATGCCACTTAAGCCAAGTTGTCATCCCCAGCATGACATGAGAGACGCGGTATTGAAATATGCATTTGCTCATCAAGATAAATAATAAAAGGGATCTGCAAGCGCACAGATTAATACCGATGTAGCATTTTAACCGGGAAGTATTCCAGGTATCGTTATTTATATTTTTACCACTAGGAAGGGATTTCTAAGTATCATGGTTGATAATGGAATGAGAATATGGAACTGAGTACACATCATTGCATGTATAACTGAGATTATTTATCAATCTCTTTATACAGGTATAAATGTCACATTAAGTAAAGGTAAAGTGATAATGGTGACAAAGATAATTAATCTGATCAGCTAGCCACATATAATAATGATAAGCACCTCAACAGATATTCTAGCAAGTCATTAGCATGGAATTAGGATGAACTACAAAGATATTCCCTAAGTTATTATTAACTATAAAGTCTAGCATATCATAGTTAGTGCAATTATACTTGGCAATCATGGTGAGAAAAGACTATATCCATGCATAGTGAATATTAGCAAGGAAGATGAAGAACATAGCAATCACTCCCCTGTAATAGTGTTGCTCTGCCTGCCCTATACACGAGAGGGGGACTATATAAGAATCAACGAAGCTGTCACTATCGCGAACTACCCCACAATCCGGCATATAGGGTGCAATCGCAGATAAATACGGTATAGACACCACGTCTACACAATAATTATCATTCACCCACTGTACACATGGATAAACGCTATACGATCCTAGGCATGTATATAATTCCAATCTAACTAAGCCAAGCATATAACTATGATAAACTAAGAACAATATAATTGCAAATATAATCAAGTAGAGCAAAGTCATAATCAATATATTGAAATAGAACAAAGTCATATTCATAATATTGAAGAACAATGATGAACAATTGAAGAACAATAGAGGAATTACCAAGAATCCTCTTGACAGATCCGGGAACCAATCGAAGATTGACTCCTTCTAGTTCTAATCCTATGTAGCTATGCTAACTAGAGATCTAGTTGATGTGGTGGCTCTAGGGCTTGATCAGAGGCTCTCCTCCTGAATTAGGGTTTGAAGTATGAGACGAGGGCCTCTCCTCCAGGGGCAGGGGCCTTGCTTATATAGCCCTTTCGGATGAATCTGGGCCGTCGGATCAAACCGACATTGAACGGACGGTTTTCCTTGATCCTCTAGGTCGGTGGAGCATAATCCTCGAGGCGGAGCCTGATTGGCTCCGGGGCCAGGGCGGGCGCCCTAAGGACCAGGGCGGGCGCCCTGTGTCCGGCTCCGTTACGCCTCCCGTTCGTTCTCGTGGCTTCTGGACTCTTCTAGATGTAAGATAATTACGTGTTCGGTTAATATCCCGTCATTAATCCGACATGTGGGCCTTTCTTCCGTATTTCCTGATAACCCCCTGCAGAAATAGATAAACAGCAAAACTCGTGGAATTCTGTCAGATAAAACCCTAAGTCTAGGTGTTGGTTTCATTTGGATCCTTTTCTCTATTTATTTGATAGTTATAATTGATACTTAAGGACCGTCAACAAACTCCCCCAAGCTTACCTCTTGCTCGTCCCTGAGCAAGGAGAGACTCAGTAGTTGCTGAAATGCCTTTGAATTTTGACGGTACACATGCTTTCAAATAGAGTCTCATCTCTGAGTTAAAGTAAACTGTCAAGACTTAAAACTTACTCATTATACCTTTCACCATGGGGCTTGCAACCGTCACCTTTGTCTTGAGCGGTTAAAAGATAGAACAGTCTAGTCAAGCGCCATGTCTCTTATTCTTGATCAGCTATAGCTCTTGGAGTTTTTTGCAGATTTTCAAATAAAACTCAGAGATTCCTTGTATGACTCTCTCAGGTCTCTCTTTTGTGGTATTTCTGGATCCTCACCAAGGCAGTAATGATGTCTGCCTTCTCTCAAAGCAAAGTATGTAGTATTTGTGGTATAAGGCAGAGTGACATTGACTTCTCTCTCATCCTATTCTAATAAGGCTTTGATATCTGGAGCTCATAGGTGGGAGATAAAGTATACATACTTACAAGACATTTATTGCATAGTCAAACCATGGATCCAGAGAAACAAGCCAATAAGTCAAATCAAGATGTGCATGTGTGGCGAATAAATGGTGTATGGTGGTAGTGATGATAACAATGATGAAAGTCTAATTCTACTTTTGCTCTTTTGAGGGGATACGTACCTTTCTTGCTTTCTAAAGCTCTTGAGGAGAATGAGGTGCTCTATATTTTCTTTTTTTCTTTTTTTTTCTCTCAGGTGGGTATCTTGTACCCCTAATTCTACTATCGGACACTTGTCCATTTTTACCTCTCTTCTCACACTTTTCCTTTTTTTTCATCGAGGTTCCGAGCACTTGCTCCTTTTTATTTCCTCGTATCTTTTTCTTTTCGAGGTTCCGGGCACTTGCCCCTTTTTATTTCCTCGTATAGAGCACTCATCTCCTTAGAACAATATAGCAAGTGGTAGTAACCAAAATAGCTTGAGCATTTATTTCACAGGGGATAACAAGAATGGGAAAATATTTTTGGCTATTCTCTCCCGGATTAGGAGTAGAATAATTTTATGTGGATCTGGAGATGAGAATGAGTGGATATATGTGGATGCATACTTCCGGAGTAGAAGCAGCATGTATGATTGATCGTGCAAGTGAATCTTGATTTTAACCGCATGACAAGCTCCTAAGGGTCTACACAGCTTGACTACACTCAACGCTCATAAGCAGTAAAAAGTAAAGGTATGGCTTAAAGTCTAGCAAGCATGTATGTATGGCTGTGGTAGGAACTTAAACTCTCATCATACAGGAACTCATCATGTAGTATTTTAAGATTTTCAAAGATAAAATTCTCCAGAATTCTAGCATCTCTAGGAATAGATAAACAGCAGCTCAACCTTCCCATATCATATCCGTTAACAACTTAGACTTTAGATCAAGTTCTCTTCCCACAAGTTCAGGTTTAGAGCAAGCTTTAAATGATAACAGTTATGTCTAAACTTAGAGAGAGGACTTCAAATTTGAAAGTTAGGCAAAGCAACTATTCATCATATCCATGCTAGAGTTTTATTATTATCTAGATTCAGTTTAGCATAGCCACTTTATTTATTTATTAAAACACACTAAGCAAAAGATATAGGTATATATATATAAGCACAAAAATCTTTATTTGGTTTTTTCATAGTTATGTATATTTTTATTTTTATAGGGTAGAAGTATATATAAATATAAAGATAAAGATAGAAATACTTAGCAAGATAATGGAGGTGCTCTCCCCCAAGCTGGATCTTGACATAATCTCTTCTGATGTAGCTAGCAGATGGCGGAGGTGTATTTGAAAGTCGGCAGCACCCTGACAGCGATTAGAATGTCCTCTGTCTGCTAGTCTCCTTGAATTCTCTTGGCAAGGCGTTCGGTGTTTTTAAGTCCTCCGAACGGGACTCTTATTCGTTCAGTCGTCCTGGGACTTGATGGATGGCGTAGTCGGTGGTTCCGGCAGCGCCTCTTCTTCATGTACAACTGTCTTTTCTTTCCATACTTGTCTCGGTGCTTCGGTCTCCTTAGGACAGTGTTGGTTGAGTGGTATGTCTTCAGATCTTACCACTTCTCCTTCATAATTTGCCCATCCGTCCTTGATGACCTGTTGCTTCTGATTGTGGTTACACCGCCTTCTTCTTGTCCTGACCTGCTTGGATTCTTCAAATACATAGTTAGGGTCAGTAAAGTAAAGACGTACCTTCTCAGAGGGGAAGTGCATGTGGACTTCTCCAGTTCCAATGTAAATGATTGCTTTGACAGTACTAAGGAATGGTCTTCCAAGGATGATGGGTGGATCGTATTCATCTTCTCCCATGTCAATAACCTGAAAGTCTGTATGGACAAAGTGATCGTCTATCTTGACAGGGACGTCAGTTACTGTACCTTCGACCTGTCGGAATGTCTGATCTGCCATCTGGAGCTGAATATATGTTGGGTTTAAGGGCATGGTTCCGAACAGAAGTTCATAGGTGACCTTGGCCATTATGTTGACGCCCGACCCAGTGTCGCAAAGTGTCTTGTAGAAGTGGAACCCATTAATGGAGCAATAAATGCTTGGCATACCTGGGTCGTCCTTCTTAGGCAAGAACGGTGACTTGAGTTGGCGATCTTGACCTTTGTGCACGGCAGTGACCATCTTAGCTGTCTCGGTCCATACTTGCTTCTTGCTCTTGTTCCTCCTGTTGGTCCTCTTCCTTGGTTCATATTGGGGTTGCTCTGGGATTTGTGCGGTCTTGTTCTTGAAGGAAAACGTTTCCTTCCTCCCCTTGATGTAGAAACTGATCTTGGCAGCACTAGCATAGATGACAACTCCCGCGGTGTTCAGGAATGGTCTCCCTAGGATGACGGGAGCCCTCTCATCAGAACCGGTCTCTATCACTACGAAGTCTGCTGGAGCGTACGAGGAACCCAATCGGACACAGATGTTCTTCAATATTCCTCTCGGGAAACTCAGTGTCCTATCTGCAAGCTGCAAACACATTGTTGTTTCTAATAATGGTTGTGAAAAGAGTTTTTCATAGAGTACCCTGGGCATGATGTTGACGCTGGAGCCAAAGTCACAGAGTGCTTCTGGGAAGTCTCGCATGCCGATGGAGATCGGGATGACGGGGCGTCCTGGATCGCCTCTCTTGACCGGCAGACGGTCAGTACTTACTTCCACGATAGGGTTACTCTAGTAATCTCCTGCATCAAACATATCTACAAGATTGCAGATTCTAGTCCTTCCGGTTGTGATGGTATACCGGGGTTAGTAGCAGGAACAGCAGCAGCTATTTGATTCAACTGAGATTCAATCATTTTATTAAAGCTAATCTGGTTCTTGATGGCAGTAGAGAAATTATCCATTCTATTATTTATATTTTCTAGTATTTTATCATTAGATGCCAATTTCTTAGACAGGTTATCCATTAGCTTTCCTTGGTTGGACACTAACTCTCTCAAAGGTGGATAATTATTATTATTATTGAAAGAATTGTTACCTTGGTAATTACCTGAGTAGTTAGGCCTCTGTTGATTCCAACCTTGATTCTGCTGAGGACGGTTGTAGTAGTAGTTGTTGTTGTTGATGTAGTTCACGTCCTCCAGCAACTCAGGACAGTGATTGCCCGAGTGTCCAGTACCTCCACACTCCTCACAAGTCATGTGAGAGTCGTAGACGTGCATGACTTCTTTCTTTTCTCCAGCTCGATCATCGAGCTTCTTCATGAGTAGGTCTAGCTTGGCAGACAACATGTCTACCTCCTTGAGCTGGTGCATACCTCCACCTCTCTTGCGTGTCTGAGTTCTTTCTTCATTCCAACCTTGGTTGGATGCCATCTTCTCCACAAGAGCTGTGGCTTGGGGTATGGTGAGTGATAGGAATGCTCCTCTAGCTGCAGCATCCATGGTTTCACGGGCACTGTTAATGAGCCCATGATAAAATGTCTGCATCAGTAGCCAGCTTTCCATTCCATGATGGGGACATTCTAGGATGTAGTCTTGGAAACGCTCCCATGCTTCTGGAACGGATTCATCATGTTGTTGCTGAAAACTTGTAATCTTCCCACGGAGAGCATTGGTCTTGCCCATGGGAAAGAATTTGGCCAGAAAGTTCGTGGAGTAGAGTGCCCACGTAGTGTTCTTCTCCTTTGTAGCGTAGAACCACTGCTTCGCTCTCCCCAACAGTGAGAATGGGAAAAGGCGAAGTAGTATGGCGTCTCTGGGGACTTCAGCCATGGTGAAAGGGCTGCAGATCTCCAGGAAGTGTTGAAGATGAGCACTAGCGTCTTCATGTGGCTTCCCACAGAACTGGTTAGCTTGCACCATGTTGATGAGCCCAGGCTTGAGCTCGAAGTTGCGGTCGATCTCCCCAGCAGGTCCAGTGCGGATGTTGTCCGTAGTGGGAGCTGAGAACTCGCGGATCGACTTGTTCGCCATGGCTTCGAATTCAGTCGACAAATTCCGGATGAAACTTCGGCGGTCTTCGGATTTGGATGAAGCTTTGTGCTGAAGTGTTGACGATGTCTTCTTGAGCTTGGCTCTTGTTCTTCTGAATAAGGCTTCGGGATCGTCAACAAAGTTGTCTGGAAGATGTCTTCTATTCATGCATCACTCTACAATAAATAATCAAAATGGAAAATACAGGGGTAAAACTGTATAAGAGAATTGATAAGCTCGATCAGATTAGTGATGCAAATGATGACTCAAAGTTCCATATTCATTCCTACTTAGTAATCAACCTTCCCCGGCAACGGCGCCAAAAATGCTTGTTGGGCATTCTTAACGTCACTACCAAAAGTAGACTTAGTTTTCTAATTCTGATAACGGCGCCAAAAATGCCAAACCTATCCCTCATGCCACTTAAGCCAAGTTGTCATCCCCAGCATGACATGAGAGACGCGGTATTGAAATATGCATTTGCTCATCAAGATAAATAATAAAAGGGATCTGCAAGCGCACAGATTAATACCGATGTAGCATTTTAACCGGGAAGTATTCCAGGTATCGTTATTTATATTTTTACCACTGGGAAGGGATTTCTAAGTATCATGGTTGATAATGGAATGAGAATATGGAACTGAGTACACATCATTGCATGTATAACTGAGATTATTTATCAATCTCTTTATACAGGTATAAATGTCACATTAAGTAAAGGTAAAGTGATAATGGTGACAAAGATAATTAATCTGATCAGCTAGCCACATATAATAATGATGAGCACCTCAACAGATATTCTAGCAAGTCATTAGCATGGAATTAGGATGAACTACAAAGATATTCCCTAAGTTATTATTAACTATAAAGTCTAGCATATCATAGTTAGTGCAATTATACTTGGCAATCATGGTGAGAAAAGACTATATCCATGCATAGTGAATATTAGCAAGGAAGATGAAGAACATAGCAATCACTCCCCTGTAATAGTGTTGCTCTGCCTGCCCTATACACGAGAGGGGGACTATATAAGAATCAACGAAGCTGTCACTATCGCGAACTACCCCATAATCCGGCATATAGGGTGCAATCGCAGATAAATACGGTATAGACACCACGTCTACACAATAATTATCATTCACCCACTGTACACATGGATAAACGCTATACAATCCTAGGCATGTATATAATTCCAATCTAACTAAGCCAAGCATATAACTATGATAAACTAAGAACAATATAATTGCAAATATAATCAAGTAGAGCAAAGTCATAATCAATATATTGAAATAGAACAAAGTCATATTCATAATATTGAAGAACAATGATGAACAATTGAAGAACAATAGAGGAATTACCAAGAATCCTCTTGACAGATCCGGGAACCAATCGAAGATTGACTCCTTCTAGTTCTAATCCTATGTAGCTATGCTAACTAGAGATCTAGTTGATGTGGTGGCTCTAGGGCTTGATCAGAGGCTCTCCTCCTGAATTAGGGTTTGAAGTATGAGACGAGGGCCTCTCCTCCAGGGACAGGGGCCTTGCTTATATAGCCCTTTCGGATGAATCTGGGCCGTCGGATCAAACCGACATTGAACGGACGGTTTTCCTTGATCCTCTAGGTCGGTGGAGCATAATCCTCGAGGCGGAGCCTGATTGGCTCCGGGGCCAGGGCGGGCGCCCTAAGGACCAGGGCGGGCGCCCTGTGTCCGGCTCCGTTACGCCTCCCGTTCGTTCTCGTGGCTTCTGGACTCTTCTAGATGTAAGATAATTACGTGTTCGGTTAATATCCCGTCATTAATCCGACATGTGGGCCTTTCTTCCGTATTTCCTGATAACCCCCTGCAGAAATAGATAAACAGCAAAACTCGTGGAATTCTGTCAGATAAAACCCTAAGTCTAGGTGTTGGTTTCATTTGGATCCTTTTCTCTATTTATTTGATAGTTATAATTGATACTTAAGGACCGTCAACAATCTACACCTCCACTCTATCTCTCTCAATCTAGTAGAACTAATTCTACTTTCACATTGGATGCTAAGCCCTAAGAGGTGGAAACCCTAGAGGGAACCTCTCTCTCTAAACCCTAACTAGAGATATGCAACTGAATAATGAATTGGGGGGTCTTCTCCACCAGGGGTCAGGGGCCTTGCTTATATAGCCCTTTTGGATGAATCTGGACCGTCGGATCAAACCGACCTTCATCCTATGGTTTTCCTTGATCCTCAAAGGCGGTGGAGCATAATCCGCGAGACTCGACCTGATTGGTCCCGGGGGCAGGGCGGGCGCCCTAGGGCACAGGGCGGGCGCCCTGTGTCCTGGCCCGTTACGGCTCCCGTTCGTTCCCGTGGCTTCTGGAATCTTCTAGATGTAAGATAATTACGTGTTCGGTTAATATCCCGTCATTAATCCGACATGTGGGCCTTTCTTCCGTATTTCCTGATAACCCCCTGCAGAAATAGATAAACAGCAAAACTCGTGGAATTCTGTTAGATCAAACCCTAATTCTAGGTGTTGCTTGCATATAGGTCCTTTTCTTTATTTATTTGATGGTTATAATTGATACTTAAGAACCGTCAACATTGCCGATAAGGTTAAGTGTATTATTGCCGATGCCGATGAAAGAGGGTTTGAAGACTGCTGCCGATGAAACAGGGAGTGTACCGATGGAAGGAACTTGAAGGCTGCTGCCGATGAAACAAGGATTGTGCCGATGGAAAGGAAGTCGATGAGAATATCATCGTGACTGAGGCGGACTATGGAATAAGATAGGAGTTAATTTCCTTGTATGCGTTTATTAGAGTCTGAGTTGTGTCAAAGTCATGTGTTTCCTTAGATTTGGATTTAGTGTCCTAGTCGTATTTGGTTACGTTTCTGTAGCTCAGAATATAAATATAGGGTGAAGGGCAATGTAAAAAAAGAAATCAATCAATACATCAAAAATAGCTTTTAATCTTATTTACATCTACTTTCGGTGACTTCGTCAATTTGCATATTTTTCCTTTTTACGAGTTCTCATCGATTCGGCGAGTTGCATTGCTCCAGTGCAATCTTCGATGATCCTCGAGTTCCGCGTGAGTACCTCTTGGCCGTGACTTCCGGGCGTATCGCTGTTGTCAGGACCAAAGTGCTCGTATCTTCATCCTTGTCGATTAACAGGTCAAATCGACTGGCACGCTTTGGATATCGATTTCGGGTATTAGCCCTTTGTGTTTGCAGATCTACTTTTGCATCAACAGCATGGAAATCTACAGACATGCCTAGCGTACCTTGGGAGCTGATCGAGCACTCCTTAAACATCTCAATGATCGCCAAGCCAATCAGCAGAAGCTTCAATGATTCATGCAAGACAAAAAGGAGGCTATTAGGGTAGAAATAACACGACTCTTAGTAGCCGGTTTTATTAAAGTGGTGTATCACCCAGAGTGGCTAGCCAATCCAGTTCTCGTAAGAAAGAAGAATAATGGATGGAGAATGTGCATTGATTACACCGATCTCAACAAACATTTCCCTAAAGACCCCTTCGGCTTACCTCGCATAGACAAGGTCATAGATTCCACAATCGGTTGCGATCTCCTGTCTTTTTAGATTGTTACTCTAGTTATCACCAGATCTCCTTAAAGAAGGAAGACCAGATCAAGACGTCATTCATCACGCCATTCGGTGCCTACTGCTACACCACCATGCCCTTCAGGCTTAAGAAGGCTGGCGCTACATACTAGAGAGCCATCTAGCACTGCCTTAAGGATCAGATCAGGAAGAACATCGAGGCCTACGTTGATGATGTGGTGGCTAAATCTAAGACTGCTGATAACCTCACGCCGACCTCGATGAAACATTCAAAGCCCTAAAGGAGTATTGATGGAAGCTAAGTCCCACTAAGAGCATTTTTGGTGTTCCATCCGGTATCCTCTTAGGCAACATCATTAGTCACCATGGCATGGCCAATCTAGAGAAAATAGAAGCTGTGACCAAGATGAAACCACCGGCCTGTGTCAAAGATGTCTAGAAGCTAATGGGGTGCATGGTGGCTTTAAGTCGTTTCATATCCCGGCTAGGTGAAAAGGGACTCCGCTTCTTCAAGTTGCTTAAGGCCAAAGAGAAGTTCACCTGGTCAGAGGATGCTGACAAGGCGTTTGCCGAGCTCAAGCAATTCCTCACACAACCTCTGATCAGTGAAACCTTGCTGGTCTACATCGCGGCAATCAACTGAATGGTTAGTACGGCTATCGTCGTCGAGCGAGAAGAGGTCGGACTCGCTACCTCAGGTCCAAAAGATGTTATACGGCATACTGATCACATCCTGGAAGCTTTGTCATTACTTTGAGACATACCCCTTAGCAATGGTTACTGAGTACCCACTTGGCGATATCCTCTGCAACAAGGAAGCCAATGGCAACATCATTAAATGGGTGGTCGAACTTGGCACCTACACCATTGATTTTAGAAGCCGCCAGACGATTAAGTCACAGGTGCTTGCCGATTTCATCACTGAATAGACCAACATGCAAACCCCCATCTCGGTTAATCATCCCGAGCATTGGACCTTGTACTTCGATAGTTCCCTTAACCTTGATGGTGCTGGGGTAGGTGTTGGTATTTATTACATGTCACTTGTTTATGTAGCCACCTAATGTTGTTGACATTTCTTAACATCACTTTTGCTAAGTTGTCATCCTTAGCTATGATGCCAGAAATGCTTGTTGGTACTACCTAGCATCACTACTAGAATGATATGAAGAAGTAACTTAGTATTTTAGTAACTAGAAAGAATATACAAATATATATATGAAGAGATCTGCAAGCACATAGATAATTTACCATTGTAGCATTTCACCCGGGAGTATTCTAGGTATCGTTACTTATATTTTTACCACAGGGAAGGACAGGCAGTTGGAATATATTGATAACGTATACGTATGATGGAGAAGTAAACCATAACCAAACTTCTACTCACAACGGGGGTAAGTCAAGAGATAAATAGGAAAAGTAATGATAAATGATCACTTAGAGTACTTCTTTCTATGACGTTAGCATTGCCAAGTAGAAATTAGAAGAATAATTCCTAAGTCATTCTTAATTATAAATCAAAGCATACGTTGATTAGTGCAATTACATCTAGTAGTCATTGCTAAGATCAACTTCATATCTACACATAAGGGATATTACTAAGGAAGATTAAGAACAGAGCTTGTTTTCCTTCGTAACTAGATCCTACCTATCCTATATTCAGGGAGTGGACTACAAAGGACTCAACGGAAGTATCACATCTGCAATCTACCACATGGCCTGGAATATAGGGTGCATCCGTAGGTAAATAACGTATAAGCACCATGCTTACACGATATCAACCACTCACCCCATGTACATTAGAGCGAGCGCTATACAAACTTGTGCTTGAACATGATGATAATCTAGCTAAACTAAGCATATAAACAAAGTAGACGATGAACATTATAACCAGGAACATGAATACTATTAAGAATAATGTCGAATCAATTGTAGCAAACATATGAATAATGAAAGATATAAAAGATGATACAAGGGGCTATACCAAGTCACGCTCTTGACATGATTAGGAATCCAAGCGAAGCTTGCCTCCCTCTAGATCTAGCCTAGCTAGCTATGCCTTAAAATATAGTGGAGCTTTGAGGATGATTAAGGTTTCTGCCTTCTTGACTAAATGACTTATTCAAGGTTTGATGCCTCTAGGAGGGGGTAGGGGCTGGTATGTATAGGTCGTAGGATCAATTTTGAGCCCTCAGATCAAACCGACTTTAAAGGATGGCGTAGATGCAAACCCTAAGGCGGTGTAGAACCGACATTGGAAGGTTGACGGTGGGACCAGGGGCTGGCCGGCCTGCAGGTGGGGTCAGCCAGCCCCACCTAGAGGTGTCTCATGGTCTTCTTCGGTGTGGAATCCTCTGGTGTCCTCTGGAGCTATTTTCATCGTGGATAATCGTGATTAGTTCTGACGTTTGGGTCCACCTTGATGGATTTCTCGATAAACCCTGCAAAAACATAGATTTACCAAAACTCATGGAATTTGTTAGTTTAAACCCATAAACCTATATTGGTGATCATTTTATGTCTTTATACAAGTTATATTGATGGTTTATAATGTTTGTTAACTACCGTCAACAGTAGGCATATACTTTATTTCTCCATCCGGGAATAAGCTCTGCTATGTTCTCGGGATCCATTTCTTGGCCTCCAACAATGCCGTGGAGTATGAGGCAGCACTACGTGGTCTTCATATAGCCATAGAGCTCGGCGTTAAATGCCTCATGGTGTATAGTGACTCTGTGCTTGTTATCAACCAAGTCAACAAAGATTGCAATTGTACCAACGAGAAGATGGACGCCTACTACGCCGAGATAAGGAAACTTGAAGACAATTCTACGGCATCGAGTACCACCATGTGGTTTTAGGATGAAAACAAAGTAGCTAATGAGTTGTCTAAGATAGGGTTGACACGAGCCAAAGTTCTAGCTAGAGTATTTGTCCAGGACCTCGTGACTCTGTCCATCAAGAAGGGGCAAGAAATCATTGAAGATGCGCCACCTGCCAAGAAGATAGTCATAGTAGTTCTTGGGCCAAGTAGTGATTGGAGGGAACCATTCATCAAGTACCTGAATACTGTAGACATCCCGACTAACAAGATAGAGATGGAGCACCTCATCCACCATAGCAAACATTATGTTCTAGTTGATGGGAAGCTGATGCACAAAAACGCCAAGAAGGAACTACTCCAAAAGTGCATTTCCAAGGAAGAAGGAGAGAAGATACTCCTAGACATCCATGTTGACACTTGCAACAACCATGTGGTGTCAAGAACGCTGGTCGACAAGGCGTTTCGAGCAGGTTTCTATTGGCCTTCGGCCATCGCCGATGCAGAAGCACTTATTCGCCGGTGTGAGGGTTGCTAGTTTTTTGCTAAGCAAATCCATGTTCTAGCTAAGGCTCAATAGACGATCCCTGCCTCCTGGCCATTCGTATGCTGGGGACTAGCTATGATCGGGCCGTTCAAGCTCGCTCTAGGAGGTTTCTGCTGGGTCTATGTCACCATCGACAAATTCTCCAAGTGGATCGAATACAAGCCCCTCATTCAAGCCACAACGAAGAAGGCAATAGAGCTATTCGATGATATCATCCATAGGTTCGGCCTGCCGAATAGCATCATCACTAACCTAGGGTCTACATTTACTAGCAGCGACTTCTGGGATTGTTGCAACAAGCGCTGCATCTCAGTCAAGTACATCTCAATCGCACACCCTAGGGCTAATGGGTAGGTCAAGCGCGCCTACGACATGATTTTGGATGCCCTGAAGAAGAGACTCTATGAGAAGGACTAGAAGCACCTAGGCAAATGGCTCAAGGAACTGCCGGCTGTGGTCTGGGGACTAAGGACCTAACCCAGTCATAACACTGGCGTCTCTCCCTATTTTCTAGTTTTTGTCTCTGAGGCTATGCTACCTGCTGACGTTGCTTTCCGAGCACCTAGGGTGGAGAACTATGATGAAGAAAACTCCAACCAGGCCTAGCTTGTCAATGTTGATCACCTAGAAGAAGAGCGCCTAGTCACATCTGTTCGGACGACTAAGTACCTGGAGGGCCTGCACAAGTACTACAATCGTAATGTCCACGATAGGTCCTTCATGGTCGGTGACCTAGTACTCCACAGGAAACAGAAGACCGATGGGATGGCTTTCTTCACCCTGGGAAGGTCCCTACATGGTCAAGGCGGTCACCCGACCAGGGTCCTACAGATTGTGATCTGAATGAAGTAGACGTCCCCAACTCCTAGCACATCGATCTCATTAGGCTTTTCTATCCTTGAAACATTCCAGATAAAGATATGTACCCTTTTATGTTTTAGTATTAAATAAAGTTTTTGCCATGATGTTTCTCCATACTGTTCTTTGCATGATTATTCTCCAAACGACTTTCCTCTATGTATACCATCTTAAAGATGGCATACGTTTTTGCCTCAAAGGCTCCTTGAACAGCCACGTTTACTCTTGTGTTTTCCAGAGACGGCCCTGTCTCTGGCTTCTCCCTACACATGCATAAGCGCCAGCCCTCTGCGTTATGGGTGGTCGGCAGCAGCTCCTCGGTGACACTTGTCTTCCTACAAGTACAAAAGCTCTAGCACTCCACGTTACAGTTTACGGGCTAGTCAGGGCTGGGGGCTCAATCACAAACTAACTGGTTGGGGTGGTTTATATTAGATATAAACACATCTCCAAAAGAACACTTAATGTTTACACCAACTGTTAGGCAACTTTACATAATATTTTTGGTAAGTTTTTCCCTAGTCTATTTGGTGTTGTTCTCTCCCTCGCTGAATAGGTCGATGTCACCAGCTAGTTTCACCGCTGCCTCCTCTGCCTCATCCTCCAGCTTTGTAATCCTCTCCGAGCTCATCCCCCGGGAGAAACCCGTCCCTACCACCTCAGGTTTAACCGAGGGATAGTTGCGACCGAACTACCGTGAGTGTGTGAACAATGATAGAGTTGGTAGCACTATGGGTGAATTCCTAGAAGTTCTTCTAGGCCCCCTTGCACCTATCAATGATCGCATCTGGTCGAGGAGGCCTGTCGCCAAGTTGCAGCGCCATCGCCTCAGAAGACTCGAAGTCGATGTTGTTGAGCATAGGCTTTACCCCTGCAATCAATGCTTCACACTTGTTCTTTTGGACCTGCACCTGAGCCCCGAACTCTTGGAATTGCGCCTACGCATTATACCGGTATTCTGTAGCACAACAACGACATGTTAAACATGTCCCTTACACTGCGAGCATAGATTTCAAAGAAGATCATTCTTATGTTCAAGGTCCTTGGTGACATGCTCGGCTCGCTCCTCTACCTCCTCCTTCTCCTTTTGGAGTTGGGCAATAGCCTCATGGGACAGGCCGAGCTCTGTCTCTAGGTCTGCACAAGACAGATGAAACGCGCAATTAAGATATGATGCCGAACACCTATAGAGCAAAAGCCGGAGGTTTACCTTTTTGCTGACTAGTGGCATGGCTAAGCCGCTATGTCAACGACCGTTTTTCTATCTCCAGCTCCACCACCTACAGTTCCAACTCCCTCTCCCAATCGCATGCTAGAGTCAGGCTGGCATTAAGATCATCCACCGATGACTATAGCCTCTTGTTCTCCGCAAGGACTAGAGCCATTTCATCCAGGAGGCACCAGCGGTGTTCGGACGTCTTCATCATACTCTGCAGAAGCAATGGTTGTAGATTACACTTCAAAAGGGTGTAGCAACAAAGCTGCTTTCAACATACTTCAATGTGGTGCATCATCACCGACAGGTCGGCTCTCAACGCCTTCACTTCCTCGCTAGCCACCTCTTCTTCTAGCATGTCAAACTCGTCGTCGCGATGGAGAACCATGAGAAAGGCTTGAGAGCGGTGTTTGCCGGCTCTCGTTCAATCTCTTCGACCTCCATAGTGGCTCCCCTTGGAGGCGGCCTCCTTTGGCAGCGCTGTGCTCGGACAACACCTTCGAGGCCCATCTCTATGGGTTGCGCCGCCTGTTCCACAAGTGCGACTGGATCCCACGCTCCATTAACTGGTGCATCTACTGAGGGCTCAGCTCCTCCTACAGGGTCAATCGGCATGGCTGCTGTGGCAAGCATTTTCGAACCGGTCGGGTGCCTGTTGACGGTCCTTAAGTACCAAATATAGTTATCAAATAAATAAAGAAAAGGATTCAAATGCAACCAACACCTAGACTTAGGGTTTTATCTGACAGAATTCCACGAGTTTTGGTGTTTGTCTATTTCTGCAGGGGGTTATCAGAAAATACGGAGGAAAGGCCCACACGTCGGGTTTACATAGAGATAATAACGTGTTCACCGATTTCCTATCATCTAGAAGACTCCAGAAGCCACGAGATCGAATGGGAGGTCGAACGGGCCCGGAGGCAGGGCGCCCGCCCTGCTCCCTAGGGTGCCCGCCCTGGCCTAAGAGCCAATCAGGCTCCGTCTCGCTGATTATGCTCCACCGACCTAAGGGATCAAGGAAAACCGTGCGATTAATGTCGGTTTGATCCGACGGCCCATGTTCACTTGAGGGGGCTATATAAGCAGGACCCCTGGCCCCTGGAGGAGGCACTCCCTCATTCTCAATTCCTCAAACCCTAATCTCAGGAGGAGAGTCTCTGATCAAGCCCTAGAGCCACCACATCAACTAGATCTCTAGTATAGCATAGCTACATAGGATTAGAACTAGAAGGAGTCAATCTTCGATTGGTTTCCGGATCTGTCAAGAGGATTCTTGGTAATTCCTCTACTGTTCTTCATTGTTCATCATTGTTCTTCAATATTATGAATACAACTTTGTTCTATTTCAATATATTGATTATGACTATGCTCTACTTGTTTATGTTTGCGATTATATTGTTCTTAGTTTATCGTAGTTATACGCTTGGCTTAGTTAGATTGGAATTATATACATGTTTAGGATCGTATAGCGTTTATCCATCGGATCCATGGGTAAATGATAAATATTGTGTAGGCGTGGTGCTTAGACCATATTTATCTGCGATTGCACCTTATATGCCGGATCGTGGGGTGGTCCGCGATGGTGACAGCTTCGTTGGGCTTATATAGTCCCCCTCCCGTGTGTAAGGCAGGCAGAGCAACATTATTACGGGGGAGTGATTGCTATGTTTCTCATCTTCCTTGATAATATCACTATGCATGGGCGTAGTCCTTTTTCGCAATGATTGCCAAGTGTACTTGCACTAACTATGATATGCTAGACTTTATAGTTAAGAATAACTTAGGAAATATCCTTGTAGTTCGTCCTAATACCATGCTAATGACTTGCTAGAATATCTGTTGAGGTGCTTATCATTATTATATGTGGCTAGCTGATCAGATTAATTATCTTTGTCACCATTCATACTTTATCTATATTTTATGTGACACTTACCCCTGTATGCAAGAGATAGATGAATGCTGTCACTTATACATGCAATGATTGATACTCATTCCTATATTCCATTCCATAATCAACATTGATGTTAGTAATCCCTTCCCAGTGGTAAAAATATAAATAACGATACCTGGAATACTTCCCGGTTAAAATGCTACATCGGTATTAATCTGTGCGCTTGCAGATCTTATTTATTATTTATTTAGAAGAGCAGTTGCATATTTCAATACCGCGTCTCTCATGTCATGCTGGGGATGACAACTTGGCTTAAGTGGCATGAGGGATAGGTTCGGCATTTTTGGCGCCGTTATCAGAATTAGAAAACTAAGTCTACTTTTGGTAATGACGTTAAGAATGCCCAACAAGCATTTTTGGCGCCGTTGCCGGGGAAGGTTGATTTACTAACAAGGAATGAATACGGAATTTGAGTCATCATTCGCATCATTAAGTGATTGAGATCATCAATTCTCCCATACAGATTTACCCCTGTATTTTTCCATTCTTATTGTTTTGCAGGGTGATGTATAAATAGAGGACATCTTCCAGAAAATTTTGTTGACAACCCCGAAGCATTAATCAGAGGGGCAAGAGCCAAGCTCAAGAAGTCAACACTTCGACGCAACACTTCATCCAATTCAGAAGACCGCCGAAGTTTCATCCAGAATTTGTCAACAGAGTTCGCAGCCATGGCGAACAAGACGATCCGCGAGTTCTCAGCTCCCACTACGGACAACATCCGCACTGGACCTGCCGCGGCCATCGACAAGAACTTTGAGCTCAAGCCAGGGCTCATCAACATGGTACAAGCCAACCAGTTTTGTGGGAAGCCGCACGAAGATGCAAGTGCTCATCTCCAATACTTCCTAGAGATTTGCAGCACATTCACTTTATTAGATGTTCCCAGAGACGCCATACTACTTCGCCTTTTCCCATTCTCACTATTGGAGAGAGCGAAGCAGTGGTTCTACGCGACGAAGGATAAGAACACTACGTGGGCACTCTGCTCTACGAACTTTCTGGCTAAGTTGTTTCCCATGGGCAAGACCAATGCTCTCCGTGGGAAGATTACAAGTTTTCAGCAACAACATGATGAATCCGTTCCAGAAGCATGGGAGCGCTTTCAAGATTACATCCTAGAATGTCCCCATCATGGAATGGAGAGCTGGCTACTTATGCAGACTTTCTATCATGGGCTCATCACTAGTGCTCGTGAGACCATGGATGCTGCAGCTGGAGGCGCATTTCTATCACTCACCACACCACAAGCTACAGCCCTTGTGGAGAAGATGGCGTCCAACCAAGGTTGGAACGAAGAGAGGACTCAAACACGCAAGAAGGGTGGAGGTATGCACCAGCTCAAGGAGGTAGACATGCTGTCTGCAAAGTTAGACCTACTCATGAAAAAGCTCAATGACAAAGCTGGAGACAAAAGAGAAGTCATGAACGTCTACGACTCTCACATGACTTGTGAGGAATGTGGAGACACTGGACACTCAGGCAATCACTGCCCTGAGATGCTTGAGGATGCAAGGTACATCAACAACAACAACAACTACAACCGTCCTCAACAAAATCAAGGTTGGAATCAACAGAGGCCTAACTACTCAGGTAACTACTCAGGTAATTATCAAGGTAATAACTCTTACAACAACAATAATAATTTTCCACCCCTGAGAGAGTTAGTGTCTAATCAAGGAAAGCTAATGGATAACTTGTCTAAGAAATTGGCATCCAATGATAAAATACTAGAAAACATAAATAATAGAATGGATAATTTCTCTACTGCCATCAAAAACCAAATTAGCTTTAATAAAATGATTGAATCTCAGTTAAATCAAATAGCTGCTGCTGTTCCTGCTACTAACCCCGGTATACCATCACAACCGGAAGGATTAGAATTTGCAAATCTTGTAGACATGTTTGATGCAGGTAACTATTGGAGTAATCCCGCTGTCGGAGTACATAATGACCTTCTGCCAGTCAAGAGAGGCGATGCAGGACGCCCCGTCATCCCGATCTCCATCGGCATGGTGGACTTCCCAGAAGCACTCTATGACTTTGGCTCCAGCGTCAACATTATGCCTAGGGTACTCTATGAAAAATTCTTTACATATCCTTTATCAGAAACAACTATGTGTTTGCAGCTTGCAGATCGGACACTAAGCTTTCCTAAAGGAATATTAAAGAACATGTGTGTCCGAGTTGGTACCTCGTATGCTCCAGCTGACTTCGTGGTGATAGAGACCGGGTCCGATGAGAGGTCACCAGTTATTCTGGGAAGGCCATTCCTGAACACCTCGGGAGCTGTCATCTACGCCAGCGCTACGAACATCAACTTCAACATCAAGGGGAGGAAGGAGACGTTTTCCTTCAAGAACAAGATTACACAAATCCCAGAGCAACCCCAACATGAACCAAGGAAGAGGACCAACAGGAGGAACAAACAGAACAAGAACAACCAAGGATGGACCGAATCAGCTAAGATGGTCACTGCAGTTCAAGGAGGTCAAGATGGTCGACTCAAGTCGCCCTTCCTGAACAAGAAGGACGACCCAGGTATGCCAAGCATTGAGTGCTCAATCAATGGATACTCCTTTCAGAAGGCGCTCTGCGACACTGGATCAGGCGTCAACATAATGGCCACAGTCACCTATCAGCTCTTGTACGGGACCATGCCCTTAAAACCAACATACACTCAGCTCCAGATGGCAGATCAGACATCCCGAAAGGTCGAAGGTATAGTAACCGATGTCCCTATTAAAATTAACGATCATTTTGTCCATACAGACTTTCAGGTCATTGACATGGGAGACGACGAGTACGAGCCACTCATCATCCTAGGAAGACCATTCCTAGGCACCGTCAAAGCAATCATCTACATTGGAACCGGAGAAGTCCATATGCATTTCCCCTTTGAGAAGATACGCCGCTACTTTAATGACCCTAACTATATAGTTGAAGATTCTAAGCAGGCCAGGACAAGAAGAAGGTGACGTAACCGTAACCAAAGGAGGCAAATCATCAAGGACGTATGGGCAGACTATGAAGGAGAGGTCATAAGACCCGAGGATACACAACAGGAGACCGAAGCACCAAGTCGGGTATGGAAAGTGAAGACAGTTACACAAGAAGAGGAGGCGCTGCCGGAACCACCGTCTACGCCACCCAAATCCCAGGACAACTAAGAAGAAAAGAAGTCCTGTTCGGAGGACTCAAAAACACCGAACGCCGTGCCAAGAGGTAAACTTGGTAGTTATCATTTTCCCTTTAATTATTGCTCAGTTAATCATGTTCATTCTGTCTAAAAAAATGTTGAAAACAGTAAGCCCCATGTGAGTATGCGAGTGGCATAAAACCCATAAGTACATTCACTGTGGTGGCATAAAAAAATATAATATATTTTTTCTGTTCTATAAAAATGAAAATAAAAATAGAGAGTGACATTTATCTAGGAAGCTCAAACATGATAAAGGCTAGATATTTATGCTACACTTAATCAAGTTCCACGAAGCTTTGTTGTTTATTTGAGCTCCATAGAATTTAGGAAGACTAGCAGACGGAGGATATCCTAATCGTTGTCAGGGTGCTGCCGACATTCAAATACACCTCTGCACCTGCTAGCTACATCAGAAGAAATTACGTCAAGATCCAGCTTGGGGGAGAGCACCCCCATTTATCCCGATAAGTATTTTTATCTACATTTATACCTATGCTTTATTAAAATAAAAAGATGCATAATCATGAAAACCCAAATAAATATTTTGTGTTTATATATATTTGCTTAGTTTAATAAATAAATAAAGTAGCTATGCTAAACTGAATCTTGAAAATAAAACTCTAGCATGGATATGATGAATAGTTGCTCTGCCTAATTTTCAAATTTGTTCTCTCTCTAGTTTAGACATAACTGTTATAATTTAAAACTGGCTCTAAACCTGAACTAGTGGGAAGAGAACTTGATCTGAAGTCTAAGTTGTTAGTGGATATGATATGGGAAGGTTGAGCTGCTGTTTATCTGTTCCTAGAGATGCTAGAATTCTGGAGAATTTTATCTTTGAAAATCTTTAAAATGTTGCATGATGAGTTCCTGTATGATGAGAGTTTAAATTCCTACCACAGCCATATATACATGCTTGTTAGATTAAGAGCCGCACTTTTACTACTTACTGCTTATGGGCATTGAGTGTGGTCAAGCTGTGTAGACCCTTAGAAACTTGTCATGTGGTTAAAATCAAGATTCACTTGCACGTTCACTCATACATGCTGCTTCTACTCCGGAAGTACGCATCCACATATATCCACTCATTTCCATCTCCAGATTCACCCAAAATGATTCTACTCCTGACCCGGGAGAGAATAGCCAAAAACATTATCCCATTCCTGTTATTCCCTGTGAAGTTAATGCTCAAGTCATTTCTACTACCACTTGCTATATTTTCAAAAGAGGGAGATTGCTCTAAAAAAACGAGAAAATAAAAAGGAGCAAGTGCTCGGAACCTCGAAGAAAGAAAAAGTGAGACGAGAGGTAAAAATGGACAAGTGTCCGACAGTAGAATTAGGGGTACAATACCCACCTGAAAAAAAAAGAAGAAGAAGAGAAAATATAGAGCATCTCATTCCCCTCAAAAGTTTTAAAAAGCAAGAAAGGTATGTATTCCCTCAAAAAGAGCATTAGACTTTTGTTATCACCATACACCACTCATTCACCACACATGCACATCTTGATTTGACTTATTGACTTGTTTCTCTGGATCCATGGTTTGACTATGCAATAAATGTTCTATGAGTATGTATACTGTATCTCCCACCTATGAGCTCCAGATATCAAAGCCTTATTAGAGTAGGGTGAGAGAGAAGGCAATGTCACTATGCCTTATACCATAAATACCACATACTTTGAGAGAGAAGGCATATACCATTACTGCCTTGGTAAGGATCCAGAAATACCACAAAAGAGAGACCCGAGAAAGTCATACAAGGGATCT
The DNA here is from genome assembly GCA_022457205.1 of Saccharum spontaneum. Taxonomy (NCBI): domain Eukaryota; kingdom Viridiplantae; phylum Streptophyta; class Magnoliopsida; order Poales; family Poaceae; genus Saccharum; species Saccharum spontaneum. The sequence goes on along the minus strand of CM039582.1, from coordinate 24,032,123 downwards.
CTGAGTTTTATTTGAAAAATTTGCAAAAACTCCAGAGCTATAGCTGATCAAGAATAAGAGACATGGCGTTTGACTAGACCGTTCTATCTTTTAACCACTCAAGATGCAGGTGACGGTTGCAAGCCCCATGGTGAAAGGTAAAATGAGTAAGTTTTAAGTCTTGACAGTTTACTCTAACTCAGGGATGAGACCTTATTTGAAAGCATATGTACCGTCAACGTTCAAAGGCGTTGCAGCAACTTCTGATCCATAATGAGTCTATCCTTGCTCAGGGACGAGCAAGAGGTAAGCTTGGGGGAGTTTGTTGATGGTCCTTAAGTACCAAATATAGTTATCAAATAAATAAAGAAAAGGATCCAAATGCAACCAACACCTAGACTTAGGGTTTTATCTGACAGAATTCCACGAGTTTTAGTGTTTGTCTATTTCTGCAGGGGGTTATCAGAAAATACGGAGGAAAGGCCCACACGTTGGGTTTACATAGAGATAATAACGTGTTCACCGATTTTCTATCATCTTGAAGACTCCAGAAGCCACGAGATCGAACGGGAGGCCGAACGGGCCCGGAGGCAGGGCGCCCGCCCTGCTCCCTAGGGCGCCCGCCCTGGCCTGAGAGCCAATCAGGCTCCGTCTCGCGGATTATGCTCCACCGACCTAAGGGATCAAGGAAAACCGTGCGATTAATGTCGGTTTGATCCGACGGCCCACGTTCACTTGAGGGGGCTATATAAGCAGGACCCCTGGCCCCTGGAGGAGGCACTCCCTCATTCTCAATTCCTCAAACCCTAATCTCAGGAGGAGAGTCTCTGATCAAGCCCTAGAGCCACCACATCAACTAGATCTCTAGTATAGCATAGCTACATAGGATTAGAACTAGAAGGAGTCAATCTTCGATTGGTTTCCGGATCTGTCAAGAGGATTCTTGGTAATTCCTCTACTATTCTTCATTGTTCATCATTGTTCTTCAATATTATGAATACAACTTTGTTCTATTTCAATATATTGATTATGACTATGCTCTACTTGTTTATGTTTGCGATTATATTGTTCTTAGTTTATCGTAGTTATACGCTTGGCTTAGTTAGATTGGAATTATATACATGTTTAGGATCGTATAGCGTTTATCCATCGGATCCATGGGTAAATGATAAATATTGTGTAGGCGTGGTGCTTAGACCATATTTATCTGCGATTGCACCTTATATGCCGGATCGTGGGGTGGTCCGCGATGGTGACAGCTTCGTTGGGTCTTATATAGTCCCCCTCCCGTGTGTAAGGCAGGCAGAGCAACATTATTACGGGGGAGTGATTGCTATGTTTCTCATCTTCCTTGATAATATCACTATGCATGGGCGTAGTCCTTTTTCGCAATGATTGCCAAGTGTACTTGCACTAACTATGATATGCTAGACTTTATAGTTAAGAATAACTTAGGAAATATCCTTGTAGTTCGTCCTAATACCATGCTAATGACTTGCTAGAATATCTGTTGAGGTGCTTATCATTATTATATGTGGCTAGCTGATCAGATTAATTATCTTTGTCATCATTCATACTTTATCTATATTTTATGTGACACTTACCCCTGTATGCAAGAGATAGATGAATGCTCTCACTTATACATGCAATGATTGATACTCATTCCTATATTCCATTCCATAATCAACATTGATGTTAGTAATCCCTTCCCAGTGGTAAAAATATAAATAACGATACCTGGAATACTTCCCGGTTAAAATGCTACATCGGTATTAATCTGTGCGCTTGCAGATCTTATTTATTATTTATTTAGAAGAGCAGTTGCATATTTCAATACCACGTCTCTCATGTCATGCTGGGGATGACAACTTGGCTTAAGTGGCATGAGGGATAGGTTCGGCATTTTTGGCGCCGTTATCAGAATTAGAAAACTAAGTCTACTTTTGGTAATGACGTTAAGAATGCCCAACAGTGCCCGCTGCGACCTCTTCATCACGAGCCTCACCACCGATAGCGGCTCCATGGTGCTTGGCGCCACCAGCTCTGTCTCGTGCTGGCTCTCAGTGGCACCCGCTAGATGCAGATCTTCAGTTGACTCCGCACTACGTCAGGGGAATAATTCGTCAAACAATCAGCCTACTACTCGATAACAACTATGAATGAAGAAAACTTACGACTATGACTCTCGCTGGGTCGTCTTGAAGTGATGTGACCTTCCCGAGCTGCCCTTCCCGGTGGTGGGGCCAACCAGCGCCCTCGTAGTTCTCAGGTTGATGGCCTCAATCACCGTAGACAGGGTCACCCGAGCAGCCTCAGGGACTTGGCCAGCGGTCTCCCGTGCTCAACATCTCTCCCTCGTCTCTACCCAGCGCAATAGCTGGTGCAAGCGTTTTGGTGGTCTAAGGAGGTGGAGCCACCATTTCATCATCATTAGACGAGTCTGACACAACCATCCTTCACCTTCGAGGATGGGCGGGGTCTCCAATGCTGATACCTCCTGCCTCATGGAGAGGAACCCGACATCTTCCTCCTCTTCGGGGACAGCTCGTCCTCTACCGGTCGTTTTCCCCGAACCTTCTCCCAAACATAGGGAGAAGGTTCTCCTTCATCCCCATGACGGGCCAACCCCTCCTCGTCAGTCCCTAAGCCGAACTGACGCTAGCTACTGCTCGGCTGAGCATCAATGCAGTCGCCAGTCATCCGACGGTACGGCGAAGAAGTAGACTGCCTGGTCCTGCCCATGAATCTTGAAAAACATGAGTGAGTACATCACACAATGATAAAGCAAGAGAATACACCCAAACATATTATTACCGCTAGAGGAGGATTCGTAATGTTGAAGGCCCTCTGTGGCCCCTTGATGGCAACATGCGCCGTGGTGTTGAACAACATCGTGACACGATGAAGGACTTTGTTCGGCTCTATCTGCTCAGGCACCTCCCGAGTACTGTCAGTCTCCCGCCAAAATTCATATCCGAGGTGGAGCCTCTCTTTGCAAGGTTGAATCCATTAAAAAATGAAGTTTGTCGCCACACAAACTCCATCAATCATTCTGCGATCCAAGAAAGTTAGGAGCTCCTTCACCTGCTCCACGCCATTCAGATCAGGTCTCGCTAACCACTTCTTGTTTCTCACTGGGACCTAATCCACATTGCATGGAACATATGGTTCTTCCTGCCTAATGTAGAACCACTTGGAGTTCCAATACTTCACATTGGTGTTAAGGGGAACGGCGATGTACTCACTCATCATCCCATCCCATAGTTGTAGATCGGCACCACCGACCACCCTAGAGCCACTCCCCCCTTGATTTTGAGGCAGAAGAAGTTGCAAAACAGATTGAAATGGGGGAGGATCCCCAGGTATGATTCGCAGAGATTAATAAACATGGAAACATGCAAAATAGGGTTTAGACTCAGATTGCAGAGGCTGATTCCATAGTAGTCAATCAAACCGCGAAGGAAAGGATGAAAAGGAATGCCAAAACCATGGAAGAAGTAATCTTCAAACACAACCAGCTCATTAGTGTGAGGCGTTGGAAATGGCTCACCAGCTGCTGGATGCCACCCACCGGTCACCCTGTCGGTGAGGACGCCGTGCACCACCAAGCTGTTCAGGGTCGCCTCACTACTGATTGATCGTACCAACTCCTTGTCACGGTTGGTCCCACGGGCGGCTTTCTTCGAGCTCGCACGGGTTTTCTTTGGTGCCATTGGGGAGATCTGGCGAGGAGAAGATGGCGCATGCGCGAGGAAGAAGACGATGCGATGGGGTGGAGAAATGGGAGTGTGAGCCGGTGTCACGGCTAATTTATACGGATTTGACCCCAACCTTTCGACTTCAAGGGTTTTTGGGAAACCGTGTCCTACCACACCACATTTGCTTCCAAAATCTCCATGCGCTTTCCTAGGCCGCTAAATGGGCCTAACGGATTCACACTTGAAGCCGAGTTATACATGGGCTGAAATTGATGTCAAGTTCAATTGATATTTTTCTGGGATTATTAAGAGCATTTTTTCTCTGATCTTGCGGCAAGATTTATTTTTCATTTTCTAGCATGCTCGGGGACTACATGTGTACATGTCATCTAGCAATGACTATACTATTTCTTCTCAACTAAGCTAGGGACTGGTTTTCAGCTAAGTTGGGGACTGGTTTGGCATCTAGAGTCTACTATTTTTTTACCCTAGCACCACGTGAATACTTCACCTACTGTCAGGCTCGGGGACTAAGTGGGCACACTTCACCTCGTGGCGAATTGCTTATTTCTAGGACCCTCTGCTTTTCCTAAATGACTGAGTCATGGATGATAATCATCCAAGCCCTCAGTTTGGCTCTAAGAGTCTTTTTGACCTAAGGCATGGATGCTCACCGTCCAACTTCTGATGTAAGGTGTTGATATTTGGTAACGCAATTAGGAAATAGGATCCGCAAGCGCACGGATATCGGTGAGCACTTCACCCGAGATGTTATCCTGGGTATCGTATTTATATTTTTACCACTAGGAGAAAGAGTGCATCTGACTAACCAAATCTATTACTACTAACCTTTAGGCTACAACCACTATGATTTGATGTGAGTGATGTATAGAGAAGACTACAACCGCACTCTTCTTCTAACCTTGGTAAGGATGATCTACTGTTCTATTGGGGAGGTTTACGGAATCTAGACACCACAAAGGATGTTCAACCCGCACCTATAAACCCTATCGATCCTGCTAACGGGATATGGAATACAAAGGTAACTCGGAATTGTCATGTTCCTCGCTACTACCACGGTCCGGCTAGACGAGGGGATATCTATGAGTATCCTAGCTTAAACACCACGTTTACGCTGGAGATGATTACTCTAAACTCTACGCGAAGAGATCAAAGTAAACTCATAAACCAAAGAACAATAAAACAAAGAACTTACTAGAATTTAGAAGTCGAAATACTGAAGAATCCTGAGAACAAGCCTCGGGTTAGAAGAACTTGCTCCCGCAGGTACAACCTCGGAGTAGACACCGACAGGCTGGCTTCCTCCGATCTACACCTCCACTCTATCTCTCTCAATCTAGTAGAACTAATTCTACTTTCACATTGGATGCGAAGCCCTAAGAGGTGGGAACCCTAGAGGGAACCTCTCTCTCTAAACCCTAACTAGAGATATGCAACTGAATAATGAATTGGGGTCTTCTCCACCAGGGGTCAGGGGCCTTGCTTATATAGCCCTTTTGGATGAATCTGGACCGTCGAATCAAACCGACCTTCATCCTACGGTTTTCCTTGATCCTCAAAGGCGGTGGAGCATAATCCGCGAGACTCGACCTGATTGGTCCCGGGGGCAGGGCGGGCGCCCTAGGGCACAGGGCGGGCGCCCTGTGTCCTGGCCCGTTACGGCTCCCGTTCGTTCCCGTGGCTTCTGGAATCTTCTAGATGTAAGATAATTACGTGTTCGGTTAATATCCTGTCATTAATCCGACATGTGGGCCTTTCTTCCGTATTTCCTGATAACCCCCTGCAGAAATAGATAAACAGCAAAACTCGTGGAATTCTGTTAGATCAAACCCTAATTCTAGGTGTTGCTTGCATATAGGTCCTTTTCTTTATTTATTTGATGGTTATAATTGATACTTAAGAACCGTCAACAAACACCCCCATACTTAGGCTTTTACTTGTCCTCGAGAAAAGGTTGGTTAATAAAACATCTGGGGTTGAAACATTCTTTCATACCTGCAGGGTGTTGTAAAAATCCACTGTGCACTTATAGTCAGGGAAATATATGGTCAGAGTAAAGAGCCTTTCTTCTTCTTAATCCCTATCACTTGGAGTTTTTACATATTTTTGAAAAGAAAAACTTAGCATACCTTTATCCTCATAGGTGCTCTCAGAGTCACTCATTATCTTTTATATTTCTCTCTGAGGCTGTTTTGATTTTGCAAAAATAATTCTTTAAGCATACATACCTTGCATTTATTGTATGGTCAAAACTGGATCCCAGGAGAAGAATGCCATACTCTTAGATCAAAGATTTTGAAAATTAAAAACTTGTCACTCTTACTGGCATATTGCTTATTAGAGGGACCATGGGCTATCATTTTCTTTCCATCATATTTTTATCATATCTCATTTTTTTTCATTTTGGGTGGATACCGAGGTACCCCTAATTCTACTGCCGGACACTTGTCCATTTTTTTCCACGAGGTTATCGAGCACTTGCTCCTTTTTATTTCCTCGATATATTCATAATTTTGCATAGCCCATGCCTCTAACACAATAATACTTCGGAAGAGTGAATCTTTCTGAATAAAAATGTCTTGATCTTAGGAGTATGATAAATCTCTTAACAAGGGTCTAACTTGTTTTGAACAAACTCAATCCAAAGCAGATAGCTTTAATTAATATTTTCATGTTTAGCAGGCATATAAAACTTGAGGATGGTAGCTATAATTTTGAGATTTTTAAAACAAATTCTCCAAGCAATAAAGATACTAAGAATAAGGTACTCATACCCTTACCATCTCTTATTCCACAATGACTTTTAGCAACACAGGGTTTTGAAATAATTTTAATAATTGCAGGTTTCCAGGAAATATCACAGAGTGAGATTGATCATGATTATAAGCATTTTTATCCTTTTAATTTATCATGTTTAGAGAGATAAAATTCTGCACGAACTAAGGTGAGTGTGTAAGTGTGTAATAAAAGTGTGCAGAGTGTGTACCTGGTTCATGGAGTGGTGCGATCGAAGTGTGTGTGACATGTCAGGGAATCTCCCCCCATACTTGTTTTCTGCTTTCTTGCACAAAAGTAAAGTAGAGACACACAAGACATACTAATAATAATCTTTATTAATCTTGAGGCATTTATTACAACCGAATAATAATAATAACCGAATATAATAGATCTAAACTGATTATAAGCGAACCTAATCGAATCTAATAATAACTAAGACATATATAGCCCCAAGATCTAATCTAGATAGCTCAGCGACGCTCACGCCTCCTAAGACTATGCTCTAACTCATCGATCCTCTTGTTGGCGTCGGCAAGGTCATCCCGGCTTTAATTTTTAATTGGATGGTAAAAATTGATCACGTCTATTTCTTCTAATTCTTTATTGGGCTCTAAAAATAATTTAAGACGTTGACCATTTACCTTGAATAACGTACCTTCATCATTTTGAAGTGTGATAGCTCCGTGGGATGATGAATGAATTACCTTGAATGGTCCTTCCCATTTGCTCCGGAGCTTTCCATGCCCGAAAAGCTTCACCCTGGAATTAAAAAGTAATACCTTATCTCCGGGTAAGAACTCCTTCTTCTTGATCCTCTTGTCATGCCATCTCTTGACTCTTTCTTTGTAGATCTTTGAATTGTGATATGCTTTCTCCCGCCATTCTTCTAACTCCGATAATTGCATTCTTCTATGTTTTCCGGCGATATCTAGGTCCATATTCCATCTTTTTATGGCCCAGTGTGCCTTGAACTCAAGTTCAACAGGTAGGTGACAGGTCTTTCCGTATACCAATTGGTATGGAGACATTCCAATTGGGGTCTTGTATGCTGTCCGGTAAGCCCAGAGTGCATCGGGTAACTTGTCCTTCCATGCCATTCCCATCTCGTTCACCGTCTTCTGAAGAATGTTCTTGATTTGCTTGTTAGAAGTCTCTGCTTGGCCACTTGTCTGAGGATGATAGGGAGTAGCGACGTTGTGACGGATTCCATGTCTTGATAGATAGTGCTCGAAGCGCTTGTCAATGAAGTGTGATCCTCCATCACTTATCACTATCCTGGGGACTCCAAATCTTGGAAATATGATTTCCTCAAACATCCTCTTCGAACTGATATTGTTGGCATGTTTGCAAGGTAGTGCCTCTACCCACTTGGAGACGTAATCAACCGTCACCAAGATGAACTCACACTTCTTAGATGGGGGAAATGGACCCATGTAGTCTATTCCCTAGACATCAAAGAGTTCAATCTGAAGGTTGTTGGTGAGTGGCATGGCATCCCTTGTATTTATGTTTCCGTGCCTTTGACATGGCCCACATCTTCTGATATATTGCTTTGTGTCATCGTACATCGTAGGCCAGTAGAATCCACATTGCCAGATCTTTGAATGTGTACGGAATGCTCCATAGTGACCTCCGTATGGTGATGAGTGACATCTGTCGATGATCTTCAATTCTTCCTCAGTGGTCACACATCTTCTAAGTAGGCCATCAGCGCATACTCAGAAGAGATATGGCTCATCCTATATATGTGAACGACTTTCCTGAATAAGCTTCTTCTTGTTTGCTTCGGGTGGTACATAACCTGAAACCATAAAATTAACAATATCTGCATACCAGGGGTCAGATCTGTTAATCCCGTAAAGCATGTCGTCCCGGAGTGAGTCATTAATGGGGGGTTCCTGTGAATTCTTAAAGTACATTCTAGACAAGTGATCAGCAACAGAATTTTCTACTCCCTTTTTATCTTTTATTTCTAAGTCAAATTCTTGGAGTAATAAAATCCATCTGATTAAGCGAGGTTTAGCATCTTTCTTAGTGAGCAAATATTTTAGTGTAGCATGATCAGTGTAAACAATTATCTTAGCTCCAACTAAATAAGATCTAAATTTATCAATGGCAAAAACAACAGCCAGAAGCTCTTTTTCAGTGGTTGCATAATTAAGTTGAGCTCCTGTCAAAGTTTTACTTGCATAAGCAATTGCATGATGCTTTTTATCTTTAGTTTGTCCCAAAACTGCCCCCACAGCATAATCACTAGCATCACACATAATTTCAAAAGGCAACGACCAATCAGGGGGTTGAATGATTGGTGCAGAGATGAGTGCTTGCTTTAATAAATTGAAAGAATTTAGACATGCATCATCAAATTCGAAAGGAGCATCCTTGGCTAGCAAAAGAGTAAGTGGTCTCGCAATAAATGAAAAGTCTTTTATAAATCTGCGATAAAAACCAGCATGGCCAAGAAAACTTCGAATTCCTTTTATATTCACAGGTGGAGGTAGTTGTTCAATTACTTCAATTTTAGCTCTATCTACCTCAATACCTCTTTCAAACACTAGGTGTCCTAGCACTATTCCTTCTCTAACCATAAAATGACATTTTTCCCAATTAAGGATTAAGTGCTTTTCTTCACATGTTTGCAAAACCTTATCTAAGTTCTCAAGACAACTATCAAAAGTTTTTCCATAAACTGAGAAATCATCCATGAAAACTTCCATAATCTCTTCAATCATATCAGAAAATATAGACATCATACATCTTTGAAAAGAAGCTGGTGCATTACATAACCCAAAAGACATTCTACGATAAGCATACGTTCCATATGGGTATGTAAAAGTGGTTTTGCTTTGATCATCAGGATGGATAGGGATCTGGTGATACCCTGAATATCCGTCTAGAAAACAGAAAAACGAGTGTTTTGCTAACCGCTCAAGCATCTCATCTATAAAAGGCAAAGGAAAATGATCCTTTTTCGTGGCTTTATTAAGTTTTCTATAGTCTATGCACATCCGCCACCCAGTGACGGTGCGTTGCGGAATTAGCTCATTCTTATCATTAGTAACAACAGTCATGCCTCCCTTTTTAGGCACAACTTGAACAGGGCTTACCCACTCACTATGCGGCACAGGATATATAATTCCTGCATGCAGCAACTTTATAACTTCTTTTTTAACTACCTCTCTCATCGCGTTGTTAAGTCTACGTTGAGGCTCTCGAGAGGGTGTAACAGAAGGATCTGTCGGAATACGATGGGTACAAATCATAGGACTGATTCCTGTGAGATCTTGAAGTGAGTAGCCGAAAACAGAGTGGTGTTTTTCAAGAATGGTCATTAATCGCAGAGTTTGCTCCTGAGTGAGTTTATTACTAACGATCACAGGAAACTCTGGATTATTGTTTAGGAAAGCATAGGTAAGACCGGGTGGTAAAGTTTTGAGTTCTATGGGGGGTCTAGGTGTTTCTGCAAACTCATCTAAGGGTTCAGGTTCAGAAGGTTCGGCCTCTTCTTCAGTGAAGAAGGGGGCTTCCTCTTCTAAGTCTGGATCATCTAAAAGTTCTAGGGATGCAGCCTTTACCTCCTCCATAGGATCAGGCAAAAGATATGGCTCGGTCTTATTATTCAAGGAGTGAGTTATTGTAATTGGAAGTTTAAAATCCTTTCCCAAGGAAATATGGAGCTTTCCAGTTTGACCTTCATAAAGGAGTCTTCTAAAAGGTTGTCCAATCAGTAGGTCGAAACCCCATATATCAAAGATATAAAAGTTCAAATGAACCATGGAGCCTTCTACCATAAAGGGTAGGACATTAATAATTCCAAGACTGGGGACTAATCGTCCCGAAGATTCCTTTATGACCTTTGTTGTGGGGGTTAAAACAAGTTTCCCAAATAAATTAAGTGCAAAAGCTTCGGACATAATATTGATCCCCACAACAGGATTATAGAGAGCGTTAAATTGATCAGAATTATAAGCACAGCGTATAGTTATAGAGGGTGTGTCCACTCGGATTACTTCAGAGGAAAGCTCTGACTCCTCTAACCATTCGCTACTCATAACCGAGATAAGCTCTCTCAATTGACGTTCACTTGGTAAACAAATGCTAAATTGGCCGTTTTGGGGTCGGTCTATAGAATGGTAGTTTGAAATGTTTCCAAAATCGGCAAAGAGATCGGATTCTATGTCTAGCATGAAATCAGATGGTAGAATTTCTTCCTTTTGTGGCTCAGAACCTGGGATAGCTAAAGTAGATGAAAAATTTGGCAGAGTGTCTACTTCGGCTTCGTAGGTTTTATCATGGAGGGCATTATCCATCTCAGCTTCTAGGATTCTATTCAAGATCCCCTTAGCTTCATCAGTAGGGATACGAAAGAAAGAACCTCTAGCCATAGTATTCAGCATTTGTTTATTATCTTTCTGAAGACCTCGAAAAAAGTGAAATAAAAGAACAGTGTCTTCAAGCAAAAGTTTTGGACCAGATTCTAAAAGATCAGAAAAACGTTTCCAGGATTTCCCCAAAGTTTCATTATCTTTTTGTTTAAAAGATAGGACTTCGAGTCTAAGGTCACCAGTACGGTCAAGGGAATAAAAATCTAGACAAAAGTTGGCTCTTAAAACTCCCCATTCACCTTGCTGTTGACTTACCTTCTGACTATACCATCGTCTAGCTTCTCCTCTTAAAGAAAAAGGAAAAAGCTTCCAACGTAAAGTCTTATCAGAGATGCCATCAATGCGAAGACAATCGCATGTCTGCTCAAAATCTCTAATATGAAGGTAAGGGTTTTCGTCTTCCTTTCTCGAAAAAGATAAATTTTGAATCATCGCAATCAACCTTGAACTTAACTTATACTAGGATGTTTGGATAGGCTGTGATGACTCCCATGGTAAAAGGTCAGTTGCTGAAGGTGTTGCGGCATCAAAGATAGATATAGAACCTTGGTTTTCCATTTTTGGTAAAAAGAAAAAGAAAGAATGAAAAAGATAAGAAAATAAAAAGTATGAATACAAGCTAGTAGTAAGACTCAAGGTTATCTCAGCAAACCGTCTTTCTCTCCGGCAACGGCGCCAGAAATGCTTGTTGATATTTGGTAACGCAATTAGGAAATAGGATCCGCAAGCGCACGGATATCGGTGAGCACTTCACCCGAGATGTTATCCTGGGTATCGTATTTATATTTTTACCACTAGGAGAAAGAGTGCATCTGACTAACCAAATCTATTACTACTAACCTTTAGGCTACAACCACTATGATTCGATGTGAGTGATGTATAGAGAAGACTACAACCGCACTCTTCTTCTAACCTTGGTAAGGATGATCTACTGTTCTATTGGGGAGGTTTACGGAATCTAGACACCACAAAGGATGTTCAACCCGCACCTATAAACTCTATCGATCCTGCTAACGGGATATGGAATACAAAGGTAACTCGGAATTGTCACGTTCCTCGCTACTACCACGGTCCGGCTAGACGAGGGGATATCTATGAGTATCCTAGCTTAAACACCACGTTTACGCTAGAGATGATTACTCTAAACTCTACGCGAAGAGATCAAAGTAAACTCATAAACCAAAGAACAATAAAACAAAGAACTTACTAGAATTTAGAAGTCAAAATACTGAAGAATCCTGAGAACAAGCCTCGGGTTAGAAGAACCTGCTCCCGCAGGTACAACCTCGGAGTAGACACCGACAGGCCGGCTTCCTCCGATCTACACCTCCACTCTATCTCTCTCAATCTAGTAGAACTAATTCTACTTTCACATTGGATGCTAAGCCCTAAGAGGTGGGAACCCTAGAGGGAACCTCTCTCTCTAAACCCTAACTAGAGATATGCAACTGAATAATGAATTGGGGTCTTCTCCACCAGGGGTCAGGGGCCTTGCTTATATAGCCCTTTTGGATGAATCTGGACCGTCGGATCAAACCGACCTTCATCCTACGGTTTTCCTTGATCCTCAAAGGCGGTGGAGCATAATCCACGAGACTCGACCTGATTGGTCCCGGGGGCAGGGCGGGCGCCCTAGGGCACAGGGCGGGCGCCCTGTGTCCTGGCCCGTTACGGCTCCCGTTCATTCCCGTGGCTTCTGGAATCTTCTAGATGTAAGATAATTACGTGTTCGGTTAATATCCCGTCATTAATCCGACATGTGGGCCTTTCTTCCGTATTTCCTGATAACCCCCTGCAGAAATAGATAAACAGCAAAACTCGTGAAATTCTGTTAGATCAAACCCTAATTCTAGGTGTTGCTTGCATATAGGTCCTTTTCTTTATTTATTTGATGGTTATAATTGATACTTAAGAACCGTCAACATAAGGTACTAAGTTCGTCTGCACTAACTAAATTAGGGATGCTAAGCATCCAACTTCACTGCACGAAACCTAAGTGGGCACACACATCGCCTAAGGTGAAGAGTTTTTAAATTTTAAACATGAGCTCTTTACATCCTTCTAGCAAACCTTAGCTTCGAGTAAGTCTGAGGTTGCCCATCCAGTTAAACTGGCCAGACTTTTGTTTTGACTGCTCGGCACCCAGTTAAACTGGACGGATGCTTGCTCCGGTTGATTGGCTACAAGTTGAACTGCTCGGACAAGCTTGAGATGGCGTTGCTCAGCGGATACAAGGTGCTCGGGGACAAGCTATGGGGGTATGACCGTAGATACCCACATGACTATACATGGGCCACACCACTAGGGATGGCCTAGTGTAACACCCAAATTTTGAGATAACAAAATTGGAATAAGTTGGATAATAAATAATTACAAAACTAAAATAATAATAAATTATATTTGTGTTGCATTCATGCTGTTGCATATATTTTTATTGTGTGGTGTGAATTTGTTATATTTTATTTTATATTATTTTGGATGAGATTGTGTTTTAAATATTTTTTTTAGAAAGCAAGTAAATGAAAAAAAAATAGAAACTTACCTGTTTACCTGATCGGCCGATCCAGCAGACACCGCAGCCCATCTCGGGAGTCATGGGCCGGCTCGGCTCAGCGGCCCAAGTCGGCCAGGGGCAGCAGCTGCGCGGCCCAGGTCGGATGAGCCCGCAGCAGCCGTTCCCTTTTTCCCTTGAGTCGCTGATCGATGGGTCCCACCTGTCGGTCGTGTCTCCTTCCTCCCGCCGTGTTCAAGCCGGACACGAACACCGGTTCCACCGTCCAAATCGTGAATCTTGAGTTTCCTAATCGAATACGGTTATGTGAGGCTATTAATAGGTTGCATAGGATCTCTAGTTTCCGTTTTTCAACTAAAACGCTAGGGTTGCCGCAAGAAATCGGAGTTTTAGGGTTTAGGAAGTCGACGGGTTCGGTTGGTCGTCGGTGGGGCTTGCGGGACGGTGCGAGCTCCTTTTCTTCGTGTTGGTGAGATCGCCATCTCCTCCTCCTTCTCGTGCTTTTATTTTATGATGTGAAGCATCGAATCGGGGTCTTGGTGAGCTTGGAAGCATCGGCAATGGTGCCGCCGTCCTCCCCTTGCCTCGTTCCCTCCTCGGGCCGTCGTAGCTCTCTTAGACCCACTTAGATATGTTCTTGGTGATCTCCTCTCTCGATTGGGGTTGAATTTGGAGCGAATCGCGGTTGGAATCGTGAGAGCCGAAGCTCTCCGGCGAGGCAGCCATGGCGGGCATGGCGGCCGGCGGCCGGTTTGGGAGAAGATGACCGACTTCATCTTCATAATTTTCTCTGATGAATGGTAGCCGTCCGATTCGAGATTGATGGTCCAGATTAGATCATACCGGTTCGCGGTGAAATTTTCTAAAGAGCCCCTGCGTTTTCTAGTAAACAACCCGCGATCCTTTGCGTATTCCGGGAATTGCGTTTTCACATTTGGAAAGCGTATTTTCAACCGGTTAAATCAAAAATACGTTTTCAGCAATTTACAGTTTTGCCACTAGAATTGTTTTAGTCATAAAATCTTCGTTTTAACTCCGATTTGATCCGTTCAAATTGCGTTAGGTTCGTATTTGCGAACTCTACATGTTAGTATAGTTTTACAGTTAGTTTTGATAATTTATTTTTCGAGTTTATAATTAAGTATTTATTTATCTATAGGAAATCTTAGAAAATTCATAACTTTCACGTTTTAACTCCGATTTTGGTGATCTTTGCGTCTGTGTGATCGTAGAAACGTGTAGAAGAGTTTTATAAACTTTTATTACTGTTTTGTTACTGTTGGTGTACTGTTCTAATTATATCTATTTGTTTGCTTCGTGTATGTTTGATTGGATGCATGTATGTTGTTGATTGATGATCGAGTATAGAAGGTGAGCAGTATTTGGACGATTCGGAGTATTACTTTGAGCCAAGTCAGCAATACTATTTGGAGAGTTTTGATCAAGGCAAGTATAACACAGGACTATCCTTGTTACCTATTCATCAAAATTATCATACATATGCATATGCTTACCTTGACAACCTTAGAGATTATAACTTAGCGCTTGATGTCTTGATTCCTTGTCAACCTTGGGTATGCATATGGGTAGCTATGGCTAGTGCTTAAACTAAGAACAATGATCTTGCATTATGATTAATGGATCCAGCAATCAATCTTTAAGATGGTTTAATTTTTGTTAAAAGGGGGCTAGAGCCTGTGTGTTATTTTTGGTGCTCTAGTTACTCTCCGTAAGGACTTATCTGTACGTGATCATCCGGGATATACAGTACAGCTGTGAGGGCTATATGGCTCTGGCTTTAGTTGTTCAAGAGACCTTTTCTAGCTTGTTAGTGGTTACCTTAAATGGCGTAAGAATGGCTTGACACGTTGGGTGTAGTGCGAGCCCCTGGCCTAGTGTGTATAGGCTGCGGTTGTTGTGCCACAGGGAAGGGGGGTTCTACATCTGCCTGCCGAGTGAATCTAATGGCCCTAACTTGTTAGACGAACTCTTGAGTGGCTTTATATGGTTTTTGGGTGTTTGGGCTTGATCTCCCCACTCATTTGGAAATCATGACTCATAGTGAAAGTGTACACCTCTGCGCAGAGTTAAAAACTGGTATACTAGCCGTGCTCACGGATACGAGCGGCCTTGGAACATCTACAGATAGATGATCACCATTGTTATACTATGTTTAATTATTGTTGATTAATATTATGCTCTTGTTAATGTTATTCGTTATCATTATTGCAATTGATCATTGGTTCTTTAATGGGAAGAGGTTTATCTTGATGCTACTCAAATGAAAGTTATAAGATTAAAAGCTAACCGCAGTTAAACAGTGTCTAGCCATTTGAGCCTCATGAACCCTGTGTTATATTTGTTGAGTTCGACATGGACTCACTCTTGCTATTTCCACCATAACAGATGAAGATTATGATGAAGATTATCGTAATGAGTACTAGTCTTGGTGTCAACCAGTCAACCGTGTCCCTGTGTGGAGTTTCCGCTGGAGATTATTATTAGATATTATTATTTATCGTTCAAGACTATGTCTTAAGTATTTATTCGCTATGTAATAAGCACTGTGATGATACTATGTAATTTGTCTGCTTATGTGTGCGATCATGACCTGGGGCGCACATGAGTACTTTATGCATCCTATTTTTGTCCTTAAAAATGGGTGTGACAGATTGGTATCAGAGCCGTGTTGACTGTAGGACGCAAGCCTAGTTAGAATGGTCGTTGATAGCATCCATACTTCACTTAATTCATGCTTCCTCTTTTCACCTTGTTAATTACTAAAGTTATATGCTTCCTTTACTTTATTCTATTGTGAAAATACATTGATTCTATCTAATCTATGTCTAAATCTTGTAGATGCCTCCTCATCCCCGTCTGTCAGCTGCACAATATGTTGCCCGTTTCAAACCCTAGGAGCCAAAGGAGGAGGGTGATCAAGAGCTATCTGATGCTGAATCAAGAGTTGGTGATACACCTATGGAGGATGTAGTTATGGGGTGGACTACGAAGTTTCATATCATGGTTCCTAAGGCTGATGCTTTCTTCCATGATATGTTGACAAGAACCTTGGACAACTACTACTACGACTGGGAAGCTACTTTAGAGTATCGCAGTGCAGAGTATAGTCATCCATGGATGGATTCCTATTGGGAAACGGAGTTATGGGTGTCACACCCGGTTTTAAGGACAAAACCAGACATACACTATATGTGAAATAAAGAAGTCAAATCTCACATATAGCCACAGATAAGTGTAATATCAAGAGACAAATGCTTAATAAACATAATGCAATAGTATAAGGTATAACCTTAGAGAGCAACACAGCGGAAAGATAACTCCGAACACCGGGTGTAGACTTCACTCCAGGAACAAACTAACTGGTTGATCACAAGCCTATTAACTCAAGAGACTATCCTGAGGTGTGGGAAATAGCAAGAGTGAGTCCATGTCGAACTCAGCAAATATATCATGGGGTTCATGAAGCTCAAAAGGTTTGACACGGGTTTACTGCAATAGCTTTTAGTGAGTCATCTTTTTAGCATTTGAGTAGCAACAAGTTTTCCATAAGCCCAAATAACCTCATGATCATGTAAACGAGAATAATGTATAGCAAGAAACAATAATCATTATTGAGCATCAATATCATCAGTATTATCATTATCATTAGTGTTCATCATTTATTCTGTAAGGGTCCAAGGCCACTCATGACCGTGAGCACGGCTGTTATAACAGTTTTACACTCTACAGAGGTTGTACACTTTCACTGTGAGTCGTGATTACCCATATGCCCGGGGCGGCCAATCCCCAAAACACTCCCAAGGTGAGCAGGCAGGGAAACACTATGAAGCCTTTCAAAGGTTCGTCTAACAAGTTAGGGCCGCTAGGTTTCAGAAGTCAGTCCATGTGATACACCACGCAGGGATCCACAGTCTGCTTTACCCCATTTGCGCCACAAGGGTAACCTCTAACAAGTTAGAAAAGGTCCTCATACTTGACTAAAGCCAGAGCCATATAGCCCTCACAGTTGTACTGTAAGTCCCGGATGTTCGCTTACAGATAAGTCCTTAAGGAGAGAAACTAGAGCACCAAAAATAACCCCATGCTCTAGCCCCCTTGAGCCATGTTGCTATAAAGCATCTTTTAAACGTTTATTGCATATACCATTAGTCAAGTTACAGATCATGGTTATTTATCTTGGCATAAATACTACCCAATGCAATATCCCATGGGTGTCAAGGTATAAGATACAAAAACTAGGATATCCTTAGTGGTAACAAGGTAGACACATGCACATGAATTAAGTGTATTAAAAGTGAATAGGAAACAAGGATGATCCCATGCTATACTTGCCTTAAATCAAGATCCTTTCTCTAATCCAAATCTTCAATTAATAGCTTCTTGAATCTTCACGTAAATCTCACCGACTGGACTTGATTAATAAATCACCACACATGCATCGAGCAATCATACACGAAGCAAACAATAAAAATAAATTAGAACAGTACACCAAACATATGAAATAACATGTGAAAAGGTTTTAAAGATGTTCTACGCGTTGCTATGAACACACAGACGTAAAGATCACGAAATTCGGATTTAAAACGTGAAAGTTATGAATTTTCTAAGATTTCCTATAGATAAATAATTACTTTAATATAAACTCGAAAATTAAATTTTCCAAACCTACTGTACAGTACTACCAACATGTAGAGCTCGCAAATACGAACCTAACGCAATTTGAACGGGTCAAATCGGAGTTAAAACGTAGAAGATATGGCCTAAACAAGATAGTGGCAGTTTTGTAAATACCTAGTTTCGAAAATAAATCAAAATCTGGTTTTTAATGTGATCTAGACGGTGGAATTCAAGTAAATACCTCCTCTTCTTCTTGGAGTAGAACGCCTGGTGGCTTCGTCGGACGGCGATAAGAGAAGGAGGAGAAAATATAATTTACTACACGAGAGATTTCCCAAACTAGGGGCTCCTCTACGGTAGTTTTGGTGTGCTTTGCCCATGGGGTAGGTACGTATATATAGGGAGGAAAACTCTCCACCTCCATGTCAACTAGCGATATGGTGCTAATTGACGTTGCACCATCCACCTCCGCTAATAGGCCTAAGTAATCATTTAAGCCCATTAGTAAATAAATGTATGGGCCTTTGAGATTTATTAGGATTATTGCACATGGGTTTTGAGCGTTGGAAAACAAATGAGAGATTTATTATTTTCGGAATTAATTATTTTCATGGATAAAATAATTCCAGAAAAGTCCAGAATTATTATTTAAGCCGCGAAAAATACTCCGAAAGCTCCGAAAATTCAGGAAAATTTTCCAGAGACATTATGGAACATGAGGAACCCAAATAAAGTATTTGGAGCTCATGATAAAATATTTTAGAGCATCTAAAAATTAGATTATGCTCACAGATAAGTGGAAACAAGCTACATAAAAAGCCAGAAAAATTCCTGAGAAGTTAGTAGAGGTTGATTGACAGATGAGAAACAAGGAATTTGATTGTAGAAAAATAATATATGTATATTGGGAAAGGAAAATCGACCTAAACGCATTTTGAAAGAACAACTTGAATTCATTTTGATCTTTGGTCAAAACCAAACAATACAAAAACACAAATGCATCAGCATGAATGCATCAACAAGTTGCTAAACCTTATGATAAATTTTAATTTAGTGAAAAATATTATTTTCCTATGTTTTCATGAGCACTAGAATACAAAATTAAATTACTTTACATCTATTTTGAAAAGAGCAAATTTTAGGGTGTTACAATGGGTCAAGAGAAGGGATCCTACCACTAAGGAGCCTAAGGTGGAGTCAAAGTTCATTACCCGAGTGAGCCGGGCAACTGTGGAGACAAGCATGGAGGATGTCGCTTTCAATGCATTTGTTTACTACCATGGGCTACGCTCGGACAAGACGCTAAAGGGTGCACTTCGGCACTTTCCTTGTTTCTTGCATGACAAGGGAATTTGGACCGTGCCACTTGCAGATGATTCCTCCTTGACTTTACAAGCTACGGTGGCATTAGCTCGTGAATTGGCTCTTCATGAGGTGGACCTGAAGGATGAGTTGCTGAAGGAAAAAGAACTTAAGGAGCAAGCTTATAAGGAAATTGACCAATTAAGGGCGGAGTTAGGTCGTCCTAAGATTTATGAGAAGCTTAATTAGGAAATAGGAAAAACCCCTATGTAATAAGAACGATAGTAGCTGCGAGTTAATTTTAAGTTTGGATGGTTTTAAGAGTCAGTTTGTGGTGTGAACAATTGTGTGATTGATGAATTGTTATTATGATAATGTATGATTTGGATCTTTGTAATGTGTGCTGGAGTTTTATAGACATGCCTACAAATTCTATTGTTAAGAATATTAAGTTTGATCAAGATATATTAGTGAATATGAGGTTAACTTAGTTCTGTCCTTTGCTGATTTTTGGATCAGTCTGGGATGTTTTAGAAATAACTTAAAATCCGTTCATGGGAAATTTAAGAAATTTTACTGGGAATAATTAGACTTCTATATCTTTCCAATCCCACAAGAATCACCTTAATATCTATTATGAGTTAAGAGATATACCTGTTTCAAGTTGGAGTTACTGCACAGTCTGGAATTCGGGAACAGTTTCTGTTAAGTTCAGTTTTTGACCAATTTATTGACAGAATCAGAAAAAGTGTTGTGAATACGAGTTGTAGGTAATTTTATAAGCTTTCCAACCATGTAAAGATCATCTGATTTGGACATCTGTAGTTCGAGATATGACAGTTTTACTGAGTTGCTGAAATTGGAGTTTGCCCAGAAAATCAGATTTTGTTTATCTATTGTATACATCATCTCGGATTGTACTAAATTTCATCTTCTGTGTTTTGGGAACAGATGTCAGGCAGAGGTCATGGCAGAGGTCGTGGGGGTGTTAATCCACCCGTTACTATGGAGGAACTCATGCAAACTCAGAATCAGCTGATGCAGATGTTTATGCAGCATATGCAGAACAATCCCCCTGTTGGAGGACCACCACCTGTTCAAGTAAGGGATAAGCGGGGAGAATTTTTGAAGGGACGCCCTCCAGTATTTTCTCATGCTGCTGATCCTTTAGAAGCAGATGATTGGGTGAGGGCAGTGGAGAAACAGCTGAATATAGCCCAATGTAATGATATGGAGAAGGTGTTGTATGCATCTGGTCAGTTACAAGGGACAGCTCAGACTTGGTGGGAGTCGTACCAGGCTGCACGCCCGGACAATGCTCCTCCTATCACTTGGAATGAGTTTGTTAGAGATTTTCGAGCTCGTCATATTCCTGAAGGTATAATTGAGCTGAAGCAGGAAGAATTCAAAAACCTGAGGATGGGACAGATGAGTGTGAGTGAATATCATGACAGGTTCACCCAGTTGGCTCGCTATGCTCCCAATGAAGTTAGGGAAGATGCAGACAGGCAGCGTCTTTTCTTGAAGGGAATTTATTATGATCTTCGCTTGCAACTGAAGGGGAATAGTTATGCTAGTTTTCAAGAGCTGGTGAATAAAGCTATTGTGCTTGATAATGAGCGTAGGGAGATGGATAGAAAGAGAAAGATGAAGGTGCAAGGCTCAGGAAGCAACAACCGTCAACGCACAAATTCTCAGCATGGCTTTCATCAGAAGTTTCAGGGACCGGTTAGCCAGTGGAATCGCAATTCAAATCAGAGGTGGTCCCAAAATTGGCAAAACAATCAGTCGCAACAGCGTTCATCATATCCACAGCGTCAACAGTATCAGCAGACTGGGCAACAGACTCCTCGCACTGGAAATCCCAATGTTACCCCCATGAAGAATAGTACTCCCAGCACTCCTATTAGATGCTTTGTCTGTGGTAAAGAGGGCCATTTGTCTTATAATTGTCCTGAGAAGCAGAACCAACAGACTCCTCAGAGCCAGAAGAGCAACCAGAGGCAATCGGGTACTGGAAGGGTGAATCACGTGTCTTCTGATACAGCTCATAATGCACCAGAAGTTATGATTGGTATGTTCAATGTACATTCCACTCCCGCAACTGTTCTTTTTGACTCTGGAGCATCTCATACATTCATATCCAATATTTTTGTTAAAATGCATAGTATACCCATGCTAGTTATGAAAGAACCTCTCTTAGTAAATTCACCTGGAGGTACCATGCAAACCAGTAATCGTTGTCTTCCAATTAGTATGGTATTAAGGGGGGTAGAGTTTAAGATAACTCCTATAGTGTTGCGAACATCTGGGATTGATGTGATATTGGGTATGGACTGGATGATGCAAAATCAGGCAGAGATTCAGTGTCAGCAGAAAGTGGTAGTTGTGACTGCGCCTAATGGAGATAAAATCAATGTGGATGTAGCAATGCAGCAGCAACCAACCGCGGTGGTGAATCAGATTGAAGATACTATTAAGGAGAATTCAGTGATTGAGGAATTTCCGGATGTCTTCCCTGATGAATTGCCAGGTATGCCACCTGACCGAGACATTGAATTTCTTATTGAATTATTACCTGGAACTGCACCTATAGCCAAACGACCATATAGGATGGGAGTAGATGAATTAGAAGAACTTAAGAAACAAATTAAAGAATTACAAGAAAAAGGTTTTATTCGACCTAGTTCATCACCTTGGGGAGCACCAGTCATTTTTGTTGATAAGAAGGATGGTGGTCAGAGGATGTGTGTTGATTATCGGTCACTAAATGAAGTAACTATCAAGAATAAGTATCCTTTGCCCCGGATTGATGACTTGTTTGATCAGTTGAGAGGTGCTTGTGTGTTTTCTAAGATTGATTTACGTTCTGGATATCATCAGTTGAAGATTCGTGCCTCTGATATTCCAAAAACAGCTTTTACTACAAGGTATGGATTGTATGAGTATACTGTTATGTCGTTTGGATTGACCAATGCACCTGCATACTTTATGTACATGATGAATAAGGTGTTCATGGAATATTTGGATAAGTTTGTGGTAGTGTTTATTGATGATATACTGGTATTTTCCAAGACAGAGGTAGAGCATGCTGAACATTTGAGGTTGGTATTGCAAAAGCTTAGAGAGCATAAACTGTATGCGAAGCGAAGTAAATGTGAGTTTTGGTTGAAGGAAGTTTCTTTTCTTGGTCATATTGTTTCTAATGGAGGTATATCGGTGGATCCAGGCAAGGTGAAGGATGTATTGAATTGGAAACCACCTACTGATGTTAGTGAGATTCGCAGTTTCTTGGGTTTAGCTGGATATTATAGACGGTTCATTGAAGGGTTTTCTAAACTTGCTAAACCTATGACATCTCTGTTAGAAAAGAATGCCAAATTTGTGTGGTCTGATAAATGTCAAGCTAGTTTTGAGGAGTTGAAGAAGAGGTTGACTACAGCGCCTGTTTTGGTTTTACCAGATTTGAGTAAGAAGTTTTCCATTTATTGTGATGCTTCTCGTCAAGGGTTGGGATGTGTTCTTATGCAAGAAGGCAGAGTTGTGGCTTATGCATCTAGACAGTTGAGAAAGCATGAGTTGAATTATCCTACACATGATTTGGAGTTAGCAGCTGTTGTTCATGCATTAAAGATTTGGAGACATTATTTGATTGGACATAAGAGTGATATATACACTGATCATAAGAGTTTGAAGTATATTTTCACTCAGTCAGATCTGAATTTGAGGCAACGCAGATGGTTAGAGTTGATTAAGGATTATGATATTGAGATACACTATCATCCTGGTAAGGCTAATGTAGTAGCTGATGCTCTTAGTAGGAAGAGTTATGCCAATGAGATAAGAACCTTGTCTTTGACTAGTGAGTTATGTGCTGAATTTGAATATTTGAACTTGGGAATTGTTACTAATACAATGGAATTAGTGATAGAGCCTACTTTAGAGCAAGAGATCTATAAGGGTCAATTGAAGGATGAGAAACTAAAGAAGATAGCGGAGGATATAGTGATTGGTAAGTCACCAGGCTTCAGAATGGATGATAATGGGATTTTGTGGTTTGGAAAGAGGCTGTGTGTACCTGAGGATCAAGCTATTAGACAGGCAATTCTTCATGAAGCTCATGAGTCAGCTTATTCTATTCATCCTGGTAGTACTAAGATGTATTTGGATCTTAAACAGAAATATTGGTGGGTTGGATTAAAGCGAGATGTGGCTGAGTATGTGGCATTGTGTGATACTTGTCAGAGGGTGAAAGCAGAGCATCAGAGGCCTGCTGGATTGTTGCAACCAATGAAAATCCCTGAATGGAAGTGGGAGGAAGTTGGTATGGACTTTATAGTGGGGTTACCGCGTACTCAGAGAGGTTATGATTCTATTTGGGTGATAGTGGATAGGTTGACTAAAGTTGCTCATTTTATACCAGTCAAGACTAAATACACGGGAGTACAATTAGCTACCTTGTATATGGAAAGGATAGTATGTTTGCATGGAGTACCAAAGAAGATTGTGTCTGATCGAGGTACGCAGTTTACATCGCACTTTTGGCAAGCTGTGCATGAATCTTTAGGAACTAAATTGAATTTTAGTACAGCATATCATCCACAGACAGATGGACAGACTGAAAGGACCAACCAGGTATTAGAGGATATGTTGAGAGCCTGTGCATTGCAATATGGAACTAGTTGGGATAAGAGTTTGCCTTATGCAGAATTTTCTTACAATAATAGTTATCAACAGAGTCTTAAGATGGCACCGTTTGAAGCTTTGTATGGACGTAAGTGTAGAACTCCATTGTTTTGGGATCAGACAGGTGAATCTCAGGTGTTTGGTACAGATGTTCTTAGAAACGCAGAAGATCAAGTACGAGTGATTCGTGAGAATTTGAGAGTGGCACAGTCTCGTCAGAAGAGTTATGCTGATAATAGGAGAAGAGATCTAGCTTTTGAAGTAGGAGATTATGTTTATTTGAAGGTGTCACCTATGAGAAGTGTGAAGAGATTTAACATGAAAGGTAAACTAGCACCAAGGCATGTTGGACCATTTAAAGTTATTGCTAGACGTGGGGAAGTTGCTTACCAATTAGAGTTGCCTGAGAATTTATCTGGGGTGCATGATGTGTTTCATGTTTCACAACTTAAGAAGTGTTTGCGGGTGCCTGAGGAGCAGATACCTTTGGAAGAGTTGACTGTTAAGGAGGATCTTACATATGAAGAGTTTCCAATTAAGATTTTAGAGACTGCTGAGAGGGTTACTCGAAGTCGGATTATTAAGATGTGTAAAGTGCAGTGGAATCGATATTCAGAGGCAGAGGCAACTTGGGAAAGAGAGGATGAATTGAGGAAATCAAATCCGCAGTTGTTTGAGTAAGCAATCCAATCTCGAGGACGAGATTCTTTTAAGGGGGGTAGAATTTGTAACACCCAAATTTTGAGATAACAAAATTGGAATAAGTTGGATAATAAATAATTACAAAACTAAAATAATAATAAATTATATTTGTGTTGCATTCATGCTGTTGCATATATTTTTATTGTGTGGTGTGAATTTGTTATATTTTATTTTATATTATTTTGGATGAGATTGTGTTTTAAATATTTTTTTTAGAAAGCAAGTAAATGAAAAAAAAATAGAAGCTTACCTGTTTACCTGATCGGCCGATCCAGCAGACACCGCAGCCCATCTCGGGAGTCATGGGCCGGCTCGGCTCAGCGGCCCAAGTCGGCCAGGGGCAGCAGCCGCGTGGCCCAGGTCAGATGAGCCCGCAGCAGCCGTTCCCTTTTTCCCTTGAGTCGCTGATCGATGGGTCCCACCTGTCGGTCGTGTCTCCTTCCTCCCGCCGTGTTCAAGCCGGACACGAACACCGGTTCCACCGTCCAAATCGTGAATCTTGAGTTTCCTAATCGAATACGGTTATGTGAGGCTATTAATAGGTTGCATAGGATCTCTAGTTTCCGTTTTTCAACTAAAACGCTAGGGTTGCCGCAAGAAATCAGAGTTTTAGGGTTTAGGAAGTCGACGGGTTCGGTTGGTCGTCGGTGGGGCTTGCGGGACGGTGCGAGCTCCTTTTCTTCGTGTTGGTGAGATCGCCATCTCCTCCTCCTTCTTCTCGTGCTTTTATTTTATGATGTGAAGCATCGAATCGGGGTCTTGGTGAGCTTGGAAGCATCGGCAATGGTGCCGCCGTCCTCCCCTTGCCTCGTTCCCTCCTCGGGCCGTCGTAGCTCTCTTAGACCCACTTAGATGTGTTCTCGGTGATCTCCTCTCTCGATTGGGGTTGAATTTGGAGCGAATCGCGGTTGGAATCGTGAGAGCCGAAGCTCTCCGGCGAGGCGGCCATGGCGGGCATGGCGGCCGGCGGCCGGTTTGGGAGAAGATGACCGACTTCATCTTCATAATTTTCTCTGATGAATGGTAGCCGTCCGATTCGAGATTGATGGTCCAGATTAGATCATACCGGTTCGCGGTGAAATTTTCTAAAGAGCCCCTGCGTTTTCTAGTAAACAACCCGCGATCCTTTGCGTATTCCGGGAATTGCGTTTTCACATTTGGAAAGCGTATTTTCAACCGGTTAAATCAAAAATACGTTTTCAGCAATTTACAGTTTTGCCACTAGAATTGTTTTAGTCATAAAATCTTCGTTTTAACTCCGATTTGATCCGTTCAAATTGCGTTAGGTTCGTATTTGCGAACTCTACATGTTAGTATAGTTTTACAGTTAGTTTTGATAATTTATTTTTTGAGTTTATAATTAAGTATTTATTTATCTATAGGAAATCTTAGAAAATTCATAACTTTCACGTTTTAACTCCGATTTTGGTGATCTTTGCGTCTGTGTGATCGTAGAAACGTGTAGAAGAGTTTTATAAACTTTTATTACTGTTTTGTTACTGTTGGTGTACTGTTCTAATTATATCTATTTGTTTGCTTCGTGTATGTTTGATTGGATGCATGTATGTTGTTGATTGATGATCGAGTATAGAAGGTGAGCAGTATTTGGACGATTCGGAGTATTACTTTGAGCCAAGTCAGCAGTACTATTTGGAGAGTTTTGATCAAGGCAAGTATAACACAGGACTATCCTTGTTACCTATTCATCAAAATTATCATACATATGCATATGCTTACCTTGACAACCTTAGAGATTATAACTTAGCGCTTGATGTCTTGATTCCTTGTCAACCTTGGGTATGCATATGGGTAGCTATGGCTAGTGCTTAAACTAAGAACAATGATCTTGCATTATGATTAATGGATCCAGCAATCAATCTTTAAGATGGTTTAATTTTTGTTAAAAGGGGGCTAGAGCCTGTGTGTTATTTTTGGTGCTCTAGTTACTCTCCGTAAGGACTTATCTGTACGTGATCATCCGGGATATACAGTACAGCTGTGAGGGCTATATGGCTCTGGCTTTAGTTGTTCAAGAGACCTTTTCTAGCTTGTTAGTGGTTACCTTAAATGGCGTAAGAATGGCTTGACACGTTGGGTGTAGTGCGAGCCCCTGGCCTAGTGTGTATAGGCTGCGGTTGTTGTGCCACAGGGAAGGGGGGTTCTACATCTGCCTGCCGAGTGAATCTAATGGCCCTAACTTGTTAGACGAACTCTTGAGTGGCTTTATATGGTTTTTGGGTGTTTGGGCTTGATCTCCCCACTCATTTGGAAATCATGACTCACAGTGAAAGTGTACACCTCTGCGCAGAGTTAAAAACTGGTATACTAGCCGTGCTCACGGATACGAGCGGCCTTGGAACATCTACAGATAGATGATCACCATTGTTATACTATGTTTAATTATTGTTGATTAATATTATGCTCTTGTTAATGTTATTCGTTATCATTATTGCAATTGATCATTGGTTCTTTAATGGGAAGAGGTTTATCTTGATGCTACTCAAATGAAAGTTATAAGATTAAAAGCTAACCGCAGTTAAACAGTGTCTAGCCATTTGAGCCTCATGAACCCTGTGTTATATTTGTTGAGTTCGACATGGACACACTCTTGCTATTTCCACCATAACAGATGAAGATTATGATGAAGATTATCGTAATGAGTACTAGTCTTGGTGTCAACCAGTCAACCGTGTCCCTGTGTGGAGTTTCCGCTGGAGATTATTATTAGATATTATTATTTATCGTTCAAGACTATGTCTTAAGTATTTATTCGCTATGTAATAAGCACTGTGATGATACTATGTAATTTGTCTGCTTATGTGTGCGATCATGACCTGGGGCGCACATGAGTACTTTATGCATCCTATTTTTGTCCTTAAAAATGGGTGTGACACCTAGCTCACAAGATCAAGCCACACGATGCACGGTACTGGTCGGCGTACGTTGCAAGGCTACGTGAAGCATTGTTGATGACGAAGGAAGATCTGATCGGATATGCTAAGATATCGTATTCCTTGTAAACATATATCATGTAGCCGATCAGGATTAGATTCAACTGACCTGTAACCCTACCCCCATGCTATATAAGGCGGGTAGGGACCCCCTTGATTTCATCTCATCATAATATACAATCCACCAAAGACACAGGACGTAGGGTATTACGTCGACTTGACGGCCTGGACCTGCCTAAATCATTGTCTTTGCGTCTATGTCACCATCTAGTTCGTATCTCGCGCACCTCCACCGATCCATCTACTACCATGGGCATACCCCTCGGTAGACTACCGACCATATTTCGTGGACATATACCAATGATGCTAAAAGTTATTTTAAAACCATATTAGTAACCATGACATAATTTATATAGGTTGTTACTTTATCTATATATATTTATATATATTAACTAAATGTTTGACACCTTTATATTGATAGTAAAACCTTAATTGCACGTATAATTCCTTGCTAGAAAAATTCAACCATCTTAAAAATTATAGGAGACTATTGACGGCTATATTTTTTTTGGCCTTTTAACATTTCTCTAGAGTAATTCGATCATTATAAGGCTTAATAAGATTTAAAATTCTCTTGAGGTTAGCACGACTACCCCATCTAAGATCTCATTTCAAGCTCTATCACTTGTTTCAGGTGACATGGAGTAAGTTTCAAATGATTGCATATGCTATTCTAGTATTTAGGATGTACTATACGACCTACAACCTTATTTTCAAACGGTCCAAAATGAGAATTAGTGGAGGACACAATAAACACAAGAATTTTAACTTGCGGAAAAAATCTGCAGCAGTCAATGAAAATGAAGTTAAGAAAATCAAAATTCAGATTCATAACTTAATATATGTCATGCAACAAGGGTCACTAATATACATGGTGCCATGCAAAGTAAAAATATAAATATAAATAAAAAATATAAAAGTCAGTCCCTTTGCAAAAAATGTAATTAATAAGTTTATGATAATTAGATATAGACGACAAAATATCTATTATGTCTATTTTGTAGAAAATAAACAAAGAAAAAATAAAATTTAATATAAGTAATTTTTATTAATCAAATATATTAATAGTACATCTTTGAAAATTCTAGCCCGTACAAGAGCATGGGTTGATGGACTAGTGGTAATAAAAAATATTAAGATAGTGATTTGGACCATGATAAAGAATGTCGAATGATTAATGATATCCTTGAACTTAATGAGTCTTCTTTATATCTTATTCATTTATAACTTTTTTTTATTTCATTTCACTAAATGTAATAATTAATAAAAAAAACTTTTAATTATTTTAAGCAATCTTGCTGATATTAGTGTCGGTTGTGAAGTGCTTCACCGGATCCCACTGCAAATCTCCTAGTGTCACTCCAGTCCCAAAGATAGTCTTGCATCCGAATATAGTTTACAATTGGGACATTGAGATACTCAGCATCCTTAGGATCGGATGACCCTGCAATATTCAGAACAAAATGCTAATGAGATGATGACTCGAACAATTTGTCAGGTGCTGATGACTACCATAAGTACGTAATCCCTCTCCTGTAGGATGACATGCGCCTGAATCTAACAAATAGCCAAGCAACTGATGACTACCATGAGGGCTGCACCTCTAATGGTAAGGCGACGACGCCTAGTAGACGGACCCATGAGGCTAAACAATAAAGGGAGGTTAACAAACTAGACTCAAATTGTATCATGTAGTATGGAAATACACTAATCAAGTACCAAGTACAAGTCAGGCTGTGACATCTTAGGGTGCACTACATAAATCTATAATCATCGGCCATCTTTGGATCCACACCGCTGCTAAGTAACTACTGGACCTCACATATACCAGTGTGTGGTGACGACGATCCTTGGCACTGATGGACTCCAGGTTGGAAATCGTAGCAAGACAGACAAGTCCACCAAAAAAAGGTTCCCACTCCCACATGCTATCAGGCGGAGCACTATCAGCCGGAGCAAGACTTACTGGAAACGACAGACCCTAGTGTTTCTAGCAAGCCCAGCCCTCTCTCTCTCCCCCCACCCCTGTTTGCTGGGGCTTGGCTAGAAGGCATGTTTAGCCTAATAAACAGGTCCAAGTGTAGAAAGCTAAGGAACAAAACACTCCATATATATATATATATATATATATATATATATATATATATATATATATATATATATATATATATATATATATATATATATATATATATATATATATATATATATATATTGGAAACGACCGACCCTAGTGTTTCTAGCAAGCCCAGCACGCTCTCTCTCTCCCCACCCCTTGCCTATATATATATATATATATATATATATATATATATATATATATAGGAAGAGTATACTCTATAGCTAGCTACAAAATAAGTTACTTTGTAGCCACCTCTATTTACGATAATTTTATATACTAATTTATGACAATGTCAGTATATATTTACGATAGTTGAATTACTATAGCATATGGGGATATTTACCATAATGTTATAGTAAATCACATAGTAAGGAGTTACTATAATCTCGTAAATTAGCATAGCAATTATCGTAACTCAAAGTAGCTATAGAATAAGTTATTTTGTAGCCAGCTGTAGGGTAATAGTTCTACACACACACGAAAACACGGAGAAAATTCAAACTTAAAATTCATGAGTTACTATTCATAGCACTATTTAAATTCGTGGCACTATTCAAATTACTGGATACTATCAAATTTAGAATATGAACGGTGCACGAGCACTCACCCAGGAGTGGCTCAGGCACCGAAACTCTTTACTATTTAGGCTACTATTTAGCACTATTAGAGGCACTATGCAGAGCACTTGGTGGGTAGACGAATTCGTGCGTGATTAATGAGTGCGCGTGATTAGTGAGTATGCAGAATATGAGTATGCGGAAATAATGATTCTCAGGATCTTTTACAGGATGGCGAGACCAAAGATTCAGCCAGTGGTGCGACTATGCTTGTGTCAGTCCTACTCGATACTCACCGTATGCATCACTAGCTCGCTTCAGAACCAGGCTAACTAGTTCTTCTCCCTCGCTATCCCCAGCCACGATCACACAGGACTCAGGCTCTATCGTCTCCCCAGGCAGTTACACTCAAAGAGAACACTTCTCTGCGCAAACAAGGTTCTCTACAAACGCCGCTACCAGGGCTAACACGAGAACAACACACGCAAAGGTTTCTCCTCTAGGGTCCCTAGCATAGAGACATCGCCCCATATGAACGAGCTTAAAGGAAAACATGGATTAAAACAGGAAAGCTTAATTCATTTCCACAGAGCAAGCTTACATACGGCTTTTCCTTTCGAGAAACCCCAAACACTTACCACAAACCTTAGAGATTACCTTACAAGCTCAGGAAGATTACGAGGACTTCCTTTATTCTCTAATTTATAAAGTGGTGGAGTAATACAACGGTAGTGGAGTATTACAAGCGGTGGATGATCTTCAGAGAGTTTCTGAGATCATGTCTTCATGGAGTATGTGGAAGTGGGTGGTGGAGTGGAGTGTTGCTGGTGGTGTGTCTTCGGTGGTTGCAGGCTCGATTCTCTGATGGTGTTGGTTTTTGGCTCCCTATCTTATGTTAACATGGTTTTTGGCTCACCTATAATATATGCGATATTCAATTATAAAATAAATGTAAATAATATATATGGTCAAATTCCATATAAATAAGAAATGGATGATAGACGAAATAAAGCTATGAAATCTAGTGCACTTAAAATGCATGAGCAAAGGCGTATGCATATGTGCTTCTACGGGTAGATCGAATACCGTGTACTCACGTGAAAATGTGATGTTTTGTTGGTTAAGTAAAATAAGCAATTGATTTGATGGCCTAATCCACCATGCAAGTGACGTAACCAGTGAATGTAAATAAAGGAAGCACGTGTGAGTAGTGTGGCTGTTAGAAATTTAGACAATTTCCAAGTCAATTTAATCCGAAAAATTAATTGTATCATGATGTTGTCATATGAGAAAATAAGCAATAACATCATGGCATCATATATGTTCATCCAAAAACCATAAGCATGATCAACATGATTATTAGCATCAAACCATGACAAAAGGTATATACCAGCAAGATCATAAAACATGTATGAACCAAAGACATGATAAAAACATATAACCATGTTATATAAAACATACCAAGAAGCGCACAAGCCATGAACATAACATCAACAGGGATAAACACATATATCCATGGCATATTATACGCAGCAGAGATAGTGCAAAGCATGAATATCAAGATGTTAATATAAGATGATGAGTTTAGGGTGTACCCAGAGTAGGGTCCCATGCTGAGGGCATTGGAGGCTCCATTCTCACTTATACTACCCATGGTAAAATCAGTGAGTTGCTTGAAGTAGTGGATCATAGTTGGTGCAGGGAGAGGATCGCAGTGCCGTCCGCGCCTCTAGGAAGAAGAACGAGCAGTCACGTAGTCGCTCCCCAAAAGCCTAATCGCCGCACATCCCGAGCAGGATTCTTAGGCAGCAAGGGCTTCGGAGGCACATGCTCTCTCGCGGTTCTATGCACGTAGAATCACGAGATGGGGAGAGCCATCTCGCAACAAAGGATATGGTGTCTGTGTTTTGGAATTATCTCTCTGGGAGAAAGATAGGAGCGAGGACTCTTTATTTCCATAGCGGGGAGAAGGGACTAGCCAGAGAGATCAGGAGACAGTAACTCACGGGATTAATGCCAACCCACATTCACCATAATGCAAAAGAGTTGAAACTCTAGTAATCATGAGAGGTGAGCGGCAAAACCGAGCCACGCCACACTTGCTCACTCGCCGCCGTCACCGCCGCTTGCCTGCCACGCCACACCCACGGCCCGGCCCGGCCAGCGGCGGCGCACGCGCATGCGTGTGGCATGCTTTTGTCCTTTTCTCAACTTCTCAATATAGATGGATAAAATCCAACCATATAAGTTGAGTCAACATTTAGTCAAACTTCCATACGGTACAAATCATACACCACATAATGTTACAGACCATATAGTTTATTGATTTATTAAATGTATTATGGGCCAAGCCCACAATAAATCCAACAGTGGCTACTACCTTCATGCACTGGCTCACATAGGAAAATAGAGTCAGGCATGCGCGGCACACATCGACAAGCCAGAGATATATACAAGCCTATATATGCAGACAATGATTAGAAGGAAAGCTCCTTGTTGAGAGAGAAGTGTGAAACTTGGAATGTAAATAGAATACAGTAATGGCAAGTGAACCAGAGATTTTTCATTAATCTTTGATGTACGTATATATACATGTCGTACGGACACCATGGAGACGTGCTCGCAAGCAACTGCTCCATGGAGTCGACGATTCGCAAGATAGAGGAAGAGAGGAGCATGGGCAGTTCCCATGCTAGGAACATTCCCAGATGAGAGCAACCTCTTTGCAGTTGTAACACTCCCCCTTTGATCGAATCCATCTTGAGATCAATGAACAATATTAATCCTCCAAAAAGTCCTATAGGATAAAAATAAGGAGAAATACTTGATAGATACGCTGTTAAAAACTCCTTCAAACCCAATGGAAAAATAAGGAGAAAGTGATACAACATATAATGATTATTGCCTCATTGTAAACTCATATGAGAAAACCTTTGCATGAGAAAACTCATAGATAGTTTAGAGGACAATATATGTCATTGATATCTCCTTAAAAACCCCAATAGGGAAAATAGGAAATATGACATATGCTTATGCTAATATTGCCTCATTAAAAACTTTATATGAGAAACCTTGAGAGTAAAACTCATGCAAAGAAAAGAGTGCAATATGATGGTTTAGACAGGGCAACATCTAGGAGATTTCTCCCCCTAAACCTTACAAATCTCAAAGTCATCGCATACCAATTCCTTGAACACATTTCTAGAACAAGAAAGCTGGTAAGGACTCAGTGAGCAAATCAGTGAGGTTATCACATGATTTGGTTTGCAAGATGTCCATTTCACCCATTTGTTTTAACTTATGGGGATAAAACAACTTGGGAGGAATATGCTTGGTTATGTTGCTCTTGATGTAGCATGTCTCCATCTGTGTAACACAAACATAATTAACTTCATAGATAACGGTTGGTGAATCAATGCCACCAATACCACATGATTGTTGTATGTGGCTGATCACTCTGCGAAGCCAAACACATTCACATGAGGCCTCATATAGTGCAATTATTTCTGAGTGATTAGTGGAGGTAGACACAAGGATCTGTTTTGAAGACTTCCATGAAATGGTTGTCCCTCCGTGTAAGAACACAAAGCCTGTATGGGATTAGCCATTATGGGGATAAGATAAATAGTCAGCATCAGTGTATCCGATCATATTGGAGTCTGGGTTCCTTTGGAAAAATAATCCAAGATCTCTTGTACCATTTACATATCTGAGGATGTGTTTTACTCCCGTCCAATGACATTTGGTAGGAGCAGCGCTATGTCAAGCTAGCAAGTTCACTACAAATGCAATATCAGGCCTAGTGCAATTTACAAGATACATGAGCGCTCCAATGACACTGAGATATGGATAATGAGGTCCCAAAATCTCTTCTCCTTCATTCTGTGGTCTGAATTGATCAGTCTTCAGCTCTAAAGACCAACCAACCATAGGAGTTTTGGAGGGATATGATTTGTCCATATTGAATTTCTCCAATACTTTATGGATATAGGCAGATTGATGCACTAAAATTCTTGTGGGAAGGTGCTCAAGTTGTAAACCTAAGCAAAATTTGGTTTGACCTAAATCCTTCATTTTGAACTCCATCTTTAGATGATTACGTGCTTCATCAATATCTTGTGGGTTGCCAATGATATTTAAATCATCAACATACACTGATATTATGCAAAATCCCTTTTGGGACTTTTTGATAAAGACATATGGACAATCATCATTCTTAGTGTATCCCTTTTGTAGAAGGAACTCACTAAATCTATTATACCACATTCTTCCCGACTGCTTTAAGCCATAGAGTGACTTTTGAAGCTTTACACAATACATTTTGCGATTTGTGTTTTGATCCGGTATAGAGATTCCATCGGGAAACTTCATGTAGATTTCTGAATCAAGGGATCTAGATATATATGTGGTCACTATGTCCATCAACTATATAGATAGACGATTTTAAACAACTAGAGATATAAGATATCGAATGTTATTCTCCTCATAACTGGAGAATATGTTTCATTGAAATCAATGCTAGGTCTCTGTGTGAACCCTTGTGCTACAAGCCTCACTTTCTGTCTCACAACCTCATTGTTCTCAATCCGTTTCTGGATGAAAACCCATTTGAATCCCATAGGGAAGATTCCATGAGTTGTAGGTATTGCATGAGTGAATACCTTTCTTTTAGAGAGTGAGGCTAATTCTGCTTGAATTGCATCTTTCCACTGATTCTAGTCTGAGCGCTTTTTGCACTTTGCCATGCTCTTAGGGTCTGAATCATTTTGGATGATTTCTACAATTGACTTAGCGAAATAGATGTTGACAACTGTAGACTTTCTATCATATGATTCTCCAGATTCAATGTAGTTGATGGAAATTTCACGCACCCTTTGTGATGTATCATTATTTCCCAATATTGCATCAGGGAATTCTGATATCCCAACATCAGTAATTGAGTGCACTGTTGATGTGGGATGTGAAGGTTGAACCTCCATACGGTGTTTCTCAACATGAGGTTGACTTGCATTTGCTATGTTGGGAGATTTGTTCTTCGCTTTCCTTTGCTTGCTAGAAGCTGCATCCGTGGAAATAGCCGTACTTCTCCCCCACTTACTTGGGAGTTGAGTAGTTTTATTTGGTAC
Source organism: Saccharum spontaneum (assembly GCA_022457205.1). Lineage (NCBI taxonomy): Eukaryota > Viridiplantae > Streptophyta > Magnoliopsida > Poales > Poaceae > Saccharum > Saccharum spontaneum. Next base: position 23,996,606 of record CM039582.1, on the reverse strand, counting down.
CTATACTCTTTCTAGCACATTTCTCATAGGATTGTAGGATATTGTAACACCCTTGTAATCAACAAATGCATCTAGCATGTTATTTGCAATGTGTTGCAAATTGATGATCTTCTGAACTTGATGTTCAGTTTCAGATGTATGTGGATCTGAATTGGAGATGTCTCTGGCATCCCAATTGATTTCGTGGCATTGTTGTTGGTTTTCAATTCCTCCCCCTAATGCCGAGAAATGATCTTCATTGAAGATACAATCAACGTACCGAGCAGTAAATACATCCCCTGTAAGGGGTTCCAAGTATTTAGTGTGAAGGACCAAAAATGGCAACCAGAGGAGGGGTGAATGGGAGCCTCAAATTTCTTTCAAAACTTTCGACTGCTATACCAAAAACAAACCCCCAAAAGCAAACACGCTCGAGAAGATGTATCCACGCTCTGACTAGTGGCTAGGCACCTCCAGTGAACACTGTTGACGGTTCTTAAGTATCAATTATAACCATCAAATAAATAAAGAAAAGGACCTATATGCAAGCAACACCTAGAATTAGGGTTTGATCTAACGGAATTCCACGAGTTTTGCTGTTTATCTATTTCTGCAGGGGGTTATCAGGAAATACGGAAGAAAGGCCCACATGTCGGAATAATGACGGGATATTAACCAAACACGCAATTATCTTACATCTAGAAGATTCCAGAAGCCACGGGAACGAACGGGAGCCATAACGGGGCCGGACACAGGGCGCCCGCCCTGTGCCCTAGGGCGCCCGCCCTGCCCCCGGGACCAATCAGGTCGAGTCTCGCGGATTATGCTCCACCGCCTTTGAGGATCAAGGAAAACCGTAGGATGAAGGTCGGTTTGATCTGACGGTCCAGATTCATCCAAAAGGGCTATATAAGCAAGGCCCCTGACCCCTGGTGGAGGAGACCCAATTCATTATTCAGTTGCATATCTCTAGTTAGGGTTTAGAGAGAGAGGTTCCCTCTAGGGTTCCCACCTCTTAGGGCTTAGCATCCAATGTGAAAGTAGAATTAGTTCTACTAGATTGAGAGAGATAGAGTGGAGGTGTAGATCGGAGGAAGCCGGCCTGTCGGTGTCTACTCCGAGGTTGTACCTGCGGGATCAAGTTCTCCTAACCCGAGGCTTGTTCTCAGGATTCTTCAGTATTTCGACTTCTAAATTCTAGTAAGTTCTTTGTTTTATTGTTCTTTGGTTTATGAGTTTACTTTGATCTCTTCGCGTAGAGTTTAGAGTAATCATCTCTAGCGTAAACGTGGTGTTTAAGCTAGGATACTCATAGATATCCCCTCGTCTAGCCGGACCGTGGTAGTAGCGAGGAACGTGACAATTCCGAGTTACCTTTGTATTCCATATCCCGTTAGCAGGATCGATAGGGTTTATAGGTGCGGGTTGAACATCCTTTGTGGTGTCTAGATTCCGTAAACCTCCCCAATAGAACAGTAGATCATCCTTACCAAGGTTAGAAGAAGAGTGCGGTTGTAGTCTTCTCTATACATCACTCACATCGAATCATAGTGGTTGTAGCCTAAAGGTTAGTAGTAATAGATTTGGTTAGTCAGATGCACTCTTTCTCCTAAAGGTAAAAATATAAATACGATACCTAGGATAACATCTCGGGTGAAGTGCTCACCGATATCCGTGCGCTTGCGGATCCTATTTCCTAATTGCGTTACCAAATATTAACAAGCATTTCTGGCGCCGTTGCTGGGGAGAAAGACGGTTTGCTGAGATAACCTTGAGTCTTACTACTAGCTTGTACTCATACTTTTTATTTTCTTATCTTTTTCATTCTTTCTTTTTCTTTTTACCAAAAATGGAAAACCAAGGTTCTATATCTATCTTTGATGCCGCAACACCTTCAGCAACTGACCTTTTACCATGGGAGTCATCACAGCCTATCCAAACATCCCAGTATAAGTTAAGTTCAAGGTTGATTGCGATGATTCAAAATTTATCCTTTTCGGGAAAGGAAGATGAAAACCCTTACCTTCATATTAGAGATTTTGAGCAGACATGCGATTGTCTTCGCATTGAAGGCATTTCTGATAAGACTTTACGTTGGAAGCTTTTTCCTTTTTCCTTAAGAGGAGAAGCTAGACGATGGTATAGTCAGAAGGTAAGTCAACAACGAGGTGAATGGGGAGTTTTAAGAGCCAATTTTTGTCTAGATTTTTATTCCCTTGACCGTACTGGTGACCTTAGACTCGAAGTCCTATCTTTTAAACAAAAAGATAATGAAACTTTGGGGAAATCCTGGAAACGTTTTTCTGATCTTTTAGAATCTGGTCCAAAACTTTTGCTTGAAGACACTGTTCTTTTATTTCATTTTTTTCGAGGTCTTCAGAAAGATAATAAATAAATGCTGCATACTATGGCTAGAGGTTCTTTCTTTCGTATCCCTACTGATGAAGCTAAGGGGATCTTGAATAGAATCCTAGAAGCTGAGATGGATAATGCCCTCCATGATAAAACCTACGAAGCCGAAGTAGACACTCTGCCAAATTTTTCATCTACTTTAGCTATCCCAGGTTCTGAGCCACAAAAGGAAGAAATTCTACCATCTGATTTCATGCTAGACATAGAATCCGATCTCTTTGCCGATTTTGGAAACATTTCAAACTACCATTCTATAGACCGACCCCAAAACGGCCAATTTAGCATTTGTTTACCAAGTGAACGTCAATTGAGAGAGCTTATCTCGGTTATGAGTAGCGAATGGTTAGAGGAGTCAGAGCTTTCCTCTGAAGTAATCCGAGTGGACACACCCTCTATAACTATACGCTGTGCTTATAATTCTGATCAATTTAACGCTCTCTATAATCCTGTTGTGGGGATCAATATTATGTCCGAAGCTTTTGCACTTAATTTATTTGGGGAACTTGTTTTAACCCCCACAACAAAGGTCATAAAGGAATCTTCGGGACGATTAGTCCCCAGTCTTGGAATTATTAATGTCCTACCCTTTATGATAGAAGGCTCCATGGTTCATTTGAACTTTTATATCTTTGATATATGGGGTTTCGACCTACTGATTGGACAACCTTTTAGAAGACTCCTTTATGAAGGTCAAACTGGAAAGCTCCACATTTCCTTGGGAAAGGATTTTAAACTTCCAATTACAATAACTCACTCCTTGAATAATAAGACCGATTCATATCTTTTGCCTGATCCTATGGAGGAGGTAAAGGCTGCATCTCTAGAACTTTTAGATGATCCAGACTTAGAAGAGGAAGCCCCCTTCTTCACTGAAGAAGAGGCCGAACCTTCTAAACCTGAACCCTTAGATGAGTTTGCAGAAACACCTAGACCCCCCATAGAACTCAAAACTTTACCACCCGGTCTTACCTATGCTTTCCTAAACAATAATCCAGAGTTTCCTGTGATCGTTAGTAATAAACTCACTCAGGAGCAAACTCTGCGATTAATGACCATTCTTGAAAAACACCACTCTGTTTTCGGCTACTCACTTCAAGATCTCACAGGAATCAGTCCTATGATTTGTACCCATCGTATTCCGACAGATCCTTCTGTTACACCCTCTCGAGAGCCTCAACGTAGACTTAACAACGCGATGAGAGAGGTAGTTAAAAAAGAAGTTATAAAGTTGCTGCATGCAGGGATTATATATCCTGTGCCGCATAGTGAGTGGGTAAGCCCTGTTCAAGTTGTGCCTAAAAAGGGAGGCATGACTATTGTTACTAATGATAAGAATGAGCTAGTTCCGCAACGCACCGTCACTGGGTGGCGGTTGTGCATAGACTATAGAAAACTTAATAAAGCCACGAAAAAGGATCATTTTCCTTTGCCTTTTATAGATGAGATGCTTGAGCGGTTAGCAAAACACTCGTTTTTCTGTTTTCTAGATGGATATTCAGGGTATCACCAGATCCCTATCCATCCTAATGATCAAAGCAAAACCACTTTTACATGCCCATATGGAACGTATGCTTATCGTAGAATGTCTTTTGGGTTATGTAATGCACCAGCTTCTTTTCAAAGATGTATGATGTCTATATTTTCTGATATGATTGAAGAGATTATGGAAGTTTTCATGGATGATTTCTCAGTTTATGGAAAAACTTTTGATAGTTGTCTTGAGAACTTAGATAAGGTTTTGCAAAGATGTGAAGAAAAGCACTTAATCCTTAATTGGGAAAAATGTCATTTTATGGTTAGAGAAGGAATAGTGCTAGGACACCTAGTGTCTGAAAGAGGTATTGAGGTAGATAGAGCTAAAATTGAAGTAATTGAACAACTACCTCCACCTGTGAATATAAAAGGAATTCGAAGTTTTCTTGGCCATGCTGGTTTTTATCACAGATTTATAAAAGACTTTTCATTTATTGCGAGACCACTTACTCTTTTGCTAGCCAAGGATGCTCTTTTCGAATTTGATGATGCATGTCTAAATTCTTTCAATTTATTAAAGCAAGCACTCATCTCTGCACCAATCATTCAACCCCCTGATTGGTCGTTGCCTTTTGAAATTATGTGTGATGCTAGTGATTATGTTGTGGGGGCAGTTTTGGGACAAACTAAAGATAAAAAGCATCATGCAATTGCTTATGCAAGTAAAACTTTGACAGGAGCTCAACTTAATTATGCAACCACTGAAAAAGAGCTTCTGGTTGTTGTTTTTGCCATTGATAAATTTAGATCTTATTTAGTTGGAGCTAAGATAATTGTTTACACTGATCATGCTGCACTAAAATATTTGCTCACTAAGAAAGATGCTAAACCTCGCCTAATCAGATGGATTTTATTACTCCAAGAATTTGACTTAGAAATAAAAGATAAAAAGGGAGTAGAAAATTCTATTGCTGACCACTTGTCTAGAATGTACTTTAAGAATTCACAGGAACCCCCCATTAATGACTCACTCCGGGACGACATGCTTTACGGGATTAACAGATCTGACCCCTGGTATGCAGATATTGTTAATTTTATGGTTTCAGGTTATGTACCACCCGGAGCAAACAAGAAGAAGCTTATTCAGGAAAGTCGTTCACATATATGGGATGAGCCATATCTCTTCCGAGTATGCGCTGATGGCCTACTTAGAAGATGTGTGACCACTGAGGAAGGATTGAAGATCATCGACAGATGTCACTCATCACCATACGGAGGTCACTATGGAGCATTCCGTACACATTCAAAGATCTGGCAATGTGGATTCTACTGGCCTACGATGTATGAAGACACGAAGCAATATATCAGAAGATGTGGGCCATGTCAAAGGCACGGAAACATAAATACAAGGGATGCCATGCCACTCACCAACAACCTTCAGATTGAACTCTTTGATATCTGGGGAATAGACTACATGGGTCCATTTCCCCCATCTAAGAAGTGTGAGTTCATCTTGGTGGCGGTTGATTACGTCTCCAAGTGGGTAGAGGCACTACCTTGCAAACATGCCGACAATATCAGTTCGAAGAGGATGATTGAGGAAATCATATTTCCAAGATTTGGAGTCCCCAGGATAGTGATAAGTGATGGAGGATCACACTTCATTGACAAGCGCTTCGAGCACTATCTATCAAGACATGGAATCCGTCACAACGTCGCTACTCCCTATCATCCTCAGACAAGTGGCCAAGCAGAGACTTCTAACAAGCAAATCAAGAACATTCTTCAGAAGACGGTGAACGAGATGGGAACGGCATGGAAGGACAAGTTACCCGATGCACTCTGGGCTTACCGGACAACATACAAGACCCCAATTGGAATGTCTCCATACCAATTGGTATACGGAAAGACCTGTCACCTACCTGTTGAACTTGAGTTCAAGGCACACTGGGCCATAAAAAGATGGAATATGGACCTAGATATCGCCGGAAAACATAGAAGAATGCAATTATCGGAGTTAGAAGAATGGCGGGAGAAAGCATATCACAATTCAAAGATCTACAAAGAAAGAGTCAAGAGATGGCATGACAAGAGGATCAAGAAGAAGGAGTTCTCACCCGGAGATAAGGTATTACTTTTTAATTCCAGGGTGAAGCTTTTCGGGCATGGAAAGCTCCGGAGCAAATGGGAAGGACCATTCAAGGTAATTCATTCATCATCCCACGGAGCTATCACACTTCAAAATGACGAAGGTACGTTATTCAAGGTAAATGGTCAACGTCTTAAATTATTTTTAGAGCCCAATAAAGAATTAGAAGAAATAGACGTGATCAATTTTTACCTTCCAATTAAAAATTAAAGCCCGACGCCAACAAGAGGATCGATGAGTTAGAGCATAGTCTTAGGAGGCGTGAGCGTCGCTGAGCTATCTAGATTAGATCTTGGGGCTATATATGTCTTAGTTATTATTAGATTCGATTAGGTTCGCTTATAATCAGTTTAGATCTATTATATTCGGTTATTATTATTCGGTTGTAATAAATGCCTCAAGATTAATAAAGATTATTATTAGTATGTCTTGTGTGTCTCTACTTTACTTTTGTGCAAGAAAGCAGAAAACAAGTATGGGGGAGATTCCCTGACATGTCACACACACTTCGATCGCACCACTCCATGAACCAGGTACACACTCTGCACACTTTTATTACACACTTACACACTCACCTTAGTTTGTGCAGAATTTTATCTCTCTAAACATGATAAATTAAAAGGATAAAAATGCTTATAATCATGATCAATCTCACTCTGTGATATTTCCTGGAAACCTGCAATTATTAAAATTATTTCAAAACCCTGTGTTGCTAAAAGTCATTGTGGAATAAGAGATGGTAAGGGTATGAGTACCTTATTCTTAGTATCTTTATTGCTTGGAGAATTTGTTTTAAAAATCTCAAAATTATAGCTACCATCCTCAAGTTTTATATGCCTGCTAAACATGAAAATATTAATTAAAGCTATCTGCTTTGTATTGAGTTTGTTCAAAACAAGTTAGACCCTTGTTGAGAGATTTATCATACTCCTAAGATCAAGAAATTTTTATTCAGAAAGATTCACTCTTCCGAAGTATTATTGCGTTAGAGGCATGGGCTATGCAAAATTATGAATATATCGAGGAAATAAAAAGGAGCAAGTGCTCGATAACCTCGTGGAAAAAAATGGACAAGTGTCCGGCAGTAGAATTAGGGGTACCTCGGTATCCACCCAAAATGAAAAAAAAATGAGATATGATAAAAATATGATGGAAAGAAAATGATAGCCCATGGTCCCTCTAATAAGCAATATGCCAGTAAGAGTGACAAGTTTTTAATTTTCAAAATCTTTGATCTAAGGGTATGGCATTCTTCTCCTCGGATCCGGTTTTGACCATACAATAAATGCAAGGTATGTATGCTTAAAGAATTATTTTTGCAAAATCAAAACAGCATCAGTGAGATATATATAAAAGATAATGAGTGACTCTGAGAGCACCTATGAGGATAAAGGTATGCTAAGTTTTTCTTTTCAAAAATATGTAAAAACTCCAAGTGATAGGGATTAAGAAGAAGAAAGGCTCTTTACTCTGACCATATATTTCCCTGACTATAAGTGCACAGTGGATTTTTACAACACCCTGCAGGTATGAAAGAATGTTTCAACCCCAGATGTTTTATTAACCAACCTTTTCTCGAGGACGAGTAAAAGCCTAAGTATGGGGGTGTTTGTTGACGGTTCTTAAGTATCAATTATAACCATCAAATAAATAAAGAAAAGGACCTATATGCAAGCAACACCTAGAATTAGGGTTTGATCTAACGGAATTCCACGAGTTTTGCTGTTTATCTATTTCTGCAGGGGGTTATCAGGAAATACGGAAGAAAGGCCCACATGTTAGAATAATGACGGGATATTAACCAAACACGCAATTATCTTACATCTAGAAGATTCCAGAAGCCACGGGAACGAACGGGAGCCGTAACAGGGCCGGACACAGGGCGCCCGCCCTGTGCCCTAGGGCGCCCGCCCTGCCCCCGGGACCAATCAGGTCGAGTCTCGCGGATTATGCTCCACCACCTTTGAGGATCAAGGAAAACCGTAGGATGAAGGTCGGTTTGATCCGACGGTCCAGATTCATCCAAAAGGGCTATATAAGCAAGGCCCCTGACCCCTGGTGGAGGAGACCCAATTCATTATTCAGTTGCATATCTCTAGTTAGGGTTTAGAGAGAGAGGTTCCCTCTAGGGTTCCCACCTCTTAGGGCTTAGCATCCAATGTGAAAGTAGAATTAGTTCTACTAGATTGAGAGAGATAGAGTGGAGGTGTAGATCGGAGGAAGCCGGCCTGTCGGTGTCTACTCCGAGGTTGTACCTGCGGGATCAAGTTCTCCTAACCCGAGGCTTGTTCTCAGGATTCTTCAGTATTTCGACTTCTAAATTCTAGTAAGTTCTTTGTTTTATTGTTCTTTGGTTTATGAGTTTACTTTGATCTCTTCGCGTAGAGTTTAGAGTAATCATCTCTAGCGTAAACGTGGTGTTTAAGCTAGGATACTCATAGATATCCCGTCGTCTAGCCGGACCGTGGTAGTAGCGAGGAACGTGACAATTCCGAGTTACCTTTGTATTCCATATCCCGTTAGCAGGATCGATAGGGTTTATAGGTGCGGGTTGAACATCCTTTGTGGTGTCTAGATTCCGTAAACCTCCCCAATAGAACAGTAGATCATCCTTACCAAGGTTAGAAGAAGAGTGCGGTTGTAGTCTTCTCTATACATCACTCACATCGAATCATAGTGGTTGTAGCCTAAAGGTTAGTAGTAATAGATTTGGTTAGTCAGATGCACTCTTTCTCCTAAAGGTAAAAATATAAATACGATACCCAGGATAACATCTCGGGTGAAGTGCTCACCGATATCCGTGCGCTTGCGGATCCTATTTCCTAATTGCGTTACCAAATATCAACAAACACCTAGAGGCACAACGGGACCGTCAAGGAACACTCAAATTGAACTCACGATGGAACACCAAGAACCAGAGAAGATAGACAACTAGTGGACTGTCTGGGCTGGAACAGTGGACTGTGCACAGCTAGCACGCTGGACTACCTAGGACATGGTGTCAGACTATTCACTGGTCAACAACCCCAAAACGCACAGATGGTAAACAGTTCTGGATCAAGAGAAAACACAACAGCAGACTATTCGGGACCTGGTGGTGGACTGTCCACAGGTCAAAATTAGAAAACCGAACCGTGCTAAAACAATTCTGGACACGTCTCAGTGAGAGGGCCGGACTATCCGCCACTTGGGTCCGGACTATCCATGACCTGACTCTGAGCAGAGTCGAGACTCACCTATGCTCAACCCTGACCCATGGACTGTCCAGGGTTAGAGCCCGACTGTCTGAGACTCACGAAACAGAGAAGAAAATAGACCCCCAAAAATTGCTCTCTCCTTTGATCCTCCCGATTTGTGGCCAAATCAACACCAACTGCCATCAAACTTGGTATGCATGATCACAAGGTAGTAGGGGAGCTACCTCTAAGAGGGCCCAATTCAAAGCCAATTGATGGGAAATCAAAAGGGAACAGAAAACACCAGTTTTGAAACCCTAGTTCATGATTTGACCTAATCTATGATCTTGTGAGGAATTGGGTGATTTTCTTCGGTGGAAAGGCTCAACTCACGTTATAGATCACTCCAACGCAAATGGAATAGATCAAAACGGTCTCAAAGCGATGAATCAGGGCAAGAACGAAAGGGAGAAGAGGAAGAATGCGAAGAACAAAATGCGAATCACAAGAAACTCATCACAAATTGAATCCCAGAGGACATAAGTTGGTAAGGGCCACCATTCCCGCAACAAAACTTGAGTTCTTATGCAAATCTCTCAATTTGTGCACCTCTCTCACGAGAACCCTAAGGGAGAGGAGGAAACTAAGGAAGGGAAAATGAAAGAGGTGAGGGAGATGGGGGCTCCCTCATCCTATTTAACAGGGCTATTACACTATCTCAGTTTTGCCCTTAGATATTTTGAGTCGAGCCACATAACCCAAGGGTGTTATGGTCCAACCCAAGGTAGTCTTCATCTGACGGCCACCGCACCCAACATGAGATAGCTTCGCCTTGACGTGAACTCCTCGATGCCACCACGTGCCATCCATTCCTCCTTAGAATCTCTGCCTAGGTTTTGAGGTCCAAACCCGTAAACCTATCCACCCGATGGTTTTGAGGCCCAAACCATCAAACCGTCTGCGAGTAGCGTACTCTAAACGCATCCCCCGCCACTTGACATGTGTCACCACCATCCTCGACTGACCATCCGCCAAGTCCTTCTGAGCCCCACTCGACTTGCACATCCGCCATCTTGGCTTGGTCAACATGGTCACTCCCATGTACACTTGCGCTTGTTGATGTCCCAAATGTCAGCCACCGTGGCTAGTCACCTAGCCTCTTGGTCCTTGGTCCAAGCCTCACGTCCGCCCTTCACTGCTCCTGGTCCATCGGCGCGGCACGTCCCTACTTGACCTTCACCTCGCCGTCGACCACCACCTTCGAGCTTCACACCTACACACCACACGCTAAGAGACATGTCATGGTTAGTTACAAACTCAACCTAGGTCGTGGATCACATTGACAATCACTCATCACAAAACGAACTAAAAGGGCACATATCAACCTTGTAATCGCAATCTCCCCCCTTGATGAGTGCATTATCAACACCAACACACGAACAACTTGAGCAAAAGAAAAAAAGAAGAAGAGAAAACAAGGAGCTCACCCAAATGACCAAAAGCCAAAGAAAAGCCAAAATAGGGTCATGTGAAATGAGAAAAACTTAGTTTCCAAAGACATGGGCAATGGCTCGATGCAACCAAGTAAAACACAGCTAGCCCTCAAGAAGAGGCAATGGGCTCAACACCACTAGCAAAGATCAAAAAGCCAGAAAAGCAGCTAGACCCTCCAGAAGAGGCAAAGGCTCAACACATCTAGTAGAAGCAATTCAAAAGCAACTCCCCCTGAACAAATGCAATCTCCTAGATGAATGCATGCACTCAACATAAGGTAGATTTAGTATCTCTCCCCTTTGTGTGTCTCATCTCTCCCTTGGAGTGTGATCTCTCTCTCTCGGAGTCATGTGCTATTTCTCCCCCTTGTTGATACATGCACTTATCAAGCTAAAGCCCAAAGACTGTAACTCCCCCTCAAAACATGCTATTAATGCAAAGATGTAGAAATGCAAAAGCTTCAGGAGTATAGTAAGTAAATTGAAAAGATGCTCTAGCTGGTGCTGTTATGTGTGTGTAGCATCAAGTACTAGTGCAAGCAAATGCTCAAACTGATTGAGTAAAACAAAATATGGCATTGAATCAATTTTGAGCAATGTCAAGAAGGGGCTCACCATTGAAAGTAGCACATAGCAGGTATAAGCTGAAAATGAACCTAGTGCTAACAAGTGTATATAAGGTGAACTACCCTAAACAATGGCCACACATCATGTCTAAGATGAACCTAAGACTTGTGTTTTCATCAAATTTTAATTTTATCAGAGTTTGCAGCGTAACACAAGAATTAGTCCAAACATGTGTGTGCGAGAGGTTATCTGTACCATCAGGCCTAACTTAGCAACCATACCAAGCCTATGTCATAGACAATCAGAAGCTTAAGACAATGGTTTTGGCATCCATTACAAAGGCTCAAGTTCATCCAAATGTGCAATTGGAAGCAGTCTCGATACTTTGACGTAGGACAATACAGACCCATCTCGATCTTTTCTCATCACTTAGCTTGATTTTCAAATTTTAGCACAAGAATCTCTAAGTTGTCCAAGCAAGTCAGTAACTCAAAGCATGAGATGTAGTAACCTAGCATATAAGTGATAGCATCGGGGATCTCAACAAGTCCTACACATGCTAGGTGCCAACTTAGCGGTGAACAATTTTCATATTTTAACAAGTTTTAATCAAGTCCACAATTTGAAAAACAAGCTTAGCTCATAACATGCATCAATTGATCAAAAGGAGCCTAAGCCAAAGGCACCATCATGTACAGGCATAACATCCCAAATAGAGCATAATTTCAATCTAAGCACTATAGTCATGAAGCTCAAAATGCACTATTGGACATGATGAAATGAAATGCAAAATGCAATATGATACAAAAGACAAAGCAAAAGCTAAGCTACAAAGAAAAGCAAAACTAGAATAAAACAACCAAAGTTCTCCTCCTCTAAAAAGGGAAACAAACTCCAAGCTCCCCTTGCAAGCGTGCAAACTAGGCTTGGTCAAGTGGTTTGGTGAAGATATCTGCAAGCTGGTTTTGGATATCAATGTGGTGCAAATCGATATCACCTTTCTCATAGTGGTCACACAAGAAGTGAAAGCGAACTTCTATGTGCTTTGTTTTTGAGCGGAGGACTGGGTTTTTGGCTATGCTTATAGCGCTGGTGTTGTCACAAAACAAAGGCACTCGTCTAAACTCTAACCTAAAGTCTCTCAGAGTAGCTATCGTCCTAAGCAACTGGGAACAACAAGCAGCAGTAGCAACATACTCAGCTTCTGTGGTGGATTGGGCAACGCTAGATTGCTTACGAGAAGACCAAGACACAAGAGAAGATCTAAGAGACTAACAAGTCCCTGAAGTGGACTTCCGCTCAACATGACAACTGACATAATCCACATCAGAATACCCACAAAGAGAAAGAGAGGAAGAGGCCAAAAACCAAAGACCAAACTCAGGTGTGAAACGAAGGTACGTGAGGATCTGCTTGATGGCCTAACGATGAGATGTGCACGATGAAGACTAAAAGCGCACGCACAAGCAGACCGTGAACTGAATGTCTGGTCTCATCGTTGCAATCATGCTTTGGTACTCCTTCTGGTCTACGGCTTCTCCTTCCTTATCTTCATCTAGGGCCATCGTGGTCGACATGGGTGTCAAAAGAGGCTTGGCCTTATCCATATTGAATTTCTTGAGCACGTCCTTGGTGTACTTGCCTTGGTGCATGAACGTGCCCTCATGAGTTTGCTTGATTTGTAGCCCGAGGAAGAAAGTCAATTGACCCATCATGCTTATCTCAAATTCCCTGCTCATAATATCTGAAAACTTGGCAACAAGAGCATGAGAAGAGTCACCGAAGATTATATCATCCATGTATATCTGAACAAAAAGGATGTCAGTGCCTTGCTTAAGGAGGAACAAAGTTTTATCAACCGAACCCATCCTAAAACCCTTCTCAAGCAAGAAAGCTTTCAAGTGCTCATATCAGGCTCTCGGGGCTTGTTTCAAACCATACAAGGCTTTGTGGACTTTAAAAACATGGTTGGAGAACTTAGGATTTTCAAAGCCAGGGGGTTGCCTCACATAAAACTCTTCCTCTATGTACCCGTTCAAGAAGGCACTCTTCACATACATCTGATACAGCTTGAACTCTTTCGAAGCTGCAAGCGCTAAAAGGATCCTAATGGCTTCTAGATGGGCAACAGGAGCAAAGGTTTCTTCATAGTCTATTCCCTCTTTTTAGCAAAAACCCTAAGCCACCAATCTCGCCTTGTTTCTCACTACCACCCCATCCTCTCTGTTTGTTCTTGTAAACCCACTTTATACCTATAGGGTGGCAATCTAGTGGAGGTGGAACTAAAACCCACACTTGGTTCCGCTCAAAGTTCTCTAACTCCTCGTGCATAGCATTGACCCAATCGGCATTAGATAGAGAGTGTCCAATATCTCAAGGCTCAAAAGAAGCTACGAAAGCAGAGTGAGCAAAGTGTAAAATGTGATATGACCTGGACTGTGTGACTCGGTGGTCAATGTCACCGATCATGGTCTGAGACAGGTGGCGACGCTGAATGTGCTGAGGTGCTTCTCTCAAAGAAGTCGTGTGTCCCTCAATAGCGGCTGGGGCCTCCTTAGGTGCAGCTAGCATAGTCTAAGGAGGCGGCTCGTGTGGACCCCAAGTCATGGAAGAGGAGGGATTAGGGCTATGAGCCAAAGTAGTCATCGCCGACTAGAGAGGGGCAGTCGGTGGAGTCGGCTCGAGATCACCCCAATCGACGCCTTCCTCATCTTCCTTAACAAAGATGCTCTCACCAATCTCTTGATCACCTACACAATCAAAGACAGGAGAGGAACAAGGCATGGTTTCATTGAAAGTGACCTCACAGGTCTCCTCCACAACTCAGTTAGTTTCAAGGTTAAGAACACGATATGCATGAGAGTGAGAAGCATAACAAAGAAAAATACCATTAGAAGACCTGGACTCAAACTTGTCCAAATTACCTTGTTTCAAGATGAAGCATTTGCAGCCAAACACCCTGAAATGGCTTACCTTGGGTGGTCATCCGAATCACAACTCATAAGAAGTCTTCTTCATGAAAGATCAAAGGAAAATACGACTGGAAGCATGGCACGTGGTGTTGATCGCTTTGGCCCAATATCTCCTAGGATTCCTATGCTCATCGAGCATCATCCTAGCCATCTCAGCAAGGGTCCAATTCTTGCACTCAACAATACCATTTTGCTGAGGGACATAAGGAGAGGAAAACTGATGCTCAAGGCCCAAAGAAGCACAAAAGGTTTCAAAATGAGTATTTTTGAATTATGTGCCATTGTCACTATGAATTGCTCTCATAGCATTCTTAGGGAACTCATTTTGTAATTAAAGAATCAAATCACGAGCACATGAAAATGCCTCATCCTTACTCTCCTTGAAAAATACCCAAGAGTAGCGAGAAAATCATCCACGATCACTAGAACGTACCACTTTCCACCATCTGATCAAACCTGAGCTGGACCAACTGTGTCCATGTGAAGTAACTCATCATGTTCCTTGGGCATAACTTGGTTCACAGGCGGATGAGAAGCGGCAACCATCTTCCCGTGACGATAAGGGTGGCAGACCAAATCCTTCTCAAATTTTAACTTGGGCAATCCTCGGATTAAGTCAAGTGAGCTCAACCTAGCTAGTAAGTCAAAACTCAAGTGACCTAGCCTCCTATGCCACTTCCAAAGCTTAGAGGAGGATCTGGCCATCAAACATCGAGAAGAGCCAAAGGAGTGAGAAAAATCAGCTCGAAAGACACGACCAAAAGAAACAATCTAGCAAACCAGATTTCCTTAAGAATCAAGAACTCGAGACAAGCCAGTCTTAAAATGCACTTCAAAGCCATCCTAAAGGAGTTGTGAAACTGAAAGCAAATTAAAATGTAAATTCAAAACCAAAGCAACATTCTTCAAGACAAAAATCTTGTTGACCCGAATGGTCCCATGAGAAGACACCTTACCTTTGCTATTGTCCCTGAATGTGATGTACTCCTTACATTGCACGGGGTCAAGGCTAGAGAACCATTTTGAACTTTTGGTCATGTGGCACGAACAGCTAGAATCAATAAGCCACGTGTTCTCTAGGCCTCCATCCTATATCAATAGAAGGACATGGGATGAGCAAATAGCGCAACACTAGGGTTAGTAAACTGTGAAGGATACCAGTGTTGGCTCATTTGCTCGGGAAAAGTGTTAGGAAAAACACCAAACATGCCATATCCCATTTGAGGGAAACGGGTACCACGTGGGGGAAAACATGGTCCGCTAAGGCTATAGGACTAAAAGCCACCGTCACGAGGTCCAAAGTCATATTGATCACGACCTGAACCACGCCGGGCACGACCACCACGTGGTCTAGCAACCTGAGGCCTAGGACCTTGAGGCAGTGCACCTTTTAGCCTAGTACCATGCCTCCGAACAGGCAGTACATGTATGCCATGGGGCGGGCGGTACATGTTCCGGTTGTTCAACTCGTACTCTCGCTGCTCATCTCTCTCCCTCCTAAAGCAAAACTCACCAAGGTGACCATCCCTATGGCAATAGTCATAGTGAAACCTCACCTCTCTCTTGGGTGGTTATCGGCTCACTCTCTTATGGGTATGGTTCACTCTTGGTAGCCTTTTGTCTTTAGGAAGGAGATCCTCAGAGATGTTTGGTAGAGTGTCAAGTGGGTTCTTGAGATGGTTAGATTTTGGAACCCAAACTTATTTCTAGGGTGGAGCTTTTGGAGGTTCTTCAAACACTCCATCTTTGGTGGTAGGCAAAGTGGGCTCAGATGGAGTGATCTTGATCAATTTGGGAGTAGTGGTAGGTTTCTCACTTGGTTTCAATCCACTATACTCTTCAACCTTGCCATAAAGATTTTCACCCTTCCTACCTACAGCAAAGCCTACACCTGATGCACTAGTTCCTCGCCTGAGCTGGCTCATCATCATGCCCAACTATGGCTTACTACAGGACACCCAGCTCAAGATGAACCAAAGGCTTGTGTTGCCTTCCTCGGTTCTCATAATGTCGTGCCTACAGGATGCAAGCTCTAGCTCTAAAACCTCATAGCGTGCACACCTAGTAGCAGTGCTATCTGAACTAGCCTTCTCAAACAAAGAGATCCTAGCAACCTTCTCTGCCAGCTCAGATTGCAAGCTCAAGCAAGACTTGCATGTAGCCAACAAGCCAGACATAGACTTCAACTCATCATTCTCATCAAGCAAAGCTGCATACTTGGATTGTAGCTCAGAAAGGTTAGACATGTGAACAACACATTCATTGCACTCAACCTCATCAAACACTACAACAACAAGCTTCTTAGCTTCCTTAGGCTCTTTCAAGGTGATTTCTAACTTGTCCTTAAACTCTTTCCTCTCACGGGCAGGACACTTTAACATCTTATCTTGGCTCACCAAGGTATCAGTCATGATATCAAGCTCAGCAATAAGATTATCAATGAAAGGTGTTACCATAGTAGTGTCACCATCGATGGGAACCACGTCCTTGCTAGCCTTCACCTCGATGTCAACTGCCATGGTGAAAAACCCTTCGTGGGTGGAACTGGCGATGAAGCAGAGCCTGATCAACTTGTCCTCCCGCTTCCTCTCGGACTCATCATCGCTTGACGAGGAAGAAGAGCGGTCATCGTCGGTGTCGTTGTCGAGGTCACTGAGGGAGGCAGGAAAGGCATGATCCTAGGCCTTGGCTTTCTTGAGGTACTTCTTCTTGAGTGCCTCCTTGTCGAATCCTCCCTTCAACTTGTGCTTCCTGGAGGTGTACTCGCGCTTGTCCTTGTGCTTGCCGGAGTCATAATTGCCGAAGAAGCTCTTGTTCTTTTTAGGGCAGTGGGCGATGAAGTGGTTGGGGTCTCCACAACCATAGCATCCTTTCTTCAGACCCCCACCACATCGGAGGTTCAAGCGATTGTTGTGAAACTGAAAATTGGCTGATGACCAGCGCCAGCTCGTCGTCCCCAAGAGCCTCCAACTACTCCTCTATGACAAACACCAAAGAATACAAGACAAACAACATCTATGAAAGGTTAGCTGAAGAACTTGAGCCGTTACCTAAGACCAAAGCCATAGTCGATGCAGAGGGGTTCTTGATTTTGGCTTGGGTCTGGTAATCGATCTCGGTGGACTTGAGCTTGCTAAATAGCTCATCCACCGTGAGTGTGTCATAGTTCATGGACTCGATCATAGCGGACACCTTCACATCCCACACCTTCTGATCTAGGGCATATAGAAGCTTGAGTGCCCTCTCATGATTATCATAAGGTAGTTGTGCCTTATTTACTCACATCTTGCTGACAATTGTCTGAAAACGAGAAAACATGGCATCAATGGACTCACCATCCAACTGAGAGAAGTTCTCGTACTCACGCTTGTACATCTCAAACAGTCTGGTTTTGACCTAAATGGTTCCCTCGTGATAGGTCTGAAGCCTTACCCAGATCTCCTAAGCAGTCGCCTAATCGGAGACTCTCTCGAACTTCAGAAGAGAAAGACTCGAGAAAAGAACATTGTGAGCTCTACTATTTGCGTTGTGCCGATCCTTTTGTTCTTGAGTGGTACAGGCACAAGGTTCAAGCACAATGTAAGTAGTGTCCTCGCAAATCTTCTAGACAAGCCAATCGATCCCGTAAAGATGCGTGGACATGCAGATCTTCCAATAGGGGTAGTTTGTTCCATTGAAAAACAGTGGTTTGTTGGAACCACGCTCCATGTTGCCTTCGTGGATCACTAATCGATTAAGGTGGAGTGATCCTTAACCGGCTCCGATACCAATTGAAGGACCGAAAACAGTGACTAGAAGAGGGTGTGAATGGGAGCCTCAAATTTCTTTCAAAACTTTTGACCACAGTCCCAAAAACAAACCCCAAAAAGCAAACACGCTTGAGAAGATGTATCCACGCTCCAACTAGTGGCTAGGCACCTCTAGTGAACACCTAGAGGCACAATGAGACCATCAAGGAACACTCAAACTGAACCCATGATGGAACACCAAGAACTGGAGAAGACAAATAACTTGTGGACTGTCCGAGCTAGGACGGTGGACTGTCCGTGGCTAGCACGCCGGACTGTTTGGGATAGGGTGTCAGACTGTCCGCTGGTCCACAACCTGAAAACCCACAAACGGTAGATAGTTCTGGATCAAGCGAAAACACAACAGCGGACTGTCCAAGACCTGGTGGTGGACTATCCACATGTCAAAATTAGAAAACCAAACTGCGCTGAAATAGTTCTAGACAAGTCTCAGCGAGACGGCCAGATTGTCCGCCACTTGGGGCCAGACTATCAGTGACCTAACTCTGAGCAGAGTTGAGACTCACCTGTGCTCAACCCTGACCTATGGACTATTTAGGGTTAGAGCCCGGACTATCTGAGACTCACAAAACAGAGAAGAAAACAGACCCAAAAATCACCCTCTCCTTTGATCCTCCCGATTTGTGGCCAAATCAACACCAACTGCCATGAAACTTGGTATGCACGATCACAAGGTAGTAGGGGAGCTACCTCTAAGGGGGTCATAACCCAATTCAAAGACAATTGATAGGAAATCAAAAGGGAATGGAAAACACTAGTTTTGAAACCCTAGTTCACAATTTGACTCGATCTGTGATCTCATGAGGAATTGGGTGAATTCCTTCAGTGGAAAGGCTCAACTCACGTTATAGATCACTCCAACGCAAAAGGAACGGATTGAAACAGTCTCAATGCGATAAATCAGGGCAAGAACAAAAGGGAGAAGAGGAAGAATGTGAAGAACAAAACACGAATCACAAGAAACTCATCACAAATTGAATCCCGGAGGACACGAGGTGGTAAGGGCCACCATTCCTGCAACAAAACTTGAGTTCTTATGCAATTCTCTTAATTTTTGGACCTCTCTCACAAGAACCCTATGGGGGAGGGGAAACTAAGGAAGGGAAAATGAAAGGGGTGAGGGAGATGGGGGCTCCCTCATCCTATTTAACAGGGCTATTATACAATCCCAATTTTGCCCTTAGATGGGTCGAACCACATAACCCGAGGGTGTTATGGTCCAACCTAAGGTAATCTTCATCTGACGGCCACCGCGCCCTTCATGAGATAGCTTCGCCTTGACGTGAACTTCTTGATGCCACCATGTGCCGTCCGTTCCTCCTTAGAATCTCCGTCCGAATTTTGAGGCCCAAACCCATAAACCCGTCCACCCGATGGTTTTGAGGCCCAAACCATCAAACCATCCGCGAGTAGCATACTCTAAACGCATCCCCCACCACTCCACATGTGTCACCGCCATCCTCGACCGGTCGTCTGCCAAGTCCTCCTGAGCCCCACTCGACTTGCACTTCCGCCGTTGAAAGTCCCTAGTTTGGTTTTGGCTAATTGATGAAACCTAGGACTAACCTTTGTATCTAAGTGGATGATTTAGATAAAGGTGGTCATTGAATATGAGACATGACATTGACTCATATGACCAAGATGGTGAAGACCAAGATGAAGCTTGGCTCGATGGACCGGTTGTGAAGGTGAAGGGCAAGTCGAGGCTTCGAAGCGAAGGACCATGCGATGGTGAAGCTTGAGCAAGACTTGGCGCCGACGGACCGATGCAACGGTGAAGAGCAAGTGAAATCAAGGTCGATGGATCGAGACGGTCATATGATGATATGAAATGGATCATATCTTTTGGAGAAACAAAATGGGCTCAAGGCAAAGGTATAACCATAGGGCCATTTTGTTTTACACTCAAGACACCACAGAGGGTGTGAGTGGTTTAGGGTCGATAGCCGAACTATTAAGAGGGGAAGTCTTATCGGTTATTCGACACACGGGTGCCACTAGGTGAATTCATGAAGTGCATTGCATGTAGGGCCTAGTGAGCTAACTGGAAAACCTTTGAAAATGATTGAGAAAAAGCTAACACACAAGCACATGGAGATGTACACTTAATGGTGTTGGCACATTTGCAAAGGTGGCATTGGTCGCGCTATGGTTTGCGGGTAGAGAGGGGTTTGGGTTCCTCTCTCCCTCCCGCCGAGCGTGCGAGCGCGGGATTCAGGCGATTTCGGGGAAATGAAATGCCTATTTTCCACTACGCCGGAAATCGGAAAAGAAACGGAGGCGAACGGAGGTCACAGAGGTGACCGGACGCTGCACCGGACGCGGTCACGGTGTGACCGGACGCGTCCGGTCAGTACAGCGGAGCAGACAGGCGCGTGGGCTAGGGTTTGCAACTGGCGCGTCCGGTCACTCGCGGGACCGGCGCGTCCGGTCAGGCGCCCTGAGAGAACAGTAGTTCGCAAGGTCGATCGGACGCGGTGAGCGTCCGGTCACACACGATCGGACGCGTCCGGTCATCAAGGGAGCTTACTGGACTCCTACCGGACGCTGGCACTGTCGCGTCCGGTCATTCTCTGGAGCGCGTCCGGTCGTTTCTTCCCGGGCGCGCGGTACTGTGCGACCGGCGCGTCCGGTCGGTTGAGCAGCACGTCCGGTCATCACGTTTGACCGTTAGCGCGCAGTGACCGTTGGAGGATCTAACGGTCGCGTTTGAATTTGAGGGACACATGGACGGTGCAGGGTGACCGGACGCGGTGAAGCGCGTCCGGTCAGTTTCGACCGGCGCGTCCGGTCATCCCGAAAAAACGGTCAGTGGAGTGGCAACGGCTCTATTTGTTTGGGATGTTTATAAATACTCGTTGGCCGGCCCTTGGGGAGGTCTCTTGGCATTTCTAACACTCTTGTGCATCCTTTGAGCTAAAGCATCTCCTCCCACTCATCTCTCTTGCTTGATTGCAAATCAAAAGTGAGATTGAGTGATCCCAAAGTGCATTGTATAGCTTGAGGGCATCTAGTGGCACTTGTGGGTGGTTTAGCCGGTGGATTTCTTGTTACTCTTGGAGAGTACCGCTCCTAGCCGGCTTGGAGATTGTTGGAGACGTTGGCAAGAGAAGGTGATTGTTCTTGGCCACCTCCGGTTGATTGTGAGAGGTTCTTGTGCTTTCCTCGGCGGGACGCCAAAAGCAACTCTAGTGGAATGCGCGTGTCATTGAGTTACCTCACTTGAGAGTGGTGTCTTGCGGTGCCTTGCGGGGCGTGCCTTGAGGGGCAAGTGACTTGAGGGTCACACCGGGAAACCATCTAAGTGTTTGGTCGACACAACCGGTGACATAGCTTGTCGGTGCACAAGTGAACACCGGGTGAACAAAAATATTGTGTCTCTTGTCTCTTGGTGATTGGTCTCCATATTGTATTGTTGTCAATATTGATTGATTGTATATTATCTTGGTGATTGGCAACATCTTCACTCCTCCGTCGGTATAAGAATCACAATCCTCTCTCTTGCACTTACTTTACTAGATTCTTGTGTAGCTCTAGTGGTACCTTTGCGAGTAGTGTTGTTAGCTTGCTCTCTAGTGTAAACTTAGTGACATAGCACTTGTGTGAACTAGAGATCTTAATCTACTAGACTTGTGGATAGGAGGCTTGCATCATAACCTTTGGCTAAGCAAAACTCGCTTTACGCCGTTTGTTATTCTAACAAGTTTGCTTAGTGGTATTTATAGAATTTTTATAGGCTATTCACCCCCCCTCTAGCCATCTAGGACCTTTCAAGTGGTATCGGAGCCGTGGTCACTGTTTTAATCAAGGCTTAACATCCTTCGGTGTGAAAAATGGCTCAAATTGTGTTCAATCATGTTGGGGGAAAGCCACCGTTCTTTGATGGTGTTAGTTCTTTTGCTCATTGGAAGAGAAAGATGACAATGTACCTTGGTTCTATTCATGAGAGAGTATTGCAAGTCACCGAGAATGATTTTGCTATAATTGATCCCGATCATCTCACCGATGAAGATAGAGCAAATAGAACATGCAATAGAATGGCTCTCAATACACTTTACAATGGTATTGACACAAAAGTTTTTGAGGGCATCAAAGATTTGGAATTGGCTAGTGAAGTATGGACAAGGTTGAGTGAGACATATGAAGGCACTAAGGTTGTGAAGAGTGCCAAGCTATATGGGCTCAAGAGTGAGTTTGAGAACTTCAAGAAAAAGGATGATGAAACAATCATTGAAATGTTTAGGGCACAAGACTCAAGATCAAGATTTTTGTCACAAGTTCTTATTGAGCTTACCTAGAAGATTAAAGATGTTGATCATGATGTTGCAAAGAGATGGGCTCGAAGCAATGAAGCCTAATGATTTGCTTAGTTGTTGACGATCCTTAAGTATCAATTATAACTATCAAATAAATAGAGAAAAGGATCCAAATGAAACCAACACCTAGACTTAGGGTTTTATCTGACAGAATTCCATGAGTTTTGCTGTTTATCTATTTCTGCAGGGGGTTATCAGGAAATACGGAAGAAAGGCCCACATGTCGGATTAATGACGGGATATTAACCGAACACGTAATTATCTTACATCTAGAAGAGTCTAGAAGCCACGAGAACGAACGCGAGGCGTAACGGGGCCAGAGACAGGGCGCCCGCCCTAGTCCCCAGGGCGCCCGCCCCCTCCTGTGGACCAATCAGGCTCCGCCTCGAGGATTATGCTCCACCGACCTAGAGGATCAAGGAAAACCGTCCGTTCAATGTCGGTTTGATCCGACGGCCCAGATTCATCCAAAAGGGCTATATAAGCAAGGCCCCTGGCCCTGGAGGAGGGGCCCTCGTCTCATACTTCAAACCCTAATTCAGGAGGAGAGCCTCTGATCAAGCCCTAGAGCCACCACATCAACTAGATCCCTAGTTAGCATAGCTACATAGGATTAGAACTAGAAGGAGTCAATCTTCGATTGGTTCCCGGATCTGTCAAGAGGATTCTTGGTAATTCCTCTCTTGTTCTTCAATTGTTCATCATTATTCTTCAATATTATGAATATGACTTTGTTCTATTTCAATATATTGATTTTGACTTTGCTCTACTTGATTATATTTGCAATTATATTGTTCTTAGTTTATCATAGTTATATGCTTGGCTTAGTTAGATTGGAATTATATACATGCCTAGGATCGTATAGCGTTTATCCATGTGTACAGTGGGTGAATGATAACTATTGTGTAGACGTGGTGTCTATACCGTATTTATCTGCGATTGCACCCTATATGCCGGATTGTGGGGTAGTTCGCGATAGTGACAGCTTCGTTGATTCTTATATAGTCCCCCTCTCGTGTATAGGGCAGGCAGAGCAACACTATTACAGGGGAGTGATTGCTATGTTCTTCATCTTCCTTGCTAATATTCACTATGCATGGATATAGTCTTTTCTCACCATGATTGCCAAGTATAATTGCACTAACTATGATATGCTAGACTTTATAGTTAATAATAATTTAGGGAATATCTTTGTAGTTCATCCTAATTCCATGCTAATGACTTGCTAGAATATCTGTTGAGGTGCTTATCATTATTATATGTGGCTAGCTGATCAGATTAATTATCTTTGTCACCATTATCACTTTACCTTTACTTAATGTAACATTTATACCTGTATAAAGAGATTGATAAATACTCTCGGTTATGCATGCAATGATGTGTACTCAGTTCCATATTCTCATTCCATTATCAACCATGATACTTAGAAATCCCTTCCAAGTGGTAAAAATATAAATAACGATACCTGGAATACTTCCCGGTTAAAATGCTACATCGGTATTAATCTGTGCGCTTGCAGATCCCTTTTATTATTTATCTTGATGAGCAAATGCATATTTTAATACCGCGTCTCTCATGTCATGCTGGGGATGACAACTTGGCTTAAGTGGCATGAGGGATAGGTTTGGCATTTTTGGCGCCGTTATCAGAATTAGAAAACTAAGTCTACTTTTGGTAGTGACGTTAAGAATGCCCAACAAGCATTTTTGGCGCCGTTGCCGGGGAAGGTTGATTACTAAGTAGGAATGAATACGGAACTTTGAGTCATCATTTGCATCACTAATCTGATCGAGCTTATCAATTCTCTTATACAGTTTTACCCCTGTATTTTCCATTTTGATTATTTATTGCAGGGTGATGCATGAATAGAAGACATCTTCCAGACAACTTTGTTGACGATCCCGAAGCCTTATTCAGAAGAACAAGAGCCAAGCTCAAGAAGACATCGTCAACACTTCAGCACAAAGCTTCATCCAAATCCGAAGATCGCCGAAGTTTTATCCGGAATTTGTCGACTGAATTCGAAGCCATGGCGAACAAGTCGATCCGCGAGTTCTCAGCTCCCACTACGGACAACATCCGCACTGGACCTGCTGGGGAGATCGACCGCAACTTCGAGCTCAAGCCTGGGCTCATCAACATGGTGCAAGCTAGCCAGTTCTGTGGGAAGCCACATGAAGACGCTAGTGCTCATCTTCAACACTTCCTGGAGATCTGCAGCACTTTCACCATGGCTGAAGTCCCCAGAGACGCCATACTACTTCGCCTTTTTCCATTCTCACTGTTGGGGAGAGCGAAGCAGTGGTTCTACGCTACAAAGGAGAAGAACACTACGTGGGCACTCTGCTCTACGAACTTTCTAGCCAAATTCTTTCCCATGGGCAAGACCAATGCTCTCCGTGGGAAGATTACAAGTTTTTCAGCAACAACATGATGAATCCGTTCCAGAAGCATGGGAGCGTTTCCAAGACTACATCCTAGAATGTCCCCATCATGGAATGGAAAGCTGGCTACTGATGCAGACATTTTATCATGGGCTCATTAACAGTGCCCGTGAAACCATGGATGCTGCAGCTGGAGGAGCATTCCTATCACTCACCATACCTCAAGCCACAGCTCTTGTGGAGAAGATGGCATCCAACCAAGGTTGGAACGAAGAAAGAACTCAGACACGCAAGAAAGGTGGAGGTATGCACCAGCTCAAGGAGGTAGACATGCTGTCTGCCAAGCTAGACCTACTCATGAAGAAGCTCGATGATCGAGCTGGAGAAAAGAAAGAAGTCATGCACGTCTACGACTCCCACATGACTTGTGAGGAGTGTGGAGGTACTGGACACTCGGGCAATCACTGTCCTGAGTTGCTGGAGGACGTGAACTACATCAACAATAACAACAACTACTACAACCGTCCTCAGCAGAATCAAGGTTGGAATCAACAGAGGCCTAACTACTCAGGTAATTACCAAGGTAACAATTCTTTCAATAATAATAATAATTATCCACCTTTGAGAGAGTTAGTGTCCAACCAAGGAAAGCTAATGGATAACCTGTCTAAGAAATTGGCATCTAATGATAAAATACTAGAAAATATAAATAATAGAATGGATAATTTCTCTACTGCCATCAAGAACCAGATTAGCTTTAATAAAATGATTGAATCTCAGTTGAATCAAATAGCTGCTGCTGTTCCTGCTACTAACCCCGGTATACCATCACAACCGGAAGGACTAGAATCTGCAAATCTTGTAGACATGTTTGATGCAGGAGATTACTGGAGTAACCCTATCGTGGAAGTAAGTACTGACCGTCTGCCGGTCAAGAGAGGCGATCCAGGACGCCCCGTCATCCCGATCTCCATCGGCATGCGAGACTTCCCAGAAGCACTCTGTGACTTTGGCTCCAGCGTCAACATCATGCCCAGGGTACTCTATGAAAAACTCTTTTCACAACCATTATTAGAAACAACCATGTGTTTGCAGCTTGCAGATAGGACACTGAGTTTCCCGAGAGGAATATTGAAGAACATCTGTGTCCGAGTGGGTTCCTCGTATGCTCCAGCAGACTTCGTAGTGATAGAGACCGGTTCTGATGAGAGGGCTCCCGTCATCCTAGGGAGACCATTCCTGAACACCGCAGGAGCTGTCATCTATGCTAGTGCTACCAAGATCAGTTTCTACATCAAGGGGAGGAAGGAAACGTTTTCCTTCAAGAACAAGACCGCACAAATCCCAGAGCAACCCCAATATGAACCAAGAAAGAGGACCAACAGGAGGAACAAGAGCAAGAAGCAAGTATGGACCGAGACAGCTAAGATGGTCACTGCCGTGCACAAAGGTCAAGATCGCCAACTCAAATCACCGTTCTTGCCTAAGAAGGACGACCCAGGTATGCCAAGCATTTATTGCTCCATTAATGGGTCCCACTTCTACAAGACACTTTGTGACACTGGGTCGGGCGTCAACATAATGGCCAAGGTCACCTATGAACTTCTATTCGGAACCATGCCCTTAAACCCAACATATATTCAGCTCCAGATGGCAGATCAGACATTCCGACAGGTCGAAGGTACAGTAACTAACGTCCCTGTCAAGATAGACGATCACTTTGTCCATACAGACTTTCAGGTTATTGACATGGGAGAAGATGAATATGATCCACCCATCATCCTTGGAAGACCATTCCTAAGTACTGTCAAAGCAATCATTTACATTGGAACTGGAGAAGTCCACATGCACTTCCCCTCTGAGAAGGTACGTCTTTACTTTACTGACCCTAACTATGTATTTGAAGAATCCAAGCAGGTCAGGACAAGAAGAAGGCGGCGTAACCACAATCAGAAGCAACAGGTCATCAAGGACGGATGGGCAGATTATGAAGGAGAAGTGGTAAGATCTGAAGACATACCACTCAACCAACACTGTCCTGAGGAGACCAAAGCACCGAGACAGGTATGGAAAGAAAAGACAGTTGTACATGAAGAGGAGGCGCCGCCGGAACCACCGACTACGCCGTCCACCAAGTCCCAGGACGACTGAACGAATAAGAGTCCCGTTCGGAGGACTTAAAAACACCGAACGCCTTGCCAAGAGGTAACTTGGTAGTTATCCTTTCCTTTTAATTATTTACTTTATCTTAAATAGTTTGTTTAGTTAATCATATTCATACTATCTTAAAAAGAAAATAAAAATGTTAAAAACCCTAAAGCCCTATGTGAGTATGCGAGTGGCATAAAACCCATAAGTACATTCACTATGGTGGCATAAAATATATATATATATAATAAATACATAAATATTTTCTTCTGCTTTATAAAAGAAAAAAAACAACATAAAAAAATCAAGGAGGCTCAGCATGATAAAGGCTAGATATTTATGCTAACACTTAATCAGTTCCACAAAGCTCTGTTGTCTATTTGAGCTTCACAGAATTCAAGGAGACTAGCAGACAGAGGACATTCTAATCGCTGTCAGGGTGCTGCCGACTTTCAAATACACCTCCGCCATCTGCTAGCTACATCAGAAGAGATTATGTCAAGATCCAGCTTGGGGGAGAGCACCTCCATTATCTTGCTAAGTATTTCTATCTTTATCTTTATATTTATATATACTTCTACCCTATAAAAATAAAAATATACATAACTATGAAAAAACCAAATAAAGATTTTGTGCTTATATATATATACCTATATCTTTTGCTTAGTGTGTTTTAATAAATAAATAAAGTGGCTATGCTACACTGAATCTAGATAATAATAAAACTCTAGCATGGATATGATGAATAGTTGCTTTGCCTAACTTTCAAATTTGAAGTCCTCTCTCTAAGTTTAGACATAACTGTTATCATTTAAAGCTTGCTCTAAACCTGAACTTGTGGGAAGAGAACTTGATCTAAAGTCTAAGTTGTTAACGGATATGATATGGGAAGGTTGAGCTGCTGTTTATCTATTCCTAGCGATGCTAGAATTCTGGAGAATTTTATCTTTGAAAATCTTAAAATGCTACATGATGAGTTCCTGTATGATGAGAGTTTAAGTTCCTACCACAACCATACATACATGCTTGCTAGACTTTAAGCCATACATTTACTTTTTACTGCTTATGAGCATTGAGTGTAGTCAAGCTGTGTAGACCCTTAGGAGCTTGTCATGCGGTTAAAATCAAGATTCACTTGCACGATCACTCATACATGCTGCTTCTACTTCGGAAGTACGCATCCACATATATCCACTCATTCTCATCTCCAGATCCACATAAAATTATTCTGCTCCTAATCCGGGAGAGAATAGCCAAAAATATTTTCCCATTCTTGTTATCCCCTGTGAAATAAATGCTCAAGCTATTTTGGTTACTACCACTTGCTATATTGTTCTAAGGAGATGAGTGCTCTATACGAGGAAATAAAAAGGGGCAAGTGCTCGGAACCTCGAAAAGAAAAAGATACGAGGAAATAAAAAGGAGCAAGTGCTCGGAACCTCGATGAAAAAGAAAAAGTGTGAGAAGAGAGGTAAAAATGGACAAGTGTCCGACAGTAGAATTAGGGGTACAAGATACCCACCTGAGAGGAAAAAAAAGAAGAAGAAAATATAGAGCACCTCATTCTCCTCAAGAGCTTTAAAAGCAAGAAAGGTACGTATCCCCTCAAAAAGAGCAAAAGTAGAATTAGACTTTCATCATTGTTATCATCACTACCACCATACACCATTTATTCACCACACATGCACATCTTGATTTGACTTATTGGCTTGTTTCTCTGGATCCATGGTTTGACTATGCAATAAATGTCTTGTAAGTATGTATACTTTATCTCCCACCAATGAGCTCCAGATATCAAAAGCCTTATTAGAATAGGATGAGAGAGAAGGCAATGTCACTCTGCCTTATACCACAAATACTACATACTTTGCTTTGAGAGAAGGCAGACATCATTACTGCCTTGGTGAGGATCCAGAAATACCACAAAAGAGAGACCTGAGAGAGTCATACAAGGAATCTCTGAGTTTTATTTGAAAATCTGCAAAAAACTCCAAGAGCTATAGCTAATCAAGAATAAGAGACATGGCGCTTGACTAGACTGTTCTATCTTTTAACCGCTCAAGACAAAGGTGATGGTTGCAAGCCCCATGGTGAAAGGTATAATGAGTAAGTTTTAAGTCTTGACAGTTTACTTTAACTCAGAGATGAGACTCTATTTGAAAGCATGTGTACCGTCAAAATTCAAAGGCATTTCAGCAACTACTGAGTCTCTCCTTGCTCAGGGACGAGCAAGAGGTAAGCTTGGGGGAGTTTGTTGACGGTCCTTAAGTATCAATTATAACTATCAAATAAATAGAGAAAAGGATCCAAATGAAACCAACACCTAGACTTAGGGTTTTATCTGACAGAATTCCACGAGTTTTGCTGTTTATCTATTTCTGCAGGGGGTTATCAGGAAATACGGAAGAAAGGCCCACATGTCGGATTAATGACGGGATATTAACCGAACACGTAATTATCTTACATCTAGAAGAGTCCAGAAGCCACGAGAACGAACGCGAGGCGTAACGGGGCCGGAGACAGGGCGCCCGCCCTAGTCCCCAGGGCGCCCGCCCCCTCCTGTGGACCAATCAGGCTCCGCCTCGAGGATTATGCTCCACCGACCTAGAGGATCAAGGAAAACCGTCCGTTCAATGTCGGTTTGATCCGACGGCCCAGATTCATCCGAAAGGGCTATATAAGCAAGGCCCCTGGCCCTGGAGGAGGGGCCCTCGTCTCATACTTCAAACCCTAATTCAGGAGGAGAGCCTCTGATCAAGCCCTAGAGCCACCACATCAACTAGATCCCTAGTTAGCATAGCTACATAGGATTAGAACTAGAAGGAGTCAATCTTCGATTGGTTCCCGGATCTGTCAAGAGGATTCTTGGTAATTCCTCTCTTGTTCTTCAATTGTTCATCATTGTTCTTCAATATTATGAATATGACTTTGTTCTATTTCAATATATTGATTTTGACTTTGCTCTACTTGATTATATTTGCAATTATATTGTTCTTAGTTTATCATAGTTATATGCTTGGCTTAGTTAGATTGGAATTATATACATGCCTAGGATCGTATAGCGTTTATCCATGTGTACAGTGGGTGAATGATAACTATTGTGTAGACGTGGTGTCTATACCGTATTTATCTGCGATTGCACCCTATATGCCGGATTGTGGGGTAGTTCGCGATAGTGACAGCTTCGTTGATTCTTATATAGTCCCCCTCTCGTGTATAGGGCAGGCAGAGCAACACTATTACAGGGGAGTGATTGCTATGTTCTTCATCTTCCTTGCTAATATTCACTATGCATGGATATAGTCTTTTCTCACCATGATTGCCAAGTATAATTGCACTAACTATGATATGCTAGACTTTATAGTTAATAATAATTTAGGGAATATCTTTGTAGTTCATCCTAATTCCATGCTAATGACTTGCTAGAATATCTGTTAAGGTGCTTATCATTATTATATGTGGCTAGCTGATCAGATTAATTATCTTTGTCACCATTATCACTTTACCTTTACTTAATGTGACATTTATACCTGTATAAAGAGATTGATAAATACTCTCGGTTATGCATGCAATGATGTGTACTCAGTTCCATATTCTCATTCCATTATCAACCATGATACTTAGAAATCCCTTCCCAGTGGTAAAAATATAAATAACGATACCTGGAATACTTCCCGGTTAAAATGCTACATCGGTATTAATCTGTGCGCTTGCAGATCCCTTTTATTATTTATCTTGATGAGCAAATGCATATTTCAATACCGCGTCTCTCATGTCATGCTGGGGATGACAACTTGGCTTAAGTGGCATGAGGGATAGGTTTGGCATTTTTGGCGCCGTTATCAGAATTAGAAAACTAAGTCTACTTTTGGTAGTGACGTTAAGAATGCCCAACATTAGTGAAGTATTGACCTATGACAAATATGATCAAGATGTTGATGACAAGGAGAAGGTGGAAGATGAGAAGAAGAAGAAGACCGTGGCATTCAAGGCCACCTCCTCCAAGGGCAAAGCTACCATCATTAAAGAAGAAGAAGACAACAATGAAGATGGGGAATTTGAAATTGATGATGAGGCACTTGCTCTTGTAGTCAAGAAGATGGGTCACATGTTCATCAAGAGAAGAGGCTTTAAGAGGAGAAATGACAACTTCAAAAGAAATGAGCAACAAAGAAAGTGCTTCAATTGTGATAGCACCGAGCACCTTCAAGCGGAATGTCCTTATGATAAGAAGAAGAACAACAAGAGGGACAAGTTTGAGAAGAAGAAGAGAGAAGCCAAGATGACATTCAAGAAAGGCAAAAATGGTGCCTATGTGGTCACTTGGGAAAGTGATGATGATGAAGAAGAAGAAGAAGAAGAATCATCCAACAAGGCTTTTGCTTCTATTGCTATCAACAAGAAGCCATCACTATTTGGTTCATCCTCTTCATGCTTCATGGCCAAGGATACTAAGGTATTATATGATGAGAGTGATAACGAAAGTGAAATGGAATATGCTCATGATAGTGATAATGATAATGAAAATAATGATGATGAACCAACTAAAGAACAACTATATGACTTGATGCAACAAACTAGAGACATAGCTATTGCCAAGGACAAAGAGTGTAAGAAGCTTTCAATGAAAGTAGCAATACTTGAGAAAGTCCTTAGTGAGCTTAAGACCACTCATGAGAGTCTAGTGGAAGACCATGAGGATCTTGATAAGGCTCATTCCAAGCTTGAAAAAGCTCACTCATTGCTACTTGAGCAACAAGCAAAGAAGGAGGTTGTTGTATCATGTGATATAGGTGTTACATGTGATATAATTGATGAATCCTTTAATGAACCTATCATCATGTCAAATGCTAACCCTTCTTGTAGCTCTTCATCCACCACCACTAACTCTACCTCCACTACTAGTGATGGTTTCACTTGTGATGCCTCACTAATGGTTGAGAATGAGACTCTCAAGAGAGAGGTGGATGAGCTCACTCACGCCCTAGGCAAGGCCTATGGTGGTGAGGCCCGCTTGCTTAAGTGCTTGAGTAGCCAAAGGTTCTCTCTTAACAAAGAGGGATTGGGCTACACCCCCAAGAAAGGCAAGTCGGCCTTTGTAACTCCAAAGCCTAGCTTTGTGAAGGGCAATGGTCGGTTTTGCAATAGATGCAAGCAAGTTGGGCACCTAGAGCATAATTGCAATAAAAAGAACCAAAGCAAGAACCTTGTTAATGCTATACCTTTTGATTCTTGCTATGTGCTTACCAAGGGTGTGAAGGGTGTGCAAGCTAAGTTGTTGGTACACCAATTGTGGACCCAAAGAAGAAGGCTATTTGGGTACCAAAGAGCTTAGTTACTAACCTACAAGGACCCAAGCAAAAATGGGTACCTAAACTTCATTGATTTGCTTGTAGGTCAATTACAAAGCCGGAGGAAGGCATTGGATTATTGATAGTGGGTGCACTCAACACATGACCGGTACATCAAGAATGTTTGACTCAATCAATGACAATGATAGTGGTGTTGATTCTATCACATTTGGCAATAACAAGAAAGGCAAGGTTATTGGCTTGGGCAAGATTGCAATATCAAATGACATGAGTATCTCCAATGTGTTGCTAGTTGAAAGCTTGGATTTCAATCTTCTATCCGTGGCACAAATATGTGATTTAGGGTACAAATGCATCTTTGGGGTTGATGATGTGGAAGTTATTAGTGTGGATGGTTCAAATGTGGCATTCAAGGGCTTTAGATATAAGAATCTCTACCTAGTTGACTTCAATGCTAGAGAAACTTCTTTGACAACTTGCTTAGTCTCCAAATCAAGCATGGGTTGGCTTTGGCATAGAAGGCTTGGTCATGTTGGCATGAAACAATTGAAGAAGCTTACAACTCACAATCTTGTCAATGGTTTGAAAGATGTTGAATTTGAGAAGAATAAGCTTTGTAGTGCATGTCAAGCCGGGAAGCAAGTTGAAAGCTCACATCCAAAGAAGAGTACAATGA
Source organism: Saccharum spontaneum (assembly GCA_022457205.1). Taxonomy (NCBI): domain Eukaryota; kingdom Viridiplantae; phylum Streptophyta; class Magnoliopsida; order Poales; family Poaceae; genus Saccharum; species Saccharum spontaneum. The sequence continues at coordinate 23,963,740 of CM039582.1, read as the reverse complement.
GCACATGCAAAGCATTTGAGTTGATGCACATGGATCTATTTGGACCAACAACATATACAAGCATAGGCGGCAACAAGTATGGCTTTGTCATAGTGGATGACTTCACAAGATTCACATGGGTATTCTTTCTTAGTGACAAAAGTGAAGTGTTTGACACCTTCAAGACATTTCTCACTAGAGTTCACAATGAGTTTGAGATTAGAATCAAGAAAGTGAGAAGTGACAATGGAAGTGAGTTCAAGAATACAAGAATTGAAGAACTTTGTGATCATTATGGTATTGGACATCAATTCTCGGCCAAGTACACTCCACAATCAAATGGCCTAGTTGAGAGGAAGAATAGAACATTGCTTGATATGGCTAGATCAATGCTTCATGAGTACAATGTGAGTCAATCATTTTGGGATGAAGCAATCAATACCGCTTGCTACTACATCAATAGACTATATTGTCATCCATTGCTAGAGAAGACCCCATATGAGCTACTTCATGGAAGAAAGCCCAATATTTCTTATTTTAGGGTTTTTGGTTGCAAATGCTATATCTTGAAGAAAGGCACTAGATTGGGGAAGTTTGACAAGAGATGTGATGAGGGGTTCCTACTTGGTTATTCAACTACAAGCAAAGCTTATAGGGTTTGGAACAACTCAAGTGGCATTCTAGAAGAAGTCCATGATGTGCAATTTGATGAAACCAATGGGTCACAAGATGAAGAAGAAAATCTAGATGATATTGGTGGAACTCTATTAGTGGAAGCAATGAAGAACATGGACATTGGAGACATTAGAGCAAAGCAAGTAATTGATATTCAAGATGATGATAAAGATCAAGTGCTCAATTCACCATTCAAGCTAGTTAGTGACTCTCAAGTGCAAGATCATGGCGCTAGTTCTTCTCATCGAGATACATCAAGTGATCAACCAAGCTCAAGCAATCAAGTGCAAGTACTCCAACCATAACATGTTGCAAGAGATCACCCCATTGATAGTGTTATTGGTGATATTAGAAGTGGTGTGCAAACAAGATGAAGATTGGCTATGTTTTGTGAGCATGCATCATTTGTGTCAACCATAGAACCAAAGAAGATAGAAGAAGCTTTGAGGGATACCGATTGGATCATGGCTATGCAAGAAGAGCTTAACAATTTCACAAGAAATGATGTTTGGGAGTTGGTAGAAAGGCCAAATGACTACAATGTGATTGGAACCAAGTGGGTGTTTAAAAACAAGCAAGATCAAGATGGCATTGTAGTGAGAAACAAAGCAAGACTAGTTGCTCAATGTTACACTCAAGTTGAAGGTCTTGACTATGATGAGACATATGCTCCCGTGGCAAGATTGGAGGCAATAAGGATTCTATTGGCTTATGCTTGTGCACACAACATCAAACTATATCAAATGGATGTCAAAAGTGCATTTCTCAATGGGATAATCAATGAGTTAGTCTTCGTTGAGCAACCGCCCGGATTTGAAGATGACAAGAAACCCAATCATGTGTACAAGTTAAAGAAGGCTTTATATGGCTTAAAGCAAGCACCTAGAGCATGGTATGAGAGGCTAAGGGATTTCCTTCTCTCTAAGGGATTCAAGATGGGCAAGGTTGATACAACTCTATTCACCAAGAAGATTAGGAATGATCTATTCATAGTGCAAATATATGTTGATGACATCATCTTTGGATCAACCGATCAAGCTTATTGTGAAGAATTTGGTGCTATGATGGCCAAAGAGTTTGAAATGTCTATGATTGGTGAACTTAGCTACTTCCTTGGTCTCCAAGTAAAGCAATTGAAGAATGGGACATTTGTGAGTCAAGGGAAATACATAAGGGACATGTTGAAGAAGTTTGGAATGCAAGATGTAAAGCCAATTTCAACTCCAATGGGTACAAATGGCAATTTGGATAGTGATCTTGATGGCAATATGGTGAATCAAAAGGAATATCGGTCTTTGATTGGAAGTCTACTCTATGTCACCGCATCAAGGCCGGATGTCATGTTTAGTGTTTGCATGTGTGCTAGATATCAAGCCTCACCTAGAGAGAGTCATCTCACGGCCGCAAAGAGAATATTGAGGTACTTGAAGCAAACAAGAGATGTTGGACTATGGTATCCCAAGGGGTCAAAGTTTGAATTGATTGGATATTCGAACTCCGACTATGGGGGTTGCAAGATCAATAGAAAGAGCACAAGTGGCACATGTCAATTACTTGGAAGATCACTTGTGTCATGGTCCTCAAAGAAACAAAATAGTGTGGCAATCTCTACCGCCGAAGCCGAATATGTGAGTGCGGGGAGTTGTTGTGCACAATTGCTATGGATGAAATCAACTTTGAAGGATTATGGCCTCAACTTCAAGAATGTGCCATTGCTATGTGATAATTAGAGTGCAATCAAGATGATACAAAACCTGGTTCAACATGGAAGAACAAAGCATATTGACATAAGACATCATTTCATTAGAGATCATCAACAAAAGGGAGATATTGCCGTTGAGAGTGTTGGCACCGATGATCAACTTGCCGATATTCTAACTAAGCCACTTGATGAAAAGAGGTTTTGCAAGCTAAGGAATGAATTGAATATTCTTGATTTCTCAAACATGAGTTGAATGCACCCCACTCACTTATTGACATGCCTCTCCTTCTACATTGCAAGGTAAAGTTGATTGACATGTCATTCATCCTATGCTAATGATTTGCTAGAGCATGTAGACATAATAAGTGGTATGCATGAGCATTCATGATAAATCAAATGAATTTAATGGATATATGTTACCACTATTGCCTCTATGTTTGATTTGATCTAGTGGTGGCATATGACATGTTTGTGAGCTTGCACACCTAGTGTTGAATCTAGAAGATTTGCTATAAGTGTTTAATTCAACATAGGCAAGATAACCCTTATTAGGAGGTGTGAAGAAGCTTGTCTTTGGTTCAAATCGAATTAAATATCTTTGGCAAGTGTTCTAGGTTGAACCAAATTTGATAAATTTTAACCTACTCCATCAAACTTTTTCTTCTCTCCACAATTTGATCCCATTTTTGGGTAAGTTGTTGACAAAGGGGGAGAGAAAAAGATGATTCAACATGATAAAGGGGTAAATAAAATTTTTGATGCACACAAGTAGGGGGAGCAAGCTCATAAATAAAGTTGTTGCATTTGCTTGTGTATTTTCATATGACTTGCTCATTGCACATGTATTTAAATTCAATATACATGCTTGTGTGGTGCAACGCTAGTATAGAACTTGGATGATGAAATGATCTACTAGCATGCATAAGATTAGTTTACACGTGGTATCTAGACATGCCTAAAGTTTTTACAAGTGGTCCAAGAACCTTTACATATAATGTTGATCTCACGGGGTTCTTGAGTTTTGTTGGATGTCTAGTTACTTCATGATGCTAAGGATGGTGTAAAAGGCAACTCCGATTGGTATCACGCTTCAAAGGTCCATTTCTTACACCTTAGCATCATTTTGGTAGAATTACTCTCCCAACACTTCTATCCATGCATATGTGCAAAGCTTTCAATCCAAACTCTATGCACATATGTAGGGGGAGCTAATGCTACCAAAACCGAGCTTGTGATAATTGTCCAAACTTTACTTATGAGCAAAATGATTGGACAAGTATGACAAGTTCAAAACTTTTAATTATCAAAATCATCTTTGTGAGGGTTGTCATCAATTATCAAAAAGGGGGAGATTGAAAGTCCCTAGTTTGGTTTTGGCTAATTGATGAAACCTAGGACTAACCTTTGTATCTAAGTGGATGATTTAGATAAAGGTGGTCATTGAATATGAGACATGACATTGACTCATATGACCAAGATGGTGAAGACCAAGATGAAGCTTGGCTCGATGGACCGGTTGTGAAGGTGAAGGGCAAGTCGAGGCTTCGAAGCGAAGGACCATGCGATGGTGAAGCTTGAGCAAGACTTGGCGCCGACGGACCGATGCAACGGTGAAGAGAAAGTGAAATCAAGGTCGATGGATCGAGACGGTCATATGATGATATGAAATGGATCATATCTTTTGGAGAAACAAAATGGGCTCAAGGCAAAGGTATAACCATAGGGTCATTTTGTTTTACACTCAAGACACCACAGAGGGTGTGAGTGGTTTAGGGTCGATAGCCGAACTATTAAGAGGGGAAGTCTTATCGGTTATTCGACACACGGGTGCCACTAGGTGAATTCATGAAGTGCATTGCATGTAGGGCCTAGTGAGCTAACTGGAAAACCTTTGAAAATGATTGAGAAAAAGCTAACACACAAGCACATAGAGATGTACACTTAATGGTGTTGGCACATTTGCAAAGGTGGCATTGGTCGCGCTGTGGTTTGCGGGTAGAGAGGGGTTTGGGTTCCTCTCTCCCTCCCGCCGAGCGTGCGAGCGCGGGATTCAGGCGATTTCGGGGAAATGAAATGCCTATTTTCCACTACGCCGGAAATCGGAAAAGAAACGGAGGCGAACGGAGGTCACAGAGGTGACCGGACGCTGCACCGGACGCGGTCACGGTGTGACCGGACGCGTCTGGTCAGTACAGCGGAGCAGACAGGTGCGTGGGCTAGGGTTTGCAACTGGCGCGTCCGGTCACTCGCGGGACCGGCGCGTCCGGTCAGGCGCCCTGAGAGAACAGTAGTTCGCAAGGTCGATCGGACGCGGTGAGCGTCCGGTCACACACGATCGGACGCGTCCGGTCGTCAAGGGAGCTTACTGGACTCCTACCGGACGCTGGCACTGTCGCGTCCGGTCATTCTCTGGAGCGCGTCCGGTCGTTGCTTCCCGGGCGCGCGGTACTGTGCGACCGGCGCGTCCGGTCGGTTGAGCAGCACGTCCGGTCATCGCGTTTGACCGTTAGCGCGCAGTGACCGTTGGAGGATCTAACGGTCGCGTTTGAATTTGAGGGACACATGGACGGTGCAGGGTGACCGGACGCGGTGAAGCGCGTCCGGTCAGTTTCGACCGGCGCGTCCGGTCATCCCGAAAAAACGGTCAGTGGAGTGGCAACGGCTCTATTTGTTTGGGATGTTTATAAATACTCGTTGGTCGGCCCTTGGGGAGGTCTCTTGGCATTTCTAACACTCTTGTGCATCCTTTGAGCTAAAGCATCTCCTCCCACTCATCTCTCTTGCTTGATTGCAAATCAAAAGTGAGATTGAGTGATCCCAAAGTGCATTGTATAGCTTGAGGGCATCTAGTGGCACTTGTGGGTGGTTTAGCCGGTGGATTTCTTGTTACTCTTGGAGAGTACCGCTCCTAGCCGGCTTGGAGATTGTTGGAGGCGTTGGCAAGAGAAGGTGATTGTTCTTGGCCACCTCCGGTTGATTGTGAGAGGTTCTTGTGCTTTCCTCGGCGGGACGCCAAAAGCAACTCTAGTGGAATGCGCGTGTCATTGAGTTACCTCACTTGAGAGTGGTGTCTTGCGGTGCCTTGTGGGGCGTGCCTTGAGGGGCAAGTGACTTGAGGGTCACACCAGGAAACCATCTAAGTGTTTGGTCGACACAACCGGTGACGTAGCTTGTCGGTGCACAAGTGAACACCGGGTGAACAAAAATATTGTGTCTCTTGTCTCTCGGTAATTGGTCTCCATATTGTATTGTTGTCAATATTGATTGATTGTATATTATCTTGGTGATTGGCAACATCTTCACTCCTCCGTCGGTATAAGAATCACAATCCTCTCTCTTGCATTTACTTTACTAGATTCTTGTGTAGCTCTAGTGGTACCTTTGTTAGTAGTGTTGTTAGCTTGCTCTCTAGTGTAAACTTAGTGACATAGCACTTGTGTGAACTAGAGATCTTAATCTACTAGACTTGTGGATAGGAGGCTTGCATCATAACCTTTGGCTAAGCAAAACTCGCTTTACGCCGTTTGTTATTCTAACAAGTTTGCTTAGTGGTATTTATAGAATTTTTATAGGCTATTCACCCCCCTCTAGCCATCTAGGACCTTTCAGCCGTCTTGACTCGATCAACACGATCACTCCCGTGTACACTTACGCTTGTCGATGTCCCAGATGTCAGCCACCATGGCTGGTCACCCGGCCTCCTGGTCACTCGATCCAAGCCTCATATCCACCCTTCATCGCTCCTGGTCCATTGATACGACACGTCCCTACTTGACCTGTACCTCGCCGTTGACCACCACCTCCGAGCTCCACACCTACACACACACGCCAAGAGACATGTCACACAACCCAACTCACGCCATGGTTAGTAACAAACTCAACCTAGGTCATGGATCATGTTGACAATCACTCATCATAATATGAACTATAATGGCACATATCAACCCTGTATTCACATAATGATTGACGGAGATTCATATCCCATGTAGAGCCCTAATTTCCCATGTGGGCCCTGTTGACGGTAGTTAAAGTATACCGTGAACCATCAACCTTTCTTTCAGAAATGATATTAAATGGATAAATACTATAGAGTAGGAGGTTATTACTGACAGTTTCCATGAGTTTTGGTGAATTTATATTTTCTACAGGATTTAAACAGAAAACCGCCAAAGAGGACTTAAACATCAAAAGATATCACAGGATAATTTTGTGGCATATACGCGGGAAGGTTCCAGAGGACACCAGAGAACTCCACACCGAGGTAGGGCTCGAGAGCTTGCCACATGGGGCTGGCTGGCCCCACCCCTGTGCCGCCCGGCCCCCCTATGGTGGGAAGCCACCATGAGCTTCTAGAGCATTCTTTCACCACCTCTAAGGATGCATCTCAGCCATATGTGATGTCGGTTTGATCTAAGGGCTCGTATTCAACCTCCTAGGCTATAAATAAAGGGTAGAACCCCCTGTGAAGTCAAGTCAGATCCAGAGCTAGAAACCCTAATTCCTATTCCATTAGGATCTAGATCAACAATCAAGAGAAGATTAGTCCTCTATAGGATTTAGTCTTAGTTAGAGATAAGTGCAAGAGTAGAGTTCTAGAGGTGTTTCAGCCTCTGTATTCTGTAGGATCAAGTTCTTCTAGAGCTTGCTTCTAAGATTCTTTGGTAATCAACTTCTGATTCAAGTAAGCAATTTGTCTCTTTTGTTCTTCAAGTTTGTAGCTCTCTTTTGAGTGCTTTGATCTTGGTAGCTCCTTGATTGAAGTAGTATTCATAGTATAAGAGTGGTGCTTAGACTAGGGTTACTTGTGAATATCCCCTAATTGATCGAAAGGTGGTAGATCACGTAGGTGATAGCTGCGTTGAGTCCTGTGCAGTTCATCTCCCATCGATAGGATTTGGTAGGCCAATTGGTGCTCGTAGGGAAGGAACTCTGATTTTATTCCTTGGGAGACATCGCCCACGAATTGAGCTTTAGTTGACAAAGTTTATCGAGATTGGAACTAGACAGTCCTTAGTAGTCTTCTTTATTCCCCTTTTATTGTCTGACAATGATTGTGAATTCGGGTTAAGTTTATAGACCAGCTAGTTAGAACACACTCACATACTGTTTCTTTGGATTTGATATTAAAACTAGGATTATCTAAAATGCTACAACGGGATAAATTTATCTGTGCACTTGCGGATACCTTATAACCTGTGTGCATTTAATTTATACTAATAAGCATTTCTGGCGCCGTTGCCAAGGAACAGTTTGCTGAGTTAATTTTGAGTCTAGCTTAATCTTGTATTATACTTTTATCTTTTTAATTTTTTATTTACTTTATGGAGCCCGTGCGTACCCTTCTTTACCAATATGGAGCACCCACAGACCTAAGCCTTAAGCCAGCCGAATCATCTAAACCCATCCTATCATCTAGCTATGAGCTTAGTCCGGAGTTAATTCCAATGGTTAAGGATCAATCTTTTTCTAACAAAGTTAATGAAAACCCTTATTCCCATTTACGTGAGTTTGAGCAAATTTGCGCATGTATTCACATTGAGGGCATGTCTTATGAAACTTTACGATGGAAGCTTTTTCCTTTCTCTTTGATTGAAAAAGCTAAACACTGGTATAGACGTCACGTTAAGAGGAGTAAAGGAAATTGGGAAGCCCTAAGTTCTAGCTTTTGTTTACAATTCTTTCCTATTTATAAGGTTGTCAAACTTGATGCAAAACTTTTAACTTTTAAACAACAGAAAAATGAACCATTAGGTATGGCCTGGGAACGATTTGACATTCTTGTAGATTCTGGTATCAATCTTGCTTTGGCTGAACCCATTCTTCTCCAACACTTCTTTGTGGGCCTTAATAAGAAAACCATAAAACATTTAATTCATCTGCAGGAGGTTTGTTCATGCATATCACTGCTGAACATGCTAAAGACATTCTTATGAAAATCGTAGATAACCTTCCTGAGGAGAATGAGAAGTTATTAGAGGAAGAAACCAAAATAGTTGAACCAGAAATTTTGCCGGAACCATCCAAACCTCTAGCTTTAGCTATTCTAGATCCTGAACCACCGAAGGAGGTGAAAACTCTAATTTTGAATTTTATGCTTGAATTCAAGGATGAACTTGTTGATGATTATGGAAATACCTCAAAATATCATATGATAAAGAAACCTCATGAGTATAAACAACCATCATTCATAGACCCTTCTAAGAAAGAATTCTTTAAAAAGACAACAAAAGAGCTTGTGTCTGTGTCGAGCGATGAGTGGTTCGAGGAATAAGAGCTTTCACCTGAGATAATTCATTTAGATTCACCCTTTATTGTTATTCGGTGCTAACTTGACAAATCTCCTTTTGATACTTTTTATAATCCAATAGTAGGTGTTAATATCATGTCTGCTTTATTTGCTCAAGATTTTCTAAAGGACATGTCATTAGCTCCTACTACCAAATTGCTGAAAAGTCTTTCAGGACGTATTGTCTCGAGTTTGGGAATTCTATGTGCCCTTCATATTTTTGTTAATGGTACCCAAGTCCTGTTGAATTTCTATATTTTTTGATGTGGTAGAATTCGATGTGTTGATAGGGCAACCAATAGAAAGACTTATTCAACAAGGACAAACAAGAAAATTGAATATTAAACTTGGGAAAAAAACTTTGAGCTCTCTATACCTATTAATCGTTCTCTTAATGCTAAGATAGAGCCACTTCTTGAATCAGACCCAATAGAAGAGGTTAAGGTAGCATCTCTTGATGACCCAATTGAACCCAACATAGAAGATGATGCTGAGCCCTTCATTGATGAGAAAGAGGATGATCTTGTTCCTGATCCTCTCGATGAATTGCTAGAATCCCCTAAGCCCTCTATTAAACTTAAACCCCTGCCTTCTGGTTTGAGATATGCTTTTCTCAATAATGATCAGAATTCTCCTGTGATCATAAGTAATAGACTCTCAAGAAGAATCTTTGTGCTTAATAACTGTTTTAGAAAAGCATCATTCTGCTTTTGGCTATTCACTCCAAGACCTTAAAGGAATTAGTCATGTTCTTTGCACCCATTGCATCCCTATAGATCCAGATTGTATACCTTCTAGAGAGCCCCAACGTAGGCTTAATAACGCGATGAGGGAGGTAGTGAAGAAAGAGGTTTTGAAACTTTTGCATGCCGGGAGCATCTATCTTGTGCCGCATAGTGAGTGGGTAAGTCCGGTTCAAGTTGTACCTAAGAAAGGGGGAATGATTGTTATTAAAAATGAGAAAAATGAATTAATCCACCAAAGAACTGTCACTGGATGGCGTATGTGTATAGATTACCGGAAACTTAACAAGGCAACCAAGAAAGATCATTTTCCGCTACATTTCATTGATGAAATGTTAGAGAGATTAGCGAACCATTCTTTCTTTTGTTTTCTTGATGGGTATTTAGGATATCACCAAATTCCAATCCACCCAGATGACAAAAGCAAAACCACTTTTACATGTCCGTATGGAACTTATGCTTATAGAAGAATGTCTTTTGGATTATGTAATGCCCTAGCTTCTTTTTAAATATGCATGATGTCTATATTTTCTGATATAATTGAAGAAATCATGGAAGTTTTCATAGATGATTTTTCTGTTTATAGAAAAACTTTTGATGATTGTCTTAAAAATTTAGACAAGGTTTTGCAAAGATGTGAAGAAAAGCACTTAGTCCATAATTGGGAAAAATGTCATTTTATGGTTAGAGAAGGAATAGTGCTAGGACACCTAGTGTGTGAAAGAGAAATTGAGGTAGATAAAGCTAAAATTGAAGTAATAGAACGATTACCTCCACCTGTGAATATTAAAGGAATCTGAAGTTTTCTGGGTCATTGTGGTTTTTATCGCCGATTCATAAAAGATTTTTCATATATTGCTAGACCACTGACAAACCTGTTAGCTAAGGATGTTCCTTTTAAATTTGATGATACATGTTTGAATTCTTTTAACATTCTTAAAGAAGCACTCATCTCTGCACCAATCATCCAACCCCCTAATTGGTCATTATATTTTAAAATTATGTGTGATGCTAGTGATTATGCTGTGGGGGAAGTTTTGGGACAAACAAAAGATAGAAAGCATCAACTTAATTATGCAACTACTGAAAAAGAACTCCTAGCTGTTGTTTTTGCTATTGATAAGTTCAGATCTTACTTAGTAGGAGCGAAAGTAATTGTTTACACTGATCACGCTACCTTAAAATATTTGCTCACTAAGAAAGATGTTAAACCTTGATTGATAAGATGGATTTTGCTACTCCAAGAATTTGATTTAGAAATCAAAGATAAAAAGGGAGTTGAAAATTCTGTTGCCGATCACTTGTCTAGAATGCAATTTGAGAATCCACAGGAATTACCTATCAATGATTCAATGAGGGACGACATACTCTTCAAGGTCTTCAGATCAGACCCCTGGTACACGAATATTGTCAATTTTATGGTTGCAGGTTATATACCATCAGGGGAGGATAAGAAGAAGCTCATTTATGAAAGTTGTCTCCACAATGGGATCTATCATACCTCTTCAGAGTCTGTGCTGATGGCTTGCTCAGAAGATGTGTACCGGCAGAGGAAGGCATTCAAATCATTGAAATATGCCACTCATCACCATATGGAGGACATTATGGGGTATTCCGAACTCATGCAAAGATTTGGCAGAGTGAATTCTATTGGCCAACCATGTATAAAGACAAATGATTTCATCTGGAGATGTGGAGCATGTCAGAAGCACGGGAATATAAATTCATGCGATGCCATGTCACTCACTAACAACCTCTAGATTGAGCACTTTGTTGTCTGGGGAATTGACTATATGGGACCATTCTCAAAGTCAAAGAACTATGAGTACATCTTGGTGGCAGTTGATTATGTTTCCAAGTAGGTTGAAGCCATGCCATATAAAGCTGTTGATGCTAAACACTCCAAGAAAATATTTCATGAAATAATATTCCCAAGATTTGGAGTGCCAAGAATGGTGATAAGTGATGGAGGAACACATTTTATTGATAGGAATTTCCATCACTATTTATTGAAACATGGGATTCATCACAATGTTGCTACTCCATATCACCCTCAAACAAGTGGCCAGGCAGAGACGTCAAATAAGCAAATCAAGAATATTTTACAGAAGACGGTCAATGAAATGGGAACCACATGGAAAGATAAACTACCCGATGCACTTTGGGCTTATCGTACGACCTACAAGACACCATTGGGTATGTCACCATATCAGTTGGTAAATAGAAAGACTTGTCATCTACCTATGGAGCTAGAATTCAAAGCTCATTGGGCTATCAAGCGATGGAATATGGACTTTGAAGCCGCAGGAGAAAAGAGAAAGATGCAACTCTCTGAATTAGAAGAATGGCGAGAGAAAGCTTATCACAATTCAAGAATCTATAAAGAGAGAACTAAAAGATGGCATGACAAGAGAATCAAGAAGAAGGAATTTGCACCCGAAGATAAGGTATTACTTTTTAATTTCAGGGTTAGATTATTTGGGCATGAAAAGCTACGAACCAAGTGAGAAGGACCATTTATGGTGGTAAGCACTTCATCGCATGGAGCGGTAACTCTTCAAAACAACGAAGGTGCATTATTCAAGGTAAATGGCCACCATCTCAAAATCTTTTTAGAAATTGATAAACCGCTTGAGGTAGCTGATGAATTAGATTTTATTATAGGATAATTACACCACTGCCATTCTCCGTTGTGAAATAAAATATGAATATATGTTTTTTAGGAAGGAAATAGATTTAGGAACACACGAGACAAAGATGACCCCGAGAGGATGACAGGTGGGGCTGCTCGGCCCCACCTCTGTGCTGTTTGGCCCCCCATCTCCACCTCTCATGCATCGCCAACTCTCACGACCCTTCTACACCCTTCCAAGATAGAATGGCATCTAGTTGTGATTCATTCGGATATTCTTTCACACGGAGCTATCCAGGGGAAGATTTTGACCTCTGTTGCACGTCAACTCCCCTATATAAACAACCCCATGCCTACTTCCAAACTCATTCCATTCAATCCTTCTCTCCTCTCCATAGCAAGAGTTCTATCCTTCTCCAAGATCCAATGGCCGAAAAAGAGATCATAGTTTTCGGAGTTGACTTCAACAAGAATCCTCCGAAGGAAGACTCGCTGGCCATCGTTCCTGTAGAAGAAGCTCTTTCTTTTGCTGTTGTTCATCCCAAGTAGTGCCCATGCCACCCAAGAAGACCTATGGGCAGTCCTACTATGCCCAAGCTCGTCAATATACGCTCTCGGCGCCACAAGAGCATCTACTCCTGAAGGATGCACCAAAGGGACCAATGGTTGCTGTGTGCCGAAGAACACCAAGCTGCTGCCTCCATGACCCAATGAGAGAATTGTGGGTGTGAAAACCAACAAGTTGGGGGAGATAACATGTGTGAAATACACTAATGCCACTCCCTGTGTCTCTCTGGATGGAATTTGCGCTGTTCCAAGTCAAGTCAATTTCATTCCGCCGAGAGAAGCTCCCAAAAGATCTGCACCTTCTTCCTTAGAAAGAGAAGCCAAGCGCCCCAGAATGACCATAGCCATGCTCGAAGATAGGGTCGAATCTCTCAAGCAAGCACTTGCGCTTGTTACTAGCACCGTTCGTACTATGAGTAGGCAGACTGAGATGAATATGTTAGAAATTAGCAATCTCAAGAAAGAGAATGAGAGGCTTGTTAGAGAGATGGTTAGGCGAGCCAAGAAGGATTAAATTATGTATCTAAGTAATAGAGCACAATTAGGTTAAGAGTTAGGTTTGTCGCTTTGAATTGTTAAGTTCGTTTTAAATATCAGGTTTGGTTTGTTAGCTCAATTGTTTAGAAGATTGGTTCGGAATAATAAAGTGCCTTATTCATTTTTACTAAAGCTTTTGATATGATTACCTATTCTCTATCTCTCTATTATTTTGGGATATGTGTTTGTCTCCACATGTTGTGCAAAAAAGTTTATACAGGAAAATAAGTGTGAGGGAGACACATCGCGACCACAGAATGATATTTGATCGAGAAAATCATGAAACTGGGAAGATAATTAATCAGGGACCTCGTACGCCAAAGTTGGCCCTGAGGGGACACCAGAGGGTGCCGCCCGGCCACCCTATTGGGCCAACCGGTCCACCACCTCGCCGCCTCGCGTCGTGTTTCATCCAAGGTCAGGTTTGAGCCCAATACACTCCAGTTTCATATGTTTCGCCTTCTGTTTCGAACCAAATTGAAAATCACATGCTAAGACATCTTAAAAGAGATAGGAAAGATTATTTTAGTCATGACTTAGGAATAAACTCACATAACACTTTTCCTAGAAGTCTTGTGTAACACCCTAAAATTTTGAAAAGAATGAAAAATAGGAGAATATGATTTTTATGTATTATTGTGAGCATGCAAATTTAGAATAATAATAATTTTTATTAATTTAAAATCAAACATAAGGGTAGAAACATGTTTGAGCATTCATGTTGTTGCATATTAATTTGTATTGTGTGTACTTTTTAAAAATACAAAAGGCAATTCAAAATCTATTTGAAAATCTGCTTTGAAAAATTAGAAAAAGAAAAAAAAAAGAAAATCATTTTCTCTTGGTATTCGGCCCGCCAGCGCTGCCTTGGCCTGCTCCCGCGCGCGGCCCGCTTCCTCCTCCCGCGCCCGCTCTTCCTTGGGCCGAGCCCAGTCGCGGCCGCCGGCCCAGCTAGCCGCCTGCGCCTTCCTTTCCCCGTTTCCCAGTCGCTGACGAACCGGGCCCGCCTGTCAGTGACCGACTCCACCTTCCTTTCTTCTTCCTCCCGACGTCGGCCGTATTTTCCTTCCTTCTACCGATCGAATCCTCGGCTCAATCTCCCTCTTTCCTTTCTTAGAACCGCCTTCGGGCTATAAAAATGGGGTCTCCGCCCTTCCCCGCTCCACATCCGACCGCAAGTTGCAGCTGCATCGCCCCATGGTGACTACGCCCGAAGCCCCGCCTCCACCGTCCGCCATCCCGAGCACGCCGCCATCTCCGTCCACCCTGCGCTCTAGTTCGTGACCTTGGTGAGTTCGCCATGCTCCAAGCTTTCTCCCGGTGTTTCTCTTTCGTCGAATGGTGCCCGGAGCCGAGTTTCGGCCGTCTCCGGTGATGGCGCCGCCGCGGGGAGTCGCCGGCGGTCGGAAACCCGGCCGGAGCGCCACCAGCACCCTCTCCGATCCAATCCGCTCCGTCCGAATCGAATCTAACGGCTGAGATTAAAAGATACCGGTTCGTTTGAACTTTTGTTAAAGAGACCCTGAACTTTTGTGTTTTCGAACCCGCGGTCCAAAGCGTAAACTAGAAAATACGTTTTGATTAATTGAAAACGTAATTCGTTTCGGAAAAAGAAAAATACGCTTTCTGATATTTACAGTTTTGCCACTGATCTTGTTTTAGTCGTAGAATCTCCGTTTTAACTCCGATTTGATCCATTCAAATTGCGTTAGATTCGTATTTGCGAGCTCTACATGATGATAGAATTGTACAGTAGGTTTGTGACAATTTATTTTTGAGTTTATATTAAAGTAATTATTTATCTATAGGAAATCTTAGAAAACTCATAATTTTCACGTTTTAAATCCAAATTTCGTGATCTTTACGTCTATGTGATCGTGGTAACGTGTAGAAGAGTTTTACAAATTTTTATACTGTTAGTGCTACTGTTGGTTAGGTTTTCTATCTTTAAGTTTCGATGTTAGATTTAATCTATTATTTTACTAAAGAAAATCTCGTTTAATTCATAACTTATTTGTTTGAATTCCGAATTAGTCCGTTCAAATTGCAATGGATTTATAACAACATGAACTACGTATTAGTATTAATGTTTTCTTTATCAAAATCTCTGGAATTTCAATGTTTAGATCTAATTTGATTATTAACTGTGCAACTAGATTTATAAATAAAATATTATTGATTTCTGCTTTAGTTTTCTAAATTTAAATGTAATTTAGCCTAAGTCACTTTTGAATATCTATAAAAAATATTTTATCCTATATATATGATTTTAAAACCAATGAGACCTATAATTTTCCGTTTTATACAACAAAATCTTTTGGTGTATGTATTTCTTTCATCGTAGCTCCGATTAGCGTGTTTTTCGTGTCTGTGTGTTCGTAGCAATGCGTAGAACATCTTTAAAACCTTTTCACATATTGTTTTATATGTTTGGTGTACTGTTCTAATTATTATTTATTGTTTGCTTCGTGTATGATTGCTCGATGTGTGTGTGGTGATTTATTGATCAAGTCCAGTCGGTGAGATTTACGTGGAGATTCAAGAAGCTATTAATTGAAGATTTGGATCAGAAGAAGGATCTCAATTTAAGGCAAGTATAGCATGGGATCATCCTTGTTTCCTATTCACCTTTAATATACTTAATTCATGTGCATGTGTCTACCTTGTTACCACTAAGGATATCCTAGTTTTTGTATCTTGTACCTTGACACCCATGGGACGTTGCATTGGGTAGTATTTATGCTAGTGCTCAAGATAAATAACCATGATCTGTAACTTGATTAATGATATATGCAATAAACATTTAAAAGATGCTTTAAAGCAATATGGCTCAAGAGGGCTAGGGCATATTTGGTTGTTTTTATGGTGCTCTAGTTTCTCTCCTTAAGGACTTATCTGTAAGCGAACATCCGGGACTTACAGTACAACTGTGAGGGCTATATGGCTCTGGCTTTAGCTCAGTATGAGGACCTTTTCTAGCTTGTTAGAGGTTACCCTTGTGGCGCAAATGGGGTAAAGCAGACTGTGGATCCCTGCGTGGTGTATCACACGGACTGACTTCTGAAACCTAGCGGCCCTAACTTGTTAGACGAACCTTTGAAAGGCTTCATAGTGATTCCCTGCCTGCTCACCTTGGAAGTGTTTTGGGAGTCGCGATCCCGGGCATATGGGTAATCATGACTCACAGTGAAAGTGTACAACCTCTGCAGAGTGTAAAACTGTTATAACAGCCGTGCTCACGGTCACGAGTGGCCTTGGACCCTTACAGAATAAATGATGACACTAATGATAATGATAATACTGATGATATTGATGCTCACTAATGATTATTGTTTATTGCTATACGTTATTCACGTTTACATGATCATAAGGTTATTTGGGTTTATGGTAACTTGTTGCTACTCAAATGCTAAAAAGATGACTCACTAAAAGCTATCGCAGTAAACTAGTGTCAACCTTTTGAGCCTCATGAACCCCATGTTATATTTGTTGAGTTCGACATGGACTCACTCTTGCTATTTCCCCACATCTCAGGAAGGGTACCAGACTGCTAGATTCTGGAATTGTTAGGCTTGTGATCAACCAGTTAGTTTGTTCCTGGAGTGAAGTCTACACCCGGTGTTCGGAGTTGTCTTTCCGCTGTGTTGCTCTTTAAGGTATATTTTATACTATTGTGTTATGTATATTAAGCATTTGTCTCTTGATATTACACTTATCTGTGGCTATATGTGAGACTTGACTACTTTATTTCACATATAGTGTATGTCTGGTTTTGTCCTTAAAACCGGGTGTGACATCTTGCTACTATTGGGAACTTATTTTAGGGACCCTATGATTGCTTAAGTTGTTGAGGAATATGATATAGTAGAATAATGAGAACCTGAATCTTGAAGTTTTATCATTGGAGAATTCTATTTCAAAAGTAAAATGAATAACTATACCTCTCCTTTGTAGTAATAGCAATGTCCTATCAGAGCCATATATAGGATAGATAAACCTTCTACATATACACCGTGTGTTTGTATTTAGTTTGGTCAAACCTTGTGACCCTTGTTGAGAAATGTATCATGCTTTCAAGATCAAGATCACATACACTCCACATAATTTCTGTTGCTCCTACACTAGAAGTATGTAATCACATGTTTTCCATCCACCAAAAATATTTTACTCCTACACTGGGAGAAGACACAAAAATATTTGTTAGAAATAAATGCTACAAGTTCTTGTAAATGTCTTTCTTGAAATTTTCTAATTGTAGAAAGAGATATGTGGCTATGTAAAAAGAAAAGTATAGGAAAAATGAACAAGTGTCCAAGTATCTAAAACAATGGGTACTTAAATGCCCGCTAAAAAAATAAAGAAAAGAGATAGCCCATACTGTCTAGCAAAAGTTTTCAAGTGTTGATAAGAGAGACATGTTTCAATGAGCATAGTAGAATTAGGATTAGCCACTATATATTTCACACACAAGCATTTCTTGATCTAAGAGTGTGACACTTTTCTCCTTGGATTCTTGTTTTGACCTTACAATATATGCAATACAAATATGTTTTCACATTTTCGTACCTACCTGAGATCCACATAAGCTTTTAGACGTAGGAAGAAAGAAGGATATGTCATTTATGCCTTGGTAAGGATCCAAAAATACACATATATCAGTGATTTGAGAGTACTACAAAAGGAGAAGGTATGCTATGCTCTGTTTTTCAAAATCTCAACTGTTTCTCCGATTAACTCAACTGAAAGAATAAAGGTGATTTGTTTCACGCTGTTCTGTTCTTCAACCACCTAAAGTTTCAAGGTAGATATTTTGAATCCTATAGTATATGCATGATTAGGAATAGTCTTATGTTGATGTTTTGTTCTGAAGTTATTTCTTAAGTAATCCATCCTTTCTTGAGGACGAGTAAAAGCCTAAGTGTGGGGGAGCTTATTAACGGTAGTTAAAGTATACCATGAACCGTTAACCTTTCTTTCATAAATGATCAAAATGGATAAATACTATAGAGTAGGAGGTTATTACTGATAATTTCCACGAGTTTTGGTGAATTTACATTTTTACAGGATTTACACAGAAAACCGCCAAAGAGGACCTAAATATCAAAAGATATCGTGGGATAATTTCGTGGTGTATACACGGGAAGGTTCTAGAGGACACCAGAGGACTCCACACCAAGGCAGGGCTCGAGAGCCTGTCAGGTGGGGCCACCCGGCCCCACCCCTGTGCCGCCCGGCCCCCTGTGGTCGGAAGCCACCATGAGCTTCTAGAGTATTCTTTCACCGCCTCCAAGGATGCATCTCAACCATACGTGAAGTTGGTTTGATCTAAGGGCTCGTATTCAACCTCTTGGGCTATAAATAAAGGGCAGAACCCCCTTAAAGTCAAGTCAGATCTAGAGCCAGAAACCCTAATTCCTATTCCATCAGGATCTAGACCAGCAATCAAGAGAAGATTAGTCCTCCATAGGATTTAGTCTTAATTAGAGATAGAGAGAGATAGATTGCAATAGTAGAGTTCTAGAGGACTTTCGCCCTGTCGGTGCTCTCTTCTGCTGTATTCTGTGGGATCAAGTTCTTCTGGAGCTTGCTTCTAAGATTCTTTGGTAATAAACTTCTGATTCAAGTAAGAAATTTGTCTCTATTGTTCTTCAAGTTTGCAACTCTCTTTTGAATTCTTTGATCTTGGAACTCTCTTTTGAATGCTTTGATCTTGGTAGCTCTTTGATTGAAGCAGTATTCGTAGTATAAGCATGGTGCTTAGACTAGTGTTACTTGTGAATATCCCCTAATTGACCAGAAGGTGGTAGATCACGTAGGTGACAACTGCGTTGAGTCTTGTGCAGTCCATCTTCCGTTGATAGGATTTGGTAGGCCAATTGGTGCTCATAGGAAAGGAACTCTGATTTTATTCCTTAGGAGACATCGTCCACAAATTGAGCTTTAGTTGACAAAGTTTACCAAGATTGGAACTAGACAGTCCTTAGTGGTCTTCTTTATTCCCCTTTTATTGTTTGACATTGATTGTGAATTCAGGTTAAGTTTATAGACCAGCTAGTTAGAACACATTCACATACTGTTCCTTTGGGTTTGATATTAAAACCGGGATTATCTTGGTGAAGTGCTATAATAGGATAAATTTATCTGTGTGCTTGCGGATACCTTATAGCATGTGTGCGTTTAATTTATACCAGCAGACCCATAGATGTATGCTGTGGCGGTGGGATCGGTACATATACAGTGCAACTAAACTTTCGCAGATGGGAAATATTTGGTGTATTTTCACGTACCAGTTGCAATGGGAAGGTTGCATGGTTGGACGCAATTAAATCAAGTCAGCAGCGTGTAAGACTGCGTGACCCCAACAAGATGTTGGTAGATTACAATTCTGTAGTAATGGTCTTGCAATAAGTTTTACTCTCTTGATGAGAGATTCTGCCAACCCATTTTGAGTATGAACATATGGGACCGAGTGCTGAACTTGAATTCCTAAAGCCATGCAATAATCATTGAAGACACGTGAGGAAAATTCAGCAGTTACATATAGATCAGATTTGATGTTTAGGATATTGTGCTTTAAATTTGATAATTAACTTGTGCAACAATCTTAGCAAATGCATGGTTCCTTATGGAGAGGAGACTCACATGAGACCATCATGTAGATGCATCTATGAGAACCATGAAATACCTGAACGATCCAGATAATGGTTGAATGGGACCACATATGTCACCTTGAATGTGTTCTAGGAGCTTTAGAGGTTTGGCATGAATTTTGAGATAAGAGGGCCTCAAAATTAATTTCCTTGTAGCACATGCGGTGCACACAAAATCTAAGGATTGGGAAAATTTTGAATCACTTAAAGTGTGACCAATGTAATTGTCTATAATTTTCCTCATCATCCCGATGCCAGGATGGCCAAGGCGATCATGCCAAGTTTAGAATGTGTTAATCATGCCAAGTTTAGAATGTGTTAACATTCTGAAAAATTACTTTGTAAGCAAAATTTGGTAGGGGTTTGATATGTGTGTAGTACAATCCAGATGGGAGTGAGGGAACTTTTTCAAGTGTCTCTTTGCCATATCCGTGATCTTTTGTAATGAGAAGGAACTCCTCATTGTCGTCCGCATGGGTTTCAACATGGAACCCATTCTTACGGATGTCTTTATAACTCAATAGGGTACGCGTTGAATCGGGATATTGTAATGCATCCTCAATTGTTAACGATGTACTAATAAGGAGCATAATAGTGGCCCGACCGGTACCAACTATTATAGCATCGTGTCCAGCAATTCTTAAAACATTTCTTTTATTCTTTGTGAGAGTTTGAAAATATTTTATCTCCCTGAGTATAGAGTTAGTGGTATTACTGTCCACTAGACACATTTCCTCATCCATCAAATCGACTCCCATACAATCTTTGGATCTTCTCTGTTCTGGATCTCGCCAGCCTTCTCCTCCTTCTCATCGGCTTCTTTTGGACTCCCTCTCGAGAGCATAGATTGCGAGCGTCAAGTTCTGATAATGTGTGAAACTTAGAATGTAAATGGAACACAGTAAGTGTTGGAATTTATATGGGCTTGGCCCAATAACCAATTGTGAAATTCCTAATAAATCTCAAAGGCCCATTCATGTGAGCAAGAGGGGATGTGG
The DNA here is from genome assembly GCA_022457205.1 of Saccharum spontaneum. Lineage (NCBI taxonomy): Eukaryota > Viridiplantae > Streptophyta > Magnoliopsida > Poales > Poaceae > Saccharum > Saccharum spontaneum. The sequence continues at coordinate 23,942,971 of CM039582.1, read as the reverse complement.
AAACTCTTTAGTACCACCTTGCTTGTTGAAGAGGAGGTAGTCATACTTAAATATGGAAGTCCTCTCTACTTCCTCAAGTCTAGTGTGAGGAGGAGTAAGAGAAGTCCACACGCGCTCGCTCGCCTCGCCGGGCCGGGCCGGGCCGGGCGGGGCGGGGCGAAGGGCGCGGGTGCGCAGCACCTACGTGAATGGTCCATCGAAATCTGGCTCCTCGCCTTGCGGGAGCGCGATCTCCTTTTGTTGTCTTTGTTTTTTGGTTTCTTGGCCTTCAAGTTGCATGAGTCCTAATCGATTACAAATTAAAAGTCCTAAATCAATTTAGATCATGATCGCGACACGAGATTGGTTGGGCAGGACTATATAAACAACCTGTTGGCCATGCAAAAATGTATCCAGTTGAGCTAGGGTTTTTGCCTCTACTCACTATTACGCCGCCGCTATAGCTACTCCAGTCCGATCGCTTGCGTGCACCAGCGACCGGGTGAGCAGGTCTCCGGAACCCTCGTCTTTGCGATCCTACACCGGGAGAAGGCGAATAAGGTTTTTGGGAAATGTTCATCACGCGACTGCTCTCAAAGCTTCCACAATGGCTCGTCTTCCGAAGGGTGCATCGGCGCGTCAGCTTCGTCGTGCTAGAGCTCACGGGATCGTCATCAAGAATACTCCTCCGCCTCTCATCGATGACTTCGACGACGACTTCAACATCGACGACATCAACATTAGCGATCTCGCTCCATCACCACCCCCAGCCACATCTTCAACACTATCTACTACTACTACAACCGAAAGGTATAATTCTCATGATCTAATTTTGATGTTCGTACAATCTAATCTATCTGCTGGACTATCAATGCTTGTCATGTTGATGCTGTGGAATATGCTGATCTACTATACTAGTATGCCATACATGTTTAATCTAGTTCATATATTTGCCATGATTTATGTTCTAGATTTAATCTTGCTTTTAATCTGGAAATTGCCTAATTCTTTAACAATCCAAAAACCTTATAATAGGTCATTTCCAGAATTATCTATGGCTAGTTTTGTTGACGCGCTGAGGCCGGAAAAGTTTTCTGGTACGCATTTTAAAAGGTGGTCTGTCAAGGTTACTGATTGGTTTACTGCCATGAAAGTTTTCTAGGTCAAAGATGGCATGCCTGAGGGAAACATCTCTAATGAAGATCAGAGAAAATTCCAGGAAGCTAATGATATCTTTGTGGGAGCTGTGCGTAATGTGCATTCCCATTATCTATTTGATTCTATGACGCACTTAAGAGATGCAAAGGCTCTATGGGATCATCTGAATGTTACTTATGGTGCTTCAAATGCAGGCAAAGAGTTGTATACCATGGAGAGCTTTAATGACTACAAGATGGTTGCTAACAAATCAGTAGTCGAGCAAGCTCATGAGATTCGGCGCCTGGCTAAGGAACTTGAACTCCTTAAATGTGTCTTACCCGATGAGTCTGTGGCTGGGTGCATTATTGCTAAATTGCCTTCTTCATGGAGGAATTTCGCCACAAGTCTCAAACACAAGAGACAGAAAATATCAGTTGAAAACCTGATAGCATCTCTTGATGTCGAGGAAAAAGCTCGGGCTAAAGATAACATTGAGAAGGGGAATGAGGAAAAATCTAGCGCCCACTTTGTCCAGAGAAACCATGGCAAGAACAAGGAAAAGCCTAAGCAACCTACTTTCAATGCCAAACAAAATACTACCTTCAAGAAGAAGAAGAAAGACAAAGCAGAGCTACCTTGCTTCACGTGTGGAGAGCTTGGTCATTTTGCTAAAGATTGTCCGAAGCGAGCGGACAAGAAAGAGAAAAAGAAAGTTCACCTCGTGACTGCTAGCAGTGCTGATGACGGGTATGGTAATTTTCCTACTGTACTTTCAGTGTTTCAATCTCCAAGTTGGTGGGTTGATACAGGTGCTAATATTCACGTGTGTGCTGATATCTCTTTGTTTTCTTCTTACCAGGGGCTCCAAGGTTCCTCTGTCCTGATGGGGAATGGGTCACATGCTTCTGTTCATGGTGTTGGCACGGTAGATCTGAAGTTTACTTCGAGAAAGATCGTGTAGCTGAAGAACGTACAACATGTCCCTACTATTCGCAAGAACCTTGTTAGCGTCTCCCTTCTATTGAGAGATGGGTTTAAGGTAGTGTTAGAGTCTAATAAAGTAGTCATGTCTAAGCATGGACAATTTATTGGTAAAGGCTATGATTGCGGAGGCTTGTTCCGCCTATCTTTGGCAAATTTTTGTAATAAGTCAGTGAATCATATTTGTGGCACGATTAATGATAATTCGAGTGTTTGGCATTCTCGCTTGTGTCATGTTAACTTTGGATTGATGTCACGTTTGTCTAGCCTGAATTTAATTCCAGATCTCACTATTGCCAAAGGTTCTAAGTGCCATAGCTGTGTGCAATCTAAGCAACCTCGAAAGCCTCATAGAGCAGCGGAGGAGAGAAACTTGGCACCTCTAGAACTCATACATTCTGATCTTTGCGAGATGAATGGTGTGTTGACAAAAGGTGGAAAGAGATATTTCATGACTTTAATTGATGATGCAACTAGATTTTGCTATGTTTACTTGCTTAAAACTAAAGATGAAACGCTAGACTACTTTAAAATCTATAAGGCTGAAGTTGAAAATCAACTAGAGAGAAAAATTAAACATCTAAGGTCAGATCATGGTGGTGAATATTTTCCTATATTATTTGATGAGTTCTGTGCAGAACATGGTATTATTCATGAGAGGACAGTTCCCTATTCGCCTGAATCAAACGGAATTGCCGAGAGGAAAAACCGCACGCTGACTGACTTGGTGAACGCCATGTTAGACACTGCTGGTCTATCTAAGGCATGGTGGGGGGAAGCTCTATTGACTACGAGTCATGTCCTGAATAGAATTCCAAACAGAAATAAAGAGACAACTCCATATGAGAATTGGATTGGAAGGAAACCATCACTTTCATACTTGCGCACGTGGGGATGTTTGGTGAAAGTCAATGTCCCAATTTCTAAGAAGCGTAAGCTTGGACCGAAGACTGTGGATTGTGTCTTTCTAGGATATGCTCACCATAGCCAATAGATTTTTAGTAGTAAAATCTGAAGTTCTTGATATGCATGTGGATACAATTTTTGAATCTCGTGATGCTATATTTTTTGAAAATATATTCCCTATGAAAGATATGTGTAGCAATGCTAGATTTTCCTCTGAGATAGCTCTTGATTTTACTGTACCTATTGAGTCTTCTATTGAGTCATTTGAGCAACCACTTGAAGAAGTCCTTGAGGAGAATGACAATGAAGTTCCTGCGAGGAACAAGAGACGAAGGATTTCAAAATCCTTTGGTGATGATTTCATTGTGTATCTTGTGGATGATATTCCTACCTCTATTATAGAGGCATACGTATCTCCAGATGCAGATGATTGGAAAGAAGCTGTTCGTAGTGAGATGGACTCGATTTTTTCTAATGGGACTTGGGAGTTATCTGAGCTACCTTTTGGTTGTAAACCAATTGGATGTAAGTGGGTGTTCAAGAAGAAGCTTAGGCCTGATGGTACTATTGAAAAGTACAAGGCTTGGCTTGTGGCTAAGGGTTATACTCAGAAGAAAGGCGAGGATTTCTTTGATACTTATTCACCTGTTGCTAGAATGAGCACTATTCGAGTGCTACTTTCTCTGGCTACATCGTATGGTCTTCTCGTTCATCAAATGGACGTGAAGATAGCTTTCCTTAATGGAGAGTTAGATGAAGAGATTTATATGGATCAGCCAGATGGATTTGTAGTAAAAGGTGAAGAGCAGAAGGTGTGTAAATTACTGAAGTCTTTGTATGGCTTGAAACAAGCACCTAAACAATGGCATGAGAAGTTTGACACTACTTTAACTGGTGCGGGCTTTGCTGTTAATGAAGCTGATAGGTGTGTGTATTATCGACATGGTGGGGGCAATCTGTTATATTATGTTTATATGTTGATGATATTCTAATCTTTGGAACAAACATTGATATTATTGATGAGGTCAAGTCTTTTTTGTCAAAGAGTTTTGACATGAAAGATTTAGGAGAAGCTGATGTAATTCTAAATATTAAGCTGATTAAGGAAGATAGTGGGATTACCTTGTCACAATCTCACTATGTTGAGAAGGTCTTGAGCCGTTTTGACTTTATGGATAGCAAGCCTACTCCAACACCTTATGATCCTAGTGTGACATTGAGAAAGAATAAGAAGATTGCTAGAGATCAATTGAGATATTCTCAGATAATTGGTTCATTCATGTATCTAGCTAGCGCAACCAGACCAGATATCTCTTTTGTCGTGTGCAAGTTGAGTAGGTACATGTCCAATCTGGGTGATAATCATTGGCATGCACTTGAGAGGGTCTTGCGTTATTTCAAAGGTACAATGAGTTTTGGGATTCACTATTCTGGGCACCCAACTGTGCTAGAGGGATATAGTGATGCGAACTGGATTTCTGATATTAATCATATCTATGCCATTAGTGGGTATGTGTTTACTCTTGGAGGTGGTGTAGTGTCATGGAGGTCTAGTAAACAGACTATTTTGACTAAATCTACCATGGAAGCAGAACTTAATGCTTTGGATACAGCTTCTGCAGAGGCAGAGTGGCTGCGTGAGCTCTTGTCAGACTTGCCAGTGATTGAAAAACCAATACCGGCTATCCTTATGAACTGTGATAACCAAACAGTGATCACTAAAGTAAATAGTGCTAAGGATAATACGAAGTCAACAAGACATGTTAAAAGACGTTTGAAGTCTGTCAGGAAGTTGAGAAACTCCGGAGTAGTCACTGTGGCTTATGTGCAAACATACAAGAACCTGGCAGATCCCTTTACCAAAGGGCTATCACGGAATGTGATAGAAATAGCATCAAGGGAGATAGGTTTGAGACCCATATGAGTTTACAGTAGTAGTAACCTAACCTTTTTGATTGGAGATCCCGTGACTTAGGATCTGGGAAGAACAAACTATTGGTAAACTGAGGAGAGTATAATTATAACCCTATCTATGTGAAGATGCAATACTCTCAAAGCGTTGATGCACTGTATGGTAGTTTGGCTAATGCCTTAACATGTTTTATTGGCTTTAACAAGCGAAGATGCTATCCTACAGAGCATTCTTGAAAGAACATACTTATATGAGTTCGACTGTATAACGTCGCAGTCTATGAGACTTGGGTGGTCTCTAGTAAGCTCATGAAGAGACCAGAGAGTACAACGTATATGCTCCACCCACAGAGTAAGGCTATTGGTAGCCAGGTACTAGTTTGATTTTGAGCAAAGCTTATTCGCACAAAACTTGCAATTTAAGGCATAGTCTATTGTTCAAGTTGTGGATGAGTGTAGCTTGAGGTTCTAGGCGGAAGTTCAACTTCACAGTCTCTGCCGAAATACTGGTATATCAAACAGTAGTGAGAACAGGTAAATCTCTAAATGGGTATTTGAGATCTGGTGGGAGATTGTTAGAATTTATATGGGCTTGGCCCAATAACCAATTGTGAAATTCCTAATAAATTTCAAAGGCCCATTCATGTGAGCAAGAGGGGATGTAGGAACTCTTTAGTACCACCTTGCTTGTTGAAGTGGAGGTAGTCATACTTAAATATAGAAGTCCTCTCCACTTCCTCAAGTCTAGTGTGAGGAGGAGTAAGAGAAGTCCACACACGCTCGCTCGCCTCACCGGGCCGGACCGGGCCGGGCGGGGCGGGGCGAAGGGCGCGGGTGAGCGGCACCTGCGTGAATGGTCCACCGAAATCCGGCTCCTCGCCTTGCGGGAGCGCGATCTCCTTTTGCTGTTTTCATTTTTTGGTTTCTTGGCCTTCAAGTTGCATGAGTCCTAATCGGTTACAAATTAAGAGTCATACATCAATTTAGATCGTGATCGCGACACGAGATTGGTTGGACAGGACTATATAAGCAACCTGCCGGCCACGCCAAAACGTATCCAGTTGAGCTTGGATTTTTGCCTCTACTCGCTATTGCGCCGCCGCTGTAGCTACTCTAGTCCGATCGCTTGCGTGCACCAGCGACTGGGTGAGCAGGTCTCCGGAACCCTCGTCTTTGCGATCCTGCATCGGGAGAAGGCGAATAAGGTTTTTGGAAAATGTTCTTCGGGCGACTGCTCTCAAAGCTTCCACAACGGCTCGTCTTCCGAAGGGTGCATCGGCGCGTCGGCTTCGTCGTGTTAGAGCTCGCGGGGTTGTCATCAAGAATACTCCTCCGCCTCTCATTGACGACTTCGACGACGACTTCAACAACGACGACATCGACATCAGCGATCTCGCTCCATCACCACCGCCAGCCACATCTTCAACACCATCTACTACTACAACCGAAAGGTATAATTCTCTTGATCTAATTTTGACGTTCGTACAATCTAATCTATCTGCTAGACTATCAATGCTTGTCATGTTGATGCTGTGGAATATGCTGATCTGCTATACTAGTATGCCATACATGTTTAATCTAGTTCATATATTTGTTATGATTTATGTTCTAGATTTAATCTTGCTTTTAATCTGAAAATTGCCTAATTCTTTAGGGCAAGTGAACCAGAGAGTTTTCATTGATCTTTGATGTATATATATATACATGTCATACAGACACCGTAGAGACGTGCTCGCAGGCAACTGCTCCATGAAGCCGACGGTTCGCAAGATAGAGGAAGAGAGGAGCGTGGGCAGTTCCCGTCCTGGGAACGTTCACAGATGAGAGCAACCCTTTGCAGTTGTAACCAGAAGAAAGAAGATGCTTCCCGAAACCCCCGTGTATTGCCAAATTAAACGGACTCTGAGATCTTTTGCTTCTTTTGAAAAAACAACTGCTCTCCAATGTATTTGATTTATGTGGCGCTGCCTACGAACCCAAAGAAAGACACGTAATTGGGAGCTAGGAAACGTGTAGAGCTACAGGATCGTGGTGACTGGAGTTTCTCATCTGGCTTTAGGGAAACCCCCGTGTATTGCCAAATTAAACGGACTCTGAGATCTTTTGCTTCTTTTGAAAAAGCAACTGCTCTCCAATGTATTTGATTTATGTGGCGCTGCCTACGAACCCAAAGAAAGACACGTAATTGGGAGCTAGGAAACGTGTAGAGCTACAGGATCGTGGTGACTGGAGTTTCTCATCTGGCTTTAGGGGTCACGACACTGGGCCCTTGTTGGTTGCTTGCACCTATCAGGTTCACGTTCTCCGGAAGCCAGGATCCACACGGAAGGGAAGCTGACTCGGCCTCTCGTGCCACAGCGCACCAGACACTTCATCTCTCTCTGTTAGGCCAGTCTCAGTGGACCTGTCTTCTTCTACTAGCTTTTATTCTATTCAATACAATCGTAGCCACCAGGGCAGAAAGGTAAGGTAGGCCAAGAGAGAGAAGTGATCGATGAATCGTCTTGAACATTCTGATTGCCAGTCCTGCACCGGTAGCTTTTCTTTTTTTTAAGGCTGGACTCGTGAGATATAGCTGTAATATCCGAACATATGCACAAACACACACTTATCTTACCACACGCATACAACGCACATCCAGTGCACATGCTAGACTTAACAACTATACACACCACACGTCTCTAGAGATCGACAAAGTCCAACAAAGCTTCACAGGCGACGGGGTACGTCGTAGTACCATTATATCTTCACTTGTATGTTCAGGGCCTGTAAGATTATATTTGGAGAATAAATCCCCAAAGTAGGAAATCACTGAGCCGAGCAGGCTCGAACTCAGGACCGGTGACCTCCACGCTAGGAGAGCTCACCATCCAAGCTAAGTCTCGGTCCCCGGTAGCTTTTCAAGCATGAATGGAACTCATTCAATATGAATCCACAGGAATAATGCGGTAATTTAAAGTGAACATGATGCGTTAAATTTCAGATCTTTCATTTGTTATATCGACAGCAGAAAAAACAATATTGCGCGTACCCGGATATGGTCAAATGATTGATTATCCATATTCCTCGCCAAAAGAAGGAAAGGCAAGTGGTTATATCCACATGCTTGAGATCCAATCATGAATCATATGGGCCATCTTTGTATTTTCCTTTTGCAACAATCCTTCTGTATAACTCTTTTTTTTAAAAAAAAACTCCTGTATAGTTTTATTGGAAGCAAATAAAGTAGGTACCTGACGTAGGGAAGAAGACCATGCCCAGATTTGTATAAAAACGTACAAATACTATATATTATCATGATATCCGAGCTTATCTTCTCTGGCTAAATAATTTTTTTACAACAAAACAGAGAGCATGGAAAGGATAACCGTAATGCTTGGTTGAGCCTGGCTCCGCACGCTCCGCTCGCTGCTGGGAGCGCGGCGCGTCCTTGTGCGTGCCGCAGAAATTTTCCACAAGCTACTGCACCGTCCGCTGGTGCCGCACACCCCTACGGCCATCCCTCATCGCGGGCAGCACAGGCGCTTGCCGCAGGCCGCCTCTGCCGCCCCCACCGCGGAGGCGCCTCGCTGCAGGGGGACCCCATCCGCCCTACTGGCCTATTGCTGGAGCCGCACAGCCGCTCGCCGGGGACGCGCTGCCACCCACCTGCTCGCATCTCTTGCCACATGCTTGTAAGTGCACGTTGAAAGTGTCCGTTTTAAGTGTCTTAGATGTTTTAGTGGTATGTTGCAAGTGTTTCATATGGATGTTATATATGTTACAATACACGTTGTACACGTATATTATAAGCTTATGTTTCCAATGTTTCATCTTTTTTCAGACGTATGTTACAAGTGTATTTATCTGGATATTGCATATGTTTTACACATATGTTGGAAGTGTTTTATCTGAATGTTGCGTATGTTTTGCAATGATTTTTAAGTGTTTTTAGGTATGCTTTGAAAGTGTTTCAGACGCATGTTTCAAGTGTTTTATCTGTCTTTATACGTATGTTACAAGTGTTGCATATAGATGTTTCAAAAGTAGATTGGGTATTGCACATGGTGCAATGCGACACACCTACCATAGCCCTTGCTCTTAGTGTTGGGGTGCCGTCATGGTCACTGTGCTGACGCCTAAGGCCGGCAAATGCCTCCGTAGCGGGCATCCGCACGCGGGGTGAGGCAGGCACACTCCTGTGTATTACATCGTTGCGGATTACGGACTCGCTTCTATTATGAGGACGGGACAGGGCACGCTTCTGTTACGTGGGGACCAGACAGGTCGCGGTGGATGCACACGAAGGGAGCAGCGTCCGGACGCCTCCTGCGATCAGATGTCTAGGTGCTAGGCCTTCCGGAAGGATAAAGGTCATTCCTCGTGAGAATTTTATTTCATGGTTTTCTACGATGGCACATTTGATCTCAAGAAAAATAAGAACGAGAATGTGTCGGTGTTTTATAAACCGGACTAGTAAACTTATATGATCGCCGCGCTGCTCTAGGAAGACGATGGTAGCATCCAAAAGATACGAGGATTTATATTGCTTTAGGACAGAGCCCCACGTCTAGTCTCAGAGATGATCGAGTGCATGTTCCTTGCTGGAATGCTCTGAAATTCTTACAATGGGGGTGCAAGAATGGTGAAAGAGGTACGAGATCTAGAGCTAGGAGATGGGCTGCCCAAAGGAAAGCTTCAGGGCCCTTATATGGTGTAAGAATGAGTGAATGAGAGTTGGATCCTCAAGATGGGTGCCCTGGCTACCCTTATATAGAGTTCTGGACCAGGGCGTATACAAAGAAGAAGGTTCTCCCAACCAAAAGGTCATGAGGCTGAGGGAGGTCCTAGCTAACTTGGCTGGCAAGCTACGACGTCTTGTGGAGCATGTCTAGGTGTAATTGTCGTCATAGTCTTGTGGCCACGTCATGGCATGGTGTGATGTGGTGCTACTGTGCCGGCCGTGGCGGCACTACAGGCATGGTGGTGGTTCGCCAGCCGTCCTGTGTGCGACGTGGTCCTCACCATGGTCTTCATCATTGCCTCCTGGTTTTCTGAAGCATCGTACAGGAGTTGGTAGCCACCCCAGGTCATCGATTGCCTTGTTGGTTTGAAGAACTGAGGGCCACAATCCCGATCGCCGAGGTCATGGCTCTCATCAGTCTGGATGGCTAGGGCCGTCTCAACAATTTCTAGGTGGCAAGCAAAATAGTAAGGGCCTAGCCTCTAATATTTTGATATGACAATTAAAGTATATAGTACTATTAATAAGGGTTAACTTGCAACGTTGCAACATATATTTAGTTCATAAAAAATAACAAAGTACATCAAAGAAGCCTAATAGCCTATATGGATTGGATTGCAATTGCAAGAATGAAATAATTAGTTAATGTCTGATGGCCTATATGGATTGGATTGCAATTGCAAAGTCAAAAAGTAAAGTTGTCCAATCAAACAAATGCTAAAATTGTTGCAGCTGTAAGTGTGGGCCGCTAGGCCCTATAAGGCCATAACTGATAAACAGAAATCAATAAATCACTTACCATCACCTTGAGGGTTCAGGCTTTAGGCTTCACTAATCACCATCTGGCATCTGCAGAGGGACCACAGTGCCGCTACGTTTGCTGCCAGCTACCGCCTGCTGGCCAAATATGATTGGAGATGGAGCCACAGAGGGAATCGGGAACACATGAACCGGCCGCAGTAGGATGTCATCGCACTCGTGAATACAACTCATCGCCACACAGACTGCATATGGGCCAAATACACATACTATAGAGGCATATACTCATGGGCCTCCAGCACCGTGGGCCCTCGGCCATCGCACTTCCTGTCCTCCCCTAAGACGGGCCTATGGATGGACTCTAAGTCAAGGTCTTCATCGTGGATCCCATCCCGTGGTGGGTAGAATCGTACAAGTGTCCTGTCGGACCATATTTCACCATACTGGTTGTCACCGCCGTGTGGTGTTGTCTTGTCTGCATAGCGTGGCGCAGGGATGGCGTCTGACTGGATCGAGGTGACCGTTGTCCCCTCGGTCCTTGCGGGTCATAGACAAGAGATGAGGGATGAATATGTTTGGTCTATGAGCATTCTTGAGGGATCCACTTTGGAGTCCAAGAAGGAGGATCATGTGGACAAATATCAAAGCTATATTCTAGAAGAGCCACAAGATCCACGCTTTCGTGAGAAATCTTGAGAGTCAATCTTTCCTTCAAACTGCACCTATGAAAGTTGCAACCTTCCTATGCTTCTCTTTTATCAAATCCTCGAGAGGATGGTTGTGGATGCTTTTATTTATCATAAGTATTCCAAAGCTCGTAGTTGCCATGGTGCAAGTTCTTGTAGTTAAAACTACGAAGGTCGAGCTTATGACTTAAAACAAAGCACTGCCGAGAGATAACCCGTTTGCCTGCTATTTTCAATCCAATAAAGTTTGTTTAGTTTCTATAATCTTATTATCATAAGTAGTAGTAGTAGCAGCAGTAGTAGTAATAAATAAAAATAGTTTAACTTTTAAATTATGCTTTTCTTTTCAAATAAAATAGAGCGAACCCACTGAAGATTGAGCTTGATTGTTGCATCGGCCAATGTGCTCACACATTCGGTCGGGTTTGTAGTATCACCTTGCACTAGTCTTTGTTGCAGATAACAAAATCATGAATCAAGACTTTTGAGCAAGCATCATAAGTAACATCAAGAAGGAATTTAAGTCAAGGACAAGGTACAAATGTGAAATTCAAGAGTGAGGCTAATCGGGCATGGAGAGCTTAGAAAATGTGATGGTCCATTCAAAGTCATCATTACGATCTGTCACGCTTCAAAACAACAAAGGTAACATCTCTAAGGTATTTGGTTAATGTTTAAATCATTACCTTTGACCTGATAAGCATGAATATTTGATATGATTGAACTTGTTTAGCTTAGCTTTTCAATCATGTCTTCTTCCTGTTCACAATCATAGCCAACTCTTTTAAACTCGTGTCACATTAAGCAGTAGAGGTGTGCTTAAAATGATTGTGCGTATGTTCCTCTATCTTGTCTTAATCCAACATAGGAAGAGTGTAGATTGAGATGTTAAAATTGAATGATCATGTTTGTCTTTACATTCTCATCTCTAAAACAAATGCTTAAACATGAACCTCTTCTTATGCAACCTGTTGTCATGTTGAGTTTAGATAAATTTTGTGACCTTACGAACTAGTGGCATTTCAAAGATTTAAACTATCCTTGTGAAGAGAGACATGGAGCAAAAAAAGTTGGGCACATGAAGGTCCAAGTATATTAAAAGTATATTATATATAAAAAAATAATAGCTCCATGATCTCAATTATTATCTTATGGGGGTCATTAGCTTGAGAAGTGTCACAACCTTCACTAGTGTTATTTAACTTAACAATATACATGACATAGGTATGTTTCTTCTTCACCTTGATTTCCCCCTTTGGCATGATAAATGTTTAGACACTTTTGTTTCATTTCCAATCATGCTATGTACCCCTATTTGTTTTTTTCAATAAAAGGAATAAAGTTTTGGTTCACTAGTACACTTGTACTGATGAGGACATCTCAGCCATACGTGCTTCCTCGAGTGACAATCATTCACCATCCAACATGAATATCACAAATCCAGGACCACTTACAAGAAGTCGTGCTAAGAAACTACAAGAGCAGGTGAATTCGTTCCAAATTGATCTTAATTCTAACACTTGTGAGAATGTTATAATACCTAAGAGTGCTACTTTGGTTGTACTTAGGAAAATACATGAAGAGGAGGAAGAATCCGACCACCAGCTCGGACCAGACCACCGACCACCAGCTTGGGCCAGTCCAGCGCGACGGAACCAGCAGAAAGAATCGACCATAACTCTTGATTCCCAAATGCTATGAAGGTCCATGAGGACATTTTGGAAAGCTTATCAAGTCTATTTTCCAATGCAATAAGCCCTGACCAGATTGGAATTTTCCCCATAGCGTCCGACCAGATTTAGTGAGGACTGGTCAGGTGGTCAACAGCATGCATGTTGTTCAAGTTCCCGTGCAAAACTGTACCAGTCTACGACGTTACATGGTGCATGGCATATATGGATGGAGAGCTTGTTGAGTCTAGTTTCACACTCAAGAAACGGATCATCATTTGGACTTCCCACTAGGGAGTTATGACACTTTTAGTGAAGACTGCTTTGGAAACTGACAGCCACGTGGACTCCTAGAAACTCATTTCGTGGAAGCCTTTTCACATTGTAGTCTTTTTATTTTCCATCTTGTGATCACACCTATACAGGAGGGTTGTTCCTTGTATAAATACTCCTATGCTTGTAAAGAAAAGAGGACTTTTGATAATCTGAATACATACCACTTTGTTCAGTTATGTGCTAACAAAAACCAGAGAGATCTCTACCCCTTTGCTCTTATGTTTTCCTTCACGGAGATTACAGAAGCGGCCGCGTCATCGGCACCCAATCCGTGCTCCTGGTCTATTGATTCCAGGTTGCGTAGGTTGGTTTCTTTGAGAGTGTGGTTGGGCGAATCCTTGGTTCAGGCTGCCGTATAGAGACGGTGGTTGGCTCCTTGTGCGTGTCGTCAGGTTGCACTAGTTATCGCTGCTTGCAGCAAGTTATCGGCTGTTATTAGCTAGTTATCAAGATCAAGATCCTACGTCGTGAAGATCGGGACAACAACCTCATCATGTACTAGTAGAACCCTGTTGCTTTCACTCTTTGTGTCTTTGAATAAGCACAGATGCTGAAATAACAAGTGTGGGGGTTGGGCAACCCAACCCCAGCTGAAACAACTTCTCCTCTGATGAAAAACACTGAGGCTACACATAGAAGCACTTCACACATCAACATCAACCCGCTGGACTTCATCTCATTATGAGACGCTGGTTTGTATCTCAGTACCCCTCTCCTACATTTATCTCCTTAAAAATGAATGCCTAAAAGCCAATTCCTTCTTGTTGATAAAACTTGATGAACTCTAAAACATGACCCCAAGATTTGATCATGACTTTTCTTATGAGATTGGCTTGCATAATCTTTATTCCTTGTCTTACACTTAATGCTTGTGGGAACCTTACTCAATTAGGATAACATTACCTAAGTTGTTGTGAAGTGTGATATAGTGATGACAAGACTAGTCCTTCTTTCTAATCAAGTATTTTGGAGACTTTTGTTTTGAACAAAATCTAAAACCATGGCTTCATAACTCCTATGGTATAAATGTCCTACTAGAGCCATAGGCAACACCATGACAAACCCAGATTTTCTTGCTGCTTAGATTTTGTTATGAGTTTTGTCAAATTGTGTGACCCCAGTGAGTGATGCACCATGCTTACATGATCAAGATCACATACACTCCACCCATATATGCTATACTCTTACACTGAGAGTAAGAAAAACATGCTTTCCACACTTATGCGATGCTCTTACACTGAGAGCTAGTACATATATGCCTTTTTTACCTCTCCACAAACATTCCTTTCCACCTCTCCACAAACATGCCTTTCCATCTTTCCACAAAACAAAGACTCCGTGTATTTAAGATCTCTCTCCATTCTCCATACAAGTCTAAAAAAAGAGACTTGGGCTATATGTTATGAAAAAGAGAGAAAGAGAGAGATGAAAAAAAGAGAGCTAGAAAAGATGATGAAAAGAGAGAGAGAGAGAAGAAAAAGGTGTCGAGCAAAAAGAGAGAGAGGATGAGCATCAAAGATAGCCCATGATCTCAATCATCTAGATTTGGAGAGAGAATCTTTAAGGAGTTACCTTCCACTCATATCCACATACATGCACTCTTGATCATGTTTGTATGTTGTTTTCCTCTGTGGATCCATGCTTTGACTTTACAATATAAACATTCTAAGTATGTTTTTTAAGTTTCCCTACCCAAAACTCCACATAAGCTATAGTTGTAGGGCCTTGAGGCAAAGTAAGATCTTGGTGAAGACACATACACAAATATCATTGAGTGATTTGAGAGAACCATATGAGGAGTAACATAGCTATGTTTTGTTTTGAAAAATATTGTTAAAAACTCCAATTTTACTTGAGAAGGAGAAGGGATCTATGTCAGTCAGAACTGTTCCATTTCTCAACCGCCCAAGATGATGTTCCAGCCACTTCAAAACCCACAGGTATGAGTATGTGACTTTGAATATCTTTTATGCTTGGATCATATCCTAAGAAAGTTATGTATCATATCCACCTGAATCTTGGCTCGGTCCTCTATCTTGTTCGAATCCTTTACATGGGATGAGCAAAGTTTTGGTGTGGGGGAGTTTGTTGATGGTCACTAACACCCGTTTTGACCATCAACATTTCACCTAAAAGCATGGAAAATCATCATCACATATGAAGATTTATGTTTAATTTTCACCTAGTTCCACTTGTACATGGAGATTTATTTGTATGCAGGAAACTTGAGCAAAAATAAGCAAAAAGGTGACAAATATGGACACATGGAGACAAGTGTTCATGGCAGGAAGCCTTGGGACAACTTGGGCCCACCGGCTAGCCCCACTTGGGCATCGCCCGACCCTCCACTTTGCCACATCACTAATCCATGGGAGATCCTCTAGAAGCTCTCCCATGCATTGATTTAAGTCAGTTTCAACGGATGGCCAAGATGGAGTTGACGCGGATCCACCGACCCACCGTCATACACTTGAAGGCTACAACCGACCTTGGAACTACCTTACAAGCTAAATCTTTGTAGTGCTACCTTCCCAACCACCTTTGAGAGACAACCAAGGCCCTAAAAATGAAAGGCGGTGATATCCAACATCGGGTGGCGCCCCACCTAGGCCGCCCAACGCCCAAGTTTCCTCCACTGACCTTCTACACTGCCTCTAGACACTATAAAAGGGGCAGTAGAGCTTGGTGGAGAGGCGCACCATCTCATTCCATCACTCCAAGTGATGAGTAGTAGCTGGGCTAGCTCTTTAGCTCTTCTATTTAGAAGTAGAAGATAGGGAGAGAGTGAGGAGAAGCTTGGAGAAGGGCCGGAGTTGTTGGCATCCTCTCCACTTGTGCTTTGGCAGATGAAGCTCTTCTTCGAGTGAAGTCTGACATCTTCTATGTGGTAACTCTACTCTTTTGCATTATTTAAGTATTATTTATATTATTGTGTTTATTGGTTTCATGGCTTGGTTAGAGTCTCTAGTCTCAATTCATCATGTACAGGATTAGAGTAGTGAGTCTATAGATTAAGTGTGGTGCTTAGGCTAAAGCTATCCTGCATTTACGGCTAGGCCTCTAGATAGATTGTGGTATGTGGCAGGTGGTGACAGCCCTATCCATCCTTTGTATTCCACCATGATAAGTCTAGTTGTTAAATCGTAGGGCTCGTGGTGCTGTTGTGCCTAATCAACCCTCTGGGTGAGGTTAGGGCAGGTACGCCCTGAAGTAAACAACCGTGATATAGTATTTCTTAGTCTTGTCGTAGTTCAGAGAAACCACATATATCATCTCTAATTATTATTTTGCCCTTGTTCTATTCCTTGTATAAACTTATTTCTTAGTCTAGTTCACTTCACGTTCCCCGTGGAAATACGATGCCTTGGAATACTCCGGGTGAAAGCTACATTGACATCCATGCACTTGCGAATTTATCTGTTTGACATATCTAGTGTCAACACCTACCCCAAGCGTTTCTAGCCACCGACACACATCTCCAAGTATGACGGCGAGACCAACCTAGATCATTGGTTAGAGGACTTCGTCATCCAATATCTACCATTGCTTCTATCAATCTCGACCAGAGCTTGGCTTGAGCAGCATCCATTGCTGGGGCGATCTCCATTCAGTCCTCATCGGACACTTCCAAGGTACGTACACTCAACCTGGGAACTCATGGGATCTCCGCAACTACAGGCAAAGGTCCGAAGAGACCCTCTAGGAGTACATCTAGTGTTTCTCTAAGAAGCGCAACGAGCTCCCCAGCATCACCAATGCCGACGTCATCAATGCCTTCATCTGCAGCATGACTTGCGAGGCACTCGTCCACGCACTTGGCCATGAGACCCCGTGCACAATGTGGGAGCTCCTGGATGTCACCACCTAGTAGGCCACCAGTGAGGAGGTAGTCTAGGCCAACTTCAGCGACAAAGCCAAGGCCGCTGGTTACCTCTGTGAAGGTGAGGGCGGTAATGACCCCGCCTTGTCCTAGCGACACCATGACAGGAGGAACAAGGATCATAAGCATCGCGAGGAGGAGAGGGTGGCCATGGTCGACCGCACTACTAGACCTCAACCTCATGGGCGGGGCACATAACCAGAACACTTCGAGAAGGTGCTCGAGGTCCCTGCCCGTTCGACAGGGGGCAGGCAAAGCACCTTCTCGAGGATTATGCCACCATGAATGGCTACATTAGTGGCACCCTCGGCCAATAGAGCAAGGCCCAAAAGCTTGCCCTGAAGGCCGGTGACTTGACAGGAGGCGCCTAGGAGGAAGACACCAAGTTTGCCGAGGCCGAGCGCTACCTCATGATCTTCGGGGGCTCCCACACCTACGAATCCCGCTGACAGTGCCGCATCACAGAACAGGAGGTGAACATCGTTCACACCCTCACTACCCCCATGTGGCTAAGATGGTCCTAGACGACCATCACCTTCAACCAGGAAGACCACCCGATTGTGTCCCCTATCTAGGGTGCTATCTGCTCATGGTCAGCCCGATCATGGGCACCACGCGCCTCACTAAGGTGTTGATGGATAGGGGCAGTGGCCTCAACATACTCTGAGCCAGCACCCTGGACAAGATGGGCATCCCCCGCAGCAACCTGTGCCCCAGCAAGGTGCCATTCTATGGGATCATTCCAAGGAAGGAAGCATGCCCCTTGGGCTCATTCGGCTCAACGTCACCTTCGGCCACCGGACAACTTCCACAAGGAGCCACTCACCTTCAAGGTGGTTGACTTCCTCAGCATTTACCATGCTCCGGATGATCAGATGGCCCTGAGCCAGAGCCTAGACGCTCTCGATCATCCGGCTCACGGCAGGCTCCGATCAAAAAGGAGGGCACCTTCGGGCTCAACATCAGTGCCGAGCCTTTGCTCCAGTTGAAGACCTGTGTGACATAGATTCACAAAGGGACCAGCACCATCATCGCTCGGTCCCAACAGCCGAGCAATGCCCATCACATCAGAGAAGAAGGCCCCAAGCAGGGCACATCACCCTTGTCAGCGAAGTCCCCACCAAGGAGGGTTTGGTCACTAGAAGATCGAATTCAGCCCTTCATTGCCATCACGCCGAGTGAGGCCACGAAGGGCTCAAGGGCTCCTGATGAGATCCTAACATATGGGTATGTTAAGACTTGGGTCCAATGGTTCCCAAACAAAGAAGACCCCCCCGACCAACCCCTCCTAGATCGCCCGAGGGCTCGGGGGCTATACCCATCGGGTACACTTGCGTGCACCCTCTGAAGAAGAAACCCTGCCGAGCCTGACTATGACGCGGTCTCCGCTTGGGGCTCAGGGGCTTGTCCGAGCCCTGAGGCTCCCGATCTATGACAACACTCTGGCCCGGGGCTTGACTCTTGCCCGGCCAACGACGCCAGCCAAGGCCTGGCACGTAAGAAGATGCGCCTCGAGCTATTGAGGCTCAGGGGCACCTAGGCGCTACCCCTTGGGCATGGCATTGCCGGCCACTTTCCCGACAAGGTCACGTACAGGGCATGACATAAGAAGACAAAGCTTTCATGCACCCTCTAGGGGCTCGGAGGCACCGAGGCCCACACGTCAGTCCCTGAAGCTGACCTCCTTCACCACCAAGAAACTCTAGAAGGTCCACCTAGGGGAGGCCAGTCCAAGCCGACATAGCCTGACATGCAGAGTGTCACAACAAAG
This sequence comes from Saccharum spontaneum, assembly GCA_022457205.1. Taxonomy (NCBI): domain Eukaryota; kingdom Viridiplantae; phylum Streptophyta; class Magnoliopsida; order Poales; family Poaceae; genus Saccharum; species Saccharum spontaneum. Next base: position 23,924,229 of record CM039582.1, on the reverse strand, counting down.
CAACTGGACGACGCTCAAGGCTTCTTCGGCTTCACAACACTACCACGGTCCATGACACATTGCTGCAAGGCCCTCCTAGACTCTGGTGCATGTAGACCATAGACTAGTTCCCCCAAGCCACCTTGTAACTGACCTATCTCATTATATAAGGGATAAGGTCGGACCTAGGGGAGATGATCATCATAAGACAGATCATTCCACTCCATTCCATTCCTTGGCTTTTGCTTAGCACCGAGATCAAGGCAACCCAGAGAGGGGCACTGAGAGCTCCTCCACCGCATCCTGTCGTCTTCCTCCTCTCCAATGAGGGAAAGACTCCACCGGTAACGAGGCAACCTTAGTATTAGCATCGAGCTAACCCCCTACCAAATCTCTCTACAACCCTATTGTAACCCCCAATTTTGGGTGCTTTTGAGTATAAGAATCATCAGTTGCTGGACGTAAGGCACCGATTCGCCCAAACTAGGAAAATTGTTGCATCCTCTCTGTGATCTTGTGTTCTTGAGTCCACCTAAGCCACCAGAGACACATACTCTAACACCGACTCTAACAACAATGTTTTCCATAGTTCTAACACCGTGACAACAGTCCTCTACTGCGCACGGTGTAGATCCGAAGGCTAGAGACACCTTGTGCTGGTCTCTCCGCTCCATGAGATGTCCATCGTGAGCGAGAAGGGATTTGACGATCAGTCTAACCTCAGGTTGCGTTGACATTTGGTCTTTGTGGTGTGTTCGAATAGATGTACTTGCCCATGGCTTAGAAGCCGATGGTCCTAAATATTTATGATTGTAATGCATAAGCCTTTGAGTCTTCAGTGCATGCATTGTTCTTTTGATTTTTCTTTGTCGTTGCTGCTGCTGGCTGTTTGACCGATTTGCCTTTGTGATTCTCGGTGTGAAGAACTTTGCCTGAGTTTTGTGGCTCCTAGGTTATTGATGGATCTCACAAATTGTCCCACCCAGTTGGGCCCATCATCAAGTTGTTGCCGGGCTGTGGTGTGAGTTCGTGTTCATGTGTCGTGGCGTGTTTCACCGCAGTCGAGGATACTTTGGTCGTGGACTGGTTTGGCTTGGCTCTCACCCCGGGGAGACGGCACACTCGTCGTTTTGTCGTTGGTCCTCCCTTCAGAGGAGCAGTCGTCGATAGCCTAGATGAAGCGACCTCGTTGTCTTGTGGGTGTTGTCATCCAGATGTGCGCCGAGGTGCATGGTGTGTGAGCTCATCTATCATGTTGCCACCGGCGTTCCTCTTGTCTGGACTAGAATGTTCTCCATCTCCTCAAGCCTTGTGCGTGTGGGTGCGCGTTCTAGCTTGGGGTGGCTAAATGTTGTGCAGCCCAATGGCGTGATCAAAGCATTAGGAATAGGTTGTAGATGTGTCAAAAGCCATCACAGATCTGGTCGTTGTTGCTCGGAGTGCAGCAAGCCCCCGAGCGCTTGTCTGTGGTGAAGTCATTGCGATCTCTGGGTCGCGAGCTAATGAGGATGCTTCTTTAGTGCTTGGAATGGTTGCAACCGGCGCGGGTCAATCTCTTGGATGGCTTTGGGTCGACCTTTGCCAGCTCGACATCCTCAGCGGGCCTGCGAGCCCTCGAGGGTGACTTCTTTGAGTTCGGTCCACTGTGGCTTCTGCCCGGTGGGGCTCGTGTGTTCTGATGCTTGAGCCGTCGTGGCGTGATGACATCGCAGTCATCGCGTCCCCACCTCTAGGTGCGGTTGCCGCTCCCGACGAGGAGCTAGAGTGACCTATCGATGCGAAAGCAGGGTCTAAGCGCCATGTGATTTGGTTCGCTCAGCACGGCACGCGGTGCGCTGAGGGAGCTCGCTTCCACGGATGCACGCGCCTCCAAGTGATAGCTAACAGTTTGCTGAGGCATGATGGGCGGTTTGTCTGCCATGCGGGATTGAACCCTTGTTCTGGGCTTAGCTACGCGAGGCGTGGTTTCGGGTAGCCGCCTGATCACTAACGACATCGCTGCGGGGTGGCAGGTAGTTTCGTCGTTCATGCGTGCCCTGACACATTGCGCTCCATTGGTTGCAGGGACACTGCTCGAGGCGTGGTTCTGTCGCCGGACCCAAGCTTCCCACGTGGTTGGCCTGGACGGGGTAGAAGTTGGTGATGGGTACTGACCCACTAGTGTGGATAACCTCGTGGTTTCCTAAAAGGATGTGGCCGGTTGAGGCCATTCCCTGGGTGAGTTCATCATGAGCCATGGTCTTCTGACTTCCTGGATGGAAGACCTGGCCATGGTTGGTGATGAGTGAGGGTACGAGCCCCTATGCAGGTGTACTCTGGGATGCTGCCACTGAGAGCAGTTCCAAGAGTGCATCCATCATAGACCATGGGGGTCCAGATCCCTAGAGCAGAGGTCTGGGATGTGGCTAAAGGCAACGCGTGCGCTAGCCCTCTGATGCTGGTGAACTCATAGTTTTCATGGCGGATGTGGTCACCGTGGGCCATTCCACTAGCAAGTCCTCCAGCGGTGGAAGGAGCCATTGCTTCCTACTCAACAATCAAGAGTGCGCGACTGTCCCCTACCTGGCGTGCCAACTATCAGTGTTTTGTAAACCGGACTAGTAAACTTATATGATCGCTGCGCTGCTCTAGGAAGATGATAGTAGCATCCAAAAGACACGAGGATTTATAATGGTTCATGCTAGAGGCCTACGTCTAGTCTCAGAGATGATCGAGTGCATGTTCCTTGCTTAAATGCTCTAAAGTTCTTACAATGAGGGTGCAAGAATGGTGGAAGAGGTAGGAGATCTAGAGCTAGGAGCGGGCTACCCGAAGGGAAGCTTTAGGAGCTCTTCTATGGTGTAAGAATGAATGAAGAGAGTTCGATGCCCAAGATGGGTACCTTGGCTGCCCTTATATAAAGTTCAGGGCCAAGGCATATACAAAGAAGAAGGTTCTCCTGACTGAAGGGTCGTGAGTCTAAGGGAGGTCCTAGCTAACTTGGCTTGCAAGCTACGCCGTCTTGTGGAGCACATCTAGGTGTGGTTGTCATCATGATCTTTGTGGCCATGTCGTGGCATGGTGTGATGTGATGCTACTATGCCGGCCGTAGCGGCACTGCAGCCACGGTGGTGGTTCGCCAGCTATCCTGTGTGACATGGTCCTCACCGTGGTTTGCGTCATCGCCTTCTAGTTTCCTAGGGCGTCGTACAAGAGTTGATAGCGGCCCCCAAGTCATCGATCGCCTTGTTGGTTTGAAGAACTGAGGGCCACGATCTCGATCACTGGGGTCATGGCACCCATTGTCACGGAACCGCCCAAATTATAAGAGCAAAAGTACAAAAACAATCGCCAGAGCAATTAAATTCCCGTACTTAAGCTCCTATAACCCCGGTAGTCCAATAAAATCCCGAGGGATTTCAAACCAACCAACATACAAGCCAAGATCGTAGTGGTCCAACATAACAGGTCATATGTTACATCCATTTGATAAGTAATTCAACATATATCGGAGTTCAGTAGAGTTATTACAACTCAAGTTCAAAAGTAGCGGAAGCAAAGTAGTTTGAAAACTAAAATCACCTTAGTTCAAATACATGCCAGTACCAAGGTCAATTTCCAACAAAAGCATGAGAGATAAGCTAGCTCAGAAGGATCATGCCCATGATCACACTCCGCCACAACGGCCGGAGTCTTCCAATTCTTGTAGTAGCTATGTTATATCACAACCTGCAACAAGTGGGAATAAACCCTGAGTACGAGAAGGTACTCAGCTAGACTTACCCGTCATAAACCAGAAATAATATGACACCAAGGAGTATGCAAGGCTTTCTTTCAGTGGGCTAGCTTGACTCATTTGCGAAAAGCATAAGTTATTATGAATAAACTAATTTAAGTCCTTTTGCATCATATTTATTATAACCTATTCAATCTAGGTAAGCACCTATGCTAAAGCAATCACTTGATTAACCATTAACATCAAAGGTTACCATCTCAGGTTTAGCATTTTCAACATTATCCACATAACCATCTGTGTTCCATCATCATTACTACGAAGCAGTAACTCGAGTCAAGTGCTCACTATCCAGGAGCGATGGCGATTCGAATCGATTATTGACCAGCTGGTAATTTATTCCTCACACAAACCTCACTCACCCGCTAAAGTGAGGTATTGGTCACCGAGTCAACCATTCAGGTAAAGTCGCGAGCTTGCCAGGAACCACATGTACCCGGGGGCCGTCCGACTGCTCTTTGGCCTTATCATCGCGCCCCCGTTTCCTGCCACTACTGCTCCGGTACAGTGCGTTGCGGGCAATCCACTCGGCCCGAATAATCTCCCGGCTTCGCGGTCGAAAGGTACTTTATTCGGCCAGCTAAATGTGAGGCATGCGTTCAACATGACCCGAGGCCCAACAACGGACGGTCCTTAATCGACACAGGCGGAAACTACAAGCACCCCAGAACCCTGTCTGGTTGCCCCATACTTATTCCGCCCGGTCTCCAATTATTCATCAACACTTGGTTATTTCCAGGATATCATCCATTCCATAGCTAAAGTTTTCCAGTAACCACCTATAGTTGCCGGTGACAGAAAATCACCGATCGCTACCGGTCTAAGCAGGGCTAAGCAATATTTTCGATCCCGAACCAAAAATAGGATTTCAGGCATATTTGCGGGACAAGGAAAAGGATATATATGCAGCAAGTGTTTTCAATCAACTCCTATAACTTAATGCAACAATACATATATAACATATATATACTCAATTGCTTTTGTAAAGTAGGAGGCTTAGAATGTTCCGGGGCTTGCCTGGGATCAAACACTGGGTTAGTGATTGACAGATGACACTCGCTCGGCGAGCATCTCCCAACCCGACACTTGTTTAGTCCTTCCATCTTCGGGATAGGTCCACCAAACACCGTCTTCAGGTTTGGCTTGAACATCTCGTCCTTCGCGTGGTGCATCTAGCGAACCTAAATGAGATGCAAGATGCATGCGTATGAATATGATGAATGGTAACACAAGATGCATCACATAATCATTCATGTAAACACACGATTAAGACATAGACACCAAAAGCTAATTAACTAACATCACACAACCAATTAAAGAGGGCAAGCACATTAAGCATAACACAAGTTTAACAAGATCATAAGTATCTTAACTTGACCATTATCAAGGGTATAAGTCACACTTAGCAACACATGGAGTAAACAACCATAACTAGCATCTAACAATTTCTGGACTGCAAACAACATCTACATGTTTGGATCATAACTGGAGTTATACAAATCCAATAGCCATGCAACAAGACATTCTGGAAAGCTTATGAAATTGTCTATAATTCATCTTTAATCATCTTAGCATGGTTCTCAAGTTAACCAAGTCAAACATGCATAATTACAGAATCTGCTCCAGAGATTCCAGAGAGCAACTATTTCTGGAACCCAACTTGAAACAGTCATTACTCACAAACTATAAGGCCAAATGCCACCAAAATTTAACACAAGCTAGATTAATGAGTTATCTACATCTTTGTTATAAGCATGTTTCTCAGAAAACATCATTTCCATGGTGTAATTACCAAAGTCCCAGAAACTGTCCAGGAAAGCATCAATTGCAAGAATAAATATTAACTTACATTCCAAACATACATTTGGCCACAACCAATGTAACCATCATAAATTGCATATTAAATTATCACCAAAAAGCATAGTGCTCATCATTAAATAATTTCTTTTAATGCATTTCTTAATTTATTTAAATAGCAAGGTGAAATAATAAACATATATCAAAAGTCCATAATAAAATCTATAAAAATTACAGTAGCTCTTACATAGACCCAAAAGTCTACTGTACAAATTTCAAGTCATTTGGACATGTATATCAACCTCCATGAAAAAGACAAGTTGCTATTACAAGAATTCATGTGAGAGGAAGATACACTAATAACTCACTCAAATGGCAACCAAAATTCATGAAATTTTTACCACACATCAATCATCATATGAGTAGCATGCCACAAAAATTTCACTTCATTTGGAGCCCTAGATCTATAGTTATGAAAATGACAAATACATCTAACAATGAAAACCTAGCTGCACAAATCCATTTTTACAGAGAAAACTTTAAACTAAAACATGCAATATTATAGATCTACTGCATAGAGAATTTCATAAGGATTCCAAAAAGTCCTCATTTACTATTTTACGATTTTTCTACAATTTATTATGATTTTCCAAAGTTCCTGCAAAAATAATTACGAATCAGTCCTCGCGGCACTATTCACATGAGTCACTGACTGTGCAGTTAGGCCCCTGAAGTTAGTCGAATTCTTCCTCGAGGTCCCTGGTCGCGAATTGAAAACAGAGGACGCCGGGGAAACGATGGATGGCGGCCGGAGGAGGCACGACGGCGAAGGGGGAATGGCGGGGGAGCATCAGGGGGTTCCCGCGAACTCGTTGGTGGCCGCGGCTCGCCTCGAGGTGGCCCGAGGAGGCGGGGCCACGCGGAGCAGCGGCTCACCGGCGGCGGCTCGCCTGGCTGCAGGGCTCCGGCGGCTTTCGACTTGGGCAAGCGTGCGCGCGAGGTGTAGCACGACGAGGTGAAGGCAGTGGTGCACGTGGCTGCGGCCGTGGGGGCCTGGAGCGGCGAGGACACGGGCGGCAGCGAGCTTGGCCGGCCGTCCATGGCGGCTCCGCGCTCTGCGTGCGCGAGAGCGCTAGCAGAGAGGAGAAACGAGCGAGGAGGAGAGCTGAGGCGAGTGAGGGAGGCCGGCCATCCATTATGGGGAGAGCAGAGGCGCTGGGACGCGCGTTGGCATGGAGCAGGGAGGTGGGGCGCTGCTGCCCTGCATGGTGGCCACGCGCCCATTACGTCGAGCACGTGGCGTGCGTCGGCGTGGCCGGAGAGGGAGGCGATTTTGGGCTGCTTCCGGGCCGAATTGGACCATGAGCCAAAAACGAAGTTGGAAGCCCACATGAAGCTCTACGTTTTTCATTAAGGAGTCAAGGTCATTAGAGCAACGGATTAGCAGTTAACTAGTTGTCAAAACTGCAGTGTCAACACCTTGACGACAGTCACGGAAACTCACTTTCGGTGGTCAAAACTTCTTCAAACTGAATCCAACTTTTTGTATGCTCTTCACCAAGGTGTAAACTCCAACTTTTGTTTTTGGCTCAACTTGAGTTGTTTAGCAAAAACACGAGAACGCGACGTGCCAACCATGAATCACACTGCAATATCAGACTTAGCCAAAATTTCTAGGCTCCCAGAACAACAGGAACTTCCAAACCTTGTAGCTCATGAACTATGCCGAATTAGCCAAAGTGCCAATTGACAAACTTGTAGCTCAGGAAATTCTCTACAACTTTTCTTATATGAGCTAAGACCAGATCAGCATAGTTTGGGAGATAACGAGCAAGAACAGAATCTGCTTTGAGGAAACATTGGAATTCCAGCAGAACAGAAAATGGTACTTTTGAGGGACTTAGAGGCTGAATCATGAGATGAGCCAATTGACAAAGTTGGAGCTTAGAAAATTTGCCACAACTTTGTTATAGTTGACTTTCACAGATTCAAACCCTAAGTTGGAGATTCAGAAGGATCAGTTTGGATCACTCCACTAATCAACTTGGAAAATAGCACTTGGGTGCTTAATTAGCATAACCACCCAACATAAGAAATGTTCCAAAAGACTAATTAAGTACTCCTAAGGTGTTTAAAAACACTCATGGCCATCACTTGCATTAGTACAAAGCAATGTTTCATTGTTTCCGAAACATGTTTCAGTTATAAACCAAACAAGCATATAACTTATCATTTTATGTGACTTTTTGATTCCAAACTTCACGAAACTTTTCCAGTGACCAATATAGATAGGTATCAAGGTGAGACACATGAAGATATGGCAATAACACCATCCAAACATATATCTTTGAAGATGGCCTATATGTAAAGCAATGATGTAGCATCCAACTTTAGGTTGGGGGCTCCTGTCCATAGGTTGACCTTGACATCCTCATCTCCACTTAATCTATCATGTTTAAGCTCAAACCCACTGCTTAACTGGTGGCAAACACCTCGGGTGTTACAGCCCTCCCCCCTTAAAAGAATCGCGTCCCGAGATTCGGTGCGAAGGACTTTTCAAGGGAAGAGAAATATGTTATCCAATTCCAACATCTGCAAGTGCATTAGGCTACTTAGCTTCAAGTAGCAGAGAGGCTAATTGGGCAAGACACTTTCTGATACTCGCTCTATGTAGAAACTTTTGTCTGAAGAATTTCCTTCACTGACTTCCATGAAGTATTGTTACTTTAGGAGGAATCCAAGACAATACGGTACTTCGTTCATGGTGCACAGAGGGTACTACGAGCATGGACTAATTACTCGTAGCATTTACTTTTCTAGTGGCATAACATGTACACTTTCGATAAGGGTTGGATCCATATACGAGGTAAACATTCTTTGACGCTATCAGAAACCGTCTAACCAATAGACAATTTCCATACCGGTCAAAGATGACTCACTCACTTAGAGGCCAACTGATGGAAAACTACCTATTGCTCCACGTGTGCAGTTCTCTTTCTCTGATGCCAACACTGTATTATCTGAGTCTGTTAAGGGAACAGTGAAAGTGATAGCTGACTCTGTCGGTACTGGATGTCTGCCAAATGTTACCTAAGAAGATTCTCTTATACAAAGGCACATAGGGGTGCAATTAGTCTTTCCAAGGGTATTGAGGGTTGTCTAACAGCAATATACCTATCAATTGCAAGTTCTTGGCATGCATTACAAACATAACCTTCCAATGCGAAGGATGATCGCAGTCAACAGAGAAACCACCGATTCTGTATCCTTTTGTTTTCTGTTCATATCACATAAACTACTGCTCCAATATGCACAAATATTGGTGGGCAGGTAGATCCATGAGTCTTCTAACTACTCACCAAAATTGAGCTCAAACGGACACCATTTGACTATCCAACAACCCATCCACCAAAATAGCTCTGTTCTGAAATGGCAGCAAACCAAGCTGACATGACATCTCTCAAATCCTATGTTTTACTCAACCAATACTCATACCAACTTAAGACATTGAAGGGTCCAAAGCAAGGAATGAGGTTACCAAGTTTGGGGTCAATCCAACTTAGTTTGGGTCACTAACCGTTGGCGTGAAGATAACCGGTGTAGTGCCACAAAATTCTGGACAGATTTCGTGTTCTCCCTTTTTTTTCACATGTTGAGGTGTGTGTTTTGCACTCTCTGATCTTTCTCATAGTAGCAGAAGCCTTTCTCTAGCTGAGGATGGAGGCTATAGTCTTCCTGACATGTTTCTCAGGGAACAAGTTCAACCGTTGATCTAGTCACCAATCTTGACAATGCACAAGCATTGAAGTTGTGGGCTGTTTTCACAGAGCACAAAGCATTATTCCACATGGAGGGCATCCCTACGTAGATAAGGAACCATTTCTGAATATTTTCTGGTATTTCATCCAATAGAACCTTGAACCAAAACTGTTCGTTGCACTTAGGGGCACAATGATGCAGATCGAAACTATGGACATGCTTTCTCTAGTTCTTCACATGGCTAATACAACATCTTGTACTATATACATGATTGTCCAAGATGGAATTAACTTGATAGCGCATTTGGAGAAGATGCAACACCTGCATTGCTGACCGGCTTCATGGCTTCTTTGCTTACTATTGTTCGTCGAGACATAACTATCACAGCTATTGAAGAATCGTTACTTGACTGGAGATTAACCTTCTTACTGGTAACAAATCAGTTGTCCCACAACACTTAAGTTCTAAATCTTCACTCTTGATCACAACAATAATTGCAGTCGAGGCACAAACAAGTGGTCGGCATCGAAGTCTACAGATAAGGAGTCACACCAGAGAGAGTTGATTTCATCTGTATGACTGTCATCTACACAAGGATCAAGACTTTGATAGTTAGGTCATATGCACCATGTGACGATCGGTTCTTTTCCAATGGATAACTTGTCCAATCATTTAGTGTTAAGTGCCCATTCGATTCAACAAGGATGACATACATTGCAAAATCGATGACCGACGTCGTACAAGGACACTTCGGAGAGTCACTTGTCTACCACCTCTTGCAGTCTGTTAATGTTTATGTCGGTGACTGTTCTTCAAAGGTCATCTTCTTAGCAACTTCAAGGGATATCTACTACATAAGGTCTAAGATATGAATCTTCAGCTAAGATATAGGGAGATAACCAAGGAAAACGGTCACGAGAATTAACACGTCGACTGTCGTTTCATAATGGATCTTGACTAGCAACCCTGATACCAGCGCGTGCCGAGCAGCACAACCTTGCGTGCGCGCCCACAGGAGGCTCTCGGTTTCGTCGCGGCACCATAGAATGCTAATCGTAACACCATTATTAAACGCACAAACAAAGTGGAATTTCAAGTGGCACCGATTGGGTGGTAAGAACAAGTACCAGACAAGGGAGGAGTAGCAAGCAAGGGTAGTTACAAGGTTTAGAGTCAACACGGAGGCGATCCGAGGATTAAAACACAGCGCAAGGGAACATAGCTTAATTGCCGAAGACAACTGAGCAAGGGTTCTCGGTCACGTTGGACAACAACATGAGATCAAGATTAATAACGTTGAGAGACGTTAGAAGTTGAGATGGACTTTAGCAGACTTCTAGAACAAAATGATACACCGATCAGAGATTGGGTTGATAAGATAGCCACTTAATTTCGCAAGCAAAGATTTCTAGATTAGACAACGAGAGATTAGCGTTGCTCGGATCATCTGTAGGAGAGACAATCGGGAGGTCCAACATGGAATTGGGTATGGTCTCCAAAACTTGGCAAGCAACAACTGTGGTCAAGATCGACGTTCGTTAGGACTTAACTTGGTTGGTCAATGGAACAAGGGCATTCTCCAAAAGGTAGCGGACGTCCAAGACCTAAGCAAACATATAAGAGGACTACGCTAGGGCCTACGGTTCAAGCAAGGCATGGATACACAAACATTCAAGGGCTAGCAACCACGTCTAAGGCTCTGGCTCCTACGGAAGAATCTAATTAAAGACGACAACCATGTGATTACATAACGTGAGTGTTGTTCTAGGATAAAGCATCTTCAACACTCACATGCTCACCGAGGACAAAAGAGAGGTCAACTATGACACTACCTAGATAACAAGCATCTACACAACATCACAGTTTTAAGCGGACACTTGAGATTATTAGTCAGGTTAGCTTAAGCATCCAATACTAAGCATAAGGTTCACACCTAACAAGCATTTTTCAACAAGAACTAACTACAAGTTTAGCCAAAACAAAAGTATGCTAAAGTAATCAACTTAGTGCATGCACATCAATCACACGTTACTTATTTATTAGGACAAAGGTGGGAGGAGCATAGTTATATGCACAAAGCAACAATCATGACGATGCATGCTTCGTCCTATTCGTCCTCACAAGATTGCCAACCTAAGGTGGCAATCACGTTCTATGTCGGTGGCATAACACGCATTCTCTCGATATAGGGCTAGTCGTCAACTACATTCACTTACGCATTCGTGGTTAGCGTACCTGCAGAAAATTTCATTGCAGCCCAACAATTCCCAATATAGCACACAATGAAAACAGTAAACTAAATACTCTCCATACATACATCCCCTGATGCATATACTTCGGTATCAAAGCTACCCAACAAATGTACCCACAATTAAGTACTTTCATAAATACATGGTTAAACATGTAATTATGCCAGTAACCACAGCTAACTCTCCCCTAGACCGATGGTTGAACGGTCATGCTCTCCCAGCTCACACTTACCTTGGCTTGGGCGTAGATGCAAAAATTTAAAACCCCCAAGTTAGTACTTAATTAAGCCACCTAAGGGTCCTTAATGCGGCATAAAGGAAATGACCACTGGCATACTTAGATTTAAAATTCAGATTTGAACAAACCTATATATGCAGTAGCTATAAGTTGTCAAAAACTGAGTTTTGCAAACAAAAACCTTTGTTTTCAATACACATATGACATGTTTAGTGTTGAACCTTGCTCCGATACCAGCTGTCACGGAACCGCCCAAATTATAAGAGCAAAAGTACAAAAACAATCGCCAGAGTAATTAAATTCCCGTACTTAAGCTCCTATAACCCCGGTAGTCCAATAAAATCCCGAGGGATTTCAAACCAACCAACATACAAGCCAAGATCGTAGTGGTCCAACATAACAGGTCATATGTTACATCCATTTGATAAGTAATTCAACATATATCGGAGTTCAGTAGAGTTATTACAACTCAAGTTCAAAAGTAGCGGAAGCAAAGTAGTTTGAAAACTAAAATCACCTTAGTTCAAATACATGCCAGTACCAAGGTCAATTTCCAACAAAAGCATGAGAGATAAGCTAGCTCAGAAGGATCATGCCCATGATCACACTCCGCCACAACGGCCGGAGTCTTCCAATTCTTGCAGTAGCTATGTTATATCACAACCTGCAACAAGTGGGAATAAACCCTGAGTACGAGAAGGTACTCAGCTAGACTTACCCGTCATAAACCAGAAATAATATGACACCAAGGAGTATGCAAGGCTTTCTTTCAGTGGGCTAGCTTGACTCATTTGCGAAAAGCATAAGTTATTATGAATAAACTAATTTAAGTCCTTTTGCATCATATTTATTATAACCTATTCAATCTAGGTAAGCACCTATGCTAAAGCAATCACTTGATTAACCATTAACATCAAAGGTTACCATCTCAGGTTTAGCATTTTCAACATTATCCACATAACCATCTGTGTTCCATCATCATTACTACGATGCAGTAACTCGAGTCAAGTGCTCACTATCCAGGAGCGATGGCGATTCGAATCGATTATTGACCAGCTGGTAATTTATTCCTCACACAAACCTCACTCACCCGCTAAAGTGAGGTATTGGTCACCGAGTCAACCATTCAGGTAAAGTCGCGAGCTTGCCAGGAACCACATGTACCCGGGGGCCGCCCGACTGCTCTTTGGCCTTATCATCGCGCCCCCGTTTCCTGCCACTACTGCTCCGGTACAGTGCGTTGCGGGCAATCCACTCGGCCCGAATAATCTCCCGGCTTCGCGGTCGAAAGGTACTTTATTCGGCCAGCTAAATGTGAGGCATGCGTTCAACATGACCCGAGGCCCAACAACGGACGGTCCTTAATCGACACAGGCGGAAACTACAAGCACCCCAGAACCCTGTCTGGTTGCCCCATACTTATTCCGCCCGGTCTCCAATTATTCATCAACACTTGGTTATTTCCAGGATATCATCCATTCCATAGCTAAAGTTTTCCAGTAACCACCTATAGTTGCCGGTGACAGAAAATCACCGATCGCTACCGGTCTAAGCAGGGCTAAGCAATATTTTCGATCCCGAACCAAAAATAGGATTTCAGGCATATTTGCGGGACAAGGAAAAGGATATATATGCAGCAAGTGTTTTCAATCAACTCCTATAACTTAATGCAACAATACATATATAACATATATATACTCAATTGCTTTTGTAAAGTAGGAGGCTTAGAATGTTCCGGGGCTTGCCTGGGATCAAACACTGGGTTAGTGATTGACAGATGACACTCGCTCGGCGAGCATCTCCCAACCCGACACTTGTTTAGTCCTTCCATCTTCGGGATAGGTCCACCAAACACCGTCTTCAGGTTTGGCTTGAACATCTCGTCCTTCGCGTGGTGCATCTAGCGAACCTAAATGAGATGCAAGATGCATGCGTATGAATATGATGAATGGTAACACAAGATGCATCACATAATCATTCATGTAAACACACGATTAAGACATAGACACCAAAAGCTAATTAACTAACATCACACAACCAATTAAAGAGGGCAAGCACATTAAGCATAACACAAGTTTAACAAGATCATAAGTATCTTAACTTGACCATTATCAAGGGTATAAGTCACACTTAGCAACACATGGAGTAAACAACCATAACTAGCATCTAACAATTTCTGGACTGCAAACAACATCTACATGTTTGGATCATAACTGGAGTTATACAAATCCAATAGCCATGCAACAAGACATTCTGGAAAGCTTATGAAATTGTCTATAATTCATCTTTAATCATCTTAGCATGGTTCTCAAGTTAACCAAGTCAAACATACATAATTACAGAATCTGCTCCAGAGATTCCAGAGAGCAACTATTTCTGGAACCCAACTTGAAACAGTCATTACTCACAAACTATAAGGCCAAATGCCACCAAAATTTAACACAAGCTAGATTAATGAGTTATCTACATCTTTGTTATAAGCATGTTTCTCAGAAAACATCATTTCCATGGTGTAATTACCAAAGTCCCAGAAACTGTCCAGGAAAGCATCAATTGCAAGAATAAATATTAACTTACATTCCAAACATACATTTGGCCACAACCAATGTAACCATCATAAATTGCATATTAAATTATCACCAAAAAGCATAGTGCTCATCATTAAATAATTTCTTTTAATGCATTTCTTAATTTATTTAAATAGCAAGGTGAAATAATAAACATATATCAAAAGTCCATAATAAAATCTATAAAAATTACAGTAGCTCTTACATAGACCCAAAAGTCTACTGTACAAATTTCAAGTCATTTGGACATGTATATCAACCTCCATGAAAAAGACAAGTTGCTATTACAAGAATTCATGTGAGAGGAAGATACACTAATAACTCACTCAAATGGCAACCAAAATTCATGAAATTTTTACCACACATCAATCATCATATGAGTAGCATGCCACAAAAATTTCACTTCATTTGGAGCCCTAGATCTATAGTTATGAAAATGACAAATACATCTAACAATGAAAACCTAGCTGCACAAATCCATTTTTACAGAGAAAACTTTAAACTAAAACATGCAATATTATAGATCTACTGCATAGAGAATTTCATAAGGATTCCAAAAAGTCCTCATTTACTATTTTACGATTTTTCTACAATTTATTATGATTTTCCAAAGTTCCTGCAAAAATAATTACGAATCAGTCCTCGCGGCACTATTCACATGAGTCACTGACTGTGCAGTTAGGCCCCTGAAGTTAGTCGAATTCTTCCTCGAGGTCCCTGGTCGCGAATTGAAAACAGAGGACGCCGGGGAAACGATGGATGGCGGCCGGAGGAGGCACGACGGCGAAGGGGGAATGGCGGGGGAGCATCAGGGGGTTCCCGCGAACTCGTTGGTGGCCGCGGCTCGCCTCGAGGTGGCCCGAGGAGGCGGGGCCACGCGGAGCAGCGGCTCACCGGCGGCGGCTCGCCTGGCTGCAGGGCTCCGGCGGCTTTCGACTTGGGCAAGCGTGCGCGCGAGGTGTAGCACGACGAGGTGAAGGCAGTGGTGCACGTGGCTGCGGCCGTGGGGGCCTGGAGCGGCGAGGACACGGGCGGCAGCGAGCTTGGCCGGCCGTCCATGGCGGCTCCGCGCTCTGCGTGCGCGAGAGCGCTAGCAGAGAGGAGAAACGAGCGAGGAGGAGAGCTGAGGCGAGTGAGGGAGGCCGGCCATCCATTATGGGGAGAGCAGAGGCGCTGGGACGCGCGTTGGCATGGAGCAGGGAGGTGGGGCGCTGCTGCCCTGCATGGTGGCCACGCGCCCATTACGTCGAGCACGTGGCGTGCGTCGGCGTGGCCGGAGAGGGAGGCGATTTTGGGCTGCTTCCGGGCCGAATTGGACCATGAGCCAAAAACGAAGTTGGAAGCCCACATGAAGCTCTACGTTTTTCATTAAGGAGTCAAGGTCATTAGAGCAACGGATTAGCAGTTAACTAGTTGTCAAAACTGCAGTGTCAACACCTTGACGACAGTCACGGAAACTCACTTTCGGTGGTCAAAACTTCTTCAAACTGAATCCAACTTTTTGTATGCTCTTCACCAAGGTGTAAACTCCAACTTTTGTTTTTGGCTCAACTTGAGTTGTTTAGCAAAAACACGAGAACGCGACGTGCCAACCATGAATCACACTGCAATATCAGACTTAGCCAAAATTTCTAGGCTCCCAGAACAACAGGAACTTCCAAACCTTGTAGCTCATGAACTATGCCGAATTAGCCAAAGTGCCAATTGACAAACTTGTAGCTCAGGAAATTCTCTACAACTTTTCTTATATGAGCTAAGACCAGATCAGCATAGTTTGGGAGATAACGAGCAAGAACAGAATCTGCTTTGAGGAAACATTGGAATTCCAGCAGAACAGAAAATGGTACTTTTGAGGGACTTAGAGGCTGAATCATGAGATGAGCCAATTGACAAAGTTGGAGCTTAGAAAATTTGCCACAACTTTGTTATAGTTGACTTTCACAGATTCAAACCCTAAGTTGGAGATTCAGAAGGATCAGTTTGGATCACTCCACTAATCAACTTGGAAAATAGCACTTGGGTGCTTAATTAGCATAACCACCCAACATAAGAAATGTTCCAAAAGACTAATTAAGTACTCCTAAGGTGTTTAAAAACACTCATGGCCATCACTTGCATTAGTACAAAGCAATGTTTCATTGTTTCCGAAACATGTTTCAGTTATAAACCAAACAAGCATATAACTTATCATTTTATGTGACTTTTTGATTCCAAACTTCACGAAACTTTTCCAGTGACCAATATAGATAGGTATCAAGGTGAGACACATGAAGATATGGCAATAACACCATCCAAACATATATCTTTGAAGATGGCCTATATGTAAAGCAATGATGTAGCATCCAACTTTAGGTTGGGGGCTCCTGTCCATAGGTTGACCTTGACATCCTCATCTCCACTTAATCTATCATGTTTAAGCTCAAACCCACTGCTTAACTGGTGGCAAACACCTCGGGTGTTACACCCATCGATCTGGATGGCCTCTAAGTCAAGGCCTTCATTGTGGATCTCATCCCGTGGTGGGTAGAATCGTACATGCATCCTGTCGGACCGTATTTGGATGGTGGATCACCGTACTGGTTGTCACCACCGTGCGGTGTTGTCCTACCTGCACAGCATGGCACAGGGATGGCGTCTGACCGGACCGAGGTGACCGCTGTCCTCTCGGTCCTTGCAAGGTCAGTGTGGTATGCCTCCTCTTATTAGAGTAGACACGTTTGGCGAGGCTTGACCTCTCCCCATTCCTCCCAGAGGTCGTGATGGCGAAGAGGTCGTGAGTCTTCTATTCGTTATGTAGCTGAGACAGAAGAAAGGGGTCGTGACTAACCCTAGCCTTGGCATCTGGCCTGGTTTGCTTGGCTCAGCTGGGCCTCGGTCGTTTGGTCCTATTGGGTAAGAAATTGCTCAAGCATCACTCAAGCATCGTAATTGGAACACAAGACGAAGCTGTATTCATTTCATCCCCATACAACATGCGTCAGACGGGGTATTTATAGGCCCTAGTCTTCGTACATGTACAAAATTACTATTTTACCCCTGACTTGAATTTTTACAACCCTTTTTAACTACAAGGGGCGAAGTGGTATTTTTTCTACTTCAGTCTTCTTATTCCCTTTTGGTCATTGTTCTCCCAGTGAGATAAGTCTTTTTGACTCAGCCAATTTCTGCTTAGCCTTTCTTCATCTTTGTTTGATAGCGAAGCCAACTTTATGCTAGCGAAGCCAAACTTTTGTCTTCGCTCCCATCTTGTTCTTTAAACTCTTATTTCTTGGCGAAGCTGGATCTTTTCTCGTGAAGTGGAGAAAACATCTTCGCTTTCCCTTTTCCCTGCAAACAAATACTATTACAAAGTTTCAGAGTTTTCTATCTCCAAAGTTTGGGGCTATGTTTTAGTGACAAAGTTAAATTCCCAACAGGGCCTTTGCTAGCTGATATATCGTTAACTAATTGGTGTCTTGAGACACCCCGAGGTTATAACCCTGACAGAATGAGATAAAAAACAATTAGATTCTAAAATTAAATCCTATAGTCCAACTATCTACATAAAACCTATTGTTTGGATATTTTCCGTTATACAAAGACAATAATCACTATGAGAATAAGAGTTCTCATTTTTTAATCTAGAATCTAGATTTTATATTCGCTATCTAGAATCTAGATCCTCACTATGAAAATGAGATCCAAACAAGCTCTAAAGAGGTTGGTCTCCAATGCAAAATTTCATTATGGGGCTTCATAAGCTACCCATAACATTAACACCCTGTTCTGCAAACACTACTTCAGTAGTACTTTTCAGCGAATGAATAGTGTTTTTCTCTCACAACAACAGTATAAGCATCGGCATAAGTTGCAATGCACTAGATTCAACACAGTTAGTTTTTTTAAGGATAGCACAGTTAGATAAAATGAAGCATAAGTCCTCAATGACAGTTTGAATATGTTTCACACGCTTGGTAACATTTTTCACCAAGTGTCATCAAGATCAAACCCATCTTTTCTCTCTCTTTAGAAATTTCTTGTCATATTGTTACATCTACAAATTTACTTATGTGGCATCTTATTCAATTAATGAGATTGAAACCTCTGAAACCTGGGAATGGCCTAATGCCCCTCATTAGTGTTCTTTGCATGACTATTTAAGAATCGTAGGCCTTGTTTAAATTTTGGATATAAAGTTTTGGGGTGTCACATCGGCTGTTATATCAGGGTGTCATATGGGAGTGTTCGGATAGTAATAATAAAACAAATTACAGAAGTCCTCAGTCCTCCGTGAGACGAATTTATTAAGCCTAATTAATCCGTCATTAGCATATGTTTACTGTAGCACCACATTATCAAATCATGGACTAATTAGGCTTAAAAGATTCGTCTCACAAATTTGACACAATCTGCATAATTAGTTACTTTTTAGTCTATATTTAATACCGTATGTATATGTCAAACATCTGATAGGATAGGGACTAAACTTTAAGAGAAAGGACTAAAAAAGACCATAGTTGTTTTTGTTGAAACAAATAATATACTAACTCATGAGGCGAGGCTCTGGAAGCAAGTTGCGAATGATAAAACTTGATTGGTTTCAAAATTTGTCGGTCAAGTCTTTTATAGGCATTCATAAAAGTAGTGTGTGGTTAAAATTCGGCGTATTCATACCACGAAGAGATCACAAACCACAATGATTAAAAAATGTATTCACTATTCTAGTTCTATAAAATCGCAGGGGGTATTTGGTTCCCTTATTTTTTTTAACACATATGACATCGAATGTTTAAATATATGCATAAAGTATTAAATATAGACTAATTACGAAATTAATTGCATAGATTAAGATTAATTTATGAGACGAATCTATTAAACCTAATTAGTCTATTATTAATATCCAAATACCCTATGACCAGCAACTGTTAAAATTTAACATGCGAACCAAGAGCTAAAGATTGCCAACTAAAAGCACGTGTGCGTTTGGTAGGATGGGAAAAAAAATTCAGAGAACTCCGTTTTGTCCATTCTCAACAGTGGTATACGGTGGCTTCACGTTGCTACTTCTTTAGATGTTACAGATATTTTGTCCGTGACTCTTATCGTTTTTTCCCACGTTGCGCAATACTTTTTTTTCATCTTGGATTTTAGTTTGATGTCGATTTTGTCACAAATACTTATATTTTGGCCTTGTTTAGTCCCCCAAATTGGGGAGGGCAAAATTACTGTTCTGCACTGTAGCATTTTTGTTTTTATTTGGTAATAATTGTCCAAACATTGATTAATTAGGCTCAAAATGTTCATCTCGCAAAGTACAACAAAACTGTGCAATTAATTTTTGATTTTATCTACATTTAATACTCTATGCATGTATCAGTATTTTGATGTGACGGAGAATCTTCTTTTTGCATAGTGGAATTTGGACCCCAATTCGAGGAACTAAACACGGCCTTTGTTGAAGTAGATGTCACATCATTGTGCAGATACTTTGGTCCCGTTCGGTTCCAAAAACTTTTGCAAAAGAAGAGTAGATTTCTCGTCACATCGAATCTTTAAACACATGTATGAAGCATTAAATATAGATAAAAAATAAAATTAATTATACAGTTTAGACGAAATGGACGAGACGAATCTTTTAAGTCTAATTAGACTATGATTGGACACTAATTACCAAATAACAACGAAAGTGGTACAGTTACATTTTACCAAAATTTTTGCCAACTAAACCAGGCCTTTGCTACTTGTGTGGACTTTATTATTGTATTATCTTGTAGTATTTCCATTCCAATTGTCTCAAAAACTCCAGTTTTTTTAATCTCAAAAATCCAGATTTCTGTCAGAAAAGACACGCTGCCGTGCCGCTAGCCCCACTTTTCACGCGTTCTCCATCTTCCCCCTCCCTCTACTGCCGCCAGCCGCGACGAGATATGGATAGAGCGGCCGCGACAGCCGCAGGCATCATCGTCATGATCCCATCGCGCTCGCCTTCGCCTTCGCCTTTGTAGCACTGCCTCCTCGTCCACCGGCCTCCTATTTCTTCCCACTTGGGTTGCTAGATCGGATTGGATCCCGTCCGCCCGTTTCCTGGAGGAGAGATGGCCGAAATAGCCATTACTGTTGCGGCCGCCAACGGCACTCTCCGGACGTGCTCCGGCGTGTCTCCAACGGCGCCCGGCGGCCGCCGTGCTGCGGTTCTTGGTCGGTGGCGGCCTCTTGCGCCAGCCAACTTGAGGTGAGGGGATTGGCCATTGGCCAAGATTCAGTTTTTTGCCATCCCCTTTTCGCTGCACTAAACTCCGCGCCTTCGTTTAGCATTTTTTTTCCTGCCATGCTAGGATGTTTCAAAGGTTGCAGTTGACTTGCAGAGAATATACGTTTGTTCGGTTGGGACTGTACAGCTTAGCTTCATTCTTGAATTTGCTAGAGCAACTTGAAGAGACTCTTTATATCCTTTCTAATCGGTAGGAATAAAGACTTTGGTAAAAAAAAAAATATCGTCCAACAGCTTCTTTAATTAATATAGCCATATTCTATTCCGGAATGACTCTCTGGAGTGCAAACAAGATACATATTCTATTCCGGAATGACTCTCTGGAGTGCAAACAAGATATAGAAAAACTGTTAGAGACCGAAAAGATATAGAAAGCAATTTTTATGCAAATAGCTCTCCAAATGATAATTTAGAGAGTGGGGCTTGGAGATGCTCTTAGTACAGGATGCTCATTCATTCACATCATGATGGCATGGCTTGTTTCTTGGATTCTTTGATTCTATTTGAGGCGCAGACCGCAGAATATACTACTTGTTGCTCTGCTTAACGAAAAGGGGTTAAGGATTGCAAAACAGCTTTTGCTTGGCGTCATGTATGGATGATATATTGTGGCTAAGTGGCGGTGCTGATTGGCAAAACCACCAATGTGATCACGAGGCTGATATCTGTTATAGCTGTATGAGCTGTTCGTTGTGTATCAACACATGCATGCCTGCTTTTCATTTCACAGTTTGAGTGAGGCTTGGAAGCCGCTTCCAAAAATTTCCTTACGCAATCATCATTCTTCCAAGCTTGTTTAACTTCTTAATTTTCTAGTTAATTACAGGAAAATATATTAACTTAGTCTGAGAACAAAACACTCTAGCTATATGTCCTTGAACTCCGTCCATATGATATTTTTATGTCAAGAATTTGACAACATATTATCTTGTTTGTGTCTGGCATCATGGATTTGACAGTTTCCATGGTCTTATGTACTAATTTAAACATTCTACAGTTTGCTGAGTCCATTTGCAGCGGCAAGTAGGTATGCAACCAAAAGTTGGGGTTTCATTTATTAGTCTATCATATATTAAAAAAGCTGAAGTAAGAGTACACTTGTTTGTTGTATTTCGAAAATACTGCATGAATTTTCCTTTGGAGGCTCCTAGTCTAGTTTCTTCAGAGTGCAATGATGTTAATACTAACCTACTGTGTTGTTCCGTCTTACAGTGTCATAGCATAGAACTCCACTATGTTGCTTCTTTTTAGTTTGGAGTGTTTGTAACTGATCTTTTCCTATCTCCAGATTGTCCTCTCCAGCTGTGAGGGTTCCAAGGGCTACTTCTGCTGCGGCGGTTGAGGTACATAGCATAGGTTACCTAAAACATTGGGTGGACTTGCTTGTTCAACCGCGTATACTTTGGTTAGCAGGATTGGAGCAACACTGATATAGTCCCTATCCCGAAAGTTATAATAGATCAAGACTCAGATCCGGATGCAACTATTGTAGAAATAACCTTGGGCGATCGTCTTGGCGAGCTCCTTGATACGGTATGTTATTCACATAAAATTCTCAGTATATTATCACCATTGACCAGATGATCTTTTTATTTTTTTTCTTCGAACGGACCATATGATCTTATTAACATCTCCCATATATTAGATCTACAAGAAATAAACTGACAAAATATGCTTTGTTTCACATGCAGATGAATGCCCTAAAGAACTTGGGGCTAAATGTTGTTAAAGCTAGTGTCTGTCTCGATTCTACTGGCAAGCATAACAAGTTTTCTATAACTAAAGCGTAAGTGAATCTTCTTTCCTATGATATTTCATCAGATATGTAAAACTTGACATGAGGAATCTCTCATATAAGTTTAGTCTCCTTGTACAACAGAATATGACATCTTTCTTCTTTGTACTTTCCTGCATCTATCAGTTCTTGCCAATGAGTGACAGGAATGCTCTACAGGTCCACTGGCCGTAAAATTGATGATCCAGAGTTGTTAGAAGCAATTCGACTGACGATCATTAACAACATGATAGTGTATCATCCGGTAACTATTTTAACTTTGTTTTTCCTTTTTCTTTTATAATTTACAATGATAATAATAAAAAAATGTTGTTAATTTGGTGCCAGGAGTCCAGCAGTCAATTGGCTATGGGAGCAACTTTTGGGCCAGAAGCCCCTACAGAAGAGGTATTACCTAAACTATGTCATAGACTTGCATCTTCTAAATGCTTAAGATATGAACTGAAAACTTCTCAGTTCTCTATGGAGATCCATGAAACCATCTTATTTGTCTATATCTATCGCGAGAAAGAATTAGCACACAACAGTGTACAAAAGACACATTGTTTTAGTGTCTCCAAGTTAGCTGTTTATATCCTTTTTGTCTCTGCTTCATTGCAAAACTTAATTGCATCAAATTTTCTTATCTGGGATCGCCTTATTGCTGGATCTGGTTATAGTAGAACAGACTTGATTGATCTTCCCATGGTACAATAGTGATCAAATTGCTGCCAAGTACAGCGTCAGAATTATGTGTCTGTTCTGGAGGCATGAAAACCTTCACTGAATATAAACATTGTTCACTTGTACATTGGTAGGTTGATGTGGACATAGCAACCCACATAGATATCTATGATGGCCCTGAAAGAAGGTATGCATTTTTCTTACCTTGTGCATTATTCTTCAAATGTAAGGAAAATTATGCTCTTTTGTCATCAATCCAAAGGATTTGATTTCATCCAGCAAAAAGCAACATAAGAACATGTTCACAGAGTTTATATATGCCCTTTGAATAAAAAACACATTGCCTACACCTACTAGTTACATATATATATATATACTGGGCTTTCCTTGCTTGTTCCATTGCTATTGTTTCATCGACATAAATGCTGGATATACGAAAATGCATACTCTAGCCTCTATAATATCAAACTGATTTGAATTTCTTTATTGTTCCATTTCAGCTTACTTGTGGTGGAAACAGCAGATCGTCCAGGGTTGTTGATTGACCTTGTTAAGATCATCTCAGACATCAACATTAATGTCCAATCTGGAGAGTTTGATACTGAGGTGACAACAGTTTTACAAAGTGTCTGTTCATGCAAGGAACCATATTCATCTCCTTACATTTTATACTCTTGTAGGGGCTACTGGCTAAAGCAAAATTCCATGTCAGCTACAGGGGCAAACCACTGATGGAGGCTTTAAAACAGGTAGGCGTTCAATGCCCATTCTTGGGGTTTTCACTTTTTCCTACACACCTAGATTCTCATAGAACTCATGTCAGCACCACATTCTGATTTATCTCATATGTTCAGGTTCTTTCTAATAGCTTGCGCTATTTCTTGAGGCGGCCGACAACAGAGGACGCCAGCTTCTAGCCAGATGACCATGAAGCCTCCCAACTTTCTTATGAGATGGGATTCACATGAATTGGATACCATCATCAAAGCATTTGAGACACGTACAATAATTTGTTAAGATGGGGGAAGTATACTTGATGTTATGGCACCACCACTTGAAGTATTTTTTGTTCCAAAAAAAAAAGGCAGGGGAATCTGTTGTATCCAAGCATGTGATAACACGTTTGGTGGTAAATAAGATGGAACATTGTGGAGTGCCATTATCCCGTGTCTGGATGCAAATTTATACCATCTATTGTCAGATTAACGATGAAGTTACCATCAACAGTCTTGAGCTTAGAAGTCTGACAAAGTCATCGTGGATGAGATCAAATTCAGCAAAACTAAGAGCTTCATCTCTTTTTTTCGATAAATATTGTTATGTTATAAAAAATGTTATATATGATAATAATAATAACTAGTTAAATTCTGATGAAACTACCTGTCTAAAAATCAAGGCCTTGTTTAGATTCCAAAATTCACCCCCAAATTCCACTATGCAAAAAGAAGATTCCCCATCACATCAAAATGTTGGCATATATATGGAGTACTAAATGTAGATGAAATCAAAAACTAATTACACAGTTTTGTTGTACTTTGCGAGACGAACATTTTAAGCCTAATTAATCAAAATTTGGACAATTATTACCACTAAAAAACAAAAAGTGCTACAGTGTCGGGGGTGGCACTGTGCCGAGTCGGCCACCCCCGACTCTGGAATCTAAACGAGGCGCAATTCGAAGTGACGGACCCAACGCCACTGGCTGCCTACCCAAGCTACGACACGCTGAACGCATATGCCATCCTCTTCTTGTTCCTCGCCTGTCGCTTTCTTGCAGTAGTAGGGGAAAGGAAGCCCAGCTCCACCGGCTACGTCTCAACGGAAGATACTTAGGTTTTACCCTAAATTTTACTATGTAAAAAGAAGATTTTTCGTCACATCAAAATATTGGCACATACATGGAGTATTAAATGTAGATGAAATAAAAAACTAATTGCACAGTTTTGTTGTACTTTACGAGACGAACATTTTAAACCTAATTAATTAATGTTTAGACAAAAATTTACAAATACAAACGAAATCCTACAGTGCGAAATCTTACACTGTGCAAAATCGGCGTCTCCCGATCCTGCCGATGTAAACACGGCCTACTCCTCGCTCCTCTGGTCGGACGCGGACGGACCACGGTAGAGCAACCTTCCTTAGCCCGGAAGCACCATAACCAACTCCTATTCCAATTCCACCTCCCCGTCCAACCAAAAACCCCCAACGCCACGCCACCACACCACACCCCGCCCCGCCGCGCCGGCAAGCATTCCGTCAAACACCCTAGCTCCTCCCCGTCGCCGCTCCCGTCACGCCTCCTCTCCGCGCCGCCCCTCTCCCCACGCGAGCCCCAACCGTCTCCTCCGTCCTATATATATCCGCCACCTCGCCCCACCACACGCACACCTGACACCTCAACTAACTACCTGCTGACATGATGGCCTCCACCTCCGCCTCCCCGTCCGCGTCTGCGACCGAGCCTGCTGCAGCGACCGCGCCGGCGCCGGCGCCGGCTGCTGAGGGTAATCGTGATCCTCCAGCTACCGTCCTGCCGGCGGGCGAGGGGGGCCCCGAGATCGCCTTCTTCGACGTCGAGACCTCGGTGCCGCAGCGGGCGGGCCAGGGCTACGCGCTGCTCGAGTTCGGCGCCATCCTCGTCTGCCCGCGCAGGCTCGTCGAGGTCGCCTCCTACGCCACGCTCGTCCGCCCCGCCGACCCGGTCTCCGCGGTCTCGGCGGCCTCCGTGCGCTGCAACGGCATCACGAGGGACGCCGTGTCCGGGGCGCCGCCCTTCCGCGACGTCGCTGACGCCGTCTACAACCTCCTCAACGGTGAGCTTCTTTTTCCCCACGCCGAGACTCGCTCCCTTGTTCCGTTCCATCTTGTCTTCAGTTGCAATTGTTCATGGATCGATTCATTAATTAATTAGGGATACGAACCGCATAGGGACAGAAATGGCCACATTCGTTGCATGAAACTGTTCTCATTCTAGCCACATGGACGAAAGTCAAGGAATGGTCTTGTTCTAATGAATGCTTTAACTTACTTATAATTGATCTTCCTGTTCCTGGAATTGAAATCATGTTCAAGCAAGTTGTTTACTCGTTGTAAGTTGTATATTGCGTTTTCATTGCAAGTGTAAACTAGGTGCTAATCAGACCATTGTGGTAGCTACTATTTGGTTTCATATAGAGGTCATAGAGTCAATTAGTCATTTCACTTTTGTCATTAGTTTGAAAGGAATCATTGAAGCATAAGCTACCTGATAGCATTATCTTTTTATGTACAAACCTAATCTTTTCATGAAGAAGCTGCACTGAAATAACTCTTCTGAACTTTTGACAGGGCGGGTCTGGGCAGGGCACAACATTGTGAGGTTTGATTCTGCAAGAATAAGAGAGGCATTCGCTGAGATTGGTCGGTCACCTCCTCAACCCAAGGGGATGATCGACACCTTGCCCCTGCTTACCCAACGGTTTGGAAGGAGAGCAGGGGACATGAAGGTATACAACTATGTGTTGACTCAGAGTTAGCCTGTAGTTTAGAGAAGCGTGTTTTAGATTTAGTTCAGTAATAATGACAGTTCAATTTGTATCCTACTTAAAACTAACAACAATCTCTAGTGGAATTTTGTCTGTTCCTTCTAACATTGAAAGGGATATCTCATGTTCTGTCCTTGTCTGTTTACCTGCAGATGGCAAGCTTGGCAAATTACTTTGGCCTAGGGAAGCAAAGGCACAGGTTGGTATCATGCCAATCCTAGTGATATCAGGACATCTCAATTTTAATCACTTCTTTCAATGTCTACTTTTCATTTACACCTTTTCCCTTTTTTTTTAATATCAAACAAATATTCACCCTTTGAACCACATCAGTTTGTTGAAATTGGCTTGTAATCCTTTTAGCTTGTATTTGGTTACCCATTTTAGTTGGCACATCTTGTGTAACATAACACAAGATGCGCCAACTATAAGTGTAGACCTAGCTATACGATGAATTCGATTGGAGAATGTTGTCCTTCACAATTTTAAGTAAGCATCCATCCGTTCCAGGATGTCCAAAGCCATCCCTTCTAGGTTTGGGGATTCCCTCATCTGGATGGATTATTATCCAAAATATGACACAGCCTATGATGGTTCTTTCCTTTAGATAGATCATGCTGAATAGATGCCATAATTCTGTGGTGCATCAATATAACTCTGCTACCTGTTTGGATCAGCTATTGCTAATTATTAGCAAGGGCTAAAAATTAGCCATCTAACTATTAGCTCATGCATGTTTGGATCCCAGGCTAAAAGGTGCACATATCCCTAGCAATGAACTATTAGCCCTTGTTAGCTAGTTGTACTTGGCTAATGAACTAACAGCTAGCCAAGGGCTTGGCTAAAAATTAGCCCACCCATTAGCCCTCCTGTTTGGATGGACTAGAGCTTTTTTTAGCTGCTAGCTGTTGCCCATGGGATCAAACAGGTCCAACATGTCAAATCTCACCCGAAAAATTGCCTACCTGACATGAATGTCTTCTGATAAAAATATTATTCAATAAACTCCAATTTCTGCAAAACCAAATCCAATGATTGTTGATAGGATATTAGTTAAAACTTACATGTTGAGGTTTCCCTTGCTTGTTTGATTTTATTTTGGCCTGCACAAAGCTGGACTGAATGATCTCCCACTAAATTTGTTGGTAATTTATCTACAGGAGTCTTGATGATGTTAGAATGAACCTTGAAGTTCTCAAATACTGTGCTACAGTTCTGTTCCTGGTATGTTTTCGTTAACATATTTTCCCCATGCCTGACTAATTTCATCAACTAGGCAGTCCCAGCCACATAAATCTGTGTTTTTTTTTTGCTTTGCATTAAAGCACTGATGAAATTTTCTCCCCTACTGGCCTCCCATTTATTGAGGCATCTGAAGTGGGAAAAGGCCTCCCATGTATTGAGGCATCTGAAGTGGGAAAAGCTCAGTTCCTCAATCAATAATTGGTTTAGCTATTGGAATGTAGGTCTTATGTTAAAGATTTTTATTATGATACCATAGATGTTGTAGCTCAGTTCTGATGTTGCAGTTGTCGGTTTTGCGCAAATAATTTGCAATCTTGCAAGAAATTTATATAACTGATACCATAACTCACATTCCATCGCACCTTGAATTACTATAGAAACAGTAGCCCTTGCAAAAAGTGAGCCGTATTGCTGCTGTGGTAATAATTTGAAAACTCCTGCTTCATATGGAAATTTGTACATCAGTTCTGATTCTTGCAGTTGTGAGTTTTCCACAAGTAATTTGAATTCAACTAGGAATTTACCACAACTCATGTCCAATTTTACAACTTGAATTACTGCATAAATAATACCCCTACAAAGAAATGGAATCAGCATGTTGCTGCCATATATTTGTAGAGTTAATTGTTTGTTAAATGTTGAAGTTGATCTATTAGCTAAACCCCAAAGTTATTCTGACAGGAGGCAAGTCTTCCAGAGGTGCTCACTGGTGAAAATCTGGTTGAAGGTGCAACAACAAGGAGCCAAGCTAATGGTACTGCATCCCCTGATTTGCCAAAACCTGAAGCAAAGTCTCCACCGGATTCATCAAAAAGGCAACGGACAGTTTCTCCAGTTGAGTGTGTGATGCCTGAGGAAGGTAATCAAAGAACAAGTGATCCTTGTACCAACAGGGAATCTGTTGAGTTGGTATCCCACATTGAGGAGATGAAGCTAGATACCACCACGCATATGGATGCTAGTTCTAGTGGTTATTCTGGATTTCTTGAGCCAGATGATGTTTCCATTGAATGTATTGAAATCTCAGTTGCTCCATTACACCAATTTGGCCGAAGGTCATCTATCCAGCACAGAGATTGCCCACTACAGCTTTGTTGTGCAGGCTTGAAAGTACAGTTTGGTGTCAGTACAAAGTTTCTTGATAACGCAGGGCGGCCAAAGATGAGCATAGTGGTTGAGATCCCTGAGAGTCTCAGTAAAGTTTTGGAATTCTGCGATGATCTTGCTAGGAAGTTATCCCAGGAATCTGGTAGCAGTTCTGAATGGAGACCCCTGATTAAGAAGTATGGATACATTAATCGTCCAACTGTCCGCCTGAAGTGAGTTCTACTCTTTTCTTTGAATAATATTCTTTTCTTCCATTTTCTACCTTGGTGTGGTCATGATGTTTTCCTGAGCTCTAAGGATGGCCTTTCCGTGCAGCATCCCTACTATTTCAAACAGCGATGCTACGGCCTACTCAACTGATATATGCCAGAAAGAGCCTAGTGGCAGCACCCAGAAACTTGATTTCAGCAATGTAGCCACCACAGAATTGGACTCCCTGTTTGTTAAAGGAGGCAAGGTGGACGCATTCTTCTCACCGGAGCTATACGATTACCAGCAAAATGCTGGCATTCGGCTGGTTGCAAAGAGGCTGGTTGTACACTCGAATTAGCACCAGGCTCATTTATTATAAGTCTAGTGCTAGAAACTAACCCTTGCACTGATTTAGGGGCCTTTAGGCCACCTTATGTCTTTAACCAACTGTAGTTTGTAGATTATGCTGTGAATACGTGTAAGAACTGGCCACAAGCAGATATTGATGTTAAATTAGAATTCAAATGTTGCAAAAGATTTTAACAATCTGTGCTATTCATTTGTGAATAGAATGCCCATTTGTTGCTCTTTCTTCTCACTATATTCTTATTTGCGCATTCCCTATACTGTACCTCATGTGCACTATTCTGCTGGATTTTCATAGCTTGGTTTCTACCGGGAGCATATTCGTATCTTTGTCATCGACGCATCATCATCATAAAACGAAATCGGTAATACTTAGTAATGGAGACAAAATCGGTAAATACTTATGGAGAGTAATTGGCGACATAGTAGCATTAGGGCACATCGCAAGCTTCCATGGACAAAATGTCCTTTAGATTATAATTTTAACAGGCAACTTCAGAGCGAACTCTGGAGCGCGAGATTTTCATCTGGCCTGACCAGTTGCACTTCAATCAATAAGCTGCTGCACCATGCACCTGTATATATAAAATAAAAATGAAGACAAATCTTACAGCTTACACATTGTTGACATAAAAATGTGGCAAGTGATCAACACACAGCAAGCTGGAAGATCTGAATGGAGCAGCAAAATGGAAAATCTGAATGGAGCAAGGCCTGGAGTTGCTTAGCTTCAACACAAGGCTAGTCGATTCTAAAAAACTGAAAGCGTGCCACTCAATTTGACCTGCATTTGACAAGAAAAGAAAATTGAAAATTGATCAGTAATTTAAGACGGAACATGTCAGTGTTGCCCCAGACAGTTCCAAATTTGAGGCTCTGAAAACCAGTGAGTAAGGCTATCGACTAAATAGTCGATATCTGATTTGTTCATAAAAGAAAACTCCTTAAAACAAAAGAAATGGGCTGCTCGTTAGTATAAGTCATAATAACCAGTATCTTGGATCATAATATATTTATGACTGTTTAACCAAGACAAGAACAAGTACAATACACCCAAATACAAAGATTAGAAGATTCTTCTTTGAAATTTCCAATTTTCAATTGAATAGCCGATTTCAGGGTAGATGAGATCATAGTGTGCGCACAATCGAGTATTAAACATAAATAATCTTACAAAGTAACCGGATTTAATCTATTATCATCAATAGTGAAGTTCGACCGGATCGATACAGCCATGACAACGATAATAAACTAAAACCAGCAAGCTTATAGATCTATCTATATTTGACAGTTTCATGGTGCAAGTTATATATGAAAGCACGCGCAATCGGCTAAAACAGCCGATTCCTAACATGGTAAACTAACAAAACACATATCTTAATCATAAATAAACTCGTTAATTAACAAAACTCCAATCTAAGGTTCCACCAGTGAGGTTTGAACGGATCAATGCAGCTATGGCAACAACTATAGATCAAATTTTGTTAACTATTGAATTCATCTATAATTAATTCGTGCCTTTAAGTGCATACCATGTATAGCCAAGATTAAAATAAAACAACCGATCTAGCAGAACTAATCATCAAATTTAAGATCTGCTCGTGATATAGCCAAAAGACAATCAATTAGTGTAATATGATGCCGATCTATCTCAATCTTAACTAGATAAATTGTGATATTATTATAACTAACAATAATAAGATCGATAATTGGATGAATTAACTAAAACAACAAGACAGGCCTTACTAATCTTAATTAACTCGATAACTGGTGATATTGCATTAAACAAAAGATTATTTTATACAAGATCAATATCTGTGATCAATATCAAAAATTCACAAGAGGTCAAACAGCTAATGCAGCCTTGTGATTCAAGATACAAATAGATAACTAATTTATATTACAATTCATAAGAGATCAATTCGTTGATGCAGCCTTACAAGTAGTAACATAAATTGTGACGGTACTCACAAGCAAGCCAGAGGTCGATCAGTCGATGTAGCCCTGTTTGCTGAAGAACTCGTCGAGATCTACAGTACTCCTACTCCTAATGTGATGGAGAAAGGCGAAAAGATTGTATTGGTTTTGTTCGTGTCCTTTGTAACACCCAAATTTTAGAGATAACAAATTTTGGATAATTTAGATAATAAATAATGGCCAATTTAAAATAATAATAAAATAAATTTTGTGTTGCATTCATGCTGTTGCATATATTTTTATTGTGTGGTGTGGATTTGTTTTATTTTATTTTATTTTGGATTAGAATGTATTTTAAATACTTTTGAAAACAAGTAAATAAAAAAAAACAAAGGAAAGAAGAAGGGGCTTACCTGCTGTGGCGGCCTGGAAGCCACCGACCGGCCCGTTCGGCCGAGCCAGTCGGCCCAGTTCGCGCGGCCTAAGTCGGCCCAATCCATGCGGCCTCAGTCGGCCCAGTGACGCAGGCCCGCAGCAGCCGCCTTCCTCTCTCTTGAGCCGCTGACCAATGGACCCCACCTGTCGGTTTTCTCCTACCTCCAGACGTGACCGAGCCGGACTCGAGTATCCTAACCACCGAATCCCACCACCGCCTTACCCGGGATATCCTACCCGTAAACGACGATTTGAGGCTATAAAAGGGTAGCCGGGTACCTCTAGTTTCCGTTTTTCAACTAAAAAGCTAGGGTTGCCACGGGATTTAGAGCTTTAGGGTTGAAGCTTGGCCGGCGGGTTTTGGTGGGCGCGGTTGAGACCTTCGGGAGGAATCGGGGCCGATTTCTTTACTTGGGTGAGTTTATTTTCTTCTCCTCTTGCTTTCCACGCTTTCAATTGGTGTTTTGGTGAGGTGAATTGAGGTATTGGAGCTCACCGACGAGTCGGTCATGGAGCCGCCGCCCCCTTGTTGCCGCGTGTTGTGTTCGGGTGACTGTAGTTAGGCTTTACCGGGTAGATGAGATCGCGTGGAGCTTCTCTTTCGTTTGGACCAAGTCGCGGGTTGTTTGGTGGTCGGGAACGACGTGGCCGACGGACTCCGGCGAGGCGGCCATGGCGGGCATGGCGGCCGGTGGCCGGACTTGGAGATGGAGGCCGGACTGGTTACTGTAGTGTTGCAGATGAACCCGAGCCGTCCGATTTGAGATCAAAGGTCGAGATTAGAAGATACCCCTTCGCGGGCAATCTTTCTAAAGAGCCCCTGTATTTTCTGGGAATTAACCCGCGGTCCCAAGGCGTAAAGCTGAAATTACGTTTTTGTATTTTGAAAGCGTATTTTCTTCCGGTTTATTCAAAAATACGTTTTCAGGAAATTACAGATTTGCCACTAGAACTGTTTTGGCCATAAAAACTTCGTTTTAACTCCGATTTGATCCGTTCAAATTGCGTTAGGTTCGTATTTGCGAACTCTACATGTTAGTGTAGTTTTACAGTTAGTTTTGATAATTTATTTTTCGAGTTTATAATTAAGTATTTATTTATCTATAGGAAATCTTAGAAAATTCATAACTTTCACGTTTTAACTCCGATTTTGGTGATCTTTGCGTCTGTGTGATCGTAGAAACGTGTAGAAGAGTTTTATAAACTTTTATTACTGTTTTGTTACTGTTGGTGTACTGTTCTAATTATATTTATTTGTTTGCTTCGTGTATGTTTGATTGGATGCATGTATGTTGTTGATTGATGATCGAGTATAGAAGGTGAGCAGTATTTGGACGATTCGGAGTATTACTTTGAGCCAAGTCAGCAGTATTATTTGGAGAGCTTTGATCAAGGCAAGTATAACACAGGACTATCCTTGTTACCTATTCATTGAATTATTATACATATGCATGTGCTTACCTTGACAACCTTAGAGATTATAACTTAGTGATTGTTATCTTGATTCCTTGTCAACCTTGGGAATGCATATGGGTAGCTATGGCTAGTGCTTAAACTAAGAACAATGATCTTGCAATATGATTAATGGATCAAGCAATCAATCTTTAAGATGGTTTAATTTTTGTTAAAAGGGGGCTAGAGCCTGTGTGTTGTTTTTGGTGCTCTAGTTACTCTCCGTAAGGACTTATCTGTACGTGATCATCCGGGATAGACAGTACAGCTGTGAGGGCTATATGGCTCTGGCTTTAGTTGTTCAAGAGACCTTTTCTAGCTTGTTAGTGGTTACCTTAAATGGCGTAAGAATGGCTTGCCACGTTGGGTGTAGTGCGATCATGACCTGGGGCGCACATGAGTACTTTATGCATCCTATTTTTGTCCTTAAAAATGGGTGTGACAGATTGGTATCAGAGCCGTGTTGACTGTAGGACGCAAGCCTAGTTAGAATGGTCGTTGATAGCATCCATACTTCACTTAATTCATGCTTCCTCTTTTCACCTTGTTAATTACTAAAGTTTTATGCTTCCTCTACTTTATTCTATTGCGAAAATACATTGATTCTATCTAATCTATGTCTAAATCTTGTAGATGCCTCCTCATCCCCGTCTGTCAGCTGCACAATATGTTGCCCGTTTCAAACCCCAGGAGCCAAAGGAGGAGGGTGATCAAGAGCTATCTGATGCTGAATCAAGAGTTGGTGATACACCTATGGAGGATGTAGTTATGGGGTGGACTACGAAGTTTCATATCATGGTTCCTAAGGCTGATGCTTTCTTCCATGATATGTTGACAAGAACCTTGGACAACTACTACTACGACTGGGAAGCTACTTTAGAGTATCGCAGTGCAGAGTATAGTCATCCATGGATGGATTCCTATTGGGAAACGGAGTTATGGGTCAAGAGAAGGGATCCTACCACAAAGGAGCCTAAGGTGGAGTCAAAGTTCATTACCCGAGTGAGCCGGGCAACTGTGGAGACAAGCATGGAGGATGTCGCTTTCAATGCATTTGTTTACTACCATGGGCTACGCTCGGACAAGACGCTAAAGGGTGCACTTCGGCACTTTCCTTGCTTCTTGCATGACAAGGGAATTTGGACCGTGCCACTTGCAGATGATTCCTCCTTGACTTTACAAGCTACGGTGGCATTAGCTCGTGAATTGGCTCTTCATGAGGTGGACCTGAAGGATGAGTTGCTGAAGGAAAAAGAACTTAAGGAGCAAGCTTATAAGGAAATTGACCAATTAAGGGCGGAGTTAGGTCGTCCTAAGATTTATGAGAAGCTTAATTAGGAAATAGGAAAAATCCCTATGTAATAAGAACGATAGTAGTTGCGAGTTAATTTCGAGTTTGGATTGTTTTAAGAGTCAGTTTGTGGTGTGAACAATTGTGTGATTGATGGATTGTTATTATGATAATGTGTGATTTGGATCTTTGTAATGTGTGCTGGAGTTTTGTAGACATGCCTACAAATTCCATGGTTAAGAATATTAAGTTTGATCAAGATATATTAGTGAATATGAGGTTAACTTAGTTCTGTCCTTTGCTGATTTTTGGATCAGTCTGGGATGTTTTGGAAATAACTTAAAATCCGTTCATGGGAAATTTAAGAAATTTTACTGGGAATAATTAGACTTCTATATCTTTCCAATCCCACAAGAATCACCTTAATATCTATTATGAGTTAAGAGATATACCTGTTTCAAGTTGGAGTTACTGCACAGTCTGGAATTCATGAACAGTTTCTGTTAAGTTCAGTTTTTGACCAATTTATTGACAGAATCAGAAAAAGTGTTGTGAATACGAGTTGTAGGTAATTTTATAAGCTTTCCAACCATGTAAAGATCATCTGATTTGGACGTCTGTAGCTCGAGATATGACAGTTTTACTGAGTTGCTGAAATTGGAGTTTGCCCAGAAAATCAGATTTTGTTTATCTATTGTATACATCATCTTGGATCGTACTGAATTTTATCTTCTGTGTTTTGGAAACAGATGTCAGGCAGAGGTCGTGGCAGAGGTCGCGGGGGTGTTAATCCACCCATTACTATGGAGGAACTCATGCAAACTCAGAATCAGCTGATGCAGATGTTTATGCAGCATATGCAGAACAATCCCCCTGTTGGAGGACCACCACCTGTTCAAGTAAGGGATAAGCGTGGAGAATTTTTGAAGGGACGCCCTCCAGTATTTTCTCATGCCGCTGATCCTTTAGAAGCAGATGATTGGGTGAGGGCAGTGGAGAAACAGCTGAATATAGCCCAATGCAATGATATGGAGAAGGTGTTGTATGCTTCTGGTCAGTTACAAGGGACAGCTCAGACTTGGTGGGAGTCGTACCAGGCTGCACGCCCTGACAATGCTCCTCCTATCACTTGGAATGAGTTTGTTAGAGATTTTCAAGCTCGTCATATTCCTGAAGGTATAATTGAGCTGAAGCAGGAAGAATTCAGAAACCTTAGGATGGGACAGATGAGCGTGAGTGAATATCATGACAGGTTCACCCAGTTGGCTCGCTATGCTCCCAATGAAGTTAGGGAAGATGCAGACAGGCAGCGTCTTTTCTTGAAGGGAATTTATTATGATCTTCGCTTGCAACTGAAGGGGAATAGCTATGCTAGTTTTCAAGAGCTGGTGAACAAAGCTATTGTGCTTGATAATGAGCGTAGGGAGATGGATAGAAAAAGAAAGATGAAGGTGCAAGGCTCAGGAAGCAACAACCGTCAACGCACAAATTCTCAGCATGGCTTTCATCAGAAGTTTCAGGGACCGGTTAGCCAGTGGAATCGCAATTCAAATCAGAGGTGGTCCCAAAATTGGCAAAACAATCAGTCGCAACAGCGTTCATCATATCCACAGCGTCAACAGTATCAGCAGACTGGGCAACAGACTCCTCGCACTGGAAATCCCAATGTTACCCCCATGAAGAATAGTACTCCCAGCACTCCTATTAGATGTTTTGTCTGTGGTAAAGAGGGCCATTTGTCTTATAATTGTCCTGAGAAGCAGAACCAACAGACTCCTCAGAGCCAGAAGGGCAACCAGAGGCAATCGGGTACTGGAAGGGTGAATCACGTGTCTTCTGATACAGCTCATGATGCACCAGAAGTTATGATTGGTACGTTCAATGTACATTCCACTCCCGCAACTGTTCTTTTTGACTCTGGAGCATCTCATACATTCATATCCAATATTTTTGTTAAAATGCATAGTATACCCATGCTAGCTATGAAAGAACCTCTCTTAGTAAATTCACCTGGAGGTACCATGCAAACCAGTAATCGTTGTCTTCCAATTAGTATGGTATTAAGGGGGGTAGAGTTTAAGATAACTCCTATAGTGTTGCGAACATCTGGGATTGATGTGATATTGGGTATGGACTGGATGAAGCAAAATCAGGCAGAGATTCAGTGCCAGCAGAAAGTGGTAGTTGTGACTGCGCCTAATGGAGATAAAATCAATGTGGATGTAGCAATGCAGAAGCAACCAACCGCGGTGGTGAATCAGATTGAAGATACTATTAAGGAGAATTCAGTGATTGAGGAATTTCCGGATGTCTTCCCTGATGAATTGCCAGGTATGCCACCTGACCGAGACATTGAATTTCTTATTGAATTATTACCTGGAACTGCACCTATAGCCAAACGACCATATAGGATGGGAGTAGATGAATTAGAAGAACTTAAGAAACAAATTAAAGAATTACAAGAAAAAGGTTTTATTCGACCTAGTTCATCACCTTGGGGAGCACCAGTCATTTTTGTTGATAAGAAAGATGGTGGTCAGAGGATGTGTGTTGATTATCGGTCTCTAAATGAAGTAACTATCAAGAATAAGTATCCTTTGCCCCAGATTGATGACTTGTTTGATCAGTTGAGAGGTGCTTGTGTGTTTTCTAAGATTGATTTACGTTCTGGTTATCATCAGCTGAAGATTCGAGCCTCTGATATTCCAAAGACAGCTTTTACTACAAGGTATGGATTGTATGAGTATACTGTTATGTCGTTTGGATTGACCAATGCACCTGCATACTTTATGTACATGATGAATAAGGTGTTCATGGAATATTTGGATAAGTTTGTGGTAGTATTTATCGATGATATACTGGTATTTTCCAAGACAGATGTAGAGCATGCTGAACATTTGAGGTTGGTATTGCAGAAGCTTAGAGAGCATAAACTGTATGCGAAGCGAAGTAAATGTGAGTTTTGGTTGAAGGAAGTTTCTTTTCTTGGTCATATTGTTTCTAATGGAGGTATATCGGTGGATCCAGGCAAGGTGAAGGATGTATTGAATTGGAAACCACCTACTGATGTTAGTGAGATTCGCAGTTTCTTGGGTTTAGCTGGATATTATAGACGGTTCATTGAAGGGTTTTCTAAACTTGCTAAACCTATGACATCTCTGTTAGAAAAGAATGCCAAATTTGTGTGGTCTGATAAATGTCAAGCTAGTTTTGAGGAGTTGAAGAAGAGGTTGACTACAGCGCCTGTTTTGGTTTTACCAGATTTGAGTAAGAAGTTTTCCATTTATTGTGATGCTTCTCGTCAAGGTTTGGGATGTGTTCTTATGCAAGAAGGCAAAGTTGTGGCTTATGCCTCTAGACAGTTGAGAAAGCATGAGTTGAATTATCCTACACATGATTTGGAGTTAGCAGCTGTTGTTCATGCATTAAAGATTTGGAGACATTATTTGATTGGACATAAGAGTGATATATACACTGATCATAAGAGTTTGAAGTATATTTTCACTCAGTCAGATCTGAATTTGAGGCAACGCAGATGGTTAGAGTTGATTAAGGATTATGATATTGAGATACACTTTCATCCTGGTAAGGCTAATGTAGTAGCTGATGCTCTTAGTAGGAAGAGTTATGCCAATGAGATAAGAACTTTGTCTTTGACTAGTGAGTTATGTGCTGAATTTGAATATTTGAACTTGGGAATTGTTACTAATACAATGGAATTAGTGATAGAGCCTACTTTAGAGCAAGAGATCTATAAGGGTCAATTGAAGGATGAGAAACTAAAGAAGATAGCGGAGGATATAGTGATTGGTAAGTCACCAGGCTTTAGAATGGATGATAATGGAATTTTGTGGTTTGGAAAGAGGCTGTGTGTACCTGAGGATCAAGCTATTAGACAGGCAATTCTTCGTGAAGCTCATGAGTCAGCTTATTCTATTCATCCTGGTAGTACTAAGATGTATTTGGATCTTAAACAGAAATATTGGTGGGTTGGATTAAAGCGAGATGTGGCTGAGTATGTGGCATTGTGTGATACTTGTCAGAGGGTGAAAGCAGAGCATCAGAGACCTGCTGGATTGTTGCAACCAATGAAAATCCCTGAATGGAAGTGGGAGGAAGTTGGTATGGACTTTATAGTGGGGTTACCGCGTACTCAGAGAGGTTATGATTCTATTTGGGTGATAGTGGATAGGTTGACTAAAGTTGCTCATTTTATACCAGTCCAGACTAAATATACGGGAGTACAATTAGCTACCTTGTATATGGAAAGAATAGTATGTTTGCATGGAGTACCAAAGAAGATTGTGTCTGATCGAGGTACGCAGTTTACATCGCACTTTTGGCAAGCTGTGCATGAATCTTTAGGAACTAAATTGAATTTTAGTACAGCATATCATCCACAGACAGATGGACAGACTGAAAGGACCAACCAGGTATTAGAGGATATGTTGAGGGCCTGTGCATTGCAATATGGAACTAGTTGGGATAAGAGTTTACCTTATGCAGAATTTTCTTACAATAATAGTTATCAACAGTCTTAAGATGGCACCGTTTGAAGCTTTGTATGGACGTAAGTGTAGAACTCCATTGTTTTGGGATCAGACAGGTGAATCTCAAGTGTTTGGTACAGATGTTCTTAGAAATGCAGAAGATCAAGTACGAGTGATTCGTGAGAATTTGAGAGTGGCACAGTCTCGTCAGAAGAGTTATGCTGATAATAGGAGAAGAGATCTATTTTTTGAAGTAGATGATTATGTTTATTTGAAGGTGTCACCTATGAGAAGTGTGAAGAGATTTAACATGAAAGGTAAACTAGCACCAAGGTATGTTGGACCATTTAAAGTTATTGCTAGACGTGGGGAAGTTGCTTACCAATTAGAGTTGCCTGAGAATTTATCTGGGGTGCATGATGTGTTTCATGTTTCACAACTTAAGAAGTGTTTGCGGGTGCCTGAGGAGCAGATACCTTTGGAAGAGTTGACTGTTAAGGAGGATCTTACATATGAAGAGTTTCCAATTAAGATTTTAGAGACTGCTGAGAGGGTTACTCGAAGTCGGATTATTAAGATGTGTAAAGTACAGTGGAATCGGTATTTAGAGGCAGAGGCAACTTGGGAAAGAGAGGATGAATTGAGGAAATCATATCCGCAGTTGTTTGAGTAAGCAGTCCAATCTCGAGGACGAGATTCTTTTAAGGGGGGTAGAATTTGTAACACCCAAATTTTAGAGATAACAAATTTTGGATAATTTAGATAATAAATAATGGCCAATTTAAAATAATAATAAAATAAATTTTATGTTGCATTCATGCTGTTGCATATATTTTTATTGTGTGGTGTGGATTTGTTTTA
Source organism: Saccharum spontaneum (assembly GCA_022457205.1). NCBI lineage: Eukaryota > Viridiplantae > Streptophyta > Magnoliopsida > Poales > Poaceae > Saccharum > Saccharum spontaneum. The sequence continues at coordinate 23,884,277 of CM039582.1, read as the reverse complement.
TTTTATTTTATTTTGGATTAGAATGTATTTTAAATACTTTTGAAAACAAGTAAATAAAAAAAACAAAGGAAAGAAGAAGGGGCTTACCTGCTATGGCGGCCTGGAAGCCACCGACCGGCCCGTTCGGCCGAGCCAGTCGGCCCAGTTCGCGCGGCCTAAGTCGGCCCAATCCATGCGGCCTCAGTCGGCCCAGTGACGCAGGCCCGCAGCAGCCGCCTTCCTCTCTCTTGAGCCGCTGACCAATGGACCCCACCTGTCGGTTTTCTCCTACCTCCAGACGTGACCGAGCCGGACTCGAGTATCCTAACCACCGAATCCCACCACCGCCTTACCCGGGATATCCTACCCGTAAACGACGATTTGAGGCTATAAAAGGGTAGCCGGGTATCTCTAGTTTCCGTTTTTCAACTAAAAAGCTAGGGTTGCCACGGGATTTAGAGCTTTAGGGTTGAAGCTTGGCCGGCGGGTTTTGGTGGGCGCGGTTGAGACCTTCGGGAGGAATCGGGGCCGATTTCTTTACTTGGGTGAGTTTATTTTCTTCTCCTCTTGCTTTCCACGCTTTCAATTGGTGTTTTGGTGAGGTGAATTGAGGTATTGGAGCTCACCGACGAGTCGGTCATGGAGCCGCCGCCCCCTTGTTGCCGCGTGTTGTGTTCGGGTGACTGTAGTTAGGCTTTACCGGGTAGATGAGATCGCGTGGAGCTTCTCTTTCGTTTGGACCAAGTCGCGGGTTGTTTGGTGGTCGGGAACGACGTGGCCGACGGACTCCGGCGAGGCGGCCATGGCGGGCATGGCGGCCGGTGGCCGGACTTGGAGATGGAGGCCGGACTGGTTACTGTAGTGTTGCAGATGAACCCGAGCCGTCCGATTTGAGATCAAAGGTCGAGATTAGAAGATACCCCTTCGCGGGCAATCTTTCTAAAGAGCCCCTGTATTTTCTGGGAATTAACCCGCGGTCCCAAGGCGTAAAGCTGAAATTACGTTTTTGTATTTTGAAAGCGTATTTTCTTCCGGTTTATTCAAAAATACGTTTTCAGGAAATTACAGATTTGCCACTAGAACTGTTTTGGCCATAAAAACTTCGTTTTAACTCCGATTTGATCCGTTCAAATTGCGTTAGGTTCGTATTTGCGAACTCTACATGTTAGTGTAGTTTTACAGTTAGTTTTGATAATTTATTTTTCGATTTTATAATTAAGTATTTATTTATCTATAGGAAATCTTAGAAAATTCATAACTTTCACGTTTTAACTCCGATTTTGGTGATCTTTGCGTCTGTGTGATCGTAGAAACGTGTAGAAGAGTTTTATAAACTTTTATTACTGTTTTGTTACTGTTGGTGTACTGTTCTAATTATATTTATTTGTTTGCTTCGTGTATGTTTGATTGGATGCATGTATGTTGTTGATTGATGATCGAGTATAGAAGGTGAGCAGTATTTGGACGATTCGGAGTATTACTTTGAGCCAAGTCAGCAGTATTATTTGGAGAGCTTTGATCAAGGCAAGTATAACACAGGACTATCCTTGTTACCTATTCATTGAATTATTATACATATGCATGTGCTTACCTTGACAACCTTAGAGATTATAACTTAGTGATTGTTATCTTGATTCCTTGTCAACCTTGGGAATGCATATGGGTAGCTATGGCTAGTGCTTAAACTAAGAACAATGATCTTGCAATATGATTAATGGATCAAGCAATCAATCTTTAAGATGGTTTAATTTTTGTTAAAAGGGGCTAGAGCCTGTGTGTTGTTTTTGGTGCTCTAGTTACTCTCCGTAAGGACTTATCTGTACGTGATCATCCGGGATAGACAGTACAGCTGTGAGGGCTATATGGCTCTGGCTTTAGTTGTTCAAGAGACCTTTTCTAGCTTGTTAGTGGTTACCTTAAATGGCGTAAGAATGGCTTGCCACGTTGGGTGTAGTGCGAGCCCCTGGCCTAGTGTGTATAGGCTGCGGTTGTTGTGCCACAGGGAAGGGGGGTTCTACATCTGCCTGCCGAGTGAATCTAATGGCCCTAACTTGTTAGACGAACTCTTGAGTGGCTTTATATGGTTTTTGGGTGTTTGGGCTTGATCTCCCCACTCATTTGGAAATCATGACTCACAGTGAAAGTGTACACCTCTGCGCAGAGTTAAAAACTGGTATACTAGCCGTGCTCACGGATACGAGCGGCCTTGGAACATCTACAGATAGATGATCACCATTGTTATACTATGTTTAATTATTGTTGATTAATATTATGCTCTTGTTAATGTTATTCGTTATCATTATTGCAATTGATCATTGGTTCTTTAATGGGAAGTGGTTTATCTTGATGCTACTCAAATGAAAGTTATAAGATTAAAAGCTAACTGCAGTTAAACAGTGTCTAGCCATTTGAGCCTCATGAACCCTGTGTTATATTTGTTGAGTTCGACATGGACTCACTCTTGCTATCTCCACCATAACAGATGAAGATTATGATGAAGATTATCGTAATGAGTACTAGTCTTGGTGTCAACCAGTCAACCGTGTCCCTGTGTGGAGTTTCCGCTGGAGATTATTATTAGATATTACTATTTATCGTTCAAGACTATGTCTTAAGTATTTATTCGCTATGTAATAAGCACTGTGATGATACTATGTAATTTGTCTGCTTATGTGTGCGATCATGACCTGGGGCGCACATGAGTACTTTATGCATCCTATTTTTGTCCTTAAAAATGGGTGTGACATCCTTGTACAATAACTAGGGTCTAATATTTATAGCCGGAGCCTAAACATGAATCCTACTCAAATACGACTCATTACAATTCTTGGAATAAAAGAAAATTTCCTAACTTAATAATAACTTGGACCCTAATTTTTCTCTTTTTGTAGAGTCCGACATATTTTCTCTGACGCCATTCAAACATAGTCCATTGATGTCGTCTGCTGACGTCATAAAATAGCCGATTCTGATATCGCATCCAAATTAGCTGATATCGATTCACATCTAATCGATTCCTTGATGACGCAATCTTGGAAGTTTCGAGTTCCCGCGTTCTTCTTTCCAAATTTTGTTGTAAACACATATCCCCCAATTTTGGGATAAAAAGTGATTTTATTCCAAAAGTTTATTCATCTGCTCACCGTGTTGCAACTGCTCGTTCTGAAGTAGACGCGTGGCTCCTGATTTCTCGGGCCAAATTCTATATAACACCCCAACAGTATCATTTCTAGCTTGCTCAGCCTGCTTACTTTCCCCTTTTCTTCCTCAAACAAACCTCAACAGTCAAAGCCGCCGCCACCGAAACTTTAACCCTAACAGGACTCCTGTCGTTACAGCTCAATACAATCTTCTTCAATCTCACTTGGATTCAGATCCACTTCGGCTTCAATGGCAACTAGCGACCATGTTCCTCAGGTATGCCTTCATACTTCAATTCTTTAAGCATTAGCTGTTACCCTGCAGTTCCCTTTTTTCTTAAATTTATCCCATCTGGTTTCTAGGAAATGAGGAATGAAATTTTGATTAGATCGGCTGTTGTACCCCATGCCTATTATCTTGGACCTATGGGCGACCCTGATCCATCTGATTTCATTAATCAGGAGACCAACCAAATCCCCTTCAAACAATCCGTAATAGACGTGTCCTCTTAGAACTCTAAAACTCCTTTTAGGAACTGGCCTAAGATGCCCAAAGGATGGAGAGACTGGTTTCGTAGGGTATCAGAGAGAAAGGCCGAAGATCGGGATCTTTCTGATTTAAATCAGTGTCTGACACTTTCACTGTCTGGAATGGAAAGAAATGAGCCACTTCTGATTTCTGCATCTTATTCTTGGTCCAATGCTCTGAACGCTTTCATTTTCGGTCATGGTCCAATGACTATTACCCTGGTCGATATTCACATGTTAACCGACCTTAGGATAACAGGATCAATGAAGCCTTATGAAATTTTGAGTGCTGGAAGCAAAAGATTAGCCAAGATATCAGACTACACAGGATGGGCAAGCTACATACTGAATCATATTGGTGAGGATGACTCCATTGTTGATGATAGAGAATATGTAGCTTTCTTGAATATGTGGTTAGAAAGATTTATCTTTTGTGGGTCATCTTGTGGTCCAACTTACAATCACAAGTATCTAGCAGAACGTCTAGCAGCCCGTAATGAAATCCCCCTTGGGGAATACTTACTGGGATCTGCTTATCATTTGATGCACCAAGTAACTGCTCAATTGTTGAAAGGTGAACCGGTGCATACCATCAATGGCCCTTGGTGGTTGATACAACTATGGATGAATTTATATATGCACAAGATTGTAAGGCCTGATCTCAGGAATTTGAGCTTCCCCTCTTCTAATTTTGCTGAAGGAGAAGAGGGAATAACTCGCCAGTGCATGAATTATGGTGAAGCTGCATCAGCTATATCGATTGCTGTTGACATAGGACACCTCTTCAAGAAACTTTATAGAGGATTCGATGCAGATATCTTGACCTGGCTTCCTTATGATGAAGATGAAGACAATGAGTTGGTTCTGCCAGTCAAATTTTGATTTGAGTCAAGATGTTCAGATGAAATAGCTGCTGCAATTTTCAATTGCATTATCAAACCCTGCGTACTGCCAGCTGAATTTCGTCATGGTCATGGAAAAATGGCCACTGGGGCTTTTCTCCCAGATAATCTCCCAACTTCTGAATTTTATAACCCTTCTTTTGTGGCCTGTCAATTCGGCCTTGCTCAACTGTCTCCTCAGCTATTTTTTATAAACACTTTGAAACCAAGAGAAGGCATTAATGAACCAATGAAGGCTCTTAGAATTTTCTAGCTGGGATCAGATCTTCCTTTATTTTGTCTGCATGATTGGACAAGAGCTATTTTCTCCTCAAATCTATTTGATTCCTGGTGGCAAGAATGACATTCTCATCTCTTCTGCAATCCAGTTCATCCCAACTACTTAGCCCTAGATGAGGATTTCACTTCTGACAGTGAGGTAATTCACTACATCTTTCTTTCAGATAGATTATTTAATGAACTCTTCTGTCAACTCGTCCAACAAATTTTGCAGGATCCTGAATCTATTCCTCCAAGTGTAGACAGAAAAAGGCATCCCATAGAGTATTATCCCCCATGTCTAGTCTCAAGAATGGGATCAACTGCACCTACTCTGAAGATGATGAAAACCCCAGCCACTCAAGTAATTCTCACATACCAGTCTTCAAAACGCAAGGCAGCTAGAGGTGTAAGCCAGAAAACTACCACTAGAAAAAGACCTTGCAGAGTAAAATCACCAGTTGCTTAGGTAAATTAACTCATTTTTTTAATCTTCCGAGTCAATACTCGACTTTTAATTCAATTCTTCCTTGCAGCCATTGACTATTGAAGCACAATCTACCTTAGGGGCAAACCTGCTGTCTCAGGCATTTGGATCAACATATGCTAATACCTCATCGGATATTCCCCCAAAGGAGCCGATTACAACTGAATCAACTGATGCTTCTGACAGACTCAGAACAACAGAAAATGAGAACCTTTCTAACTCACCACCTGACATTACCGAGGTATTTCCTTAATCTTTTAACCTCATATAATTCTCATTTTCTTGATTATTTTCTTTCATTAGACACCTCCCAGGGAAACATTTTCACACGAGCAAGGACCTACCAATTCACAAACTCCTCAGGTAACATAGTTTTCCCTTTTATCTTTTATAGGAACTTAAGAATAACTCTTACTTCACTGTTTTTGTTATTTTAGCCAATCACTACTCCAGTTGAAGATGACTCTGTTGATAATGAGATCCAGACTGTCATTTCTCCAGCTCAGCAAATCGTTGATGGTAAGAAATTCACATGCTCATTCTCATCTTTTATAGCAACTGTAATCTGAAAACCCCCTAATGCCTGCAGATACTGACATTGAGAGTCTAGAGCCGATCCAACCAAGTGTTGAAAATGATGTTGGCACATTATCGGCTGTTCCTTCTCCTCAGCCAGAGCCTCATTCAGAAAAAGTACTTGGTTTTTATTATTCATCAGATCACTTTTCAAAATTGTTTGCCTCTTCTAAGAAAATTCCCCTTTTTATACATATATATAGGCACTTGTCGATGCGGGACCCATGTGGTACCTCGCAAGGAAGGGAGAAGATCACTAGGATTCCTCTCATGTAATTCTAGTAGTATTGCTTCTTTGTAATCCTACTAGGACTTCGTTATTGTAACCGACTAGAATTCTTGTCTCTTGGACTATATAAAGGTGGGGAGAGCTCCTTCGATGAAGACATGAGACAATAGGAATAGATCTCATGGTCTAAACCCTGTAAAGGGACGATATAACACAATCAATCCAACACAACAGGTTAACGCTGACTAGACGTAAAGGCTATTACTCGATTACGATCGAGGGCCCGAACCAGTATAAATCGACTGTCTCTGCGTTCACCGTCGAGTTCTAGTCTACGCCGAAGCCCGAACAACTGTCCCGGGTACCCCGTGGCAGGCTATCGGTGGTCAAACACCGACAGCTAGTGCGTCAGGTAGGGACTTTCGGCGCAATTGCGATCAGAGCTTGACGGACCTCAAGATCATCTGGGCGTTCTCTATGATGGCCCGTGCATCCAACCACTTCGCCAGGCTGCCATTGAGGAAGCACTCAACATCAACATCACATTTTCGATGGGATCAATCTACGAATTAAGTCTGGATCGGATCAGAAGGTTGATTTTTTCTGTCTCGGCAAGTTACGGAGTCGGAGCCGGCGTTGAAGACTACAAAAACTACCGTGTTATAGAGATACACTGAATCGGTCCCAGTGCTATCGCTACATCAAGGCGGAGAAGGAAAATTTATGCTGCTACACGTGGTTAAGGCATTGAAGCAGAGCTGAGTGCGGCTCCAAATTCCAATCCGTCTTTTTGTTATCCTCCGAGATCGATTTGCTGGACACACGGATCAAGTCACACGAATGGCACAGGACAAGTTCAACTTGGATGTGCTGACCTCATCCATCTCGGCTTCGTGATATTCGACGCGAAGGCGCTGTTATACAGCTTGGACGAAACACAGTCATTGGTTTTAATCACTACATGCATCAAGAGGAGATGGCGTACGAGCTGACTAATTGGGCCGGCTGGCAAGGAATCCACACACCATAAAAGCTAAATATGGAACATGCACACCAACGCACGAAGCATGCTGACAAGCCGCAAGCTGCCGCCGAGTTGTCCAAGTACCTGGCGAGCCCTGGACAAGCCACCTGACTACATCAAGCCACACGCAACCGAGCTGACAAGCTGTCCAGGCTGTTCAAGTAGCCGGCAAACCGCGAACGAGTTGTTCGACTGCATCGAAGTACTCGGATACGACAACTCGACGGCTACTTTGACTACTCGGACCCAATGCACTAATCAAGGATGGGATTCGAGTGCTCGACGTACCAATGATCGACTACTCGGCTGCGTGTCCGACTGCTCAGCCACGGTGATCGACCACTCGGCTATGATGTTAGACTACTCGGACTTGACAACTAGGCTGATGCCCAAAACACGAGGATCGCGCGCTGATTCTTCCACACCGCCGTCAATCAAGGACCAGAGTTGGACCATGTCGCTGGATGAAGCAACGCCTCTGCATGCTGCTTTTCTCAACCACTATGTCGACGGGTGAGGCATGCTCTCTGCGCAGCCTTACTCGACTACTGCTGCACAAGGAGAAATTTTTTCACCTCCACGGCTTAGTTAACACTAAGCTCGGGCGCTCGACTATTGTCAAAACTTAGTTGGTTTCACTCCAACTACTCTTGTGAAGCTAAAATTCTTGAAAGGAAAATTCACCTGCCGGCTTACTACGTTTCAGCGACATTACATGCCACATGTGCTATCAAGCTGCTCCATACTGTTCGGATCAGGGTGCCGATCTTGGACAGTACGTCAGGGGCCTTGATAGGTACATGACAGTTAACTATTTGTAAGCTATCGAGGATGTGCAGATAATTACGGAGAATCCTGCTCGGTGATCAGCGTACTCGAGGGCTACTCGTTATCGAGTACAACACATCGCCGTGTATTACACGGTACTTGATGCTGAGCACATCGACACGAAGAAGGAATCCAAAAGTGACAAATGGGTCCTGGTGGATAGTCTGACTCCAAGTCAGATAAGCAGTTCAATAATCTGACAACAAAATGGATATGCTGGTGGCCGGACGTTTTTCTCCGATAACTATAGCAAGCAATCAGAGAGGTATATTCGGCCATGCAAGAAAATTAAATAATCAAGGATATTACGGCTTGCATAGTACATATACACACTACAAAGAAAATATACATTCCAAGCACGGGCCATTGAGTTCAACTCCGAGCAGCAGCTGTCTGAACCATGACTTACTTGGAGACTTCATGATTTTACTTGGGGGACTCAGATCCAAGCATGGATGGCCAATATTCAGCTACTTTTAAAGCTCACCAGCAGACGCAAGTATTCATCGATTATATCAAAGAGCTCGGATCAGACAGGGAAAGATCGCTCCTGGTGTGTTCATCAAACAACCCGGTGTGATAACCCCTGAACTGCTAGCTCTAACCACTCAGATCCTGGTCGTCGCTCCAGCTTAGATCGGTTAAGGGAAGGTCGCTCCTAGTGTGTTTATCAAACTACCCGGTGCGATAACCCCTGAACTCCCAACTCCAGCCACTCAGATCCTGGTCATCGCTCTAGCTCAGATCAGATAGGGGAAGGTCGCTCCCGGTGTGTTCATCAAACAACCTGGTGCGATAACCCCTGAACTCCCAGCTCTAACCACTCAGATCCTGGTCGACGCTCCAGCTCGGATCAGATAGGGGAAGGTCGTTCCTGGTGTGTTCGTCAAACAACCTGGTGCGATAACCCCTGAACTCCTAGCTTCAACCACTCAGATCCTAGTCGTCGCTCCAGCTCGGATCGAACAGGGGAAGGTCGCTCCCGGTGTGTTCATCAAACAACCTAGTGCGATAACCCCTGAACTCTTAGCTCCAGCCACTCAGATCCTGGTCGTAGCTTCAGCTCGGATCGGACAGGGGAAGGTCACTCCTGGTGTGTTCATCAAACAACCCGGTGCGATAACCCCTGAACTCCCAGCTCCAACCACTCAGATCCTGTCGTCACTCCAGCTCAAATCGGACAGGGGAAGGTTGCACCCGGTGTGTTCGTCAAACAACCCGGTGCGATAACCCCTGAACTTCTAGCTCCAACAGCTCAGATCCTGGTCGTCGCTCCAGCTCGGATCAGACAGGGAAAGGTCGCACCCAGTATGTTCATAGAGAAGTTGTCAGCTCCAAACAACCTGGTGCGATAACCCCTAAACTCCTAGCTCCTACCAACCAAAGTCTTGGTCATCGCCCCTGGTTCCGAGCACCTCGGCGCACTTGTCTGTGACGGGTTCCGAGTACCTCGATGCACCAGTCGAGACGGTTTCCGAGTGCTTGATGGGTTCAAGTACTAGAAGGCTCAGCGAACGAAGACATATGATCCTACAAGCCAATGGAAAATATTCAGAATATTAATGCAAGTTGCATACAAGGACGCACCCAGTACAAGAACCCGAACACAAGGCAACAACACTACACGGCGGCATCCATGCAGAACAAGCGAGAAGACCATGCAGCCGCACAAGCTATTTATGGAAATCAATGTTGAAGCTTCCACATATCCAGCAGTGCTGAGTCCACCTCGACAACTAAGTCCTACTCCAACACGAACTAGCAGCATACAAGAGGACGCATACTTATACATGAATACAAGGCATGAACGTACTGCCAACTCATGAAAACCAGCAAGATGATGCAAGCAAGCTAGCAATCAAAGCTATTTGCATGCACTTATGCACATACGAGCAGTTGCCAAGCACCGCCAAGCTCAAACTATCGGATGGTGCCGAGTACTCCTCAATTCTGAGCACTGTCCAACCCAACTACTACAGCAAGCTTTGGAGACAATTTTGAGATGATAATCGTCTTAAGCCTGGGGGATTTCTACCAATCACCCAAGTCTTTTCAGGCTTGGATGAGAGTAAGAAGGCTAATAAGCCAACACTCGACCTATCCTGGATTGTTTTCACGGCCTGGATGAGAGCCAGAAGGAGCTCGCCCTATCCCGAGTTGTTTTCACAACCCGGATAAGAGCAAAAGAGCTAAAAAGATGCTTGACCTCACCTATCCCAAGTCTTTTCAGGCTTGGATGAGAGTAAGAAGGCTGATAAACCAACACTCGACCTATCCCGGGTTGTTTTCACAACCCGGATGAGAGCCAGATAGCACTCGCCCTATCCCAGAGTTATTCAACCCGGATGAGAGCAAAAGAGTTGAAAAGATGCTTGAGCTCACCATCCCAAGTCTTTTCAGGCTTGGATGAGAGTAAGAAGGCTGATAAGCCAATACTCGACCTATCCTGAGTTGTTTTCACGGCCTGGATGAGAGCCAGATAGCGCTCGCCCTATCCCGGAGTTGTTCAACTCAGATGAGAGCAAAAGAGCTGAAAAGATGCTTGAGCTCGCCTATCCCAAGTCTTTTCAGGCTTGGATGAGACTAAGAAGGCTGATAAGCCAACACTCGACCTATCCTGGGTTATTTTCACGGCCTGGATGAGAGCCAGAAGAAGCTCGCTCTATCCCAAGTTATTTTCACAACTCGGATGAGAGCAAAAGAGCTGAAAAGATGCTTGAGCTCGCCTATCCCAAGTCTTTTCAGGCTTGGATGAGAGTAAGAAGGCTGATAAGCCAACACTCGACCTATCCCAGGTTGTTTTCACAAACCAGATGAGAGCCAGATAGCGCTCACCCTATCCCAGAGTTATTCAACCCGGATGAGAGCAAAAGAGCTGAAAAGATGCTTAACCTCGCCCTATCCTGGATTGTTTTTACGACCTGGATGAGAGCCAGAAGGAGCTCTCCCTATCTTGAGTTATTTTCACAACCCGGATGAGAGCAAAAGAGCTGAAAAGATGCTTGAGCTCGCCTATCTCGAGGCTTTTTAGGCTTGGATGAGAGTAAGAAGGCTGATAAGCCAACACTTGACCTATCTCGGGTTGTTTTCACAAACCGGATGAGAGCCAGATAGCGCTCGCTCTATCATAGAGTTATTCAACCCGGATGAGAGCAAAAGAGCTGAAAAGATGCTTGAGCTCGTCCTATCCCAAACCTTTTCAGGCTTGGATGAGAGTAAGAAGGCTCACAAGCCAACACTCAACCTATCCCGAGTTGTTTTCATGACGCAGATCAGAGCCAGATAGTGCTCGCCCTATCTCGGAGTTGTTCAACCCGAATAAGAGCAAAAGAGCTTAAAAGAAGCTTGAGCTTGCCCTATCCCAAGCCTTTTCAGGCTTGGATGAGAGTTCTCCAACAGGAAAAAGAAGAAAGTAAGAAAGAGAAGCAAAAGAAGCCGGCTGACCAGAAAACAGGAAGTAGTAAAGGAAAAGCTACCACATGTGAAGACATAGTACTCGAGGACAGTATATCCAAAGGAATATGCCAATAGCATTTAACCAACTCAATGGCCAACTACCACCTACCACTCACAGAAAAGAAGGTTACTTGAGAATATGACAAAAGATCCTATATCCGAGTTCTTCTCGAATAAAAAGAACCCGGACATATGCTCGGGGGCTGTAGGGTATATATCCTCAGATGAGATTTTTAGTTTTTCCAATGATAAAAATTCAAGACCCTTCAACTTTTTGTTCCAAATAGCAAGAGGCTTGGGGGCTACACTCACTCCAAAGATTTCTTCAAGACAGAACCACTTTAAGGCTTCACTTTGAAAGAACCCGGACCAAGCTTGATTCGCCAGGCAAAGTCGGAGAAACAAGGAGGTCTTCAAGTTCAACCATGAAATGCTCGAGGGTTTGTCGATGCAGAACCTATGGGGTACCCCGCAAGGAAGGGAGAAGATCTAGTTTGACTAGGATTCCTTCCATGTAATTCTAGTAGTATTGCTTCCTTGTAATCCTACTAGGACCTTTTTATTGTAACCGACTAGGACTCTTGCCTCCTGGACTATGTAAAGGAGGGCAGAGCTCCCTAGATGAAGATATGAGACAATAGGAATAGACCTCATGGTCTAAACACTGTAAAGGGACGATACAACACAATCAATCCAGCGCAATAGGCTAATGCCGACTGGACATAAAGGCTATTACTCGATTACGATCGAGGGCCCAAACCAGTATAAATCGACTGTCTCTGCGTTCACCATCGAGTTCTAGCCTACGCCGAAACCCAAACAACTGTCCCGAGTACCCCCGTGGCAGGCTATCGGTGGTCAAACACTGACAGCACTTAACTCTCTAGCTTTGAGCTACTCATTCAACTTTGACGAGTATATAGATGAAAGTGAGATAAACTCATCAACTGTTTCTTCTCAACAAGTCTTATCAGACATGACCAAAAATTGGCTGAGAGATGTTGCCAATGCTTGAAACAGATATAGCCGATTTGGTCCAGGATGCAAACTCAATAAGGAGAATTTTCCTAGCCATCAAGGACAATTTAACCCCAAATCTTGCTAAAGCCTTAATCCCTATGTCCAACATTGAAGATCAAGCTCCCAAGGTGAAGAAAGCTCAAAGAAACCTGATAGACCGTAAAGTTCTGATGGCCAAGAAGAACTCCAACAAACAAGAAGCCAAAGAGTTAGCACAACTGATCGACAATCTGAAGAATTCCTCTTCTAGAATTAAGCTAGAACTCAAAAAGCTGAGGGCCAGATGAGCTGAGCTTGAGCAAGAATTGGAGAATGTGAAAGCTGCCATTGAACGTCAAGAAACCAACTTGATTCAAATCCCTGACGCCATTACACAAAAGAAACAAGAGATGCTGACCAAGGTTAAAGAAGGCAAAGCTATTCACAGCAGTCTTGGAAACATCCCTAGATCAGCCGAAGAAGAGCAACAAATTGCAGAGGTTGATGCTCTTCGGCTGAAGGCATTAGAAGCGATCCATGATGCACTCAACTTGTAATTCAGACTTCAGCAGTTTGTACAATATTTTGTGTAAACTTGATGACAAATGAATTCTCCTGTCTGTCTTATACATAAATAGTCTGCATTTCTGGGTTCAGCTAGAATAGACGATTTAAATTAGCTGCTCTCGATTCTAATTCAACTGGACTTAGTTAAATCTAAAAAGGGCTCTCATAGCAAAAACCTCTCGAATTCCTTCTCAGTTATCAACACCGTGTTTCCCTCGGTATTGGCAAAGCGACGCTTCCCCTTCTATTAATTGGGATTGCTTTCACATATTGCAAGATATCTACCTCTCGCCTCTGTGGCTATAAATATCAATTGAGGGCTTTGGCTCAAATCTCATCTGCAACTGTTCTCATTCTCCCATAGCCTTTCTACTCTCAAGAATCATGTAGCAGTTCTCCTCCCTTTCTTCTTCAAGATCTAAACCAACATCCATGGCCAGGGAAGATAACTGTGGCAAGCGCGTGGCGAAGGAGATTCTAGAAGAGGAGATGCCTGTGGGCCAATGCATCCACCGCATGAGGTAAAATCGAACAACTTTTGCCCAAGTCAATCAAATTGTCTTCTAACTCGTTTACAGATTTGTTTTGAATGACAGCCTCCGTCCCCTGTCTCTTAGGTCTGACGGGCCCTCCAACGCCATGGACGCCGCATCTTCCACATCGGATTCGTTGTTGGACTCATCCGACTCCTACAACGACAATGATGCTCACTGCTTCCTCTAAGAATGGAGGGCGTCCCAAGACCGCTATTCCGAGGTGCCTCAGGAGAACGGTCAGCTCGAAGCCCGTCTCAAAGTTACCGAGGTTGCTCTCCACGCCGCGGAGGAGGAGGCATGCACTGCAAGGGCCTGGCTGGCCAAAACCGATGCCATGGTGGTGGGTAAGTTCTACTGTTCAGATCCCTTGTTCCTATTCTTGAAAATCATCTTATTAACAACCTTTTGGTTTCCTTGTTTGCCAGCCTTGATGGTGCAGCTGGAAAACCTCCAAGTGGCGGCGAATGCGGCTACGGCGGCTGTCAATGACAGGGGGCTTTCCTCATCAACCGCATGCATGACATCCCAGAGCGTGCTTGGGAGATCGCTCTCCATGGCGTTCACCATGGTGCAGCCGTGACTTTGGCTGCAGCCCAAGTGCAGACTGGGCACGACCTCGTCTCTATGGAGCCAGGCTTTCCGATGGCCAATGACCCTAACATGCATGAGGACCTGATCGAGGAGTTTGAAGATGCAGCAGCCGCCATGGTGGATATCATCTTGGCCCAGGACATCGTGAACAGGGTGTTTGATTAGTTTGTACCTAGGAACAAACTCATGAATGAACAAAGTTATCTTTTAGCTTCTGCGAATTTGTCCTTGAAACTTTTGCCATATGAACTGTGATTGTCTTTGTGTTTGTTTTTGCTCTATAGGCGATACATATTGTATCAGATTTTACCCCCTTTGGGTTAATTTTTGTACTAAAGGCGACACCCCTTGGTATCAGCTATTAAAGGCGATGACTAAATGAATCGGCTATCAAGCATTAATCCAAACACTTGGATAATACTTCTTTAAAAACTTTCTTTTGATCGCTCGGTCAAACTCTTCTTCTCATTCTAGCGTTTCCAAAATATAAACATTGCCAGGTGCACAACGTTTTATTCGATAAGGACCATCCCAATTAGGCGACCATTTGCCAAATCTATTGTCCTTAGATCCAATCGGCAATTTTACTTTCCAAACCAATTCTCCTTCATAGAACTGTTTGTTTTTTACCTTCTGATTGTAATGCCTAGCAACCCTCAACTTATTGGCTTCAATATTCTCAAGAGCTCGTAGCCGATGACAATTTAAGTCTTCTAAATCATTCATCATAAGATTTTTATAGATTTTGGCTATCAAATCATTTGGCAATGTAACACGTCTTGATCCAGTCTGAATTTCCCAAGGAAGAACAACATTATGCCCATATACCAACTCATAAGGTGATGATTTAGTCGATCCATGGCAAGCCATCCTATATACCCATAATGCTTCATTAAGTGTTAAGTACCACTTCCTTGGTTGCTCTTTAATTTTCTTCTTAATCAACTTAATCAAAATTTGATTGGATGCCTCTGCCTGGCCAATGAGCATAATAAAAAGAAGAATTTTATAATTTAATTTCCATACTGGCAGCAAAATCTCTGAATTCTTCTGATGTAAACATTGTCCCTTGACCAGTGGTAATAGTTTGAGGAATCCCAAAATGATAAACAGTATGCTCCTTGATAAAATCAACCATGTTTTTTGAAGTTACTGTCTTTAAAGGAATCACCTCAACCCACTTAGTAAAATAATCTGTTGCTACCAATATAAACTTATGCCCCTTGCTTGAAGGTGGAAAATTTTGGCCGATTAGATCAATTCCCCAACCTCGAAATGGACTTGGTTTAATTATTAGATTCATAACTGATGCAGGTGATTTCTGAATATTACCAAAACACTGACAATCTTAACACCCCTTGTAATATTCAAAACAATCTTTTAATATTGTTGGTCAAAAATAACCAGATCTACGAGTGATCCATTTCATTTTATAAGTCGATTGATGAGCCCCGCATATTCCTTCATGCACTTCACCCATCAACACTTTTGCTTCTTCTTGACTTAAACATTTAAGCAAAACTCCATCGACTGTTTTGTAATACAACTGATCATCTAACAAAACATACTTAGTCAATTTATACCTCAGTTTTTTGGTAACCTTTTATGATGGATTATTGAGGTAATCGGCTATCTCAACTCTGCAATCATTAACCAAGGTTTCACTGCTTAAAATTTCTTGGAACACTCGATAACCTGATGTATTTTGAGCCAATCGATTGGCTTCTTGATTCTGTGCTCTTGGAATATGCTGAAGAGAAGTAAGGGGAAACTCCTTGAGCAACTTCTGACATTTATCATAATATCTCTTCAAAATATCATCTTTGCACTCATATAGACTGATCAACTGATTAATTACTAGATGTAAATCTCCAAATATTTCAATTGACTCAGCCTTTACTTCTTGAAGAAGTTGAAGTCCCTTAAGAATAATCTCATATTCTGCTTGATTATTAGTAGTCATTGGTTTAACCTGAAAAGCAAACTCAAAACTTGCCCCTAAGACGAGATAAGAACAATACCAATGTCACTACTTTGCTTGCATGATGATGCATCAAAGAACAATGTCCAAGGCATTGGCTCCAAATAGCCGATACTTGGTTTATGGTGTTGAGTAATAAAATAAGCCATTACCTACCCTTTGACTGCTTTAGCCGATTCGTATCTCAAGTCAAATTCTGATAATGCAAGAATCCACTTTCCCATTCTCCCATTTAATATCGGCATTGATAGCATGTGCTTGATCACATCAGCTTTAGACACAACTGTACACTCAACCGATAGTAAATAATGTCGCAGTTTAGTGCAGGAGAAGTATAAACATAAACATAATTTTTTAATAGGAGAATATCTTATTTCTAGATCCAAAAGCCTTCTACTCAGATAGAAAACAACTCATTCTTTTCCTTCAAACTCTTGCATTAAAGCTGATCCAATCGTTTGGCTATCGGCCGATACGTACAACTTGAAAGGCTTACCTTGCTGAGGAGGAACCAACACAGGTGGAGATTTCATATATTCTTTTATTTCCTGAATTGCCTTGTACGCCACCCCATTTAAACTCTGGATCATTTTTCAACTTCAATAGAGGAGAAAATGGCAAAATCCTTTCTGACAGATTCGAAATAAACCTTCTGATAAAATTGATCTTACCAAGCGGAGACTGCAATTCTGTCTTATTAGTTGGAGGAACTGCTTCATCAATCGCCTTCATGCTTTTCTGACTAATTTCAATCCCTCTCTCATGGACCATAAAATCCAAAAACTGTCCGGCTGACACTCCAAAGGCACATTTATTAGGACTCATTTTTAAACCATGTTTTCTTGTGCACTCCAAAGTCTCTCGCAGATCAGCCAGATGTTCTTTATACCCTTTGGATTTTACCACCACATCCTCAATATAGATTTCAACAATCCTGTCGATCAACTTATGAAAAATATAGTTCATTGCTCTTTGATAAGTTGCACCAGCATTCTTTAAACCGAAGGTCATCACAACCCACTCAAATAAGCTGATTGCACCTGGACATCTAAAAGCCATTATGGTTGTCTTCTACAGCCATAAAAGTCTGATTATAACCTGCATTACCATCCATAAAGCTAATAACTTTGTGTCCAGCTGCTGCATCTACCAATGTATCGGCTATTGGCATCGGATAACCATCCATCGGTGAAGCCTTGTTCAAATCTCTAAAAATCAATACAAACTCTTAATTTTCCATTCTTCTTATACACAGGAACTACACTCGATATCCACTCTACATATCGGCATGGTCGAATAAATTTTGCTTCCAATAGTCTTTCAGTCTCCTTCTCAATATCATCAAGAATGTTTGGATTAAATCTCCTTGGAGCTTGTTTAAATGGCCGATACCCAAGTTTGATTGGTAACCGATGTTCAACAATTGATCGATCTAAACCAGGCATTTCATAATATTCTCAAGAAAGACAATCTTTAAATTCCTTTAACAAATCTATCAATTCTCATTTATACTCAGGATCCAATTTAGCACTTACATATGTCAGCCTAGGCCTATCTCCAAAACCAATGTCTACCTCTTCTAACTCATCGGCCGACGTAAAACCATTTCCTAATTTACCATCTTACCATCTATTGGATTATCCATTAAAACAAACTTTCAGAGCCGACTACTCGGATCGGCTGTTGGCCTTCATCATTGATTCCAATGAAGCCTCCTTCCCATAATCTGCCAGAAAAACACTCAAAATCTTCTAGCTCCCAATACATAGGATCAGCTGTTACTATACTTACAGAATCATCAGCATAAACCAACTCAACATTGTCTCCATGCCACTAAATCAAGCATTGATACATAGTTGATGGTACACAACAATTGACATGAATCCAATCACGACCGAGGAGCAAACTATATGAACCCTTTCCATCAATGACAAAGAAAGTAGTGAGCAAAGTCTTCGTTTCAATTGTCAATTCAACATTTATTGCCCCCTAGTCTTGGATGCATTACCCCCATAATCCTTAAGCATCATGTTAGTCTCAATTAAATCTTCTGGTCCTTTACCAAGCTTACGAAAAGTAGTATAAGGCATTAGATTGACAGAGGCACCACCATAACTAACATTTTACTCATCGGTTTCCCATCAAAAAAACCTTTGACATATAGAGCCTTTAAGTGTCGATGCTTAACTGGTTTATCAAATTTGGCTTGCTGTGTCAAGGTCAACTTGGCTACCATCTCTTCATACTCTGATTCATCAAAATCCAAATATACTTCTTGATCTGCTGGAGCCCTGAACTCTGACAGCAAAATAAAAGCCATTTGAATATTAGCCGATGGTTGACCTTATGGGCTGTTTGTTTAGCATGCCATACTTGAGGTTTACCAAACTTCTGAGCTTGTTCTAACTCTCTGCTCCTTAAACGTTGTACTCTTCTCTTCTGACTTCTTGTTAAGCCTCCTGGACACCATTGTCCTTCTTGCCAAATATACTCTTCTTCATCATCTTCCTCTTCATAATAGGCCCAATTCTGATCAACAACCCGCTTAACAAGCCGATCATGAATACTTCTATTTTTAGATGCCGATCCATATCATTATATTGATACTCAATTCGATCACGGATAGACTAGCGGTTGGCCTGAGATTGCCTAAACTCCCAATATTGATCACTTCATTTGGGGCAATTATTTCTAGTAGGAAATTTCAAACCTTCATTCCAGCAATGTCTGAAGAAAGGACAATTCCAATGTGACTCAACTTGCTCTCTTTCATATCTCTCTTCTTCTCGTTGATGCTGATATTCTTCTTCTTCTAATCAATGCTGATAATCTTTCTCTTTCTATTGTTGCCATTTATTCAACAGAATATGAGATGTAACACGTGGCCTCATGGCACTAGCTCTTGATGTTTCTCCCTGCTCATTTCGGCTCTTTTGTTGGTCATGACGCCTTTTAATTTCTCTATACTCATCAACCGATATTTTCATCTCTGGATCAACTGTCCTGGCTTCTCTGGCCTTAGCCGATGTCAATACTTTAGTTTTTTCCCCTAGGCAGCTTAGCATTAACCATATTTTGATCCTTTGGGAAAGGATTGTCGTCAACCTTCATTTTTTGAGCTGTATCAAATTTAAGCTTCCCTCACTGAATGGCCCTCTGAATATGTTGCCGAAAAACTCTGCAATCATTAGTAGTATGACATGTAGTATTATCATACTTGCAGAATTTCTTATTCTTCAACTCCTCAGGAGGTAATATAATATAATTTGCAGGCAACTTGATTTGTCCTTTCTCAAGCAAGAAATCAAAAAGCTTGTCTGCTTTTGTAACATCAAAATCATAACTCTCCTCAACTTCTTTTCCCAAAGGACTAGGGACCATTACTGTCTTCTTACCCCAATTCCATTCAGCTACAACAATCTCTTCTTCCTCATCATCTTCATCATCATCAACTAAATATGGATTATAAGCATTAGCCATTGCAGTATTCTTCTAAAATCGGGTATCTCTGCGCATATTCTGAAATTAGCTATTGAGTGTTGCCACCCATTGAGCCAATTGACTTAAATTGTCAAATTCTTGCCCAAGAAATTTTTCTCTCCAAGTTGGAACATTCCTTGAATTGCCAATGCAACAAGCTGATCATCAGTCAAATTTAACGAAAAACACAAGTTTCTTGTTTCTCGAAATCTCTGGAGGAACTCAACACCTAATTCATTAGTTCTCTGCTTCATATTTGTCAAATCTGTGATCTTTCTTTTCCCTGTTCCAGTATAGAAATATGTATGAAACTTCTTCTCGAGGTGCCCCCATTTAGCAATAGAATTGGCTGTTAATGATAAAAATCAAGTGAAAGTTGGTCCTGACAGGGACAAAGAAAAGAAACGAACTCTATGTGCTTCTTCAATAGAGGCTTCACCCAACTGAGTAAGATATGGGCTGACATGTTCTATCGTGCTTGTACTATCCTGACCAGTAAATTTAGTAAATTCTAGAAGCCTGTAGTTCATAGAAAGGGCCGCCAAATCATACCATTCTGGATATGGACGCTTGTATGAAAAGGGCTGCCCTTTTGGCTTTAGACCGAACTGACTCTTCATCATCTCAGTCACTCTGAGCACCAATTCATCAGCATTTGAGTTCTGATTTCTTAGCAATTGCTGGCCTATATGCAGATTGAAATTCTGAGTGCCTTGATATCCCAGATTTGGAATCATATTGAAGGTATTATAATCTGAACCATAATGATATCCTGTGGAATATCTATCTATCGGGTCCCTTGCTGATTTGCTAGTTGTAATCTCTTATTGAAAACATTAGGATCAATATCCCTATGAATCTTTGAAACTGATGGTGCTATTTTTTGAGCCGATGGCGGTATTTAGCCTGATGTACCAAAATTAACTATCTGATTTTGAACTTGCCCTGTTGGCTGTTGCACATGCTGTACTGATGATCCATGATTATATTGCATTTGATTAGTAGGAGCGTCCTGAACTTGCTCAGATGAATTCTGTATAGCCTGGATATCATCATCTTTAGCTAGTGCTGCTCCTTGCTGGCTTATACCGGCATGATTGGTCCCCTGAGTTGATGGATGTGGAATATTATAATAAGCTGGTCCAACCTGATCAAGTGGAAATCCATAAAACACCTCCTTCATAGTACTGTGGAATATATTCAAGAAGGTTGTATTATGATTCAGCATTGCATTATGAACAGATTTGTTGACAACGTCTACAAAGAAATGCCTATCATCAGCTTCGGCTGTATCTGACTGTCCATGTATTAAGACTCTCGGTAATGGATATTTTTGAATAACTTTATTGTCATAAGTTTTGGCGTATGACAATAAGCACTTATTCTGAAACTCCTGTATAGCCTTACTAATGATATCCTTATCCTCATCAGGCAAGTCTTCATAAGGTACCATAAGAATATCCTTGTTGTTGTGAACCACCATGACGATTCATTGTCCCACTGAGCGTGCCAAAAAGTGTGTTGACACAAAAATGTGGCAAGTGATCAACACACAACAAGCTGGAAGATCTGAATGGAGCAAGGCCAGGAGATCTTCTTTGCTTCAATACGAGGCCGGTCGATTCTGAAAAAACCGAAAGCGTGTCAGTCAATTTGAGCTGCAATTGACAAGGAAAGAAAATTGATCAGTAATTTAAGCCGGAACATGTCGGTGTTGCTCCAGACAATTCCAAATTTGTGGCTCTGAAAGCCAGTGAGTGAGGCTATCGACTAAATAGTTGATATCCGATTTGTTCATAAAAGAAAACTCCTTAAAACAAAAGAAATCGGCTGCTCGTTAGTATAAATCGTAATAACCAATATCTTGGATCATAATATATTTATGATGACTGTTTAACCAAGACAAGAACAAGTACAATACACCCAAATACAAAAGATTAAAAGATTCTTCTTTGAAATTTCCAATTTTCAATTGAATAGCCGATTTCAGGGTAGATGAGATCATAGTATGCGCACAATCGACTATTAAACATAAATAAACTTACAAACTAACCAGATTTAATTTATTATCATCAACAGTGAAGTTCGACCGGATCGATGCAGCTATGATAACGATAATAAACAAAAACCAGCAAGTTTATAGATCTATCCATATTTGACAGTTTCATGGTGCAAGTTATATATGAAAGCACGCGCACTAGGGTAAACAAACAAAACACATGTCTTAATCATAAAAAACTCATTAATTAATAAAACTCCAATCTAAGGTTCAAGTAGTGAGGTTCGAACGGATCGATGCAGCTATGGCAACAACTATAGATCAAATTTTGTTAACTATTGAATTATCTATAATTAATTCATGCCTTTAAGTGCATACCATGTATAGCCAAGATTAAAATAAAACAGCCAATCTAGCAAAACTAATCATCAAATTTAAGATCTGATCGTGATATAGCCAAAAGACGATCAATTAGTGTAATATGATGCCGATCTATCTCAATCTTAACTAGATAAATTGTGATATTATTATAACTAACAAAACATTAGTTGTAATAAGATCGATAACTGGATGAATTGACTAAAGTAGCAAGATGGGCCTTACTAATCTTAATTAACTCGATTACTAGTGATATTGCATTAAACAAAAGATTATTTAACACAAGATCAATACTTGTGATCAACATAAAAAATTCACAAGAGGTCAAACCACTGATGCAGCCTTGTGTTTCAAGATACAAATCGATAACTAATTTATATTACAATTCGTAAGAGATCAATTCGCTGATGCAGCCTTACAAGTAGTAACATAAATTGTGACGGTACTCACAAGCAAGCCGGAGGTCAATCAGTCGATGCAGCCCTGTTTGCTAAAGAACTCGTCGAGATCTATAGTACTCCTACTCCTAATGCGATGGCGAAAGCCGGAAAGATTATTTTGGTTGTGTTCGTGTCCTTATACAATAACTAGGGTCTAATATTTATACCCGGAGTCTAAACATGAATCCTACTCAAATACGACTCTTTACAATTCTTGGAATAAAAAAAACTTCCTAACTTATAATAACTTGGACCCTAATTTTTCCCTTTTTTAGAGTCCTACACATTTTCTCTGACGCCATTTAAACATAGTCCATTGACGTCATCCGTTAACGTCATAAAATAGCTGATTCTGATATCGCATCCAAATCCGCTAATACCGATTCACATCTAATCGATTCCTTGATGACGTGTAACACCCTAAAATTTTGGCATGATTTAAAAATAGGTGAATATGATTTTTATGTATTTTTGTGAGCATACAAACTTAGAAGAATAATAATTTTTATTAATTTAAAATCAAATATAAGGGTAGAAACATGATTGAGCATTCATGCTACTGCATTGGAATTTTTGTATTGAGTGGTTTGATTCAAATTCAAAAGAGAAATTCAAAACCTATTTGAAATTCCTTGGAAAAACTGGAAAAAGAAAAAGAAAACGATTTCCATTTCATTCTTGGCTTTCAGCCCATCGGCCCAGCGTTGGCCTAGCTTGCGCGCGCGCCCACGTCCGCCTCCCACCGCACTGCCAGCCCAGGCGGTCGCCCCTTCTCCCCGCCCCATTCTCTTGGGCTGAGCCCAGCCGCTGGCCCAGTTCACGTATGCGCCTGCGTCATCCGTCTCTCGCTGACGCCGCGGGTCCACAAGTCAGGGCCGCCTCCCTCCTCAAGCCGTCGGCAACGACGCCTTCCAAATACATCACTGATTGAATCCCCTCCCTCAATCTCTTCTTTCCTTAGTTGGAGCACCTCTGGGCTATTTAAGCCGAGCTCGCGCACCCCTCCACTCCATATTGCTCTGCAAATCGTAGTCATCGTCGTCTTGAGGTGGCTACATCTAAGACGTAGCCCTAGCCGCCCGCCATTTCAAGCCACGGTTCGCTCTGGGACTTTTCTCGGCTTCACTTTTGCCCTAGGTGAGCTCGCCATGTCCTGTTCTTCCTCCCTGTGCTTTCCGTTTGCTGAATGATGCCCGGAAGCGAGGTATGGTGTTTTCCGATCATGGCGCCGCCGCGTTTGCTCACCGCCAGCGGTCTTTCCCTGCCGTTGCAGTCAGCAGTGATTGTGGGCCGTCCGATCTCGGATCGACCGTCCAGATTAGAAGATACTGTTTCGCCTGTGAATTTTGCTAAAGAGTCCCTGCGGTCTTGCGTTTTATAACCCGCAGTCCAAAACGTATTCCGGAAATACGCTTTCTCTTTCCGAAAACGTAGATTCGTTTTAATAAGTTTAAAAATACGTTTTCACTTATTTACAGGTTTGCCACTGATTTTGTTTTAGTCATAAAATCTTCATTTTAACTCTGATTTGACCCGTTCAAATTGTGTTAGGTTCGTATTCACGAGCTCTGCATGTTAGTGATACTATTCAGTAGGTTTGTAACATTTTAATTTCGAGTTTGAATTGAAGTAATTTTTTCTATAGGAATTCTTAGTAAATTCATAACTTCGTCGTTTTAGCTCCGTTTTTTGTGATCTTTGCGTCTGTGTGATCCTAGCGAGTTGTAGATTCGTTTTAAAGACTTTTTAATCTTATTTTATTACTATTGGTGTACTGTTCTAATTATAGTCTTGTTTGTTTTTGCATGATTGTTTTTGGATGATTGTGGTTGCCATTGTTGATCGAGTATAGACGGTGAGCAATTCATTGGAGACCAAGAGTTTTTCTCCGAGCAAGATCTTCAGGACCAGTTTGAGCAAGGCAAGTATAGTATGGGATTTTCCTTGTTGTCCTATTCACAATAAGCAATTATAATCATTATGCATATATTCCCTTGATAAGG
This sequence comes from Saccharum spontaneum, assembly GCA_022457205.1. NCBI lineage: Eukaryota > Viridiplantae > Streptophyta > Magnoliopsida > Poales > Poaceae > Saccharum > Saccharum spontaneum. The sequence continues at coordinate 23,859,896 of CM039582.1, read as the reverse complement.
ATGACTTAGTTTTGATCTCATACCTTGACACCTATTATATTGCATTGAGTAGCATTGCTAGTGCTTCACATGAACTATGATCATGTAATTTGACTAATGGAATATGCAATAAATATTAAAAGATGACTTTTTAGTAATATGATAAAAGGGGGCTAGAGCATTGGGCTATTTTATAGTGCTCTAGTTTCTCTCCTTAAGGACTTATCTGTAAGCGAATATCCGGGATTTACAGTACAACTGTGAGGGCTATATGGCTCTGGCTTTAGTCATATAGAAGGATCTTTTCTAGCTTGTTAGTGGTAAACTTTTTGGCGTAAGAATGGCTTGACGAATCGGGTATAGTACGGCCTCTGTCCTTATGTGTATAGGCTGCGTGTCATTGTGCCATTTGGAAGGGGGCTCTACATCTGTTTGCCGAGTGAATCTAATGACCCTAACTTGTTAGACGAACCTTCAAAAGACTTCATAGTGTTTCCCTACCTGCTCACCTTGGAAGTGTTTTGGGAGTAATTAACCCGGGCATATGGGCAACACGACTCACAGTGATAGTGTACAACCTCTACAGAGTGTAAAACTATTATAAGAGCCATGCTCATGGTCACGAGTGGCCCTGGACCCTTATGGAATAGTTGATCATTAATAATAAATATGTTTTTGCTATTCGTTACTCATTTTACGTGGATCATATGTTTATCGTTTAGATTGAGACATCTTGATGCTATTGATATGCTAAAATTATGCCAACTAAAAGCTATATGCTGATGAACCAATGTCATGCCTTTGAGCCTCATGAACACCATGTTACACTTGTTGAGTACGAGATGTACTTACGTTTGTTTATTTTTGTTACTTGGATAAAAATCCCAGATGAGTAACAGATGGTGCAAATAGTGACTACTACTCCTACTTTTCTGAAGATTACTAGACTTGCAGTCAACCAGTCAATGTGCCTGTGCTTGGAGCTACCACGAGAGATTTACCTTTTTACTTTCCGCTACATGTGTTGCTCCAGCTAGACGTCCGGTGCGTACGACGGCGGAGGGGGCTGGGGCCGGCGTGCGACACTGCTGTTGGCTGTTGCCTGGGGGATGGCCGGCAGCGGCGTAGTGGCGTGGTGTCCCGGGGCGGCGCTGCTGGTGGCGGCTGGCGGGTGGCTGGGTGCAGCAGTCAGCGACGACAAAGTTGCTGGCGTGGAGGCTCGGGCCTCGGGGCGGTGCGGGTGGCGGGCGGCGCAGGTGGCTGCTGGCTCCGCGGCCGGTGGCGCGGCTTCCGGCTCCGCGCGGGCGGCACTGGTGCCTGGACGCAGTGACGCGGCGGGATGGGCGGCAACAGCGGCGGCGACAGCGGCGGCGGCGGAAACAGCGGCGGCGGCGGCAATAGCGGCGGCGGCGGCAACAGCGGCGGCGACAGCGGCGGCGGCGGAAACAGCGGCGGCGGCGACACGATAAGAAGGGAGAAAATTCTAATTTACTACCCGAGAGATTTCCCAAACTAGGGGCTCCTCCACGGTAGTTTTTGGTGTGCTTTGCCCATGGGGTAGGTGCGTATATATTGGGAGAAAAACTCTCCACCTCCATGTCAACTAGCGATATGGTGCTAATTGACGTTGCACCCTCCATCTTTACTAATAGGCCTAATTAATTATTAAAGCCCATTAGTAAATAAATGAATGGGCATTTAGGATTATTGCACACAGGCTTTGGTGGAAAATGAGGTATTTATTATTTTCGGAATTAATTAATTTCATGGATAAAATAATTCTAGAAAAGTCCAGAATTATTATTTAAGCCGCGAAAAATACTCCGAAAGCTCTGAAAATTCAGGGAAATTTTCCAGAGACATTATGGAATATGAGGAACCCAAATAAAGTATTTGGAGCTCATGAAAAGATATTTTGGAGCATCTAAAAATTAGATTATGCTCACAGACAAGTGGAAACAAGCTACAGAAAAAGTCGGAAAAATTCTCGAGAAGTTTGTAGAGATTGATTGATGGACGAGAAACTGAAATGAGTGATTTGGGTTACAAAGAAAATATTTTAGGAAACTCCCAATGAAAACTTGAGCTGAGAAATAAGGAATATTGACTGCGGAAAAAGATAAAGACGTGTTGGAGAAGAAAGATATTATATTTTTTTTATAACTAATTGATGCTATCATAAACTAAACTTAGGAAATTTTATCCGAATATTAAAACATTTATTTTAATTAGTGTTTTCTATGCACAACCCAAAATCAAAAATTTTGGGGTGTGACAATTCTACCCCACTTAACATGAATCTCGTCCCGAGATTCGGAGAGACTAGGAAGAAAGATAAAGCTGATTATCAAGGTTGTTCTAAGACCTTTGTCGAGATATAATATAGAGATTAAGGATTAACAAAGTTGGATAAAGAAATTGAAGATAGCTCTTTAAGATTGTTTTGAGATTAATGAGGTGTAAGAACGACCATCGAAGATCAACAAAAAGGTGATAAGAAAGATAAAGATTGATGGCGAGAAAGTGATATTGGTTAAGGGTCAAGGACTAGCAAAAGATGATATTATGATAGCGATTGGTCTTTGGATCTTCTTGTCTCATGACTTGAGATTGATGATGGTGGCGGACGCTACCCCACTTAACAAAGATCTTGTTCCACCTGGCGATGTCATTGAAAGCAACACTTTCTTTAAGGCTTACTACTATTAATGAGTCCTTCATGTGTTGATCCTTCCTTAGGTTAAGATAAAGGATAAAGCATAGAAACCAAGAATAAGCAAGGATGATATATGGAAAAGACAATAAGAATTAGGATTGATCAAGGGTTAGGTAGGTCAAGAGAGGATACTACCCCACTTTAACATAGATTGAGCTAATTCTCAAGATGATTTCGGGCCTCCTTTGGAACACAAGAACAAAGACAACACACAGGCATCACATCAAACAAGACAAGCACACATCAGGCAAAACAAAGCACCAATCACATCATTGGTACTACACGTGGTTCTTCAATAATGGTGGTCATCCTAATGGCACATTAGAGATGATGAAAGGCCATCGAACTTTTGAACAAGGTAAGATCAGAAAATTTTTGGTAAAAACAACACAAATCAAAAACCAAGGGAGTAAGAAATAATAGCTCAAAGGAAGCTATCAAGGAAGGGATACAACAAGACAAGGAACAGGAAATAGTCAAAATCAATGAGTCAAGGGATGAGAAAATAGTTTTATAGTAAAATAAATTTTAGAATACGTCCAGTGCTACTTGACATACGTCCTACAGTCAACACCGCTCTGATACCACTCTGTCACACCCGGTTTTCTAAAGAACAAAACCAGGCTAATCATATGTGTGCCCAGGAAGTCCACACATATGCCAGAATGAAAAAGTATCAGAAACAATGTTATTATATAATGTATACATAGCTATATTAACACTTACATCAGAGTATCGCGGAATGGTGACAAACTTCAGGCTCCATTCTTCTCAGGGACGGCTGACTGGTGGCTCCATATGCCAAGCACTTCTGAAAGACTTCTGAAAACTCCACTATACCTTTATTCTTCTTCTAAGCAGCACCTTACTACACACTGGAGTGTAGGGAAATAGCAAGAGTGAGTCCATGTCGAACTCAACAAATATAACACGGGGTTCATGAGGCTCAAAAGGTTAGACACTGGTTTACTGCATTTAGCTTTTAATTACCATAGTTTTATCATATGAGTAGAATCAGGTTTGCATTAATCCCACAATAAACATATGATCAATGTAAAGATGAATAATGAATAGCAAAAACATATTTATAATCATTAGTGATCATCTATTCCGTAAGGGTCCAAGGCCACTCGTGACCGTGAGCACGGCTGTTATAACAGTTTTACACTCTGCAGAGGTTGTACACTTTCACTGTGAGTCGTGATTTACCCTTTCGCCCGAGGTGATCAGCCTCTTGACCCACTACCAAGGAAGGTCGGCAGGGTTCACTATGAAGTCTTTCAAAGGTTCGTCTAACAAGTTAGGGCCATTAGATTCACTCGGCAAACAGATGTAGAGCCCCCCTTCCAAATGGCACAATGACGCGCAGCCTATACACATGAGGACAGAGGCCGCACTATACCCGATTCGTCAAGCCATTCTTACGCCATGAAGGTTACCACTAACAAGCTAGAAAAGGTCCTCATACTTGACTAAAGCCAGAGCCATATAGCCCTCACAGTTGTACTGTAAGTCCCGGATGTTCGCTTACAGATGAGTCCTTACGGAGAGAAACTAGAGCACCAAAAATAACCCCATGCTCTAGCCCTCTTTAAACAGTAATCAAAAAGTCATCTTTTAGTGTTGTTGCATAATCCATTAATCATATTACAAGATCATAGTTTATGTTCAGCGCTAGCAAAAGCTACCCAATGCAAAGTCTCATAGGTGACAAGGAAATAAGATATCAATAGCTAAGTTATAATCTCTATGGTTGTCAAGGAAGACACATGCATATGTATGATAATTTCAGTGAATAGGACAACAAGAATGGTCCCATGTTATACTTGCCTTTATGCTTACTTCCACTCAAGGTAATTGCTCATAGAAATTCTTCGGTCTTCTCTTTTGTAGCTTTCGGCCTCCAATGCTAATGAAACCATGCTTCATCTACTCGTAGCAACCAGGCAACACAAACAGACAAACAATACACACATCTAAGAACATGCATCAAACAAAAGAAATGCTTTAAAAGAGAGCGCACTAAAAGACACGGTACGTTGCTACAGTCACGAAAACGCAAGAACGACGGATAACAGAGCTACCATTAAAGAGGACACGCGACTATCGAGACGATTGCAACATAACTGTGAAGACCGAATATAAACTTGATTCATTTTAGTTATCAAAATAAAGCGTTATATATTTTAGGGAAATACACTAAAGTGGAACTAACCAAATTATGTTGAATTATAAAAGCTAACGTTATACCTTAGCCATATTCTATTTATAAATATATCATAGTATTTAAGTCATTTAAACATTTATACTTTAGAAAGGTAGAACATGTGACAAGCTGAGTGTAAGCATTTACGATTCATGTTTAAACTAAGAAGTCATAATTGAAAAGGTCGTTTAAGTTGATATCGATCATATTATCATCTATTTATAAGATACCGGAGTTATAAACCTAAGTTGTTTTTAATAAATAAATAATCATTAGATAAACATTAATCAAATTATTTATAGATTTCATATTTAACTATACAGATTGTAATTAACAAAGAAATATTCAAGTTGTTATTTATCAAGTTATCATTTTATTATTTATAAAAGACCGGAGATAAACCTAAATTAACTTTAATTCAAAAAGGCATTGAATACATATTAATATAAATGCATCTAAATTGGATTTATATGAATCATGTTTAACTATACAACTTATAGTAAATAAATACATATTTAAGTTAAAAGATAATAATAAAAGATTGATATTGTCCTATGTTGCTTTTATTTAGAAACAAATTTGCATAGTCATTACTCAAAGTAATAGGATTAATCTAATCAACATGTGACATATTAAATGGCATTGTTCCCGTGTAGCTAACATAGGCATGGTCGCAAAGCAAAAAGACAGAACTACAACCCTAGGTTTGTTTTTAATTAAAAGATATTAAATAAATATTAATCAAATTACGTTTATATTAAAAGAAACAACTACACGCTTGATTATTTTGATTAAGTGAAACTATGTGAAGCATTATTAATTCAGATTACAGAAATCTCATGTTAACAAAAAGGCAGAGTTAAATCTAGTCATACTTTAGTTACAAATATTTCAATGTCTTTTATATACCGATTATATTTTTTTTAGCTTGCAAAAACAAAGTAAATTGTGAGAACATCTAATGGTGTACACGTGCAGCGTGTGTTTACCCTAAGTACAGTTAAAGACATATTTAAGTTAATAATTAATCAAATTAACATGTTATGTACAATCGCTAGAATATAAACCTAGCTACATTGCTTCTGATCATAGTACTAATTGCATGTTAATTAAATTAATATTTAATTTATATATCACAAGCATGTAACATGTCAACTGTAGTTTGCTAGCACGATAGATAGATGTGGAATACTAAACACGAACGTGCAGGTGCTCACCACCAACAGAAAGCGGACGACAGCCATGGCAAACAGCTGGGTGGGGGTGAACGTCTGCTCCTCGCCCAGGAACCGCACATGGACCAGGGGAAACCCACCAGGCCCCTCCGTGACACGGAACGGGAAGGAGGCGAGATCGCTCTGCAGCTCCGGGTCGGAGAACTTGCGGCCGAGCAGGCGTTTGATCTGAGAGATGGAATTCTTGGGGTTCATGGTCGATGACGCGGCGCCGGCCGTGCCGATGAACCGCTGCTTGTCCCCGAAGCAGACGATGGCGGGTGTCTCGCGCTTGGACTCCCTTTCTTTGACATTTGATCCATCCTAACAGATGATTTATCAGTGCTTGCTCCTATGGTCTTCGATTGAATAACAGCAACTTCACGGTGCACAGACCTTCCCTCAGAACCAGTATCATCACTTTGCCTTTGTAGTGTGGAAGATTTTTGTTTCTGAGACTCCAATGGTTGCTCTTGCTTGGCACTGTTGCCTCTAGATCCTGCACCTGTTGCAGCCTTAGCAGCGGTGGCTTTTCCCTCATGATGTTTCCGTGACTTGGTGTGCAGGCCAAAGTGCTTCAGACTTTAGCGTAATATTGCATACTCTGCATATGGGCTGGTCAAATTCGTTATACCTTGCTGACCGACTGAGAGCCCAATTGTTCTTCGAGACAGGGGCACCAGAGTTGGTGGTCCAGAAACTAGAGTTGCTCCTGCTAGACGTCCGGTGCGTACGACGGCGGAGGGGGCTGGGGCCGGCGTGCGACACTACTGTTGGCTGTTGCCTGGGGGATGGCCGGCAGCGGCGTAGTGGCGTGGTGTCCCGGGGCGGCGCTGCTGGTGGCGGCTGGCGGGTGGCTGGGTGCAGCAGTCAGCGACGACAAAGTTGCTGGCGTGGAGGCTCGGGCCTCGGGGCGGTGCGGGTGGCGGGCGGCGCAGGTGGCTGCTGGCTCCGCGGCCGGTGGCGCGGCTTCCGGCTCCGCGCGGGCGGCACTGGTGCCTGGACGCAGTGACGCGGCGGGATGGGCGGCAACAGCGGCGGCGACAGCGGCGGCGGCGGAAACAGCGGCGGCGGCGGCAATAGTGGCGGCGGCGGCAACAGCGGCGGCGACAGCGGCGGCGGCGGAAACAGCGGCGGCGGCGACACGATAAGAAGGAAGAAAATTCTAATTTACTACCCGAGAGATTTCCCAAACTAGGGGCTCCTCCACGGTAGTTTTTGGTGTGCTTTGCCCATAGGGTAGGTGCGTATATATTGGGAGAAAAACTCTCCACCTCCATGTCAACTAGCGATATGGTGCTAATTGACGTTGCACCCTCCATCTTTACTAATAGGCCTAATTAATTATTAAAGCCCATTAGTAAATAAATGAATGGGCATTTAGGATTATTGCACACAGGCTTTGGTGGAAAATGAGGTATTTATTATTTTCGGAATTAATTAATTTCATGGATAAAATAATTCTAGAAAAGTTCAGAATTATTATTTAAGCCGCGAAAAATACTCCGAAAGCTCTGAAAATTCAGGGAAATTTTCCAGAGACATTATGGAATATGAGGAACCCAAATAAAGTATTTGGAGCTCATGAAAAGATATTTTGGAGCATCTAAAAATTAGATTATGCTCACAGACAAGTGGAAACAAGCTACAGAAAAAGTCGGAAAAATTCTCGAGAAGTTTGTAGAGATTGATTGATGGACGAGAAACTGAAATGAGTGATTTGGGTTACAAAGAAAATATTTTAGGAAACTCCCAATGAAAACTTGAGCTGAGAAATAAGGAATATTGACTGCGGAAAAAGATAAAGACGTGCTGGAGGAGAAAGATATTATATTTTTTTTATAACTAATTGATGCTATCATAAACTAAACTTAGGAAATTTTATCCGAATATTAAAACATTTATTTTAATTAGTGTTTTCTATGCACAACCCAAAATCAAAAATTTTGGGGTGTGACAGTGATATAGCCAAAAGACGATCAATTAGTGTAATATGATGCCGATCTATCTCAATCTTAACTAGATAAATTGTGATATTATTATAACTAACAAAACATTAGTTGTAATAAGATCGATAACTGGATGAATTGACTAAAGTAGCAAGATGGGCCTTACTAATCTTAATTAACTCGATTACTAGTGATATTGCATTAAACAAAAGATTATTTAACACAAGATCAATACTTGTGATCAACATAAAAAATTCACAAGAGGTCAAACCACTGATGCAGCCTTGTGTTTCAAGATACAAATCGATAACTAATTTATATTACAATTCGTAAGAGATCAATTCGCTGATGCAGCCTTACAAGTAGTAACATAAATTGTGACGGTACTCACAAGCAAGCCGGAGGTCAATCAGTCGATGCAGCCCTGTTTGCTAAAGAACTCGTCGAGATCTATAGTACTCCTACTCCTAATGCGATGGCGAAAGCCGGAAAGATTGTTTTGGTTGTGTTCGTGTCCTTATACAATAACTAGGGTCTAATATTTATACCCGGAGTCTAAACATGAATCCTACTCAAATACGACTCTTTACAATTCTTGGAATAAAAAAAACTTCCTAACTTATAATAACTTGGACCCTAATTTTTCCCTTTTTTAGAGTCCTACACATTTTCTCTGACGCCATTTAAACATAGTCCATTGACGTCATCCGTTAACGTCATAAAATAGCTGATTCTGATATCGCATCCAAATCCGCTAATACCGATTCACATCTAATCGATTCCTTGATGACGTGTAACACCCTAAAATTTTGGCATGATTTAAAAATAGGTGAATATGATTTTTATGTATTTTTGTGAGCATACAAACTTAGAAAAATAATAATTTTTATTAATTTAAAATCAAATATAAGGGTAGAAACATGATTGAGCATTCATGCTACTGCATTGGAATTTTTGTATTGAGTGGTTTGATTCAAATTCAAAAGAGAAATTCAAAACCTATTTGAAATTCCTTGGAAAAACTGGAAAAAGAAAAAGAAAACGATTTCCATTTCATTCTTGGCTTTCAGCCCATCGGCCCAGCGTTGGCCTAGCTTGCGCGCGCGCCCACGTCCGCCTCCCACCGCACTGCCAGCCCAGGCGGTCGCCCCTTCTCCCCGCCCCATTCTCTTGGGCTGAGCCCAGCCGCTGGCCCAGTTCACGTATGCGCCTGCGTCGTCCGTCTCTCGCTGACGCCGCGGGTCCACAAGTCAGGGCCGCCTCCCTCCTCAAGCCGTCGGCAACGACGCCTTCCAAATACATCACTGATTGAATCGCCTCCCTCAATCTCTTCTTTCCTTAGTTGGAGCACCTCTGGGCTATTTAAGCCGAGCTCGCGCACCCCTCCACTCCATATTGCTCTGCAAATCGTAGTCATCGTCGTCTTGAGGTGGCTACATCTAAGACGTAGCCCTAGCCGCCCGCCATTTCAAGCCACGGTTCGCTCTGGGACTTTTCTTGGCTTCACTTTTGCCCTAGGTGAGCTCGCCATGTCCTGTTCTTCCTCCCTGTGCTTTCCGTTTGCTGAATGATGCCCGGAAGCGAGGTATGGTGTTTTCCGATCATGGCGCCGCCGCGTTTGCTCACCGCCAGCGGTCTTTCCCTGCCGTTGCAGTCAGCAGTGATTGTGGGCCGTCCGATCTCGGATCGACCGTCCAGATTAGAAGATACTGTTTCGCCTGTGAATTTTGCTAAAGAGTCCCTGCGGTTTTGCGTTTTATAACCCGCAGTCCAAAACGTATTCCGAAAATACGCTTTCTCTTTCCGAAAACGTAGATTCGTTTTAATAAGTTTAAAAATACGTTTTCACTTATTTACAGGTTTGCCACTGATTTTGTTTTAGTCATAAAATCTTCATTTTAACTCTGATTTGACCCGTTCAAATTGTGTTAGGTTCGTATTCACGAGCTCTGCATGTTAGTGATACTGTTCAGTAGGTTTGTAACATTTTAATTTCGAGTTTGAATTGAAGTAATTTTTTCTATAGGAATTCTTAGTAAATTCATAACTTCGTCGTTTTAGCTCCGTTTTTTGTGATCTTTGCGTCTGTGTGATCCTAGCGAGTTGTAGATTCGTTTTAAAGACTTTTTATCTTATTTTATTACTATTGGTGTACTGTTCTAATTATAGTCTTGTTTGTTTTTGCATGATTGTTTTTGGATGATTGTGGTTGCCATTGTTGATCGAGTATAGACGGTGAGCAATTCATTGGAGACCAAGAGTTTTTCTCCGAGCAAGATCTTCAGGACCAGTTTGAGCAAGGCAAGTATAGTATGGGATTTTCCTTGTTGTCCTATTCACAATAAGCAATTATAATCATTATGCATATATTCCCTTGATAAGGATGACTTAGTTTTGATCTCATACCTTGACACCTATTATATTGCATTGAGTAGCATTGCTAGTGCTTCACATGAACTATGATCATGTAATTTGACTAATGGAATATGCAATAAACATTAAAAGATGACTTTTTAGTAATATGATAAAAGGGGGCTAGAGCATTGGGCTATTTTATAGTGCTCTAGTTTCTCTCCTTAAGGACTTATCTGTAAGCGAATATCCGAGATTTACAGTACAACTGTGAGGGCTATATGGCTCTGGCTTTAGTCATATAGAAGGATCTTTTCTAGCTTGTTAGTGGTAAACTTTTTGGCGTAAGAATGGCTTGACGAATCGGGTATAGTACGGCCTCTGTCCTTATGTGTATAGGCTGCGTGTCATTGTGCCATTTGGAAGGGGGCTCTACATCTGTTTGCCGAGTGAATCTAATGGCCCTAACTTGTTAGACGAACCTTCAAAAGACTTCATAGTGTTTCCCTACCTGCTCACCTTGGAAGTGTTTTGGGAGTAATTAACCCGGGCATATGGGCAACACGACTCACAGTGAAAGTGTACAACCTCTGCAGAGTGTAAAACTATTATAAGAGCCATGCTCATGGTCACGAGTGGCCTTGGACCCTTATGGAATAGTTGATCATTAATAATAAATATGTTTTTGCTATTCGTTACTCATTTTACGTGGATCATATGTTTATCGTTTAGATTGAGACATCTTGATGCTATTGATATGCTAAAATTATGCCAACTAAAAGCTATATGCTGATGAACCAATGTCATGCCTTTGAGCCTCATGAACACCATGTTACACTTGTTGAGTACGAGATGTACTTACGTTTGTTTATTTTTGTTACTTGGATAAAAATCCCAGATGAGTAACAGATGGTGCAAATAGTGACTACTACTCCTACTTTTCTGAAGATTACTAGACTTGCAGTCAACCAGTCAATGTGCCTGTGCTTGGAGCTACCACGAGAGATTTACCTTTTTACTTTCCGCTACATGTGTGTAAAGACTATGTGTTAATAATCGTGATGTAATAACATTTGTGATGATACTTCCTTTATAATTTGTCGGCTTATGTGTGATTGATCTCTGGGTGCACATAAGAGTATGCATTCCATTTGGTCTTCAAATGGGTGTGACATGACACAATCTTGGAAGTTTTGAGTTCTCGCGTTCTACTTTCCAAATTTTGGTGTAAACACATATATACATACACGATTTGTGTTTATTATCAATGGTACTTCAGTAATCATGCACGCGAATAATCAGTAATCATGCACGCAAATAATCAATAATCATGCACGCGAATAATCGACATAGTGTTGATAGAAAAAAGGGTTCTCCATGCTTCTTGTTGTTGTGATCGCATAAAATTACTTCTATTTGGTTCTCTCTCTCCCTCGAGCTTATTCTTAGGGTTTGGTCTCGATCTATAATTTGGTGGTGCTCCAAGGACAAGGAAGTGCCTCTACACCTTCATCTACCTCTTGGGAAGTGGGGTAATTAGCATATCTGAAATTGAAGTTCATTTTATTTTGATTTCGTAGCCTTCTATAGGTGTTGGAACTTCCAACAGGCGTCGGAAGTTTTGGCCCCAACATCGGACCTCCGACAGTTACTAATATGTTGTTTTCAAGTTTGCGTTGAATTTGCTACACTGCATCTGCTGAGTTTGACTACATCAACAAGGCTCGGTTAGACCCAAGTAACAGCGCCACTAGTGGCCCTGATACCGGTCCCACTTAAGGGTACAATTTCCTAACTATTCTATAATGGTTAATTCTATTTATTCCAGTACTACTTCCCACTACATATGCTAGCTTATGAGAAATAGCATGCTTATCGAATCGTGCATGTCATGATTTATATTCGGAACATAATCTATCAAATGCCTAATTTTCCAACACATAATTAATCTCAATTTTATATATGCAGCAACAAACAACAGAGCATGGATCTATATATATAGCCAGGATTCATAGTCCTATGATATATAAACCCATGTATTATTTCACATACATGGTCACCGACACATCATCATCATGAAAAAAAACGAGTACTTCGATATTGGAGAGTCACGGGCGACACAGTAGCATTAGGGCACATCGCAAGCTTCCATGGACAGAATGTCCTTTAAATTATAAATTTAGCAGGTACTTTAGAGCAAACTCTCCAGTGGGAGATTTATTTTGATCTGGCCTGACCAGTTGCACTTCAATAAACTGCTGCACCATGCACCTGTATATATAAAATAAAAATGAAGGCAAATCATACAAATTGCACATATATATACACGATACACGGTTTGTGTTTATTATCCATGGTCCTTTAGTAATCATATGTATGGTCCATTTCAAATAAATACTGGAACAGCTGTGTAGTACATGGCATTGTGAGATGACTAGTTTGCACCTAAATTAAGTTTGTAACCTACTACATGCTCATGCACATATGTAGGCTGCTACTTTCTAGTACTATTGGAGTAGCTGGTTGCTGGTAGAGGTCAATTGTAAAACAAAAATGTGTACTCAACAACTCAAATATTCTCTTTTTTTATTGTTCTTCTGCTTAACTATATTTGTTAAACAAAAAGTTTAGAAGCGGTTTACAAGAGGCAAATAAATGAAAAAAAATAAGGAAATAAGTTATTTTTCATTATGTTTTAGCAAAGGGTTAAGGACACTTATTAGAAGTGAAATATGGGTATAACACTGTGCTTTATTTAGCGAGTTGTACTTACCTATGTTGATATTTCTGGAGTGTAGAATATATGAATATCAAGCTCTTTTACGACATCGGTGATGCTGCTGTCGGTACTTTGGACATCATTGTACTTGATATTACCGTGTGCATTAGTAAATGTTCCGGTGCCACCCATAATGGACCACTGACCACCCGAGGGCCTGGGAGGGAGAGTGATCCCTAACACTTCGAGTGTGGATCCTGCAAAACTATTTCATGCATACAAGGGCCATATAACAATTATATTAATAACTGTATGAACATAAAAACTAAAGAAGAAGATGCATATTAGGGATAGAAACACCCCAAGAAAAAAAGATTCCAATATTTCAGGATTCTCGACATCCATTAGCACCCCGTATTTACCATCCTCTAGCACATGTTGTACACACCGTTTTGTTGAAAAAAAGGGCTTCAAATGGCTGGTCCATTCGTCATCGATTTTATCAATTTGGATGTTATTCCATCCATTCCAATATATAGGTTGTCTTGGCTTTTAAAATACATATGTATCAAGACATAACATATATCTAGGTCCACATGAAAGCTATATAATTAGAAAACTAAAATGACTTATAATTTGGGACGGATTGTTAGTAGTACATGGTTAAACTAGTGTCTTTTGGAGGACCTATCATAAGCATTGCAAATCACAACATGACCAAAGGAGAAGTTAAACATAGTGAGTTTTGACCGCTAATCTTATAACATAGAGCCAATTGCTAAAAAATCAATATCATCTTAGAGACGCTTTGAACAAAAATCTATTGATGCAAGTTTTATGCTGTAACCTTGTATATAACTTGACTAATTGTCGGTCAATATTTATAAAGTTTGACTTTTTCTCTGGTCAAATATGATTATCATTTCTTATGGAGGAAGCAGTATCGTAAAGGCATGCTTCGGAACGGGATATCCCTTAGGATTTAGTTCACCTTATAAGAAGACCTATAGAGCAATCCTACATGTCTAAATTAAAAAATCCATCGTTGGTACATGAATGACCTTCCTATATCATGCATCAATCTCTCTATAACTGAACATTGTGGGGCTAGCGGTAGACATCCGAATATATAAATGTCCTCCAAAAAAAAACTGCTGCAATTTGCAAACATTATATTACTGGTCTCAGCATTGCATGTAATTTAAAGAAAACATATATACATCTTAATTACCTGCTGTCGTCCTGGAACACTATAATCTGAGAAGTGTACCAACTAGTGGTGGTTTGACCAGCCTGGAGATGGAAGCCTTGTACGCGTGCAACAATCATTTCATTCGGATTGGGTCCTATGGTTAGAAACCAGTCGTGAACATACATGGTGCCAAACCCAATAGGATGGGATGAAGCTATCGCACCTACTTCGTTAGGGTTTGAGACGTTTGGCCAGGCAGGGAACTGGTGTAGGTACATATGCAGGCGAATCTCGTACTCTTGGGGACACACGCATGGATCTAGACCTGTTTTTTCAGCGGGGCTAGCAATTGCCAGGACTATTGCTGGGCAGAGGAACAGAAAAAGCAAGGTGAGAGAGGGAGTAGCCATTGTAATAAGGGATATGATTGGTGGCCAGCTATGGCGAGGCGCTGGCCAGAGGGGTAGGGCTCGTGTTCTTTCTTCTTTGTGTGCTGTGAGATGTGAGATTAGAGGGGGCACAGGAGGTGGTATTTATAGAGTACTCTTGGAGAGATGGAGTGCGTGGGAGAGGCAGCGAAATCATTTAGGCAAGAGCATATCTGATATTAGCTTGCCCCGTGACACACTCTATGCACCATGATTAAAGCACACACAGACAACACAATACTTTGTCTGCATAGTCTGATACACTTTAAGTGTTTAGCTTGTGGAATCAATCTATTCTATATGAGGTGATGTATTATAAATCCATTTTTCAATTTTAGTGAAATGACTTCATTTCCTATACTAATACGAATTATTAACTTGTGAGGAATAATAAAGTGGTGATGAATCAATTCCATTCCACAAACCAAACAAAAATTTGAGAAATAAAATAATGAATTCTTTTTGTCTGCAGGCCCACCATTGTTTAATAACACTTGAACCTACCGATAGCATCTAACCCAATACAACCCTAATTTTTTAGATGTTTTGTTCAGCCGTACATTTGACACTATGTTAGAAGGGATGTGAGGAGAGTGCGAGACTAAATTTCCTTAAATAAAATGAGAAATATATAGGAGAATATTTAGACATGAAAGCTCATTGCAGCAGCAGCAGCAGTACTACTACTACTACTACTAATAATAATAATAATAATAATAATAATAATAATAATAATAATAATAATAATAATAATAATAATAATAATAATAATAATAATAATAATAATAATAATAATAATAATAATCCTTTTTTAATATATTTTTGAGAATTCAGGTGGGGTGAAAAGTTTAGAAACGGGCAAGAGGTAACTAAAAAGAAGCAAATAAGGAAATACTTGTATTTTTCATTATGTTTTAGCAAAGGTTTAAGGACACTTATTAGAAGTAAAGTAGTATAGGTAAAACACTGCTTTATTTAGCTGTACATACCGCTGTTGATGTTTCTGGAGTGTACAATATATGAAGCCCTCTTACGTTATCAGTGATGCAAGCTCTCTTACGTTATCCGTGATGCTAGTCACGATACTTTGTACATCTTTGTACTTGATATTACCATGTGCATTAGTAAATGCTCAAGTGCCACCTATAATGGACGGCCAATGGTGAGCCTGAACATCTTTTGTACTTGATATTACCATGTGCATTAGTAAATGCTCCAGTGCCACCCATGACGGACCACTGGCCAATGATGGGCCTGGGACGAATGAGCCCTGGCACTTAAGTGTGGATCCTGCAAAACCATTTTATGCATACAAGTTCCATATAACAAATTTGTTGGTATGAACATAAAAGCCAAACAAAAAGATGCATATTAGGGTAGAAACACCCTAGAAAAGTAATCGAGTCGAGAATCCTCATTTTAATTTGTCATCCTCTAGCACATTTTTTAGAAAAGAAAATATATTAATATTCCAGCTTCTGCATCGATCAATGCATATGGTTGTTCGTTATTACAATCTAGGAAGAAAAGGTTCAGGGTATCTCAGAAACAAAGTTTTGCGCCATAGCGTTAAAGAAGGACTAAAAAACCGATACTAGACAGCAATTCTATTAATAAAACTCCAGCCATGTCTAACAAACACTTCCATCGCGGCTATCTCAATGGTCTTACAACCCATCTTCATAAAATGGCGATCCTCCTCCTCCTTCTGCAAAGAGACCAAAACCTGGTCCAGTAGGTCCCCCGAAGATAGCTTGCAAGTAAGATGGTGCTACAGTCTTGTTAAAAACTATATCATTTCTCCTTAGCCAAATTGTCCAACAAAATGCACTTACACTCACAATAATCTGGGATTTCAGTTTCCTATTTATCCCTTCCAACCAGTCTGAGAAAATATTGTGTATACTAGTTGGCAATGATAAATTAAAGGAAACATGAATAATTCTCCAAATAAACTTAGCAAACTGACAGCCAAAAAATAGGTGTTGAATAGACTCGTTCGAGGATGTAACATCCTAAAATTTGCCCCTTTTGAATTAGAGATAAATTGATTTAATTTTGAATTTTTGTGCTCATGAAATATGGAAAAATAATATTTTTCTTTAAACTAAATTTATCATAGGGTGTAGAAACATGTTTGAGCATTCATGGCTTTGCATTTGCTTTATTGAGGTGAGTGGTTTTGATCCAAAGCTCAAAACGATTAGCTTTTGAAAATGTTTGAAAATAGCTTTGCAATAAAAGAAAAGGAAAAATAATTTAGAAAACTCTCCCTCTCTTTTGGCCCGAAGGCCCACTCTTCCTCTCCCCTTCCTGCTTCGCTTTCTTCCCCATTCCGCGGCCCAGCTCGCACTCAGGCCCAAGCCGCGCAAGGTGTGCTCCCCCTCCCGCAAGCCTAGTGGCCATGTGCTGGCCCAGCCACCGCGCGCTCTCCTCTCTCCAAACCTGCCGGCCCAGGCCGAAGCCTGCGTGGACGCGCCCCACCATCCACCCTCTCCGCTGGCTAATAGCCCGGCCCTGCGCCCCATGCCACTGCCACCCCGGGCCCACATGTCAGTGGCATCCCCTACCTCCGGTTGTCCCCAAGCCGGACTCCTCCCGTGATGGAAATCCACTGCCGTTGTCGTATCTTCCACGGATCCTAGGTGTGTGTGCCACGCCACCCGCCCCTTAAATAGCAAGCCCCTGTGTCCGCACCGCCGTACCCTAGCCCTAGCGCAAGCCGCCGCCTCCACCTGAGCTCACAGCGCGGCCTCAAACCCTAAGCCGCCACCGCCGCTCGATCTGCTGCCCCGGAGCTTTACTGCCACTCCGAACTATTTGCCGAGCCTTGCATCAAGGTAAGAAAGCCGCAGGTGCCGCATATGCCCTCTCTCTTGCTCCCTGTTGTGCATGTGTGCTCGCCGAAGTTTCGCCGCCGTACCTAAGCCGCTTAGGGCAGCGCTACGCCATTTCTGTGCTGTCGCGGTCGTCCCGGACCCCCTATTTGAGCTTGTCGTCACCTCGGCTACCTCCCTATGCTCTTGGTTCGCCAAGCGGTGGCCGTAGGCCCTAAATTGATTCCGCCGGTGAGAAGCTCACCGCCGGCAATGGAGCTCCGCTACGCCATCTTCTGTTTTTGGCCGGCCACATCCTCTCTCTCTCTCTCCCTCCCATCTATTCGCAGCCGCCCACCGCGAGATCAATGACCCAGGTCGACTGATACCGATTCGGCCGTGGCTTTTTGCTAAAGAGCCCCTCTAGTTTCCTATTTTCTAACCCGCCTTCCCTGGTTTAGATTTAATCACGAATTCATTTATTTTAAACTGAAAATAGTTTGCTGTATTTACAAAATTGCCATCCAAATCATGTTTTCAACAGAACTGCATTTTAGCTCCATTCTGACTCATTCTAGTTTCGTTAGATTCGTAATGAGGTAACCTATGTGATCGCAACATCGTTTAACATGTTTTGTGCTTTTGAATAAAATATTAATTTGATGAATCTATATGTAATTAGTTTTCCAATTAAACGCAACTTAGGCTTTTCACTTTGGTATTTTTACAAATAAAATAAGGTTAGTCTTATGGTAGTTTTCTAATTCAAATATAACTTGAATTAATCCAATTTAGACATTTCTCTGAAATATCTTATATGATTTTATATAATTAAATCAATCATATGGTTTTCTTTCTTTTATAGAGTGTTGACGGTCCTTAAGTATCAATTATAACTATCAAATAAATAGAGAAAAGGATCCAAATGAAACCAACACCTAGACTTAGGGTTTTATCTGACAGAATTCCACGAGTTTTGCTGTTTATCTATTTCTGCAGGGGGTTATCAGGAAATACGGAAGAAAGGGCCACATGTCGGATTAATGACGGGATATTAACCGAACACGTAATTATCTTACATCTAGAAGAGTCCAGAAGCCACGAGAACGAACGGGAGGCGTAACGGAGCCAGACACAGGGCGCCCGCCCTGGTCCTTAGGGCGCCCGCCCTGGCCCCGGAGCCAATTAGGCTCCTCCTCGAGGATTATGCTCTACCGACCTAGAGGATCAAGGAAAACCGTCCGTTCAATGTCGGTTTGATCCGACGGCCCAGATTCATCCGAAAGGGCTATATAAGCAAGGCCCCTGCCCCTGGAGGAGAGGCCCTCGTCTCATACTTCAAACCCTAATTCAGGAGGAGAGCCTCTGATCAAGCCCTAGAGCCACCACATCAACTAGATCTCTAGTTAGCATAGCTACATAGGATTAGAACTAGAAGGAGTCAATCTTCGATTGGTTCCCGGATCTGTCAAGAGGATTCTTGGTAATTCCTCTATTGTTCTTCAATTGTTCATCATTGTTCTTCAATATTATGAATATGACTTTGTTCTATTTCAATATATTGGTTATGACTTTGCTCTACTTGATTATATTTGCAATTATATTGTTCTTAGTTTATCATAGTTATATGCTTGGCTTAGTTAGATTGGAATTATATACATGCTTAGGATGGTATAGCGTTTATCCATGTGTACAGTGGGTGAATGATAATTATTGTGTAGACGTGGTGTCTATACCGTATTTATCTGCGATTGCACCCTATATGCCGGATTGTGGGGTAGTTCGCGATAGTGACAGCTTCGTTGATTCTTATATAGTCCCCCTCTCGTGTATAGGGCAGGCAGAGCAACACTATTACAGGGGAGTGATTGCTATGTTCTTCATCTTCCTTGCTAATATTCACTATGCATGGATATAGTCTTTTCTCACCATGATTGCCAAGTATAATTGCACTAACTATGATATGCTAGACTTTATAGTTAATAATAACTTAGGGAATATCTTTGTAGTTCATCCTAATTCCATGCTAATGACTTGCTAGAATATCTGTTGAGGTGCTTATCAATATTATATGTGGCTAGCTGATCAGATTAATTATCTTTGTCACCATTATCACTTTACCTTTACTTAATGTGACATTTATACCTGTATAAAGAGATTGATAAATACTCTCGGTTATACATGCAATGATGTGTACTCAGTTCCATATTCTCATTCCATTATCAACCATGATACTTAGAAATCCCTTCCCAGTGGTAAAAATATAAATAACGATACCTGGAATACTTCCCGGTTAAAATGCTACATCAGTATGTTTCTATGCGCTTGCAGATCCCTTTTATTATTTATCTTGATGAGCAATTGCATATTTCAATACCGCGTCTCTCGTGTCATGCTGGGGATGACAACTTGGCTTAAGTGGCATGAGGGATAGGTTTGGCATTTTTGGCGCCGTTATCAGAATTAGAAAACTAAGTCTACTTTTGGTAATGACGTTAAGAATGCCCAACAAGCATTTTTGGCGCCGTTGCCGGGGAAGGTTGATTACTAAGTAGGAATGAATATGGAACTTTGAGTCATCATTTGCATCACTAATCTGATCGAGCTTATCAATTCTCTTATACAGTTTTACCCCTGTATTTTCCATTTTGATTATTTATTGTAGGGTGATGCATGAATAGAAGACATCTTCCAGACAACTTTGTTGACAATCCCGAAGCCTTATTCAGAAGAACAAGAGCCAAGCTCAAGAAGACATTGTCAACACTTCAGCACAAAGCTTCATCCAAATCCGAAGACCACCGAAGTTTCATCCGGAATTTGTCGACTGAATTCGAAGCCATGGCGAACAAATCGATCCGCGAGTTCTCAGCTCCCACTACGGACAACATCCGCACTGGACCTGCTGGGGAGATCGACCGCAACTTCGAGCTCAAGCCTGGGCTCATCAACATGGTGCAAGCTAACCAGTTCTGTGGGAAGCCACATGAAGACGCTAGTGCTCATCTTCAACACTTCCTGGAGATGTGCAGCACTTTCACCATGGCTGAAGTCCCCAGAGACGCCATACTACTTCGCCTTTTCCCATTCTCACTGTTGGGGAGAGCGAAGCAGTGGTTCTACGCTACAAAGGAGAAGAACACTACGTGGGCACTCTGCTCCACGAACTTTCTGGCCAAATTCTTTCCCATGGGCAAGACCAATGCTCTCCGTGGGAAGATTACAAGTTTTCAGCAACAACATGATGAATCCGTTCCAGAAGCATGGGAGCGTTTCCAAGACTACATCCTAGAATGTCCCCATCATGGAATGGAAAGCTGGCTGTTGATGCAGACATTTTATCATGGGCTCATTAACAGTGCCCGTGAAACCATGGATGCTGCACCTGGAGGAGCATTCCTATCACTCACCATACCTCAAGCCACAGCTCTTGTGGAGAAGATGGCATCCAACCAAGGTTGGAATGAAGAAAGAACTCAGACACGCAAGAAAGGTGGAGGTATGCACCAGCTCAAGGAAGTAGACATGCTGTCTGCCAAGCTAGACCTACTCATGAAGAAGCTCGATGATCGAGCTGGAGAAAAGAAAGAAGTCATGCACGTCTACGACTCCCACATGACTTGTGAGGAGTGTGGAGGTACTGGACACTCGGGCAATCACTGTCCTGAGTTGCTGGAGGACGTGAACTACATCAACAATAACAACAACAACTACAACCGTCCTCAGCAGAATCAAGGTTGGAATCAACAGAGGCCTAACTACTCAGGTAATTACCAAGGTAACAATTCTTTCAATAATAATAATAATTATCCACCTTTGAGAGAGTTAGTGTCCAACCAAGGAAAGCTAATGGATAACCTGTCTAAGAAATTGGCATCTAATGATAAAATACTAGAAAATATAAATAATAGAATGGATAATTTCTCTACTGCCATCAAGAACCAGATTAGCTTTAATAAAATGATTGAATCTCAGTTGAATCAAATAGCTGCTGCTGTTCCTGCTACTAACCCCGGTATACCATCACAACCGGAAGGACTAGAATCTGCAAATCTTGTAGACATGTTTAATGCAGGAGATTACTGGAGTAACCCTATCGTGGAAGTAAGTACTGACCGTCTGCCAGTCAAGAGAGGCGATCCAGGACGCCCGGTCATCCCGATCTCCATCGGCATGTGAGACTTCCCAGAAGCACTCTGTGACTTTGGCTCCAGCGTCAACATCATGCCCAGGGTACTCTATGAAAAACTCTTTTCACAACCATTATTAGAAACAACCATGTGTTTGCAGCTTGCAGATAGGACACTGAGTTTCCCGAGAGGAATATTGAAGAACATCTGTGTCCGAGTGGGTTCCTCGTACGCTCCAGCAGACTTCGTAGTGATAGAGACCGGTTCTGATGAGAGGGCTCCCGTCATCCTAGGGAGACCATTCCTGAACACCGCGGGAGCTGTCATCTATGCTAGTGCTGCCAAGATCAGTTTCTACATCAAGGGGAGGAAGGAAACATTTTCCTTCAAGAACAAGACCGCACAAATACCAGAGCAACCCCAATATGAACCAAGGAAGAGGACCAACAGGAGGAACAAGAGCAAGAAGCAAGTATGGACCGAGACAGCTAAGATGGTCACTGCCGTGCACAAAGGTCAAGATCGCCAACTCAAGTCACCGTTCTTGCCTAAGAAGGATGACCCAGGTATGCCAAGCATTTATTGCTCCATTAATGGGTTCCACTTCTACAAGACACTTTGCGACACTGGGTCGGGCGTCAACATAATGGCCAAGGTCACCTATGAACTTCTGTTCGGAACCATGCCCTTAAACCCAACATATATTCAGCTCTAGATGGCAGATCAGACATTCCGACAGGTCGAAGGTACAGTAACTGACGTCCCTGTCAAGATAGACGATCACTTTGTCCATACAGACTTTCAGGTTATTGACATGGGAGAAGATGAATACGATCCACCCATCATCCTTGGAAGACCATTCCTTAGTACTGTCAAAGCAATCATTTACATTGGAACTGGAGAAGTCCACATGCACTTCCCCTCTGAGAAGGTACGTCTTTACTTTACTGACCCTAACTATGTATTTGAAGAATCCAAGCAGGTCAGGACAAGAAGAAGGCGGCGTAACCATAATCAGAAGCAACAGGTCATCAAGGACGGATGGGCAGATTATGAAGGAGAAGTGGTAAGATCTGAAGACATACCACTCAACCAACACTGTCCTGAGGAGACCAAAGCACCGAGACAGGTATGGAAAGAAAAGACAGTTGTACATGAAGAGGAGGCGCCGCCGGAACCACCGACTACGCCATCCACCAAGTCCCAGGACGACTGAACGAATAAGAGTCCCGTTCGGAGGACTTAAAAACACCGAACGCCTTGCCAAGAGGTAACTTGGTAGTTATCCTTTCCTTTTAATTATTTACTTTATCTTAAATAGTTTGCTTAGTTAATCATATTCATACTATCTTAAAAAGAAAATAAAAATGTTAAAAACCCTAAAGCCCCATGTGAGTATGCGAGTGGCATAAAACCCATAAGTACATTCACTGTGGTGGCATAAAATATATATATATATAATAAATACATAAATATTTTCTTCTGCTTTATAAAAGAAAAAAAACAACATAAAAAAATCAAGGAGGCTCAGCATGATAAAGGCTAGATATTTATGCTAACACTTAATCAGTTCCACAAAGCTTTGTTGTCTATTTGAGCTTCACAGAATTCAAGGAGACTAGCAGACAGAGGACATTCTAATCGCTGTCAGGGTGCTGCCGACTTTTAAATACACCTCCGCCATCTGCTAGCTACATCAGAAGAGATTATGTCAAGATCTAGCTTGGGGGAGAGCACCTCCATTATCTTGCTAAGTATTTCTATCTTTATCTTTATATTTATATATACTTCTACCCTATAAAAATAAAAATATACATAACTATGAAAAAACCAAATAAAGATTTTGTGCTTATATATATATACCTATATCTTTTGCTTAGTGTGTTTTAATAAATAAATAAAGTGGCTATGCTAAACTGAATCTAGATAATAATAAAACTCTAGCATGGATATGATGAATAGTTGCTTTGCCTAACTTTCAAATTTGAAGTTCTCTCTCTAAGTTTAGACATAACTGTTATCATTTAAAGCTTGCTCTAAACCTGAACTTGTGGTAAGAGAACTTGATCTAAAGTCTAAGTTGTTAACGGATATGATATGGGAAGGTTGAGCTGCTGTTTATCTATTCCTAGAGATGCTAGAATTCTGGAGAATTTTATCTTTGAAAATCTTAAAATGCTACATGATGAGTTCCTGTATGATGAGAGTTTAAGTTCCTACCACAGCCATACATACATGCTTGCTAGACTTTAAGCGATACCTTTACTTTTTACTGCTTATAAGCATTGAGTGTAGTCAAGCTGTGTAGACCCTTAGGAGCTTGTCATGCGGTTAAAATCAAGATTCACTTACACGATCACTCATACATGCTGCTTCTACTCCAGAAGTACGCATCCACATATATCCACTCATTCTCATCTCCAGATCCACATAAAATTATTCTACTCCTAATCCGGGAGAGAATAGCCAAAAATATTTTCCCATTCTTGTTATCCCCTGTGAAATAAATGCTCAAGCTATTTTGGTTACTACCACTTGCTATATTGTTCTAAGGAGATGAGTGCTCTATACGAGGAAATAAAAAGGGGCAAGTGCCCGAAACCTCGAAAAGAAAAAGATACGAGGAAATAAAAAGGAGCAAGTGCTCGGAACCTCGATGAAAAAAAAAGAAAAAGTGTGAGAAGAGAGGTAAAAATGGACAAGTGTCCGACAGTAGAATTAGGGGTACAAGATACCCACCTGAGAGGAAAAAAAAGAAAATATAGAGCACCTCATTCTCCTCAAGAGCTTTAAAAGCAAGAAAGGTACGTATCCCCTCAAAAAGAGCAAAAGTAGAATTAGACTTTCATCATTGTTATCATCACTACCACCATACACCATTTATTCGCCACACATGCACATCTTGATTTGACTTATTGGCTTGTTTCTCTGGATCCATGGTTTGACTATGCAATAAATGTCTTGTAAGTATGTATACTTTATCTCCCACCGATGAGCTCTAGATATCAAAAGCCTTATTAGAATAGGATGAGAGAGAAGGCAATGTCACTCTGCCTTATACCACAAATACTACATACTTTGCTTTGAGAGAAGGCAGACATCATTACTGCCTTGGTGAGGATCCAGAAATACCACAAAAGAGAGACCTGAGAGAGTCATACAAGGAATCTCTGAGTTTTATTTGAAAATCTGCAAAAAACTCCAAGAGCTATAGCTAATCAAGAATAAGAGACATGGCGCTTGACTAGACTGTTCTATCTTTTAACCGCTCAAGACAAAGGTGACGGTTGCAAGCCCCATGGTGAAAGGTATAATGAGTAAGTTTTAAGTCTTGACAGTTTACTTTAACTCAGAGATGAGACTCTATTTGAAAGCATGTGTACCGTCAAAATTCAAAGGCATTTCAGCAACTACTGAGTCTCTCCTTGCTCAGGGACGAGCAAGAGGTAAGCTTGGGGGAGTTTGTTGACGGTCCTTAAGTATCAATTATAACTATCAAATAAATAGAGAAAAGGATCCAAATGAAACCAACACCTAGACTTAGGGTTTTATCTGACAGAATTCCACGAGTTTTGCTGTTTATCTATTTCTGCAGGGGGTTATCAGGAAATACGGAAGAAAGGCCCACATGTCGGATTAATGACGGGATATTAACCGAACATGTAATTATCTTACATCTAGAAGAGTCCAGAAGCCACGAGAACGAACGGGAGGCGTAACGGAGCCGGACACAGGGCGCCCGCCCTGGTCATTAGGGCGCCCGCCCTGGCCTCGGAGCCAATCAGGCTCCTCCTCGAGGATTATGCTCCACCGACCTAGAGGATCAAGGAAAACCGTCCGTTCAATGTCGGTTTGATCCGACGGCCCAGATTCATCCGAAAGGGCTATATAAGCAAGGCCCCTGCCCCTGGAGGAGAGGCCCTCGTCTCATACTTCAAACCCTAATTCAGGAGGAGAGCCTCTGATCAAGCCCTAGAGCCACCACATCAACTAGATCTCTAGTTAGCATAGCTACATAGGATTAGAACTAGAAGGAGTCAATCTTCGATTGGTTCCCGGATCTGTCAAGAGGATTCTTGGTAATTCCTCTATTGTTCTTCAATTGTTCATCATTGTTCTTCAATATTATGAATATGACTTTGTTCTATTTCAATATATTGGTTATGACTTTGCTCTACTTGATTATATTTGCAATTATATTGTTCTTAGTTTATCATAGTTATATGCTTGGCTTAGTTAGATTGGAATTATATACATGCTTAGGATGGTATAGCGTTTATCCATGTGTACAGTGGGTGAATGATAATTATTGTGTAGACGTGGTGTCTATACCGTATTTATCTGCGATTGCACCCTATATGCCGGATTGTGGGGTAGTTCGCGATAGTGACAGCTTCGTTGATTCTTATATAGTCCCCCTCTCGTGTATAGGGCAGGCAGAGCAACACTATTACAGGGGAGTGATTGCTATGTTCTTCATCTTCCTTGCTAATATTCACTATGCATGGATATAGTCTTTTCTCACCATGATTGCCAAGTATAATTGCACTAACTATGATATGCTAGACTTTATAGTTAATAATAACTTAGGGAATATCTTTGTAGTTCATCCTAATTCCATGCTAATGACTTGCTAGAATATCTGTTGAGGTGCTTATCAATATTATATGTGGCTAGCTGATCAGATTAATTATCTTTGTCACCATTATCACTTTACCTTTACTTAATGTGACATTTATACCTGTATAAAGAGATTGATAAATACTCTCGGTTATACATGCAATGATGTGTACTCAGTTCCATATTCTCATTCCATTATCAACCATGATACTTAGAAATCCCTTCCCAGTGGTAAAAATATAAATAACGATACCTGGAACACTTCCCGGTTAAAATGCTACATCGGTATTAATCTGTGCGCTTGCAGATCCCTTTTATTATTTATCTTGATGAGCAATTGCATATTTCAATACCGCGTCTCTCGTGTCATGCTGGGGATGACAACTTGGCTTAAGTGGCATGAGGGATAGGTTTGGCATTTTTGGCGCCGTTATCAGAATTAGAAAACTAAGTCTACTTTTGGTAGTGACGTTAAGAATGCCCAACATAGAGCAAAATCTTTCAATAGCCGTTTCTTCTCAACCGTAGCTCTGTTTAACGTGATTTTTGCATCTACGTGTTCGTAGCGATGCATAGATTAGTTTTCAAACATTTTCACTCATTAGTGTATTATTCTAATTTACCTATGCTTGTATGCTATGCATGTCTGTGTTTGGATGCTTATGTGGTGCTTCATGATCATGTCCAGTCGGTGAGCAATACGTTGGTGATCAAGAAGCAGTTTTTTTGGAGGTTACAAATCTACAGAAGAAGGATCTCAGTTTAATGCAAGTATAGCATGGGATCATCCTTGTTTTCTATTCACCTTTAATACACTTAATTCGTGTGCATGTGTCTACCTTGTTGCCCTAAGGATATCCTAGCTTTTGTATCTTGTACCTTGACACCCGTGGGACATTGCATTGGGTAGTATTTATGCTAGTGCTCTAATTCAACAATCATGATCTTGTAACTTGACTAATGGTATATGCAATAAATGTTAAAATATGATTTTTAGCAACATGGAATAAGGGGCTAGAGCATTATTTTTATGGTTCTTTGGATTCCTTTCCCTAAGGACTTATCTGTAAATGATCATTGAGGACTTACAGTACAACCATGAGGGCTACATGGCTCTGGCTTTAGTCAGGTATGGAGACATTTTCTAGCTTGTTAGTGGTTACCGAAAGGCATTAAGGAAAGCCTCGGTTCAAGAATGGCTTCTTGTCTCTCAGAGTGTGTATAGCCTGCGTGGAGTGTGCCACTTTGTTAGAGGGCCTCCATTCGCCTAGCTCTTTTTTGGTGGTCACTAATTTGTTAGGGAGAGTCTTTTGAAAGACTTCATAGTGAACCTTGCCGATCTTCCTTGGTAGTGGGTTAAGGGGCTCGCGACCTCGGGCGAAAGGGCAACTCACGACTCATGGGTAAAGATGTATAACCTCTGCAGAGTGTCTTAAAACTGGTATATCAGCCGTGCTCACGGTCATAAGCGACCTTGTACTCTTATAGAATAAATGATGAACATTGATGATAATGTTAATACCGATGATATTGATGCTCACTAATGATTATTGTTTCTTGTTATACATTATTCTCGTTTACATGATCATGAGGTTATTTGGGCTTATGATAAACTTGTTGCTACTTAATTTCTAAAAGATGACTCACTAAAAGCTATCGCAATAAGCCCATGTCAAACCTTTTGAGCCTCATGAACCCCGTGTTATATTTGTTGAGTACGACATGTGCTAACTCTTGCTATTTCAACCACACCAGTTAGGCTTGTGATCAACCAGTCAATTGTCCCTATGGAGTTGGAGCTTTCGCATGAAGATCAGAGTGTTTTTCCGTTGTCTGCTATCTAAGGTTATATTCTTTGTATTAATACATAATATTATAAGTATTGTCTTTTGATAGTACCCCTTATTTGTTGCCATATGTGTGATTTGACTTCCTGGGCTCACATATGGTGTGTATCTAGTTTTGTTCTTAAAACCAGGTGCTACAGAGGAATAGAAACAACATTTCCTATCTCCTTGCCACTGTCATCGTGCTAAATTATCTTTGGTTAGAACTCCGTCTTTGGGAGAAACTTGCCTAATGGGAGAAACTCCGTCTTGACCTTCATAAGGCCAGCCCAAAATTGAGAATCCCTGGGCATGTATTGAACCGAAGTCATACTTTTATTCCTTAGGTATTTATTCCTAAGCAATTGCTGCCAAACCCCGTCACCATTTATTAATTTAAACAACCATTTGCTAAGGAGGCACTTATTGTGAATTTCTAGATTTAGGACTCCTAGCCCTCCTTGGTCTTTCAGAGTGCAAACTACCTCCCACTTAGTTAATCTATATTTTTTCTTATGATCATCACTCTGCCAAAAAAATTGCGATCTAAAGTAATCCAATTTCATCAAAACCCCCTTTCGGAATTTAAAAAAAGGATAACATGTACATAGGGAGACTACTCAAGATAGAGTAGATAAGAACGAGCCTTCCTTCGACTGACAACATCTTGCCCCTCCAACAATTGAGTCTTTTTTGGAACCTTTCCTTAACATATTTCCAGTCCTTATTCAAAAGTTTTCTATGGTGCATAGGAATTCCTAGGTATCTGAATGGGAAAGATCCACACTGCATCCAAAAATTTATGTATATTCACATTGATTGGCTTTGGCCGCCCCATAGCAGAACAACTCACTTTTATGGAAGTTGATCTTGAGTCCTGATAATTGTTCAAAAGCACAAAGCAGGAGCTTCATGTTTTTGGCTCTCTCTAGATCACTGTCCATAAAGATAATACTATCATACGCATATTGGAGGACCGAAAGTCCCTCATCAACCAAATGTGGAACAACCCCTTTGATTTGTTCCACCTCTTTAGGTCTTAAAATAAGAACGGCTAACATGTCTACCACTATATTAAACAAGATCAGGGATAGTGGATCCCCTTGACGCACTCCTTTTCTTGTTTGAAAATAATGGCCTACATTGTCATTGACCTTAACTGCAACACTCCCTCTAGAGATAACTTTTGAAATCCAGTCACACCAAATTGGTGAGAAACCTTTCATGCGAAGAACTTGTTAAATGAAGGGACACTTTAGCTTATCATAAGCCTTTTCAAAGTCTAGTTTTAAAATTATAGCTTCTTGTTTTTTCCTATGTAGCTTATGAATTGTTTCATGTAGAGTCACAACTCCTTCCATTATATAGCGACCTGGAATAAAGGCCGTTTGAGATGGTCCTATCAATTTATCTACCACTTTCAATAGTCTACTGTTTAGTACTTTTGTAAAAAATTTAAAACTTACATTTAGGAGGCAAATTGGTCTATATTGTTGTATCTGGACCGCATCAGAAACCTTTGGTAGTAAAGTAAGTACTCCAAAATTTAGACTGAACAGGCAGACTCCCGGTATGGAATTCAAGAAACAAGCTCATCAAATTTGGTTTTACGATCTCTGTTGACGATAGTTAACATACATCAAGAACCATCAACCTACCTTGCATAAATAGTGAAAATAGATCAATATCATAGAGTAGGAGGTTATTACTAACAAATTCCATGAGTTTTGGTGAATTTATGTTTCCAGCAGGATTTAATCAGAAGACTCGAAAGGAGGATCAAAACATCAAATAGAATCAAACTTAACCGCGATGAAAACTATTGTACAAGGTTCTATCAGAAGACACCACACCGTAGCAAACACTGAGAGGATGACAGGTGGGGCCGACCGGCCCAACCTCCATGCCGCCCGGTCCCCTGTGGGGCCCACTTGTCAGGAGCTTCCAGAATGTTCCTCCACCACCTATTAGGATTGCATCTATGCCGTTCCTTAAGTCGGTTTGATCCAAGGGCTCACGTTGCACCCCTAGGGCTATATATACAGGCCTGCACCCCCTGGAGAGAAGCCAAGTCTAATCCTGAGAGCTGAAAGGCCAGAAACCCTAGTTCATATCTCCACCAGGATTTAGGGCTAGCAATCAAGAGAAGATTAGTCCTCCATAGGATCTAGTTTTGTATTAGAGATAGAGAGATAAAGTGAAAGAGTAGAGTTTTGCAGGAGCTTCGGCCTGTCGATGCTCTCTCTATGGCTGTACACTGGCGGAATCAAGTTCTACTAGAGCTTGCTTCTAAGATTTCTCTAGTAATCGACTTCTGATTCAAGTAAGCATCTTGTTTATATTGTCCTTCAAGTTTATGACTCTCTTTTGAGTGCTTTAATCTTGGTGGCTCTAGATTAAAATAGTATTCATAGTGTAAGCGTGGTGCTTTGACTAGGGTTACTCGTAAATGCACCCTCATTTTTCAGATCGATGGTAGCTCACAAAGGTGACTTTTATAGCTTCATTGAATCCTCTGTAGTCCACCTCCCATTAATAGGACTAGCAGGAATTTGTTCACTTTTAGGGAAGAAACTCTTAATTTGTTCCCTATAAGACATCTTTCATGATAGAACAATAGAAGGCAAAGCTTACCGAGATTAGAACTAGACATACCTCAGTAGTCTCCTTTATATTCCTATTTTCTGACCTTGATTGTGAAGTTAGGTTAAGACTAAGACTTAGTTATTCTCACTAACTATTCCTTTGGGTTCCATATTAAAACTAGGTTATTCTCGGTGAAGTGCTTTGTATTATACTTTTACCTTTTATCTTTCCTTTTATCTTTATCTTTCTATCATGGATCCCTTATCCACCCTTCTCTACCAATATGGTGCACCCACGGGTACAAGCCTACAGTGAGCTAAATCTTCGAAACCTATCCTAGCACCTGGCTATGAGCTATGCCCGCGGTTAATCAATATGGTTTAGGATCAACCTTTTTCTGGCGAATTAGATGAAAACCCCTATTCCCACCTACGTGAGTTTGAGCAGACCTGTGCATGTCTACACATTGAAGGCATGTTAGATGAGACCATAAGATGGAAGCTCTTTCCCTTCCCTTTGACGGGAGAAGCTAAACGTTGGCATAAGCTCACCATTGGGAATAGCCGAGGAGATTAGGGAGCACTGTGCTCTAGCTTTTGCTTACAATTCTTCCCCACCTATAGGGTAGTTAAACTTTGTGAAGAGGTTCTAACTTTTAAACAAAAGAAGAAAGAATCTCTAGGCAAGGCATGGGAATGCTTTAACACTCTTCTTAATTCTAGCCCTGACCTTACCATTCCAGAACCTATTCTTCTCTAGCACTTCTTCATGGGCCTTACTAGAAAAATCATAGAATATCTTAATACGGCCGCAGGAGGTTCATTCATGCATGTCTCTACCGAATAGGGGAGAAGCATTCTCACAAAAATCTTAGTAGACCTTCCTGAAGAAAAGAGAAGTTGTTAGAAGAAGAATCCCAATTAGCTAAACCCGAATCTTTATCAGAACCATCACCAACTTTAGCTATTCCAGATCTCGAACCACCGGGAAAGGAGAAAACTCTAATTTCAGATTTTATGCTTGAATTCGAGGATAGACTTTTTGTCAAATATGGAAATACCTTGAATTATCACGTAATGAGAAAACCTCAGCAGCCTAGAAAATCATCATCTGTAGAACCTTTAGATCTTTCTAAGGAAGCCTTCTGTAAAAAGACAACGAAAGACTTAGTGTCCATCATGAGTGATGAATGGTTAGAAGAATTAGAGCTTTCTCCTGAAGTAATTCGCTTAGATTCACCTTCTACTACCATTCATTGCCAAATCAACAAGGATTCTTTCGACGCCTTTTACAATCTGGTTGTGGGTGTCAATATCATGTCTTTGATTTTTGCTCATAATTTATTAAAAGACATGCCATTAGCCCCAACAACCAAGTTGCTAAAAAGTCTTTTAGGACATATTGTCCCAAGTTTTAGAATTCTTTGTGCCTTTCTTATCTTGAATTTCTATATCTTTGATATTATGGAATTTGACTTATTGATAGGACAACCAATAGAAAGACTTATCCATTAAGGAAAAAAGGGAAAGTTAAACATAAAACTTGGAAAAAAAACTTTGATCTCTCTGTGTCCATCACTCACTCTCTTAATGCTAAGATTGAGCCAATTCCTGAGCAAGACCCAATGGATAAGGTTAAGGTTGCATCTCTTGATGACTTGATTGAACCCAACCTTGAAGATGATGCCCAGTTCTTCATCGATGAGGAAGAAGACGAAGGCCCCATAGAACCCGACCCTCTCGATGAATTGCTAGAACCACCTAAGCCCTCCATTGAGCTTAAACCCCTGTCTTCCAGTCTTAGATATGCTTTTCTCAATAATAATCAGGATTCTCCTATGATCATAAGTGATAAACTCTCTCAGAAAGAATCCTTACGCTTGCTAACTGTCTTAGAAAAGCATCATTCTGCTTTTGGCTACTCACTCTAAGACCTTAAGGGAATCAGCCTTGCTCTTTGCACTCATCGCATTTCTACAGATCTAGATTCTATACCTTCTAGGGAGCCCCAGCATAGGCTTAACAATGCGATGAGAGAGGTTGTTAAGAAAGAGGTCTTAAAACTCTTGCACGTCGGGATCATCTATCCTGTGCTACACAGTGAGTGGGTAAGCTCTGTTTAAGTTATGCCTAAAAAGGGAGGCATGATTGTTGTTAAAAATGAAAAGAATGAATTAATCCCCCAAAGAACCATCACTGGTTGGCGGATGTACACTGATTACCGAAAACTTAACAAGGCAACAAAGAAAGATCACTTTCCGTTGCCCTTTATTGATGAAATGTTGGAGCGACTGGCGAACCACTCTTTCTTTTATTTTCTTGATGGGTATTCAGGTTATCACCATATTCAGATACATCCAGATGATCAAAGCAAAACCACCTTTACATGTCCATATGGAACATATGCTTATCATAGAATATCTTTTGGATTATGTAATGCTCCTGCTTCTTTTCAAAGATGCATGGTGTCTATATTTTCTAATATGATTGAAGAAATTATGGAAGTTTTCGTGGATGACTTTTTTGTTTATGGAAAACTTTTGATGATTTGCTTGAAAATTTAGATAAGGTTTTGCAAAGATGTGAAGAAAAGTACTTAGTCCTTAATTAGGGAAAATGTCATTTTATGGTTAGAGAGGACATAGTGCTTAGACACTTGGTGTCTGAAAGAGGGATTGAGGTAGATAGAACTAAAATTGAAGTAATTGAACAACTAACTCCACCTGTAAATATCAGAGGGATCCAAAGCTTTCTTGGTCATTGTGGTTTTATCACCGGTTTATAAAATATTTTTCACACATTGCTAGACCACTAATAAATATTTTGGCTAAGGATATTCCCTTTGAATTTGATGATGCATGCTTAAAATCTTTTAATATTCTTAAGGAAGCACTCATCTCTGCACCAATCATTCAACCCCCTGATTGGTCGCTACCTTTTGAAATCATGTGTGATGCTAGTAATTATGTTGTGGGGGCCGTTTTGGGACAAACAAAAGATAGAAAGCATCATGCAATTGCTTATGATAGCAAAACTCTGACAGGACCACAACTTAATTATGCAACAACTGAAAAAGAACTCTGGCTATTGTTATTGCTATTGACAAGTTTATATCTTACTTAGTAGGAGCTAAGGTGATTGTTTATACTGATCATGCTGCTTTGAAATACCTGCTCACGAAGAAAGATGCTAAACCAAGATTGATAAGATGGATTTTGTTACCCCAAGAATTTGATTTAGAAATAAAAGATTAAAAGGTAGTAGAAAATTCTGTTACCGATCACTTGTCTAGAATGCAGTTTGAGAATTCATAGGAACTACCCATCAATGATTCACTGAGGGATGACATGCTCTTCAAGATCACCAGATCAGACCCTTGGTACGTGAATATTGTCAATTTTATGGTAGTAGGTTATGTACCACCAGGGGAGAACAAGAGGAGGCTTGTCTACGAAAGTTGTCTCCACATATGGGGTCCACCGTACCTCTTCAGATTCTGCTCTGACGGCTTGTCTCCACATATGATCTAATGTACGAGATTTAAAATGTGACACGTGGCGTGAATCGGTTGGTCGTGGTGGGGAGACCAGACGCTGTGGGTGTTGGGCATTCTTAACGTCACTACCAAAATTAGACTTAGTTTTCTAATTCTGATAACGGCACCAAAAATGCCAAACCTATCCCTCATGCCACTTAAGCCAAGTTGTCATCCCCAGCATGACATGAGAGACGCGGTATTGAAATATGCATTTGCTCATCAAGATAAATAATAAAAGAGATCTGCAAGCGCACAGATTAATACCGATGTAGCATTTTAACCGGGAAGTATTCCAGGTATCGTTATTTATATTTTTACCATTGGGAAGGGATTTCTAAGTATCATGGTTGATAATGGAATGAGAATTTGGAACTGAGTACACATCATTGCATGTATAACCGAGAGTATTTATCAATCTCTTTATACAGGTATAAATGTCACATTAAGTAAAGGTAAAGTGATAATGGTGACAAAGATAATTAATCTGATCAGCTAGCCACATATAATAATGATAAGCACCTCAACAGATATTCTAGCAAGTCATTAGCATGGAATTAGGATGAACTACAAAGATATTCCCTAAGTTATTATTAACTATAAAGTCTAGCATATCATAGTTAGTGCAATTATACTTGGCAATCATGGTGAGAAAAGACTATATCCATGCATAGTGAATATTAGCAAGGAAGATGAAGAACATAGCAATCACTCCCCTGTAATAGTGTTGCTCTGCCTGCCCTATACACGAGAGGGGGACTATATAAGAATCAACGAAGCTGTCACTATCGCGAACTACCCCACAATCCGGCATATAGGGTGCAATCGCAGATAAATACGGTATAGACACCACGTCTACACAATAGTTATCATTCACCCACTGTACACATGGATAAACGCTATACGATCCTAGGCATGTATATAATTCCAATCTAACTAAGCCAAGCATATAACTATGATAAACTAAGAACAATATAATTGCAAATATAATCAAGTAGAGCAAAGTCATAACCAATATATTGAAATAGAACAAAGTCATATTCATAATATTGAAGAACAATGATGAACAATTGAAGAACAATAGAGGAATTACCAAGAATCCTCTTGACAGATCCGGGAACCAATCGAAGATTGACTCCTTCTAGTTCTAATCCTATGTAGCTATGCTAACTAGAGATCTAGTTGATGTGGTGGCTCTAGGGCTTGATCAGAGGCTCTCCTCCTGAATTAGGGTTTGAAGTATCAGACGAGGGCCTCTCCTCCAGGGTCAGGGGCCTTGCTTATATAGCCCTTTCGGATGAATCTAGGCCGTTGGATCAAACCGACATTGATCGTGCGGTTTTCCTTGATCCTCTAGGTCGGTGGAGCATAATCCTCGAGGCGGAGCCTGATTGGCTGAGCCAGCAGGGCGGGCGCCCTAGGGACTAGGGCGGGCGCCCTGTCCCCGGCTCTGTTACGCCTCCCGTTCGTTCTCGTGGCTTCTGGACTCTTCTAGATGTAAGATAATTACGTGTTCGGTTACTATCCCGTCATTAATCCGACATGTGGGCCTTTCTTCCGTATTTCCTGATAACCCCCTGCAGAAATAGATAAACAGCAAAACTCGTGGAATTCTGTCAGATAAAACCCTAAGTCTAGGTGTTGGTTTCATTTGGATCCTTTTCTCTATTTATTTGATAGTTATAATTGATACTTAAGGACCGTCAACAAACTCCCCCAAGCTTACCTCTTGCTCGTCCCTGAGCAAGGATAGACTCAGCGATGGACGAGAAGTTGCTGAAATGCCTTTGAATTTTGACGGTACACATGCTTTCAAATAGAGTCTCATCTCTGAGTTAAAGTAAACTGTCAAGACTTAAAACTTACTCATTATACCTTTCACCATGGGGCTTGCAACCGTCACCTTTGTCTTGAGCGGTTAAAAGATAGAACAGTCTAGTCAAGCGCCATGTCTCTTATTCTTGATCAGCTATAGCTCTGGAGTTTTTTGCAGATTTTCAAATAAAACTCAGAGATTCCTTGTATGACTCTCTCAGGTCTCTCTTTTGTGGTATTTCTGGATCCTCACCAAGGCAGTAATGATGTATGCCTTCTCTCAAAGCAAAGTATGTAGTATTTGTGGTATAAGGCAGAGTGACATTGCCTTCTCTCTCATCCTATTCTAATAAGGCTTTTGATATCTGGAGCTCATCGGTGGGAGATAAAGTATACATACTTACAAGACATTTATTGCATAGTCAAACCATGGATCCAGAGAAACAAGCCAATAAGTCAAATCAAGATGTGCATGTGTGGCGAATAAATGGTGTATGGTGGTAGTGATGATAACAATGATGAAAGTCTAATTCTACTTTTGCTCTTTTTGAGGGGATACGTACCTTTCTTGCTTTTAAAGCTCTTGAGGAGAATGAGGTGCTCTATATTTTTTTTTCCTCTCAGGTGGGTATCTTGTACCCCTAATTCTACTGTCGGACACTTGTCCATTTTTACCTCTCTTCTCACACTTTTTCTTTTTTTTCATCGAGGTTCCGAGCACTTGCTCCTTTTTATTTCCTCGTATCTTTTTCTTTTCGAGGTTCCCGGCACTTGCCCCTTTTTATTTCCTCGTATAGAGCACTCATCTCCTTAGAACAATATAGCAAGTGATAGTAACCAAAATAGCTTGAGCATTTATTTCACAGGGGATAACAGGAATGGAAAAATATTTTTGGCTATTCTCTCCCGGATTAGGAGTAGAATAATTTTATGTGGATCTGGAGATGAGAATGAGTGGATATATGTGGATGCGTACTTCCGGAGTAGAAGCAGCATGTATGAGTGATCGTGCAAGTGAATCTTGATTTTAACCGCATGACAAGCTCCTAAGGGTCTACACAGCTTGACTACACTCAATGCTCATAAGCAGTAAAAAGTAAAGGTATGGCTTAAAGTCTAGCAAGCATGTATGTATGGCTGTGGTAGGAACTTAAACTCTCATCATACAGGAACTCATCATGTAGCATTTTAAGATTTTCAAAGATAAAATTCTCCAGAATTCTAGCATCTCTAGGAATAGATAAACAGCAGCTCAACCTTCCCATATCATATCCGTTAACAACTTAGACTTTAGATCAAGTTCTCTTCCCACAAGTTCAGGTTTAGAGCAAGCTTTAAATGATAACAGTTATGTCTAAACTTAGAGAGAGGACTTCAAATTTGAAAGTTAGGCAAAGCAACTATTCATCATATCCATGCTAGAGTTTTATTATTATCTAGATTCAGTTTAGCATAGCCACTTTATTTATTTATTAAAACACACTAAGCAAAAGATATAGGTATATATATAAGCACAAAATCTTTATTTGGTTTTTTCATAGTTATGTATATTTTTATTTTTATAGGGTAGAAGTATATATAAATATAAAGATAAAGATAGAAATACTTAGCAAGATAATGGAGGTGCTCTCCCCCAAGCTGGATCTTGACATAATCTCTTCTGATGTAGCTAGCAGATGGCGGAGGTGTATTTGAAAGTCGGCAGCACCCTGACAGCGATTAGAATGTCCTCCGTCTGCTAGTCTCCTTGAATTCTGTGAAGCTCAAATAGACAACAAAGCTTTGTGGAACTGATTAAGTGTTAGCATAAATATCTAGCCTTTATCATGCTGAGCCTCCTTGATTTTTTTATGTTGTTTTTTTCTTTTATAAAGCAGAAGAAAATATTTATGTATTTATTATATATATATATTTTTTATGCCACCACAGTGAATGTACTTATGGGTTTTATGCCACTCGCATACTCACATGGGGCTTTAGGGTTTTTAACATTTTTATTTTCTTTTTAAGATAGTATAAATATGATTAACTAAGCAAACTATTTAAGATAAAGTAAATAATTAAAAGGAAAGGATAACTACCAAGTTACCTCTTGGCAAGGCGTTCGGTGTTTTTAAGTCCTCCGAACGGGACTCTTATTCGTTCAGTCGTCCTGGGACTTGGTGGATGGCGTAGTCGGTGGTTCCGGCAGCGCCTCTTCTTCATGTACAACTGTCTTTTCTTTCCATACCTGTCTCGGTGCTTCGGTCTCCTTAGGACAGTGTTGGTTGAGTGGTATGTCTTCAGATCTTACCACTTCTCCTTCATAATCTGCCCATCCGTCCTTGATGACCTGTTGCTTCTGATTGTGGTTACGTCGCCTTCTTCTTGTCCTGACCTGCTTGGATTCTTCAAATACATAATTAGGGTCAGTAAAGTAAAGACGTACCTTCTCAGAGGGGAAGTGCATGTGGACTTCTCCAGTTCCAATGTAAATGATTGCTTTGACAGTACTAAGGAATGGTCTTCCAAGGATGATGGGTGGATCGTATTCATCTTCTCCCATGTCAATAACCTGAAAGTCTGTATGGACAAAGTGATCGTCTATCTTGACAGGGACGTTAGTTACTGTACTTTCGACCTGTCAGAATGTCTGATCTACCATCTGGAGCTGAATATATGTTGGGTTTAAGGGCATGGTTCCGAACAGAAGTTCATAGATGACCTTGGCCATTATGTTGACGCCCGACCCAGTGTCGCAAAGTGTCTTGTAGAAGTGGGACCCATTAATGGAGCAATAAATGCTTGGCATACCTGGGTCGTCCTTCTTAGGCAAGAACGGTGACTTGAGTTGGCGATCTTGACCTTTGTGCACGGCAGTGACCATCTTAGCTGTCTCGGTCCATACTTGCTTCTTGCTCTTGTTCCTCCTGTTGGTCCTCTTCCTTGGTTCATATTGGGGTTGCTCTGGGATTTGTGCGGTCTTGTTCTTGAAGGAAAACGTTTCCTTCCTCCCCTTGATGTAGAAACTGATCTTGGCAGCACTAGCATAGATGACAGCTCCCGCGGTGTTCAGGAATGGTCTCCCTAGGATGACGGGAGCCCTCTCATCAGAACCGATCTCTATCACTACAAAGTCTACTGGAGCGTACGAGGAACCCACTCGGACACAGATGTTCTTCAATATTCCTCTCGGGAAACTCAGTGTCCTATCTGCAAGCTGCAAATACATGGTTGTTTCTAATAATGGTTGTGAAAAGAGTTTTTCATAGAGTACCCTGGGCATGATGTTGACGCTGGAGCCAAAGTCACAGAGTGCTTCTGGGAAGTCTCGCATGCCGATGGAGATCAGGATGACGGGGCGTCCTGGATCGCCTCTCTTGACCGGCAGACGGTCAGTACTTACTTCCACGATAGGGTTACTCCAGTAATCTCCTGCATCAAACATGTCTACAAGATTTGCAGATTCTAGTCCTTCCGGTTGTGATGGTATACCGGGGTTAGTAGCAGGAACAGCAGCAGCTATTTGATTCAACTGAGATTCAATCATTTTATTAAAGCTAATCTGGTTCTTGATGGCAGTAGAGAAATTATCCATTCTATTATTTATATTTCTAGTATTTTATCATTAGATGCCAATTTCTTAGACAGGTTATCCATTAGCTTTCCTTGGTTGGACACTAACTCTCTCAAAGGTGGATAATTATTATTATTATTGAAAGAATTGTTACCTTGGTAATTACATGAGTAGTTAGGCCTCTGTTGATTCCAACCTTGATTCTGCTGAGGACGGTTGTAGTAGTAGTTGTTGTTGTTATTGTTGATGTAGTTCACGTCCTCCAGCAACTTAGGACAGTGATTGCCCGAGTGTCCAGTACCTCCACACTCCTCACAAGTCATGTGGGAGTCGTAGACGTGCATGACTTCTTTCTTTTCTCCAGCTCGATCATCGAGCTTCTTCATGAGTAGGTCTAGCTTGGCAGACAGCATGTCTACCTCCTTGAGCTGGTGCATACCTCCACCTCTCTTGCGTGTCTGAGTTCTTTCTTCATTCCAACCTTGGTTGGATGCCATCTTCTCCACAAGAGCTGTGGCTTGAGGTATGGTGAGTGATAGGAATGCTCCTCCAGCTGCAGCATCCATGGTTTCACGGGCACTGTTAATGAGCCCATGATAAAATGTCTGCATCAACAGCCAGCTTTCCATTCCATGATGGGGACATTCTAGGATGTAGTCTTGGAAGCGCTCCCATGCTTCTGGAACGGATTCATCATGTTGTTGCTGAAAACTTGTAATCTTCCCACAGAGAGCATTGGTCTTGCCCATGGGAAAGAATTTGGCTAGAAAGTTCGTAGAGCAGAGTGCCCACGTAGTGTTCTTCTCCTTTGTAGCGTAGAACCACTGCTTCGCTCTCCCCAACAGTGAGAATGGGAAAAGGCGAAGTAGTATGGCGTCTCTGGGGACATCAGCCATGGTGAAAGTGCTGCAGATCTCCAGGAAGTGTTGAAGATGAGCACTAGCGTCTTCATGTGGCTTCCCACAGAACTGGTTAGCTTGCACCATGTTGATGAGCCTAGGCTTGAGCTCGAAGTTGCGGTCGATCTCTCCAGCAGGTCCAGTGCGGATGTTGTCCGTAGTGGGAGCTGAGAACTCGCGGATCGTCTTGTTCGCCACGGCTTCGAATTCAGTCGACAAATTCCGGATGAAACTTCGGCAGTCTTCGGATTTGGATGAAGCTTTGTGCTGAAGTGTTGACGATGTCTTCTTGAGCTTGGCTCTTGTTCTTCTGAATAAGGCTTCGGGATCGTCAACAAAGTTGTCTGGAAGATGTCTTCTATTCATGCATCACCCTGCAATAAATAATCAAAATGGAAAATACAGGGGTAAAACTGTATAAAAGAATTGATAAGCTCGATCAGATTAGTGATGCAAATGATGACTCAAAGTTCCATATTCATTGCTACTTAGTAATCAACCTTCCCCGGCAACGGCGCCAAAAATGCTTGTTGGGCATTCTTGACGTCACTACCAAAAGTAGACTTAGTTTTCTAATTCTGATAACGGCGCCAAAAATGCCAAACATATCCCTCATGCCACTTAAGCCAAGTTGTCATCCCTAGCATGACATGAGAGACGCGGTATTGAAATATGCATTTGCTCATCAAGATAAATAATAAAAGGGATCTGCAAGCGCACAGATTAATACCGATGTAGCATTTTAACCGGGAAGTATTCCAGGTATCGTTATTTATATTTTTACCACTGGGAAGGGATTTCTAAGTATCATGGTTGATAATGGAATGAGAATTTGGAACTGAGTACACATCATTGCATGTATAACCGAGAGTATTTATCAATCTCTTTATACAGGTATAAATGTCACATTAAGTAAAGGTAAAGTGATAATGGTGACAAAGATAATTAATCTGATCAGCTAGCCACATATAATAATGATAAGCACCTCAACAGATATTCTAGCAAGTCATTAGCATGGAATTAGGATGAACTACAAAGATATTCCCTAAGTTATTATTAACTATAAAGTCTAGCATATCATAGTTAGTGCAATTATACTTGGCAATCATGGTGAGAAAAGACTATATCCATGCATAGTGAATATTAGCAAGGAAGATGAAGAACATAGCAATCACTCCCCTGTAATAGTGTTGCTCTGCCTGCCCTATACATGAGAGGGGGACTATATAAGAATCAACGAAGCTGTCACTATCGCGAACTACCCCACAATCCGGCATATAGGGTGCAATCGCAGATAAATACGGTATAGACACCACGTCTACACAATAGTTATTATTCACCCACTGTACACATGGATAAACGCTATACGATCCTAGGCATGTATATAATTCCAATCTAACTAAGCCAAGCATATAACTATGATAAACTAAGAACAATATAATTGCAAATATAATCAAGTAGAGCAAAGTCATAACCAATATATTGAAATAGAACAAAGTCATATTCATAATATTGAAGAACAATGATGAACAATTGAAGAACAATAGAGGAATTACCAAGAATCCTCTTGACAGATCCGGGAACCAATCGAAGATTGACTCCTTCTAGTTCTAATCCTATGTAGCTATGCTAACTAGAGATCTAGTTGATGTGGTGGCTCTAGGGCTTGATCAGAGGCTCTCCTCCTGAATTAGGGTTTGAAGTATGAGACGAGGACCTCTCCTCCAGGGTCAGGGGCCTTGCTTATATAGCCCTTTCGGATGAATCTGGGCCGTTGGATCAAACCGACATTGATCGTGCGGTTTTCCTTGATCCTCTAGGTCGGTGGAGCATAATCCTCGAGGCGGAGCCTGATTGGCTGAGCCAGCAGGGCGGGCGCCCTAGGGACTAGGGCGGGCGCCCTGTCCCCGGCTCTGTTACGCCTCCCGTTCGTTCTCGTGGCTTCTGGACTCTTCTAGATGTAAGATAATTACGTGACCGTTAACTGTCCCGTCATTAATCCGACATGTGGGCCTTTCTTCCGTATTTCCTGATAACCCCCTGCAGAAATAGATAAACAGCAAAACTCGTGGAATTCTGTCAGATAAAACCCTAAGTCTAGGTGTTGGTTTCATTTGGATCCTTTTCTCTATTTATTTGATAGTTATAATTGATACTTAAGGACCGTTAACAGTGGGCACATCCGGTCAGGCCAGACCGGCGTGTCCGGTCACCCTGACTTGTGCTGTGTAGTGAGCCCAATGGCTCTATTCATAGGGGGCTCCTATATAAGCTTGTTGGCCGGCTCTTGCTCACTCTCTTTGCCATTTGCATTGACATAGCAACCTTGTGAGCATAGCCAAACCTCTCCCACTCATCTCCATCATAGATTCTTCATCTTTGTGAGATTGGGAGAGAATCCAAGTGCATTGCTTGAGTGATTGCATCTAGAGGCACTTGGTGATTGTGTTTCATTGTGGAATTCACTTGTTACTCTTAGTAGTTGCCGCCACCTAGATAGCTTGGAGCAGCGAGGATCGTCGAGCGGAGGAAGGTGCTTGTCTCTGGCTTCGATCATGGTGATTGTGAGGGGTTCTTGACCTTTCCCTGGTGGAGAGCCAAAAGGTAATCGAGTGGAATACGCGTGGCTTGTGTGATCCTCTCTTGTGTTGGTTGTGTGGCACCCTATTGAGGGTTTGGCGTGTGATGCTAATTAGCGTATGAATCTCCAAGTGAGTGCATCGCCACAACAAGGACTAGCTTGCCGGCAAGCAAGTGAACCTCGGTAAAAAATCATTGTGTCATCTTTGTTTCTAAGGTGATTGGTCTCTTTTTGGTATTCTCTTTTGTGATCGGCTAAATCCTCTACACGGTGGTATAATCTTACATCATATCCTTTACTTAACGTTGTTTAGTTGCTCTTGTGTAGCTCTCTTGCTTATCTTTAGCTTTTCACCTAGGAGTAACTAGTGCCATAGCATTGTGTGCTACATTAGAGATCATAGAAACTAGAAAGGGTAGGTGGCTTGTGACCTTCTTGTAGTGCTAGCGCAAAACTAGCTTCACCATCTTAAGTACTAATCAATTGTTTCTAAGTGTTGTTGTAGATTTTTAAATAGGCTATTCACCCCCTCTAGCCTTTTGGACCTTACAAGGGGCCGCTTGGATCGCTGCCCCGAACACTAGGGGGCTGAAGTGATCTAGCGCGGTGCCCCTGCTCCTTCGCTCGGGAGAGCTGGACTGCGCCTGAGCATGGCGTCTGGCCTTGATAGTGTCGTGGACGTCATGGACGTTGCGGGCGTCGCCGATCTGGTGGTGTGCAGGCGGGTGCCGAGGGGAAAGCTCGTGCCTTCGCTCCTGCCAGGGCTTGGTGCCCCTAGTCTGTGGTCGGTCAGAGCTGCTCCTAGAGGAGTCACCGCTGCCTCCGCCCAGCAGTGGGACGTGTGTGTCAAAGCGGTCCCGTTGATGGTGGCCGTTAGCTGGGACGATTGGGAGAGCACGGCGTGACACCGAGAAGCCAAACTCTTGGCCTACTACTCGAGGGCGACGTGAAAGAGCCATCTTGCCTCGTGCAGCCACTTGTTGGTCTTTGGGTCTAGTGTGTCTAAGATGTCCTCCAGCTGATAGGTGGCGGCCGCCATGTTGTAGGCCTCCCGGGGGATGTGCAAGGCGCTAGGAGCCCCCATGAAGGCATCACCATCATTGATAGGGGGCTGCATGGCTTGTAGCCACA
The DNA here is from genome assembly GCA_022457205.1 of Saccharum spontaneum. Lineage (NCBI taxonomy): Eukaryota > Viridiplantae > Streptophyta > Magnoliopsida > Poales > Poaceae > Saccharum > Saccharum spontaneum. The sequence continues at coordinate 23,815,647 of CM039582.1, read as the reverse complement.
CAAGCTCCTACCTTCGAAGCTCAAGCTCTGCCTCGACGGCTTCTAGGTCCACCTGCCAAGCCTGCAGGCGAGTTGCCTTCTCCTGAAGGTAGTTCATGTGACTACAGGGACTCTGGTCCGATGACATGGGCATAGGCCCCTCCTTAATGGTGTCCTCGTGATGTGGTAGCACATGCAAGGTGGGGTGTAGCAGTCGATGTCGTCAGAGTCGTACTCTAGGCTATTCTCTGAGAGGATCTCAAGGAAGGTGCATAGCGAGGGGATGTCGGTCCCCATAGCGTCAGACAGGATGGCCCTCTGTGGCGCCTCACGCCTGACGAGGTGCTCTAGCTCTAGCTGGAATGACACCGCCGCATTTTGGATCCTGAAAGGCTGGTCCGGGAGGTAGTACCAGAAGCAGTCAGGCGGCAGGAGCACCTCGCTGGTGGTGATCTAGTGATGGTGGTTGGCTAGCATGTAGAACATTTGGTGCCAGTCTAACATGATGGGGTACGGACCCAGATCGCGCTGGATCTACTGGGCTAGAACCTCGAGATCTGCTCCTAGGAGGCCTAACGGAGTAGGCAGCGCTGGGGCTCGTTGCCCACCGGTAGGACCTCGTTGAGCGGGTGGAGCTCACTTAGCAATCGGCGACGTAGGCCAGGCTCCCAAAGGTGAGGACCTGGCCTAGAACAAAGGTGCCAACTGTGACAAAGAACTCACCGGGAAGCGGTCGTCGTCGTCTACGGCAGTGCCGCCTACTCCGATGACAAGGCAGATGGCTCTGGCCATGGTAGAGTCTAAATCACACTTAATACTGCCCCCTACCTGGCGCGGCAACTGTCACGGGGTTAGAACTGTGGCAAGCATTATTTTCAAGGTAGTGTCAGAGTACGTGTCTCCGGTGGCTCGGGTGGACTCAAGAACACAAGAATCATAAAGAGGATGCAACAATTTATCCTGGTTCGGGCCAATCGGTGCCCTACATCCAGCAGCTGATGATCCTTATACTCACAAGCACCCAAAATTAGGGGTTTACAACTGAGTGTATAGGATAAAGAGATTTGGTAGGGGTTAGCTCGGTGCTAATCCTAAGGTTGATTCGCCACCGGTGGAGTCTTCCCTTTGTCAGAGAGGAGGAAGACGACGGGTGCGGTGGAGGAGGTCTCGGTGCCCCTCTCTCTAGGTTGCTCTGCTCTTAGTGCTGAGCAGGAGCATATCGGTGAGGAATGGATTGATCTATTTTAGATCCTCCTCCCCTCTCTAGGTTCTGACCTGTCCCTTATATACCGAGATAGGTCAGTACATGGCGGTTTGGGGGGATGAGGCTATGGTCTACATGCGCCGGAGTCTAGAAGAGTCTTGCAGCTGCACTTTGTGAACCATGGCGATGTCGTTGAGCCGAAGAAGCTCTGGGCATCATCTGGCTGCTCTGTCCTGACACACCGAGTGTCAGGCTATGTCAGTTTGGACTGGACTCCCCTAGGTGGGCCTTCTAGAAACTTCTTGGTGGAAAAGGAGGCCGGCTGGAGGGGTAGACGTGCGGGCCTCAAAGCCCCCAAGCCCCTAGAGGCCGTGGAGAAGCTTGTCTTCTTGTGTCATGCCCCGTGTGTAACCCTGTCAGAGGAGTGGTTGATAGAGCCATGCTTGCAGGATGGCGCCTGGGAGACTCCGAGCTCTGATGGTTTGGGGCGTCTCTTCTTATGCCTGAGCCTCGGCTAGTGCCTAAGGCCGAAGGAGGCCAAGGATCAAGGTCCAGGCTCCCGTCGATCAGGAGCCCCGAGCTCGAGCGAGCCCTCAAGCGCTGAGCAGAGGTAGCAAGCTTACTCGGGCTCGGTTCGATCCTCTCACCTGAGGGTGCGCACAAGCGTACCCGATGGGTATAGCCCCCGAGCAATCTTGGAAGGGTCGGTCGGGGGGTCTCTCAGTTGGGAACCTTTGATCCCGAGGCTTAACATACCCATATGCTAGGATCTCATCACGCAGCCTAGCTAGAACACCATCGGCCCTAGCCCCAGGGAACCGCTGGTGACCCAAGAGGGTGCAAGCCGCTGGCTCCTGTTCGGATCTGGTTGGCCACCATGAGAAGCTCTTGGGACGCTGGAAGAAGGGCCGGACGAGGCTGCATCACCACATGGGACGAAGAAGGTTCGCTAAAAGGTGCAGGCACCAGATCTAGACGCGGGAGGCCCAAATCCCCACGGTAGGCCACGCTTCCTCGCCGGCAATGAACCTAGTGGCCAGAGTTGAAGGGGGTGGTCAAGGAGTGAGCGGGAGGGAGGCATGCTGCGGCTACACCCTATTTTTAGGGCCACTGTGAGCCACCGCCGCCGCACACTGGAGGGCGAAGATGACGGCTGGAGGGGAGCCGGGGAAGGGGCCTTAGGGTGCCGACAATGTCACCCCGAGTCGCCCGTTGGGGCGCTCAGGGGAAGGGAGCATCACGTATTGGACCCGTCAAAACTTCCAAAGGAAGCTGAGCCCGTCCTTAAAAGTTAGATGATCAAAGGAAAAAAAATGAGGTGGTTGAAATCAAAGGACTCCCACTAAAATTCAATATTTAGCTCTACGAGTACTATGTACTACACATACTCAAAGTTACAACTCAGCCAACTTTTAGAATACTTTGTAATAGCTGCTAATATCATGTCATCTATAACATGTAGTTTGGAAACATGAAAACTATATTTGCATATTATTTCAGTTGAAAGTTCACTAGCTAGAACACTTAATCACTCCGGAGCATCACTACTGTGTGTGCTTGGACCTGTAGCCGGGTGATAAGACAAAGATCTAGAAAATTGGCGAGAAGTTAAACACCCGGTAGTGATAGAGCCCACCACTACCAGTTGAGACCAGCACCTGGCAACGATGTATCACTACAAGTTCATTGTATGAGCCAGCAGGGATAGGTACCATATCATTGCTGGGTTATGCACTTATGCTACACTACTAACTTCTGACCCTTATGCCATGCTTTTTTTCGCAACGGTAAGATTTGGTTGCAATAAAGGGTGTTATCCCAACCATTTGCACTTTTGGTTGCGATAGGTGGAATTTTTGCCACACAAATTATTTCGTGGCCCTGAGTGCGAAGATCATTGCAATAGGTAAGTGCTATCGCAACCAATTATAAACCGGTTGCAATAAGTGGTCACTGTTGCCATGATTTCATTTGCGTTGGGGGCAGTTTTATTGGCGTTGCAATACTAAGATGATATTGCAACTCTTTAGTTGATGGTTGCAAAAAGCGTGTCTATGTTGCAATGAATATGGTTTGTTGTATGTAATAGTCGCTTGCGTTGCAAAAGGGTTTTACATATAGCAACGAAAAAATAAATTGTTGCAATCACTAGGGTTCGGGCGCACGACGCTTTTAGGAAAAAAAATAAAAAAGATGTGTAACTAGGTTTGGAACCTTAGACCTTTTAACACTAAAGGAAAGCTACTAACCACTACACCATAATTGTGTTCTTGTCATTAGTAGCCACATAAGCTTATACAAATTAATAACATGTCTATGTTGCAAAAATTATGTTTTGTTGTATGTAATAGTCTCTTGCTTTGCAAAAAAGATTGTACATAATGCAATGAAAGACTAAATTGTTGCAATACCTAAGGTTCTAGAGCACAATTGTTAAGTAAGAAAATTAAATAAAAAATCGCCAGCAGGTTTTGAACCTGAGACCTCATCAGAGTTTAGAAGATAGGTACTTACCACTACACCATATATGTGTTTTTGTTATTAGTAGTCACAGGAACATATACAAAATAATGTAGAACCCATTTAGGTATTGAAACAGGATCGGATCTAGTATAGTGGTATACATACATTTGCACGATCGACTTCCCTATAGGCGTCGCCGCTTCCTCTTTCCAAGGTGTCGTCGCGGCCGCCTCTTTCCCTAGGAGTCACCTCGGCCTCCCTGCAGCTGCTGGTGTCCCACGTGGTTAAGCCACAACCCGACACTGAAATATTTCATATCACTACCGGTTTTTGTTCTGGACCGTCAATATTAGTTGTCTTTTTGGCTGTTGGATCCACCAGACTATCACAACATTGATTCTTCGTCGTTGATCCCACCTACCACCATTGCTTCTGGTCATAAAAACAACATCCTAACGCTTCCACAGCCAAAGATGAGGTCCCCTACTAGCTGATTGAAAGCTCTAGTTTGGTTTTAGTTAATTGATGAAACTCTAGGTACTAACCTTTGGCTCTAAGTGAATAAGAGATAGGTTATCACACACCAAGTGTTGGATCAAAGATGAAGTCCATGAAGGTGATGATGGACATGTGATGATAGTGATCAAGATCCAAACTTGGAAACAAAGAAAGAGAAAGATAAAATGGGCTCAAGGCAAAGGTATATTTGATAGGGCTACATTGTTTTGCCACTTAAGACACCAAGTGGGTGTGAGTGGGTTTAGGATAGATAGCCATACTATTAAGAGGGGTGCAACTTGTCATGAAATGCGGTTATTAAAGGGCAACTAGATGTTCTAACTCATTACATATGCATTTAGATTCTAGTGAGTGCTAACACTCTTAAAAATGCTTTGTAAAAATGCTAACACATGTGCAAATGGTGATACACTTGGTGACTAGCACTTGTGAGCAAGGGTGGTGAAGTTGGAGAAGAATTGGAGGCAAAAACAAGGACCGGACCCTGATGAAGAGAGTCTGGTTCTAGCATGCAGAGAAGGTGCGCGCAGGGGTCACGATCGGACCTTAGAGATTGAGAGGACCGGACCCTAGAAGAACAGTATTCATGGGTTCGATCTTAGTGATGTGGCATGGCAGCTCGAGTAGAAGAAAGGACTAGACGCTGGGAGGGTGTCTGGAAGTGTCCTGTCGTGAAAAACGCATTCCGGAACCTCTCTATGTAAAAATTGCCTCGACCGGACCCTGTGTTAGGGTGAGTCCGGTCATGACACCGGTGGGTCCGATCATCACTTCACTGCGCGAGCGAAGGGATTTTACCGTTGGGATTGCACGGTTGTGCTTGAACGTGGGGGACGCGTGGCGCACATCCGTTGACCAGACACTGGGGCAGCGGGTCTAGTCATCGCGTGCAACGCGTCTGGTTGCCACAAATTCAACGCAGTAAGGGGGCCAACATCTCTAGTTTGATTGGGCCTCTATAAATAGTGGTTGGCCGGCCATGGCTCACACTCTAGCCCATTTCTATTGAGAATACACCCTAGTGAGCCTAGCCAATCCTCTCTAACTCATCTTGCTCGATTGATTTATCATTTGGTGAGTTTGGAGAGCATCCAAGTGCATTGCTTTGAGTGATTGCATCTAGAGGCACTTGGTGATTGTGTTTCACTATGGCATTCACTTGTTACTCTTGGTAGTTGCCATCACTAGACGGCTTGGTGCAGTGAGGATTGTTCAGCAGTGGGTGGTGCTTGTCTCCAGCTCCGATCGTGGTGATCGTGAGGGGTTCTTGAGCCTTCCCCATGGGAGATCACGAAAGACATCTTTGGTGGATTGCTCATAGCTTGTGGATCCCCATCTTGTATTGGTTGTGCGACACTCGGTTGCAAGTTAGGCGTGTGAAGCCTATTAGCGCGTGAACCTCCAAGTGGGTGAATCGCTACAACAGGAACGTAGCTTGCCAGCAAGCAAGTGAACCTCGGAGGGAAATCATTGTGTCATCTTGTTTCCAAGGTTTTCATTGATATATTGATTTATTGTCTCTTACCAGGGTGGTATATCCCTTCTACCTCTCTTGTATTTATATTCCTAGAGATATCTTGTGTAGAGGTAGCTAGTGTAGCTTAGCTAGTTGAGTAGCTTAGTTTGGCTAGTTGTAATTAGCCTCTAGTTAGCTCAACTAGACTAGAAAGTAGAGACATAGCCATTGGGTGCTTAGTGATCATTGATAACTAGAATTGTTAGTAGGTGGCTTGATTTTTTTATTAAAGCTAGAGCAAAACACTATTTCGCCATTTAGAGTACTAACCACTTGCTCTAGTGTATTTGTAGAATTTTTATTGGCTATTCACCCCTCTAGCCATTTAGGACCTTTCACCAATTTAGTATGCACTTATAATGCTTCTGCTAGTTATATATTATCCACATACATGGGTTGTTTTGTGTGAGGCCCTACACATATACATTTTATTATGTGTAGTCACAATGATGCACATGAGAGGTACTAGAAGAATGTTTGTGAAGATGGAGACGACGCTGAAGGTTGGGTGTTGTTAGCTATACATTGCTTCTTGGCCCCCGGTAGGTTGTTGGCGCTGCACTGAGTTAGCGGGGCAGAGTTGCTCATCATGAATCTAACGGTTGTTAGTTTGCGTTGAGTTAGCATCGACCACCTTGCACATCACGAGATCCAAACCCTTTTGCACTCTGGTGTAGGGTCGAGATGGCAGACTAGAGGGCGGTAAATAGTCCTTTCTAAAATTAATCGCGTTGGCTAACCGAAACAAATGCGGAATTAAAACTATCGATCTAGCCAAGACTACACCTCTCTATCTAAGTTCTTAAGCACCTTATAAAGATTCTAATTAGGCAACAAAGGTGCTAGGCTAGCTAGAGCTCACTAAACAATTCTAGAAGCACGGTCACACAAACCTATGCAACTAGTACTTTAAGCACCAGAGGAGCTCCTACACAAACTAGTAAGCAAAAGCACAAAGCTCCTAAGCTCACTAGCACTGCTCAATAACAAGGCTACACAAGCCAAATTAGAGAGCGCAAATTACTTAGCTACACAAACTAAGCAATGTGACTAACAAGGCTACTCAAGCTTGATCTTAGCCCAGGCCCTAGCTTGATCTTGGGTCCACCCCTAACCACATATATCTGAAGTAATATAATAGCCTAAACAGCATCAGCATCCATTTTATGCATGCATCAAATAGAATCAAAGCGACAACACCTTTAGAGACGGTTCGCTAAGTTGCGCTAGCTAGTTATAAAGCAACACACAATGAATCATCGATCCATCTTGATTGTTTGTTTAAGCAGATATATGGCTTGATATAGGTGGCTGACCAAACAAAACTTAGACGGCAGATTTGAACCATGCTTCCAAACTTTGTATTCTGACATTCCACTGAACCAAAGAGCTCATTCCTTTATCACCTATCCACCACATGATTTCTCCAAGATTCGCCAAGTCCATTTATGTCTGCATCTTGTTTGCACATATCCTAGTAACAGTAGCAAGTCCTGTAATGCACGCAAGGTTTTGTGGTTTTGCTGAAACCAGATACAATGTACATGTAGCTAGGCTGGGCGATGTCAGACCTAGAATTTTGTAGTTAGTATTCCTATTAAAAAGGTTCAGTTCATTTGACTACCGAACCAAATGCAGTAGAGAGCCAGCCGCCGGGATATAAGAGTGATTGAGCGACATAATAAGAAGTAAACATTGTGCTCTAGACATTTACTTCTAATGGACTCATCTGAATAGCTAATTGATTTGCTATTAATTAAGAAAGCTAAGAATGCGACCTCAGTTAAGTATACATATTATATACTCCCTCCGTTTCAAATTATAAGTCGCTTTGACTTTTTTAGTTCATCTATTTTGCTATGTATCTACATATAATAATGATGAACAAAAAAAAGTCAAATTGACTTATAATTTGGAATGGAGGGAGTATGTATCATACACACTACCAGAGCAGAGGTTTTTCCTAATGGCCAAAAACCGTCAGGAAAGGCCCAAAAACCGTCAAGAATGCGATTCCTGACGGCTAGCCGTCAGGAACAAGCCGTCAGGAACAACTCGACAGGAATGACTGAATTTTTCTGACGGCTGGCCGACAGGAAACTTTCCTGTTGGCAGTTCCTAAAGGCCTTCCTGTCGGCAGTTCCTGACAGCCTACGTTCCACCTGCCAAAATCGATAGCGGACAGCCAAACCGTCAGGATTATAAACCATCAGGAGAAGTCTTCACCCTGTCTTGACAAGGCTCCCGACAGGAATAATAAATCAGCCGACAGGAACAACTATGGAGCAGTACAATAACAATTTTATAAAATAAAATTCTAGCATGTATGTAGGCACATGTTACGTACATTCACAATCCGTCACATACATTAACCAGGATTCACAAGCCATCATAGCCATGGTATACATTAATCAGCATGTACCTAAATGTATAAACACATTTTTTATTAATATGTTCATCACCAATTTACAGTTCACAATTCAAATGGCTCCCACTTGATCAGGTGTCTACAATGCTAGTGCTAATACGCGGGCAGCATATGTAAACTCTACAAAAGCAACAACTAAATTGCTTCATGAAGACCATTTCGTTCCTGAGTTACCCACCTACAAAGTGTTAGAAGGTTACAATCATTAGTTGTTTAAAATAGAACAGATGGGCAGACCCAGTGCCAGAGGCTCCCACATGAGTGGGGTCTGGGGAAGGGAATAACCGAAGCAAAGTCTTACCCCCGCAGAAATTCTGTGGCTTTAAGAAAATAAAAGAACATGTTAAAATTGAAGAACTGCATATAAACAGCCATGATCAACACTACAGCTGTTTAAGCGAGAGACTATGTTCTCCCCGAGGAAGCTGTTGATTATCTTTAGACTTGGGAACATACCTCACAAACACCGTGCAGAAGCAGCCTCTGAAATCGGTCTTGGACATTCAGCATAAGCATTTCTTCAACACAGCCTACACACCATGCATAGAAATGATTTTTTAATATTGGAAACATAACAGTTATTAAACAGGTACTTTTTGCAAGAAAGTAAACAGCTATTAAATAAACTTCACTATTTTTTCAGTCTGTAACAAACTAGATGTGGTATTGATAAATTATCTGCATGTGCTTAGATAGCAGATACAGACATACAAATACATAATCACAAATTCACATGTCAACCAAATCAAAATAGCACTAACTGCTCAGTACAATAGAAGGCATTTATAGTTTCTGGGCTATTAAATAAACTTCACTTATAGTTTTCTGGGCTCTTAAATAAACTTCATAAATTTTTTTTCTGGGCATTATACTTAAGAATTCACATGTAGTCTCTATTTTGCAGGCAGCTTTTAAATTTCAGATACTGCCCCATTAAAATAGGAGCCTATGCTCCTATTAAATACATAATAGGCTATTTCAGATGGAATTTAAATAGGAAACATAATTTTGACACTGTTTAAGATGTCCAAAGACAGTTCACTCCATTTAAATACAGATTATCTTGTAACTTTTGTTATACTTAGCAAATACATTGTAGACTAGAGTAAGCAGAAGCAGTAAACAAGTTTTGGAATACGGCAATAAATTAAAATAGAAATCCGTAGGATCATGAACACTACAAATAATGTGAGATGTGACTGCATACCAGCTTGTCCTTTCAGTTCCTCAACTGCCTGCAGCCTCTCTCTTGTTTTCTTTAGTTCAGCTTGTAGTGCTTCTATTGTCTGCTTGGCTTCATTGTCGACTCCAAGAGTATTTACCATGTGCAGTACTTTTGTGCTTGAGGCAGCATAATCTCCATGACCTAACTGTCAAATATGACAAGAACTTTGAAGCTAGCAGAAGAATGGCAGACAGGAGAATTGTTGCAAGTTAAATTAGTAGAATTCAGAGTACATATCAATATCTGCGCACTCAACTAACTGTATTTTAAAGATGCAGGATTTATACATGTGCTAAGTTTCACAAGACAACGCCAGTAGACAAAGGATACTCATGAGACATCAACAAAACAGACATCTTCAGCATAAAACCATCCACCAAAGTTTCATTGGAAGCAGAACAGCACAACCACCCTTAGTTTTTTTATGCTTCAGCTCATAGGCCTACCATCTTCTGCTCAAATAAAAAATGACATCTTAAACTGCACTAACTAACCAACATACCCTCTCTAGCGAATCGACATGCACACTGTTTAGACATATACAGCAGGTTAACAAGTATCCTGGTCACACTAATGGAATAACTAATTCAAGCACTGAAAGAATACCTTATCTGAACTTTTTTAGACCAAATACCTCATCTAATTTTTTTAGACGAATACCTTATCTGAATTAACTTATATAATACATATATAACCAGCCCCAAACCTATCACTCGAGAAACACATCAGACAGTTATGAAAATCCATCTTTGCACTAGAGCATTTGAGCAAACAGGTTATTTGTGTGTGCATCAGACAAACCTGAGGTGTCCTGGGCTGCTGTCCTAGAACTCAGCGACCACGTGCTGCGCCATTGTCGCTGCGGAGGCCCACAGGCGTCCGTCTTCACGAGGAAGAATCCCACAGCTATGTATATCCATCTTTGCACTAGAGCATTTGAACACACACTTATCACAATGTATTTGAAGAAACATGATAAAATTCTATACCAGTCTATCACAATGTATTTAAAGCAAAATATGACTCCTACACATGATCATGCAATGATAGGAATAAGAAAAACAATTGCACAAAAAGTGGCATCTTCACCTTATATAGAGCAATCCAGTTTTTTTCTGTTCTGAACTTTTCCTTCAGCAGATGCTGGCTCCAATTTTTCAAACATCTACACAATGTACAAAAGTGATTAAGTTTCTTACACTGTTTTGTGTACAGGCACCAAATTTTAGTAAACAGAATGCAATATTTAGGAATCGTATTGCTCACACATATTGATCAGAGATTCAGACTCGCATAAATTTCCTAACTTGTCCTGCTCACGTACATTGACTAGAGAACATTCTATTGTCTAGAAAAATTGGAAACATCGGAGATCCTTCCTGATTTTGCTTGTACATTCTATTGACTAGAGAACATTCCATAAAGTTTTGACTTGCATATGCCAATGCTCCAACAATTCAACAAAAAAGGTTGACTGCATCAAATAAATATCTAGCAGATCTGAGAGAGACAACAGCAGGGCTCACCTTTGAATGGGACGACGGGATGAGCTCGGCCCTGGCGTGGACCATAGATGCGGGTGCGATGGTGGGATGTGACGGGCCGGAGCAGTAGTGGCGCCGGGTTGGTCCGGCAACGAACCACCTCCTCCCCTCTGCTTGTGCCTCGTTTATGGGATGCGCGGCAGCGACGTTCACAAATGTGGATCTGGGAGCCCCTGCTGGTGGAGATGCGATGCCACTTCTTCTGCCGGTGGAGGCGCCGTCGCGTGGGGCTTGGGTGGAGCGCTGCTGCAGTCCACAGCGCAGGTAGGAGGAGGCGTCGGTGGCAGCGCAGGTGGGGAGGAGGAGTCCGTGACTCCGTGAGGGCGACGGTGTGCTGGACAGAATGGGGGTGGCGGCGGATGGGGAGTGGAGAGATTAGATAGGGTTTGCACGATGGGGATATTTGTCTCCGCGTGGGGCCCACATCCACAGTAGCACGGGACATTAACACGCTCCCGATATTTTTCATCGCTACAAAGCACGGAGGGAGTGTTTCCGTAAATGAGAGGCTCCTGTCGGTCACAGGAACTACTGTTCAGTTCCTGACAGTTTCTTGAATTCCTGACGGTTTATGCTCGGCCGACAGGAAAAATATAGGTCTTTCCCGTCGGTTTTCTTATGCCGACAGGAACTACACCCTATTCCTGACGGTTTTTAGTAAACCGTCAGGGATATCTAGAACCAACAAGAATAGTCTTAAGTCTGGTAGTGACATACTATATATTGTCATATCTCATGCATGTCAATGCTTCTGCAACTACACATCTATAGAAGATACAGCCAAATTTATTTAACATAGGTAGGGTGGCAAATCAAGCAATATAATCACAAAAAGAAACAAAATTTTTGTTACAAATAAAAACATAAGAAAAATGGTGGAGGGACAGCTTATGCTTTTCTCCTCTTTGATTTGATTTGAAAGCTAAGTTCGGTTGCTATGTTGGCAAAAGCATATTTCATGCACTTCGATAATTTTGTGGTCGACTCTACTATAGTAGCATTATACATACTTAGTTGCTCAACAGATTCTCAATGAAGGGTTAAAAATAGAGAGAAAACTTTCATCTTGATATTGGAACTTCAATATCATGGACAAAAACAAAGCCCACAACCCCACACCATTTGTTATATCTAATCTAAGTACGAAAAAGCAATAATCGTACACTTGGGCTTGGGGCTGCCTCATAATGTGATGTAACCAGAAAAGAATGGTACAATCAGGCCACACTAGATTCCAGGCATGTCAGAGCCGCAAAAAAATAGAGGCGAGAGAATCATGTTGGGATTGTTTAGTCCATCTCCAGCACCTGGAGATCCAACAAAATCGTCAGCAATCCAATCCGGGGATTCTGCCCCTAGTTTCACTCTTATTCCCGTCACAGGTTTCAGATCTCCCACTTGGTTAAGAGCCAATGATCATCTGCACTTCTGCAAAGTTGTGCCCCCATTTGTTTTCTTGCACATATTCACTTGGTGTTGGTGTTTTTTTTTCAATCTCTGTGTAGGTGTGTACCAGAGCAGCAAGGGATTTGCTCTTCTTCCTCAGCTTACAGCCTTACAGGTACAGACACGTTGGCACAGTGTACGTGTGTGGCCGGTGATTGGCGTGCTGTCAAACAGAGAGAATACTTGGGCTGTGGATGTGTAATTCCTGTCTCCAATCTCCTGTTGCTTAGTCATGGAGGAATAGATGTTGATCTTCATAGTTATGTATCTCATGTGCAAAACTATCCATGCATCGTGGACTCTGTTTTACTTTTAATGGTCCTCCTGGATATTAATCGTAATTGCCTGCCTGTGAACATATCTTAGAACTGTAATGCAGAGCATAGGGAATACCACATGTAAAATAGAGAAGGGCTTTTGCTATATAAAGATACACAGGTGCAAATAAATGGAGCTTTGTGCCAAGGGCCAAGACTGATGGAGATCATGAGCTCATTTTTTTTCTGTAATTCACAAACAAGTATATGCCACCCTGGACTTTCAATAGCCTTCAAAATGCAACTTATACCACCAGTTCCTCTTGATGTATTCTCGTATAAGTAATACATGTTCCCATTCTACTAATAGAAATGAAAAACATGAGTCTCCAATTGTACTCCCTTCGTTTCAAATTAGAAGTCGTTTTGGCTTTTTTATGTGAATAGATTTTACTATGCATCTATATATATATATATTATATCTAGATACATGGCAAAAGCAATGTACTTAGAAAAGTCAAAATGACTTATAATTTAGAATGTAGGGAATATCATTTTGTGCTTTGTGATGAGGCAGTAGATGGCACTTTTAAACACCTATTCCTGCATTACACTTCCAAAGAATATTGGTATATACTTGCCTTACAAGTTTCAGATAATTTACAGCCCTTACCAGATCTTGGAACAGCTCCTTTGCCTTTGTAGTACCCTTCTATATGGAAAATTCATGAACCTAATGTGGTAGAGTATATACCTGGACAGGAACAACAAATGATTTCATTTTCAACTAGAAAGATCCTGGAACATTAATTGGCGTGTCTGGCGAAGTTAAGCATGAGTTTGATGTAGTCATTCATCGAGCAAAGTATTATCAACCTCTCTCCTCTCCTAATGGCTAATGTCTTTCAGCAAATTTTTGAATTTCAGTTTCCCTTTTTCCTCCTTTTTATCTCTTGACGTGATGTACCTTTTTTCTACGATTAATTATTTAATTTATTCAGTAGGATTTGTCCCTCCTGTTAGCTTGATGCCTCCTTTCTTCTTATATCTTATAGTAATGTAGTAGGTTATCCATGGAAAACAAAATGGTTCTTAAAGGCAAAGTGCTGTTTCATTAGTCTAAAAAGGAAATTGAGTTTTTTTTTCTTCCGTAGAGGCTAGGTACATGCATCTTTCGCTTTCCTCCACCTGTTTGCTGAGACATCTGTTTTCATGGTTGCTCATCAAGCAAGATCTTCCTGATTAGCCTCCATAAAACCACACTATTACACAAATCTGTTTTTTTTACGGTCATCACCAATTTCTTATAGAGACGGTTAACGAAAGAAACCATCTCTAACAGGATGGGGAGCCATGTAGCTTCTGAACCGCACCTGAAAAATCCATTTTCAGTCACTACTCGAAACTAGAATATTCCTGTGTGTGCAAAAACCCACAGAAAAATATGAATCCCGACAGCTGACAGTGTACCGTCAGAAAATAACCCATAGAAATAGAATGACAGAAATTCAAATTTTTCTGTCGGTTCGCCGTTAGAAATAATTTTTCCATGGGTCTTACACGTACAGAAAAATTGCGTTCGCGTAGATTAAAAAAAATTTGTGATGTCAGGCCGAGGCAGGGTCGTCGCCGCCGTCTCCAACACTAAGGTGGCTGGCGGCCTTGGCCTTGCCGCTGAAGTTGGCCTGGATGGCCTCCTCGCCAATGGCATACTGGGTGGCGATGTCTAGGAGCTCCCGCATTGTGCACGGGGTCTCACAACCGAGCGCGTTGACAAGCGCTGAAACGTTCTTGATTTCCACGAAGGGAAATCCACAGAAACGAAGTGTAAAATGACGAAACAATCCAACAATTTACCCAAATCTCAGTGATACACAAAATCATAGACGATTATCAGAGTACAATAGAGAATTTTATATAAATTATTCTCTTCACCACGCAGAGCGGAACACCTTCACATACAGCATCCTGAACAGCATTTGACGAAGATAGCAGCGGGAAGCGATCTCCTCGAACCAACTTGAGTGTAGAACGAACCCTCTACTCCTCCCAGTCATCGCCGTCATAGTCGTACTCGGGCTCAGAGCCTGCTAAAAATCTATCAGTACACTGGGTACTGGCCACGCATTGCCCACCCTATGCTTGCATTGCTTCGTGGAAAGTGGAATGCATTGAGGAAAATAGAAAGAGACCTATTTAGGCTGTGGGTTTCCTATGCAAGTAGTCAATATTTTAGTAAAATTAGTTTTATCGAATTTTAACCCATCTCATTCTTACGTTTTTCCCATCCCATCCCATCACACACATCACATCTCATCTCACTCTCTTCAGGCGACGAGGTCGACTCCCACTCAAATCTCGCCTCAACGGCCAAAGCCGAAATCCAACACGAAACCCAGGGAAAGGTAGAAAGGACTCCTCTCTCTAATCAAGTGATGCGTAGGTCATGGGAATGTCCATATCCGCGAACGTGGCTATACGTATAGATCGATCAACTCTGCAGAGCGTGTACACCTGGTAATCCACAAGATCGCCATCATCGACGATCCGGCTCGTCTAGGCTGATTCCGACTGCCTCCCAACCAGTACGGTACCCACCCTACCACTCAGCCCTGGGCCACCCCAGAGTCCACCGAAACGCTGAGATTGTGAGACGTAGTACCGGGCCCCCAAGGTCACTACGTTGTCTTAGGAGGGTGTGGGTCCCTATGCCCGTACCTCCCTACACTATCACCTTATAACTTAGTAGTAGTGGTACCGCCCTAGTCAGTCGGGTAATCGTCCCCCGCCCATCGGGAGTGAGTGGTGTGCACGTAGATCCCATGGTTCCGGTTCTCAAGACATACCAGTCCTTAGGAGGACCAGACAGGATATCTTTTCAAAGGGGATCACCAACTCCCCGTGCCACAACAGCACCTCCACCAGGGATAACCAACACCCCGTCCACCTCTCACATATACCCGCCACAGGTAACTCTCATAAGGGATGCCCAAGTCGCACCCCTCCAGCAAGACTTGCCCTAATGACTCATCGTAGGATCCTGTTCGATCGACTCAACCCTTACCACACACCCAAGACACACGCGCAAGACTTCCCCATGTTTATTATCCAGTTTTACCAATTTTACGGCACCTCGTGCCTTATGCGCATACGTCTCTCCCTCACCAGCATCACATCATAGACATAATGCGAGTAAGAGTAAAACAGTAAGTATGTAACAAGCGAGCATCTAGTCCATCAGCGGGTGTGCAGGAGTAAGGTTGCAACAAGGTATAAGGCTCAAAGTAAAACTACCATGCAACCTAACATCATATTATTGCATAAAAGATAAAGCACTAGCAGTTCTGGTTATGGTATGCGTAATAGGATCTATGAGATTGGGTGGGGCGTGACACCTGGCAGGTCGTCACCTAAGTCCTCGTTGTAGTCGGGGTCGTACTCCTCAGTCAGCAGGTCCTCCGGCTCTGTTAAACCTAACATATAGTCACGTGAACGACTCCTATAGAGGTGCACAAAGAAGCAACTAAAATTCAAAAGAGCCAGATGCACTCTATCATAAGCCTATGATGTGAATATCATTTTTAGAAATATATGGACTCTAGTTTGGTATTTTTCTGAGTTAAAATGAATTAGTTATGAATTTTCAAAGGTTAAATCAATTATTGGAAAAAGGAAAAAGGATTAAAAATCCTAGGCAGTGACACGTGGTAGTCGCTGATTGGCTGGGACGAAATGAGTCACTG
Source organism: Saccharum spontaneum (assembly GCA_022457205.1). NCBI lineage: Eukaryota > Viridiplantae > Streptophyta > Magnoliopsida > Poales > Poaceae > Saccharum > Saccharum spontaneum. The sequence continues at coordinate 23,799,323 of CM039582.1, read as the reverse complement.
ACAGGTGGGTCCCATTGACCGGTCAAAGGTCTTCAGTCAACGATCAACGTTGACCGGGCCTTAACTGGGCTTAGGCGGGCCAGGCTAGGGCTGCATATGGGCCAGTCTGGGCTGGGCCGGCCTGTAACGGAACCGTCCAAATTATAAGAGCACAAGTACAAAAACAATCACCGGAGTGATCAAATTCTCGTACTTGAGCCCATATAACTCTGGTAGTCCAATGAAATCACGAGGGATTTCAAACCAACCAGCATACAAGCTAAGATCGTAGTGATTCAACATAACAAGTCACATGTTACAATCATTTCACAAGTAATTCAATATACATCGGAGTTCAACATAGTTATTACAACTTAAGTTCAAAAGTAGCGGAAACAAAGTAATTTGAAACTAACAACATCCTTATTTCAAATATATGCCAGTACCAAGGTCAACTTCCAACAAAAGCATTAGAGAGAAGATAACTCAGAAGGATCATGCCCGTGATCACACTCCGCCTCTACGGCAGGAGTCAACCAACTCTTGCAGCCGTCATGATACATCACAACCTGCAACAAGTGGGGATAAAACCCTGAGTACGACAATGTACTCATCTAGACTTACCCGTCAAAAACCAGAAATAAAGTGACACCAAGGATCATGCAAGGCTGATATAAAGTGGGCTAGCTTGACAACATTTTGCATAAAAGCTTAATATGGATAAGTAATCATTAATGCTTAAGCATCGAGTTAATTATCATTAACCTGTCATCTATATTAGAACCTGTACTAGAGCACTCACTTTATTAGGAGCAAACAATATTAATCATAGCAGGTATAAATTGAGGCAACCTTTTCATCGTTATCCAATTAACCATCCGTTCAATTTAATGGAATCTACGTTGCCGCTGCTCAAGTCAAGTGCTCACTAACCGGGAGCGACGGCGATTCGAATCGAATTCCTATCCAGCTGGAGGGGTATTTCTAACACTCACCGCGCAGACCCCTGCTAGGGTCGCACAGGCCACCTTTTCATATGATTCAGGAATCGCGGGTCTGAATGATGTCGCAACCCCAAGGGCGACACTCTGCCAGGTGATAGGGACTCTAACCCCCCCTTGGTCTCACGCCAATGTCCCCAAGCACATCCTTTCTCTCCTCCAAGAAGCAACCTACCATTCGATTCCCGGCCTGAATCACATTACTCGGCTTCGCGGTCGGAACGACTTATCCGGCCAACTAAGTGTTAGACTGCGTTCAACATGACTCAAGGACGTACAGTGAATCGGTCCTTAAACAACTCAGACAGGGATAGATCCACACCCAAGACCTCCATGCCTTGTTGCTTCACTATCGTCATCCCGCCCGGTCTCATTTCATTTTATTAACACATGGTTCCATTCCACGATAGCAATATAGCCAACCGTGCCATATAAGAATATCCCTACATCTCGCAGGTGACAGGAAATCACCTGACTTCTACCGCTTAAAGCAGGGCTAAGCATCTACTCGATCCTAGTCTATGTAGGATTCAGGGATTCATATATCTGGACAAGGAATGATATAATGCAGCAAGGTTTTCAACCAACTCCTATCACTTAATGCAACAATACTTATAACATATATATAATTAATTGCTTTTGAAGGTAGGAGGCTTATAATGCTCCAGAGCTTGCCTGGGATCCGACTCAAGTTAGAGTATGTCAGATGAAGTCACTTGGCGAGCAACATCTAATCTACCACTTGTCCGGTCCTTCTTTCTTCGGGATGGATCCACCAAACACCATCTTCGGGTTTGGCTCCACATCAGGTCCTTCACGTGCTTCAGCTAGCGTACCTAAATGAGGTGCAATAATGCATATGTATGAATGCATAGAAGTGCAATAAACAAAGCAATCATGTAAGCATACCAAAGTTCACATAAACCCTAGAGTTAATTAACTTAATCCTTATTAGGGCATAACAAAGAAGATTGCAAGCACATCAATCAAGACACAAGTCTTATAAGATTACAGGGTATCAACCTAAGTACCATCAAAGATATGAGTCACACTTTAACACACAAGCATAGCAAAGTGAAACAAGGCACTAAAACTAAAATCTGTCACTTTCTAGACATACAAGCAGTAGCTCCGTAAATCAATCATAACTAGAGATCTACAACTCCAAATGACTTGCAAGAAGACATTATGGAAATCTTATGAAATTGTCCACATTTCATTTATAAACATCTAAACCTGATTCTAACATTTATCAGGTCGAAATACATAAGGTACAGAATCTGTCCTGGAAGGACAGAGAGTAACATAAATCTGAACCCAACTTAGAACAGCTGTAGTTTCTAAACCATATGGCCAAATGCCACCAAAATTTAACAGCAGCTAGATCATGAAATTCACAACAACTTTGTTATAGCACACAAGACATGAAAACATCATTTGCATAGAGTAATTAACAATATTCTCAAATCTGTTCAGAAACCTCATTTGCAAGACATAATTATTAACTTATGTTGCAAACATATAATTGAATAAAACCAACTTTACCAATATTTCATACATGACTAAAGAACACCAGAAAACATAGTGTCAATTACTAAATAAATTCTTTTAATGCATTTTCTTAATTTATTTAGATAATTAGGTGAAATTATGACCACATCATAAGGATGCTCCATAAATTCTACCAAAATTACAGGGGTCCACAAATGCTCTCAAAAGTCTACTGTACAAATTTCAAGCCATTTAGATAAGTACATCAACCTCTATGAAAAAGACAATCAACTATTGAAATAAATCATGTGAGAACAGGTAAAACCTATAACTCAATATTTTCTGTGAATACATGGCCATAGAATGAACCAAAATCATAGAGCAACATCATAATAAGGTGATGGGACAATATTTTCTATTTTATCATTTATATATTATTTATAAGCTATTTATCAAGCCCTAAACAAGTTAAATCAATAACTAGATCATCCAATAAGTACTGACCAAGAAATTTATACCACAGTACATACATATCATGACAAGACTACCATAAAAATTTCACATCATTTGGAGCACCACAACTCAAGATATAAAACGACAAGTAATAAAATGAAATTTTCCTTATTTAACAAGGTCAAATCAAAACCCTAAGAAAACATTGAACAACTAGGGTGTTTAATATTTTTCCTAGCAAGTACATGCCATTATAAAATTAACAAAATAAGAATCACCATTTTTGGAGTTCTAAAACTCCAGATCTGGCTCTGGTCAAGTTTAAAGGCATTTATAGAGCATTTTTAAAACTTAAATAAAGACATCCGAAAACATCTACAAACATATAGGATTTTATGATTCTACCGCATAGATATCTTCTCAAGGTTTCCAAAAAGTCCACTCTTGCTATTTTTGGACTTACCTAGCATGAGATATGATTTTTATAAGATTCACAAATTTTCTGAAATTCAAAAACAGACTTAGAACAACCCTAACTCAATTTGCTAGGCACACCCGGTTTCCTCCCCAGATCTGTCACTACATAACCGACATGCGGGACCCGCTGCCCGGTCGGGCCCGCCTGTCATCACACAGAGAGGCACTGAGAGAGAGGGAGCCGGAGGCTGTCTTCTACCTCCCGACGACCGACAGGGGAGGCGGTGGTCCGGCTCGGTCGGCTGGCGTAGGGCGGCGCCGGTGATGAGGAAGCGGTCGGGGAGGTTCACGGCGTCAAGGCGCATCCATAGGTGGTCACGGCTCGGCGTGAAGTGGTCCACAGCGGCTGGCCCACGAGCTCCGGCGGCGTGCTCACGGCAGCTCCGTCGGCGGAGCCTCTCGGCGGCGAACACGGCCGGGAAAAGGGGGCGCCGGGGGCGGTGCGAGGAGGGCAAGGTGGGGTGATGGTTTGATTTGATGGTAGTTGCTTGGTGGTGGCCGGCCACGAGCTCGACTTGGCTCGGCAATGGCGGCCACGAGCTCGGCCATGGCGGTCGTCGCGGCACGCGCGGTCAGGGCGGAGCCGAACGAGGGGAGGCAGAGACAAACTTGGGAAGTGGAGGAGCGGCTGGCTTCGATTCTCCACAACGCGAAGGGGGGGGAAAGATCGGGAACGCGGACAGGGAGTGGGGCGCAGTGTCGGGCATGGTTGCCACGTCCAAAGCACGTGTCAGCGGTTTAGACATTTCGTCGAATACGTGTCACGTGTTGCTGTGCCTGACTTGGAGACCATTTTCGGGCCTGCTCGGGTCCGAATTGGAACATGGGCCAATTATGAAAGTTGTTCATTTCGTGATGCCCTACAAATTTCATTTAAGCACCATGGTCATAAGACCCATAGATTAGGAGATAATCAATCCCCAAATCACCAGTGTCAACAAGTTAAGCTAGTGCTCGGTTTTGGGATTTTTAAATGTCAAACTTGGTCAATTTGACCCCAACTCTTTACATGTTGCTCTCCACTAAATTGTTTCCAACTTTCATTTTTGGACCAATTTAAGTTTATTGGTAAAAACTTGAGAACGCGGAATGTCAATGTCGAAGACACTGAAATCGGGGCTTTAAAATTGTTAAGTGTTGGAAACAGTCCCAAAACTGACTTTGGGGCCCTTTTTGATCATGTTCCACACATTTTCATGACTTGACTCTTAAACAAAGTTTGTTCCTTATAAAATTCTCTACGACTTTGTCAAAGGGTGCATAGTCATGCAAAGCTTCTAGGTTACACTTTTGAAACGGTCAAACAAAAGTGTTCCAGGGTCCATACATGGTCAACCATCACTTAGAAGCACATTTAGGCAAAATGATCAACATGAACATTGTTCCATGGAGTGTCCTAAGTGTAGTTAAGGTGTTGTAGAGGCCAAACATACCCACCATGCATCGGTTGCACAAAAGTGCAGGCCTCACATGCCTTGAAACATAGAACTCAAGTGAAATGCTATGGTCATTTCATGTGGTTGTTTCAAGATACATGCTACACATGTTCCACTAGGGTGTTCCACATGTGTCCAAGATGTGTTGCACATATTGCATTTGTATGTTGCACAACACTAGCGCCCATGGGATGTAAGGCAGGTTTTAGTCATAATCCAAACAAGCATATAACTTATCATTTCATGTGACTTTTTGATTCCAAACTTTACGAAACTTTTCCAGGGATCAATATAGATAGTTATTGATGTGGGACATGTGAAGATACTTTGATAACAAAACTCAAGCATATATCTTTTAATTGAGTCTATATGTAAGCAAGGGTGCAATATCCAAGTTTAGGTTAGGGTTTATTTCCATAGCTTTGACTTTGGCATCGTCATCTCCACTAATCTATCATGTTTGAGCTCAAACCCACTGCCTAATTGGTGATAAACACCTGGGGTGTTACAGCCCTCCCCCCTTAAAAGAATCGCGTCCCGAGATTCGGAATGGAAGATCTTTTAAGGAAGAGAGACGTGTTATCTAGTTCCCAATATCTGCTATAGCATTCAGCTAAAAGCATTCAACAGCGGTGAACAATTTGACAAAAGGCACATTCTGATACTTACTCTTCATGGTAAAATTTGTCTGAAGAATTTCCTTCATTGACTTCCATGAAGCATTGTTACTGTGGGAGGGATTCAAGATAGCACATACGGCATTCTCAGTGTACGGAGATCATTTGGTCCATGAGTGAACCACTCACAAGTATCTGACTCTCTAATGAGCACAACATAGGCCATATGAACTTGACATTAGACCGAAATATTCAGAAGTATACTCGTTGAAATGACTCTATGTTCACACGGTTTCGAAAGGCAGTTCTCTACCAAAACGGCTTGAGCACAACCTTCCAAAAGGGTGAGATCATAGACGACAAACATTCTCTGAGGCCATAGGATACTGACTAACCAATAGACAAGGTCTATGTTGGTCGTAAATGTTCATTCATTTAGACACCAACTAATGGAAAACTACTTGCGGTTCCATGGGTGCAGTTCTCTTTCTCTGATGACAACACTGTATTATCTGAGTCTGTTGAGGGGTCAGTGAATGTGATAGCTGACTCTGTCGGCTTCCTATTTCTGCCAACAACCATCTAAAAGATTCTTTTATCCAAAGACAATAGTCATTTGGGTTGAAGCAGATGCAACCTCTTGGGTAAAAACATTTATAAGGTACCAAAGTATGTCATCATTGGAAAATAATTCCCAAAGAAAGATGTAGCGAGGCCTTAAGGACAACAAAAGTTGTAAATATTCACTAAACCGTGGGGAGTAGTCTGCCACCAAGCGGTTGAGTAAAATTTTCCTTTCTGACTTAGTTGCACTGTAAGTTGAGTTGACTTGCAGCGTAGCAACTTTGTCGGGCCAACTTTCACCTTGAGGCTTCCTTTTTAGGATCAAACAGCAGCTCTAAGATGGGAAATCTGTTGTTTGACATTTTTCAAATTGCTTTTGATTTGCAAATTTACTCGTAGAACCCTTGATCATCCCAAAACTTGTTGATGAGAGAACATAAAAGCAAAGCGAAAGAGTGTCCAATAGGATCCTTAAGACCACTTAAGAGATTGTCCAATGGAGTGATGAGCAAACCATTTGTGGCACCTAAGGGCACATGGATACTAATTGAAGCTAGGTCATGCTTTCTCTAATTCTTCGCTTTAGCTGATAGAACACCTTGCACTATCTGTGTGATTGCCCAAGATGGAATTGGCTTGGTCACAACGGCTGTGGAAGATAGAGTAGCACTCAAGATGCTGGCTAGTTGATTAACTTCTTGTTGGTTATTGCTCTATAAGACATAACCTTCGTAGCTACCAAAGAGTCGTTACCTAGCTGGAGATTAACCTTCCTATTGGTAACTAATCAGTTGTCTCTCAACACTAAAAAGTTCCAAATCTTCACTCTTGACCACAACAACTATGGTTGACGCAAAACGAATGGTTGGCATCGAAGTTAGCAAATACGAAGTTATTCTAGAGATGGTTGATTTTGATTGTATGGTCATTATGCACCCAAGGTTGTGACTTGGATAGCTCTGGTCATATGCACAATGCGACAATCGATTCTCATCCCACAGATAACTTGTCCAACATTAAGTGTTGTGTGTCCTTTCTATCCAATAGAGACGAGATACTTGCTTACTAAATGACGTTATCCCATACTGGGACAACTAAGTAGAGTTACTTGTCTACCACCTATTACAGTCTGTTTAATGTTTATGTCGGTGACCTGTTCTTCAAAGGTTATCCTCTTAGCAACTTCAGAAGGACACTCCACTACTTTCGGTCTAAGATATAGATCTTACGATACGATATAAGGGTATTTTGATAAGATATGAGAAAACAACCAAGGAAGAAGGTCACGTGAACATCACATCAGTGTTGTTCTGCAATGGATTATGATTAGAAACCATGATACCAGCGCGTGCCGAGCAGCACAACCTTGTGTGTGCACCCACAGGAGGCTCTCGGTTTCGTCACGGCACCATTAGTTGCTACTCATAACACCATTACCGAACATACACCCGATGAGGAATTTTAAATGGCACAGATTGGGTTGTCCGAACAAGCACCATACCAAGGAGGGATAGCAAGTAAAGGTAGTCACAAGATTTGGAATTAACTAGGAGGTGATTCAAAGATCAAAACATAGCACAAGAGAACATAGCTCAATTGCTGAAGGCGATTAAGCATGAGATTTTTGCTTAAATTCTATGCCCGACTTGCGTCCACCAAGGGAAGTACCAGATAAAAGGTTAACAGGAGATTCAATCATGTTGAGCAACAACATGAGATCAAGACTGATGAACATCTCGAGACTTGGGAAGGTTGGGGACAGATTAAGCAAATTTCAAGGGCAAAACCGATATGTAGTCATAGATTGAGTTGATAAGGTTGATGCATGAATTTGCAAGCACACGATTTAGAGGCCATAGCAGAGAGACGTTGCATCACACTAGCTAACCTTTAGGAGAGGTAACCGGAAGGGCCAACATGGATTTGGGTACGGTCTCCACAACTGGCAATGTACGAACCATGGTCAAAGGCTAGCGTTGATAAAAGTTAACTTGGTTGGTCAGTCGATAAGGGTCTTCACAAAAAGGGTTGCAAAACATCCACGGCTTATACAAACATATAGGAGAACAAAACTTTGGGCTTTCGGTTAAGCAACGGCATGGATACAAACATTCAAGGGATAATCACCACGTCTACAGGTTCAGGCTCCTAAGAGAGAGAACCTAATTGAAGACAACAACCAAACATTTACATAACGTGAATGTTGTTCTAGAATAAAGCTATGCGACTCTCGTATGCTCACCGAGGACAAACGAGGTGACAACTAGGGCACTACCTAGATAACAAGCATACATACAACATTACCGTCAAGTAGACATTGGAGAAAATTCAAACGAATGGGCTTAAGCAACCAATATCAAGCATAAGGCGCAAAGCTCACCCCAAATAAACATTTATCTCAAGCATGAACTAACTACAAGTTTAGCCTAAGACAAATGCTAGTTAAGGTAGCCAACTTAGCATGTGCCCAGAATCTGGACAGCAACGCAGTAGTTACTTGTTTCAACCATAACTGAGGTTACAGACATCCCACAAAGGTGATCCTAGACTTTCTAGAAAGCTTAGGAAGATGACTACACTTTAGTTATTCATACCAAAAACAAATTCATAGATTAACATGACTAAAAATGCTAATGTTTCAGATCTGTACCAATATGGACATAAAATTTGACAAGAACTTCGAAAATGCATAACTGGAGTTCTAGGGACACAACAAGGCTGAGCCTTAACTTTATGTAAAGCTTATTAAGTTGTCTATAACTTTATTATTATCATATTAAGATGATTCTATAGCCAACAAGGCCAAACAAGACAAAGAAGACCTCTCTGCCCCGATTTGGACAGATTCTGTCATTCCATTTTGCAAGCTCATAACTAGAATTTTAGACCACCACAAGTAGTGATCTTTAGCATTTTTGAAAGCTTAGAAAAGTACTACACTTCCTATAATATTTCCAAGACATGATTCCATAAGCACATAGGTCAAATAAAGCAAACATTCAGATCTGTTCTGAACATGAGCAGATTCTGACAACAAACTTCTAAAATTTATAACTCTCAAACCATAAGACCTAGGGTCATAAAATTTTAGGACAATCTAGATAAGTAAGTTAGCTACAACTTTGGTATTCTCCATAACTACAGAAAACACCATTATAACTATGAAAGTATCCCTACAACAGAAAACGTTCTAGCAGCCAACATTCGACAAGCAAAACAAAGCTTGCCTTTGTTCTACTTAACAAGAGAGCGTACAAACATGTTATTCTAGTAGCTCTAAATTTTGTTACCTTAGACCAACACCAATTTAATTCACTCATGAGAATCCAATTTACTTAAGTGAGGTCTAAAGCATTTTCAAAAACTTGTAGGAACAACATATCCACCACTTGGCTAAACTAAAGGACATCTATAGGTTCAAGCATGTAACCACAATTATTTCTAATAAAACTAAGCACACACTATCTTCAAACACTCCCTATTCAAGCAACATGGAATAAGGCATTCATGTCTAACTCCACACTAGAAAGATAGCGTAACACATTGATCACAAGTTACACACTAAAGAACAAGGGTGAGAGGAGCATAGCTATGCATAAAGCAACAATCATGATAATGCATGCTTCGTCCTATTCGTCCTCACAAGATTGCCAACCTAAGGTGACGATCACGTTCTATGTCGGTGGCATAACACGCGCTCTTTCGATATATATCTAGTCGTCAGCTACATTCGACTTACACATTCGTGGTTAGCGTACCTGCATAAAAGTTTCATTGCAGCCCAACATTTCCAAATATAGCACACAATGAAAGCAGAAAGGTGAAATTCTAAGCACTCCCATATACATATACCCCTGTATACGTACATATAGTACCAAAACTACCCGAATCATCAATCACCCACAATTAAGTACCTTCATATATACATGTGTGTAACATGTAAATAATTCAGTAACCAAAACTAGCTCTCCCCTAGATCGCGGTTTGTATGGTCATGCCCTCACAACTCACACTCACCTGAGCGTAGGTGCAATGTTGCATAAAAGTAAACTAGCGACATATATGGCTATTTCATATATGAAGGCTACCACCAATCTAACACACCGGGTAACATAGTGTGGGAGAGTCACCACACATACATACCTTGGTCTGGGCGTAGATGCATAAATGAAAACCCCCAAGTTAGTACTTATATAAGCCACCTAATAATCCTTATATGGGCATAAGGAAATTGACCACTGGCATACTTAGGTTTAAAAATTTAGATTTGACAAACCTATATATATCTATAAGTTGATAAAACTAATTTTATAAAACAAAACCTTTGTTTTAAATACACATATGACAAGTATAATGTTGAATCTTGCTCCGATGCCAGCTGTAACGGAACCGTCCAAATTATAAGAGCACAAGTACAAAAACAATCACCGGAGTGATCAAATTCTCGTACTTGAGCCCATATAACTCCGGTAGTCCAATGAAATCACGAGGGATTTCAAACCAACCAACATACAAGCCAAGATCGTAGTGATTCAACATAACAAGTCACATGTTACAATCATTTCACAAGTAATTCAATATACATCGGAGTTCAACATAGTTATTACAACTTAAGTTCAAAAGTAGCGGAAGCAAAGTAATTTGAAACTAACAACATCCTTATTTCAAATATATGCCAGTACCAAGGTCGACTTCCAACAAAAGCATTAGAGAGAAGATAACTCAGAAGGATCATGCCCGTGATCACACTCCGCCTCTACGGCAGGAGTCAACCAACTCTTGCAGCCGTCATGATACATCACAACCTGCAACAAGTGGGGATAAAACCCTGAGTATGACAATGTACTCAGCTAGACTTACCCGTCAAAAACCAGAAATAAAGTGACACCAAGGATCATGCAAGGCTGATATAAAGTGGGCTAGCTTGACAACATTTTGCATAAAAGCTTAATATGGATAAGTAATCATTAATGCTTAAGCATCGAGTTAATTATCATTAACCTGTCATCTATATTAGAACCTGTACTAGAGCACTCACTTTATTAGGAGCAAACAATATTAAAAATAGCAGGTATAAATTGAGGCAACCTTTCCATCGTTATCCAATTAACCATCCGTTCAATTTAATGGAATCTACGTTGCCGCTGCTCAAGTCAAGTGCTCACTAACCGGGAGCGACGGCGATTCGAATCGAATTCCTATCCAGCTGGAGGGGTATTTCTAAGACTCACCGCGCAGACCCCTGCCAGGGTCGCACAGGCCACCTTTTCATATGATTCAGGAATCGCGGGTCCGAATGATGTCGCAACCCCAAGGGCGACACTCTGCCAGGTGATAGGGACTCTAACCCCCCTTGGTCTCACGCCAATGTCCCCAAGCACATCCTTTCACTCCTCCAAGAAGCAACCTACCATTCGATTCCCGGCCTGAATCACATTACTCGGCTTCGCGGTCGGAACGACTTATCCGGCCAACTAAGTGTTAGACTGCGTTCAACATGACTCAAGGACGTACAGCGAATCGGTCCTTAAACGACTCAGACGGGGATAGATCCACACCCAAGACCTCCATGCCTTGTTGCTTCACTATCGTCATCCCGCCCGGTCTCATTTCATTTTATTAACACATGGTTCCATTCCACGATAGCAATATAGCCAACCATGCCATATAAGAATATCCCTACATCTCGCAGGTGATAGGAAATCACCTGACTTCTACCGCTTAAAGCAGGGCTAAGCATCTACTCGATCCTAGTCTATGTAGGATTCAGGGATTCATATATCTGGACAAGGAATGATATAATGCAGCAAGGTTTTCAACCAACTCCTATCACTTAATGCAACAGTACTTATAACATATATATAATTAATTGCTTTTGAAGGTAGGAGGCTTATAATGCTCCGGGGCTTGCCTGGGATCCGACTCAAGTTAGAGTATGTCAGATGAAGTCACTTGGCGAGCAACCTCTAATCTACCACTTGTCCGGTCCTTCTTTCTTCGGGATGGATCCACCAAACACCGTCTTCGGGTTTGGCTCCACATCAGGTCCTTCACGTGCTTCAGCTAGCGTACCTAAATGAGGTGCAATAATGCATATGTATGAATGCATAGAAGTGCAATAAACAAAGCAATCATGCAAGCATACCAAAGTTCACATAAACCCTAGAGTTAATTAACTTAATCCTTATTAGGGCATAACAAAGAAGATTGCAAGCACATCAATCAAGACACAAGTCTTATAAGATTACAGGGTATCAACCTAAGTACCATCAAAGATATGAGTCACACTTTAACACACAAGCATAGCAAAGTGAAACAAGGCACTAAAACTAAAATCTGTCACTTTCTAGACATACAAGCAGTAGCTCCGTAAATCAATCATAACTAGAGATCTACAACTCCAAATGACTTGCAAGAAGACATTATGGAAAGCTTATGAAATTGTCCACATTTCATTTATAAACATCTAAACCTGATTCTAACATTTACCAGGTCGAAATACAGAAGGTACAGAATCTGTCCTGGAAGGACAGAGAGTAACATAAATCTGAACCCAACTTAGAACAGCTGTAGTTTCTAAACCATATGGCCAAATGCCACCAAAATTTAACAGCAGCTAGATCATGAAATTCACAACAACTTTGTTATAGCACACAAGACATGAAAACATCATTTGCATAGAGTAATTAACAATATTCTCAAATCTGTTTAGAAACCTCATTTGCAAGACATAATTATTAACTTATGTTGCAAACATATAATTGAATAAAACCAACTTTACCAATATTTCATACATGACTAAAGAACACCAGAAAACATAATGTCAATTATTAAATAAATTCTTTTAATGCATTTTCTTAATTTATTTAGATAATTAGGTGAAATTATGACCACATCATAAGGATGCTCCATAAATTCTACCAAAATTACAGGGGTCCACAAATGCTCTCAAAAGTCTACTGTACAAATTTCAAGCCATTTAGATAAGTACATCAACCTCTATGAAAAAGACAATCAACTATTGAAATAAATCATGTGAGAACAGGTAAAACCTATAACTCAATATTTTCTGTGAATACATGGCCATAAAATGAACCAAAATCATAGAGCAACATCATAATAAGGTGATGGGACAATATTTTCTATTTTATCATTTATATATTATTTATAAGCTATTTATCAAGCCCTAAACAAGTTAAATCAATAACTAGATCATCCCATAAGTAGTGACCAAGAAATTTATACCACAGTACATACATATCATGACAAGACTACCATAAAAATTTCACATCATTTGGAGCACCACAACTCAAGATATAAAACGACAAGTAATAAAATGAAATTTTCCTTATTTAACAAGGTCAAATCAAAACCCTAAGAAAACATTGAACAACTAGGGTGTTTAATATTTTTCCTAGCAAGTACATGCCATTATAAAATTAACAAAACAAGATTCACCATTTTTGGAGTTCTAAAACTCCAGATCTGGCTCTGGTCAAGTTTAAAGGCATTTATAGAGCATTTTTAAAACTTAAATAAAGACATCAGAAAACATCTACAAACATATAGGATTTTATGATTCTACCGCATAGATCTCTTCTCAAGGTTTCCAAAAAGTCCACTCTTGCTATTTTTGGACTTACCTAGCATGAGATATGATTTTTATAAGATTCACAAATTTTCTGAAATTCAAAAACAGACTTACAACAACCCTAACTCAATTTGCTAGGCACACCCGGTTTCCTCCCCAGATCTGTCACTACATAACCGACATGCGGGACCCGCTGCCCGGTCGGGCCCGCCTGTCATCACACAGAGAGGCACTGAGAGAGAGGGAGCCGGAGGCTGTCTTCTACCTCCCGACGACCGACAGGGGAGGCGGTGGTCCGCCTCGGCCGGCCGGCGTAGGGCGGCGCCGGTGACGAGGAAGCGGTCGGGGAGGTTCACGGCGTCAAGGCGCATCCATAGGTGGTCACGGCTCAGCGTGAAGTGGTCCACAGCGGCTGGCCCACGAGCTCCGGCGGCGTGCTCACGGCAGCTCCGTCGGCGGAGCCTCTCGGCGGCGAACACGGCCGGGAAAAGGGGGCGCCGGGGGCGGTGTGAGGAGGGCAAGGTGGGGTGATGGTTTGATTTGATGGTAGTTGCTTGGTGGTGGCCGGCGACGAGCTCGACTTGGCTCGGCAATGGCGGCCACGAGCTCGGCCATGGCGGTCGTCGCGGCACGCGCGGTCAGGGCGGAGCCGAACGAGGGGAGGCAGAGACAAACTTGGGAAGTGGAGGAGCGGCTGGCTTCTATTCTCCACAATGCGAAGGGGGGGGCAAAAGATCGGGAACGCGGACAGGGAGTGGGGCGCGGTGTCGGGCATGGTTGCCACGTCCAAAGCACGTGTCAGCGGTTTAGACATTTCGTCGAATACGTGTCACGTGTTGCTGTGCCTGACTTGGAGACCATTTTCGGGCCTGCTCGGGTCCGAATTGGAACATGGGCCAATTATGAAAGTTGTTCATTTCGTGATGCCCTACAAATTTCATTTAAGCACCATGGTCATAAGACCCATAGATTAGGAGATAATCAGTCCCCAAATCACCAGTGTCAACAAGTTAAGCTAGTGCTCGGTTTTGGGATTTTTAAATGTCAAACTTGGTCAATTTGACCCCAACTCTTTACATGTTGCTCTCCACTAAATTGTTTCCAACTTTCATTTTTGGACCAATTTAAGTTACTTAGTAAAAACTTGAGAACGCGGAATGTCAATGTCGAAGACACTGAAATCGGGGCTTTAAAATTGTTAAGTGTTGGAAACAGTCCCAAAACTGACTTGTGGGCCCTTTTTGATCATGTTCCACACATTTTCATGACTTGACTCTTAAACAAAGTTTGTTCCTTATAAAATTCTCTACGACTTTGTCAAAGGGTGCACAGTCATGCAAAGCTTCTAGGTTACACTTTTGAAATGGTCAAACAAAAGTGTTCCAGGGTCCATACATGGTCAACCATCACTTAGAAGCACATTTAGGCAAAATGATCAACATGAACATTGTTCCATGGAGTGTCCTAAGTGTAGTTAAGGTGTTGTAGAGGCCAAACATACCCACCATGCATCGGTTGCACAAAAGTGCAGGCCTCACATGCCTTGAAACATAGAACTCAAGTGAAATGCTATGGTCATTTCATGTGGTTGTTTCAAGATACATGCTACACATGTTCCACTAGGGTGTTCCACATGTGTCCAAGATGTGTTGCACATATTGCATTTGTATGTTGCACAACACTAGCGCCCATGGGATGTAAGGCAGGTTTTAGTCATAATCCAAACAAGCATATAACTTATCATTTCATGTGACTTTTTGATTCCAAACTTTACGAAACTTTTCCAGGGATCAATATAGATAGTTATTGATGTGGGACATGTGAAGATACTTTGATAACAAAACCCAAGCATATATCTTTTAATTGAGTCTATATGTAAGCAAGGGTGCAATATACAAGTTTAGGTTAGGGTTTATTTCCATAGCTTTGACTTTGGCATCGTCATCTCCACTAATCTATCATGTTTGAGCTCAAACCCACTGCCTAATTGGTGATAAACACCTGGGGTGTTACACGGCCTGGACACGTGTCGGCTCCTGGCTATGCCATGTCGCATAGATGGATTTTGAAACAGGGTTGAGTCAGTGGGCTTGGCTCACGGTGGTCGCACGGTCAGGGTTCATGGGTGTAGGCACGGTCCATGGTGGACTACGTCCACTCCTCCCTCCTCCTCTCTTTGGCTCACAAGCGCCAGGTGCACCAAGCAGCGCTGCTGCTCCTTCTTCCCCTTCTCTCCTTCATGGCCGTGCTCCCACCAGCGACGAGGGACTCGTCCCAACACCACGGAGGCTCAATGACGGCATCCAAGGTCTCTACGGCTTCGCATGATCTCCAGGAATGCGACGGTGGGGTCTAGGCGGTGGATTGGAGTCCTCGACGGGGCTCTCCACAGCAGGGTGCGCGATGGTGCCCCGCCGTGCTTGTGATGAAGGCAAAGCAAGGCGTGGTTGGCATTTCTTCCTTCATTAAATAGGTGGCGGGTTGCGTACGTATGACATGACGCTCGACGGCGCATCCTTGCTTTGCAAGGCGGCCAAAGTTGGCCAGGAAGGCCTTGCCACGGTGGTGCCGTGGGAGCGCGTCGACTCCGGTGAGGCAGAGGCATCTAGTGACTCCCTTACTCCTCTTCCTCCATCTTCTACCGCGGGTTGTGTTCCTCACCAAGGTGAACCGGATGGGTCTCCTCTCCTCTCCTCTACCGACCTAGCGTAAGAGCGAGACCTCACCATGGCGGGGTCTGGCCATGGCGATTGCGTGCGGTGCAGTGGCATGCCATGGGCATTCCCGAGCCCCTGTGGCTTGGCAAGGCCAATGCGTGCGCGTGTCGTGTGTGCGCATGCATGTGATCAAGGTGTGGGGGTCGTGGCTTCCTCTTGCTAGTCCCTGGTATGGGAATGGCGAGGCGGCACCATGCCAAGCACAAACGGCGATGAGCAAGGAAAGGTTGTGAGCTCACCGTGGTGGCGACGGAGTAGGCTAGCGAAGCAGGGCGAGGTGTTGCCATGAAGAAGTGGTGCAGTGCCGTGTCGATCGACTCTGGGAAGAAGATGACAGCATCCTCTCCATCTCCGGCGTCCTAAATGGCAGCGGCGGCTTTGTGACCTTGGCTTCTCGCTCCCCTCCAAAAGGGTAGAGATGGCGGACTAGAGGGGGGGTGAATAGGTCGTTCTAAAATTATTCGCGTCGGCTAACTGAAACAAATGCGGAATTAAAACTATCGGTCTAGCCAAGACTACACCCCCTCTATCTAAGTTCACAAGCACCTATCAAAGATTCTAAAAAGCAAATAAGGTGCTTTCCTTAGCAAGAGCTCTCCTAATTAATTCTAGAGCAAGGTCACGCAAACCTATGCACTAGTACTTTGCAACACCGGGGAGCTCCTACACATTTCTAGTAAGCAAAAGCACAAAGCCACCTATGCTCACTAGCAATGCTCAATAGCAAGGCAATTAATGTCAAACTAGAGAGCGCAAATTACTTAGCTACACAAACTAAGCAATGTGACTAACAAGGTTACACAAACCAAATTAGCCACGCAATGGGTGCTACTTCTATGCTACACAAGCAAGAAGGTAACTAGCAAACTACACAAGCCAACTAGTTACAAGAGCAACTACACAAGCACAAGTATATGAATGTAAATACAAGCTTGTGAATCAAAAGCAAACCACCGAGAAGATGTACACAATGTTGACACAGCGGTTTTTCACCGAGGTTCACTTGGTTGCCACCAAGCTAGTCCCCATTGTGGCGATACACCCACTTGATGGATCACGAGCTAATTGACTATCAAGAGTCAAACCCTTAGCGGGTGCCGCACATCCACTCTCAAGATGGGGATCCTCCAAGCCATGAGCTTTACTAGAGTTGCTCTTCACGATCCCAGCGGGGTGAGCACAACCCCCCTCACAAATCCTCCTCTGGAGCCACACACAATCTCCACGTGTGCTTCAATGGAGTTGCTAGCCACCAAGCTATCTAGGAGGTGGCAACCTCCAAGAGTAACAAGCACCACCGACTTCCAACACAATCACCTAGTGCCACTCGATGCAATCCTCACGATGCAACGCACTAGAATCGCTCACTCGCTCAATCGGATGATCACTATCAAGCTCAAGTGAGTTAGAGGCTCTCCAAGCACTCCACAAGCATGGACACTAAGTCCCAAGGGTGCTCAACACCTACCAAGGTCGGCCACCACTTCTATTTATAGCCCCACAACCAAATAGAGCCGTTGGAAACCTCACTGGGTGGATTTCGGGGGCGACAGACGCGTCTGTCGCCAAGCCAACATACGCTACAGGCGCGTCTGTCGCACCACCGTGTGCCATGTGTCCCACTCAACCGAAAAGCCAACGGTCGAATTTTCCAGCGTTAGATGCATCTGACGAGAAACCACCCCAAGCATCTGTCGCGCGACAGACGCGGTCCAGAACGCTCCCACGCCGCGCTCAGCCGTGACAGATGCGTCTGTCGGACGAGCGACAGACGTCGCCCAATGTTCGTTGCTGCCGCGGCTCGCAGCCCGGCTGACGCCACACGCGACAGACACTGATGCCAGTGTCCGTCGCGTGACCACCCCTGCGTCTGTCGTGTTTGCTGCAGCTGGTCGAGCTAGGGTTGCCTGATAGACTTAGACTCAGCGTCCGTCGCTGCCCCAACAACACATCTATTGCGTGCAAACTCACGCGGCTACGCAATGAACTAGACAGACGCGGCCCTAAGCGTATGTCGCTGCAGGAGCCAGCGGCTATCGCTCCTTTTTCTGCGCCAAACGATTCCGCGACTTCGCCATTTCTTCCAACCTTCGGCGCAAAGGAAATTGATCATTTCTATTCCTAAAAAACGCCTGAATCCCGCCTCGCAAGCTCGGCTAGAGGGAGAGAGGACCCCAAACCCCCCTCTACCCCTCAAACTCCATCACCTTCGCAAATGTGCCAACACCAACTAGTGATCACCACCTTGTGCATGTGTGTTAGCATTTTTACAATCTTTTTCTCTAAGGAGTTAGGCACTCAACTTGCCTCGCCACTCGATCCTAACATGTATGCAAAGTTAGATCGCTCAAGTGGCACTAGATGACCGATATGCAAACAAGTTTGCCCCTCTTGATAGTATGACCATCTATCCTAAACCCGGTCATCAACTTCTCTACACACCTATGACCGGTGAAATAGAAATGCCCTAGGTTATACCTTTGCCTTGCGCATTCCACTCCATCTCCTCCAACGTTGATGCAACACATGCACCAACCATATCACAAATGATATGATCCACTTTATATCATCATGTGACCTTGGTCCATCGATCTTGACCTCACTTGCTCTTCACTGTTGCGTCGGTCCATCAGCGCCAAGTCTTGCTCAAGCTTCACCGCCTCACGGTCCATCGCTCCAAAGCCTCTAACTTGCCCTTCACACTTGCAACCGGTCCGTCGAGCCAAGCCTCATCTTGATCTTCACCACCTTGGCCACATGACTCCATGTCATGTCTCATATGCAATGAGCTCCTCCATGACACCATCACCTGTGGACTAATATGCTGTGTATCTCACATTAAACACAATTAGTCCACCTAAGGTTCTCACTCAATTACCAAAACCAAACAAGGACCTTTCACCTACCTGCTTCTCCTTCCCTTCTCCTTTTCTCCAAGTTAAAGCGAGTTGGTGAGGCCACCAGGCGACAGCGGAACAGATGGGAAAGGCTAGGGCTCCCGCTCGGGGGTTTTTATACCCTGAGCTCGGCCATGGCAATGGCGAACGGTGAGTGAGACCGCACGGACACGTGGAGGTGATCGAAGGGTGTTGCAGTAGGGTTTTAGGGTGCGACATGATCACGAAGATGCCGTGGCGCTCCTGATTTTGTGCGGAGGCTGGCTTGGCATCGTACGGTGGTGTCAAGAGGCGGTTGTGGGCGTGGGCCATGGTGATGGCATCATGGCATGATCGGGTTCTAGCTGGGGTGGTGAGGAGCGTGGATAAGCAACGTGGCACGCTTGTGAGGGCCGGGGCGCAGCGGCTTGGCATGCACGGCAAGCGCATGGGGGACCGAGGGAATCTCCTTGGCTACGCGGTTGTGCTCTGCTGGCGTGAAGCAGAGGAGGCAGGGAGAGGGATGACAGATGGGGTCCACTTGGTAGTGACACAAGGAGAAGGAAGCGACATCCTTGGCGTGCAGCAAAGGGCAACGTGGGCTCACGGTGTTGCTGGGCCGATTTGGCCATGCTGGGCCGCGTCGGCTTGCAGCGGGCTGGGCTGGCTAGGGCAATCGGGCCGGCTGGGTTGCGGCTTGCCAGCGCAGCTATGGAGGCTAGCAGGCCAGCTCAACGTGCGGCTCGTGGGCGCGGGCAAGCCGGCTCGAGTGTGCAGGCCGGCTCGGGTGTTGGGCCAGAAGAGGTTTCTCCTTTTCTATTTATTTGGAAAAGCTTTTTCTATTTTATTTCTTTTCTTTTACTAACTAGTTGAAATGATCTCGATTTTCCTCGAAGGGAAAATCCATAGATACGATTTATAATGCAGTAGATCACGAGAGCAATCCATCACATTATCAATTATCAGCTGATATCATAGTCATACATCATAGATTTACAAGTTACAAGGCTTTACAACACTGGTTAACACACCTATTACATCGATTAAACTAGCGGAAACACACACACATCTCCATCAGAGTCGTTGTAGCGCATCGGCGGGTGAAGGCTCCTCCTTCACGGCAGTCATCAGAGTTGGCGTAGAATGTCAGCGGGTGTAGACTCCATCTTCTCAACCACACTTGAGCGTAGGCACAAGACCATCTACTCCTATTCCAAGTCCTCATGGTCGTCGTAGATTCCGTCCAAACCTATCCAAAATCTATCAGTACGATTTGTACTGGCCACTGTCTCCCACCCTATGCTTTTTGCGTATGCTTTGTGGTAAGTGGAATGCAAGGGTAGAAGAAAAGGCCTATTTATGGCTGTAGGTTTCCTATGCAAGTTCAACAAGATTTTATAATAATAGTTCATCAAGTTTTAACCCATCTCAAACACACGTTCTCCCATCCCATCACACACATCTCACCACACTCTCACACTCTCTAGGCGGCAAGGACGACTCCCGCTCATACCTTGCCTCAACGGCCAAAGCCGGATCCAACACGAAAACCCAGGGGAAAGGTAGAAAGGACTCCTCTCACTAATCAAGTGAAGCATAGGTCATGGGAATGTCCATATCTGCGGACGCGGCTATACGTATAGATCGATCAACTCTGAAGAGCGTGTACACCTAGAAATCCACAAGATCACCATCATCGGCGGTGCCCCGCCTAGGCTGATGCCGACTGCCTCCCAACCGGTATGGTACCACCCTACCACTCAGCCCTAGGCCACCCCGGAGTCCACCGAAACGCTGAGACTGTGAGACGTAGTACTGGGCCCCCATGGTCACTACGCTGTCTTAGGAGGGTGTGGGCCCACATGCCCGTACCTCCCTACACTATCACCTTCCAACCTAGTAGTAGTGGCACCGCCCTAGTCAGTTGGGTAATTGTCTCCTGCCCATCGGGAGTGAGTGGTGTGCACGAAGGGTCCCATGGTTCCGGTTCTCAAGACATACCAGTCCTTAGGGGGACCGGACAGGATATCTTCTCAAGGGGATAACCAACACCCCGTGCCTCGATGGCACCTCCACCGGGGATAACCAACACCCCATCTGCTCACACATGCACCCGCCACAGGTACCTCTCTTGAGGGATGCCCAGGTCACACCCCTCCGGCATGACTTGCCCCAAAGACTCGTCGTAGAATCCTGTCCGATCGACTCAACCCTCACCACACACCCAAGACGCACACCAAGATCTCCCCAAGTTCATTATCCAGTTTTACCAAGTTGTCGGCACCATGTGCCTTATCCACTCACGTTATCCCTTCACCAAGCATCACATCACAGATATAATGTGTAGTGAAAGTAAAGCAGTAAGTAGAATGCGAGCGTCTAGCCTAACAACGGGTGTGCAGGAGAATAGGTTGCGACAAGGTAATGGCTTACAAGCAGTCTACCATGCAACCTATCATAGTTCAATGGCAAGAAAGTAAAGCACTAGCATCTATATGTAGCATGTCTAATAGGTTCTATGAGGTTGGGTGGGACGTGGAACACCTGTTAAATGTCGTATTTGAGTTCCTCGGTGCACTCGTAGTTGTACTCCCCCATGGTCCTTCATCCGCATGTTCTTCCTCCAAAGGTCTCGATCCGATCATCGCTATCCTTGACGCAACTACCTTGATACAGCGACAAGCAAGAGAGCAATCAGACCACTAAACCCAGAAAGACTGCAAAAAGAAGGGTAATAAGGCATAGAAAGAACAACTACATCGAAAGAACACAAAAGGAAGAACGACTTAGCCCTCTCGGTGGATGTCCGATCCCTGGACCAAAGAACAGGAGTGGTGATTCGCTAAGCACAAGCTTAAGCTTTAGCCTAGCCAGTACTTCCCAGGTCGATCGTGTCAACCTGTATGGCTTAAATAGAAATGACATAGGCCTTAGCTCATCCTAAGCAAACACCACGGCTTGCGGCTTTCGACCCAATCGTCATGGAGACTGACGAGCACCAAAAAGACTACAAGCAACAGAAGTTTTGTTCTCTCTTAATCCCTATGCCATTGTAATTGACGGGAATCAAGAGAGGGTGGAACGGGGGAGAAGAGAAGTGAGGTGGTCTACCTCCTCCAATACACACGCCATGACAAGAGACAGGGCATCGAAGGAAGCGACACACACAGAACACAAGTGCCCAAACAACTTGTAGGGTACCACGACCTAGGTGCACTAAATGCACTGAGACATCCCCAGGGTTCTTAGCGGTGCGGTTGTCACCGCGAGAATCACAGAAATGCTACGGTCGAAGAAGGTACAAGCATACAAGAGCTTAAGCACGATAGAACCAAAAGAGGAGAACACAAGATTCACCTTCCTCTGATCCACTTGCCATGGCATCGACGGGATTCGGGGAAGTGGAATCAAAAGAGCAACAAACACCAAACAAGCCAAGGCTCAATCCACATCTTACTAGATCAACGGGGATTGAGAACAAGAGTGGAAGAAGAAAAAAAATGGCACCTGCACTCCTTTGACCAACTCATCATGGAACGGACGAGGGTTAGACGAAAGAAGGCACGATCCACGATCCAAACCAACTCATAGGGCACCACAACCGTGCAACTAAATGACACAAGGCTATTCCTGCGGCTCATAGTGATGTGGTTGTCATCGCTAGACCCGAAGGGAAAGCCGTGGTAGAAGTGGTACAAACATACGAGGTGGTTAGGACAAGAACAAGAGAAAGAGAGGTAGAGCCCGATGGTCATGGCGAGGTGAACTCGCGGCCACAAGCTGTACCTACACGAGTTGGCATCCGTCGATATACAAAGGTTGTCCCCTAGTTCCTATCCCAATAGAGTTGGTCACAGAGGGCTCAAAACATGCGGGTAAGAACCGTGTCGATATCGACATCGAGTCCACGGTGACCACATCCTAGGGACGTAGATAGGAGATCAAGTTCGCAATCCGACAAAGACAACTAAAGCAAGAGAGAAAGGACATGCTTGGTGTTACGGCCATGGCAAGGCGAACTCGCGATCGCAATGGACAAGCACTGGCTCTCTCGACCGGCTCGAAGGCATGTTCCACAAACAAAAAGGCACACACGACAACACACCAGAATTACGACACACAAACAACCCGGCACGGAGTAGCACATATCCATAGTGACACAAGTGAAATGCATAGATGATAGACCGGCAGCGAAGGCACGGCACAGGATATACATAGAAGATAATGATCAAGTGACAATGTAGATAAATGATATTGATGATCAATGTCAACAAGTATGATGAGAAGACGGAAAAGAAAGACAAGGGTCTTGCCGATGTCGTGTACGGCGTCGATTGGGTTCGAGGGTCGACCTTGATGAAAGCGGGGAGGTGGAGGGCTGCTGCGGCTTGTCTCGGAACATGGCAGCAGGCGGCCGAGAGACGATGGAGCTCCAGTGTTGCAGATCGGGGCAGCCACACCAAGAGAAATGAGGCGTAGCCTCCCTACAAGGCAAAAATTCACGGCACGAAGGACGGACACAAGGATGGGCAGTGAGGGGGTGCTGCTGTCCGTTCTGGCGAGGGTGGAGGGAGGCGATGGCCATGACTCCGGCAGCGGCCGTTCTGCAGCAGTGGAACACCATGGCACGACGGCCAGTCTTAGTCAAAATGATGGCAAAATCGATGACGAGATAGAAGTGGTGGAGCTTTGGCGTTGGAGGCTCACCGGCTGTTTGGGGGAGGCACGGATCAGTGAGGTGGTGCTGCGGAACATCGATGGTTGGTGCAGCGCGGTAGGCCAGGGCATGGTGCTGCTGGTGGAGAGTCGGCGATGATGGTGGCGCGGCTCAACGTCACGGTCGCTGTGGAACGCTCTGCGTGAACAAGGAGTAGAGGAGGTCGGCATCCCAGCGAGAGCGGAGGTAGAGCAGACACGGGCTCTGTCGTGGTGCGATGCATCCATGAGTCCATGCGCGGTGAGGCTACCACGGCATGGTGGCTGGACAACGGCGTCGTGGACGCCCTGGATGACGGCGTCGCGGTGGCTCCAGTGCGACCCCGTGGCGAGGACAAAGTAGGGCGGCTCGCGGGGTGGAGATGCTCAGTGGGCAGAGGACATCGAGGCGCTGTGGCGCAGCTCTGATGCCGGTGAAGTGGCTCGGCTGGCATCGGAGAACCGGCACGTCGGGGCTCGTGGCTGCGACACGCGGTCCTACGAGACGTGCTCGACGTCACGGCTCCAGTGGTCGAGGTCGAGCTGCTTGGCCAGGCCAGCGCTGCGGTCGTGATGGAGAGGTCGCGGCATCACGAGGCGGCGTGCGCGAGCATCGTCGGGTCACGGTGAGATGGCTCGCAGCGGAGGTGGCGGTGTTGTGGTGCTGTTCCGGCATGGCGAGCGGGCTCATGTTCGGCGTAGACGCGGATGGGAAGGGCTCGGTGCGACGCGGCTTGGCGAGGTTGAGACCGGCCGAGTCACAGGGGGCCGGTGGCGCGCGGCTGCGATGAAGGCTTGGCCGTCGTGGTTGTAGGCTGGCTCGACGTGGCTGGAAACGCCGAGCGCTTGTGGGCGAACGTGGTGGCATAGACAACGGTGCGGCTCGGAGAAGAGCGTCGCCGCGTGAAGGTCGACGACGCGGCCGCGGTCATGGTGCTGTTGCGTCGGGGTGAGGCTGTGGCCGGCACCAGCTCGGCTTCACGGTGCCACGACCATGGTGCTTGGGAAGGAGGAGAGGAGATGGGAAGGAGTGGCGGCGACTGGAGGAATGGAGAAGAGCAGCAACGTGATGGTTTTATACCCGCGGGGGCTAGGGCTCGAAGGGCGCCGTCCATCCTCGACGTCCGTGCAAGCTTCTAGACACGCGGCACGAATCGGTCAACGGAGGAGTTGGGAGCGCGCGCGGTGTGCGTTCTGCGTGCAGCTGCGGCACCTGGGAGGGCTGGCTCCCGCTAGGGTTTTGCCTTGAGGCGCTACGATTGGGCCCGCAGGTGATGGTGGCCTGCGAGGGGGGGCTCGGTGGTGCAGGCCACATGGCTTGGAAAGCTAGGCCGCGCGGCTTGGAAAGCTGGGCCACGCGCGAGGTGAGAGAGGAGAAGCGCGAGGCGGGCCAGCGAGCTGGGCCGAGGAGGCCGGCTTGGGTCAATGGGTCAGTAGGGGTGCTGGGCCGAGGGAGAGGTGAGTGCGAGTGGGCCTGTGCGGCCAAGAAGCTGGGCTAGGCCGTCCGATTGCATGCATGGGCCTGCAGCTGAAGTGGGAAGGGGTCGGCTTGGGCTAATTAAGGGGAGAGAAAGGAGAAGGAAAGTTTTCCTTTTTATCAATTTGGCTTAGGAAGATTTGGGATAAATTCAAAAAGGATTTGGTAGGGAATCTAAAGGGAATTTAGGGGGGAAAATTAAAATGGAATCGGAGATGAGTTCAAGAGGGAATTCGGGTGCACTCAAAGAGGGGATTTTGAGAAAAGGGTTCGGAAAGAGACCGAAGAAGTATCTCAAAAGAGGTTGAGAAGAACTCAAAGGGGAAGTTTTGAGAAAAGAATTGAGGGGGAGTTGCTACGGACTTGTGCTCTCTAGACACGAGCAAACTCAGACACAAAACCAACTCAAGAGCACGAGCACTCTCCTACAATCAATTCTATATGCATGCAACGTCTTGCTAGTGGTTTAGACTTGGGTTAAACCTAGATCTGCATGCTTCACACAACTGCAGGAAAATTTTTAAAAAGCTCGTATTTGTGGTTGCCCGAAAATTCGGGATGTTACACTAGTTCTTATTCCTATGTGCATACACTTGTGTTGCCAATATGTGTATGCCCTAGTGGGGTCCACTAGAGGTCCTTTAGGGTTTAAGCTTTCCATACCAAGGGTTGGCAACAACACACACTCACACATTTAATTAAACCATTAATTGATTGTTGTTGCTTTTATTAACATTACAAGGAAAACATAAGAAGCAACTCATGAATATTTAATTAAATGCAAAAATGTAAATATCTACTTTAGGGTCTACTTGTGCAACTAGGTAGTAGTTTTCCTACATGTCACTCACTAAATCATAGGTTGTTTTAGAAAAAAATTTATAGTTGTGATTTTTGGTTTATGGAAATTTCTGGGTTATTACAGTCCTCTCCCCTCACAAGAATCTCATCTCGAGATTTAAGGTGTGACATACCTTTCGAAGAGGTAGGGGTAAAGCATCCGGAGTTTGGACTCCTTCTCCCATGTAGCTTCCCATTCAGTGTGGTTGCTCCACTGAACCTTGCACATGGGTAACACGGTGCTTCTAGTCTCCTTCTCAGCTTTGTCTAGTATCCGGATAGGGTGTTCCTTGTACTCTAAGGTGTCCTAGATATCTAGCGCATCAGTGTGTACTTACTGCTCTAGCAACTACAAGCACTTGCGTAGCTGAGACATGTGAAACACTGGGTGTACTCCTGTCAACTCCCCAGGTAACTCTACCTTGTATGCCAACTTGCCAATTCTCTGACAAATCATGTAAGGTCCCACATGCCTAGGTGCCAACTTTCCTTTCACATGAAATTTGATGGTGCCTCAGAGTGGAGAGACTTTGAGATAGACATAGTTCCCAACCTGAAACTCAAGGTCTCTCCGACGGTTATTTGCGTAACTCTTCTGTCAGCTTTGGGCAATCCTCAAGTTCTCTTGCACTTGGGCGACTCCTTCTTCAGCATCTTTGTTTTTTGTGGGGCCAAAGAATGATCTCTCTCCCACCTCCGACCACATCAAAGGGGTTCTACACTTTCTGCCATACAATGCCTCAACGGTGACATCTTGAGACTAGCTTGGTAACTATTGTAATACGAGAACTCTGCGTGGGACAGGCTTTTCTCCCAATTGGACCCATACTTCAAGACACACGCTCAGAGCATATCCTCCAAAATCTGATTAACCCTCTCTATCTGACCATCTGTCTGTGGGTGGTAAGCGATGATGTAATCTAGTCGAGGCCCAATGGCCTTGTGGAGACTCTTCCAGAATTTGGACATGTATTGCGTGCCATGATCAAACACTATGCTAGTAGGGGCTCCGTGGAGTCTGAGAATGTTCTTGACGTACAGATCTGCTAGCTTCTCAACTCTGTAGTCATTCCTCATAGCTATGAAGTGAGCTACCTTAGTCAGTCGATCAATAATCACCCAAATTGAGTCATGGCCTTTAGGTGTTCGAGGTAAACCCACTATGAAGTCCATAGATATGCTCTCCCATTTTCACTTTGGGACATCCAAGGGATCAAGCAACTCGGCCGGTCTTTGATGCTCGACCTTGATCCTATCGGCCGGTCTTTGATGCTCGACCTTGATCCTATTGCAAATGTTGCATCATGCGACATGCCCGGCAATATCTGCCTTCATGTTCTTCCACCAGAACTGTTTCTTCAGATCAGCATACATTTTGGTGCTTCCTGGGTGGATACAATACTTGGAGTCATGACCCTCTTTTAAGATTTCTCGCCGCAAAGCGAGATTGTATGGTACACATATTCTATCCTTGTACCAGTACACTCCCTGTGCATCTTCCCTAAACTCGGGACACTTGCCCTTCTTCATGAGCTCTCGGATCTCCTAGATTTCCGGACACTCTAGTTGAGCATTGCGGATCTGGTCCTCGAGGTTGTATTGCACTCGAAGCTCATTTAGTATACCCTTCGGTAGGATCTCAAGACGAAGGTCACCTATTTCCTGACACAACTCAGGTGGTACAGCTTCCATGGACAAACTGTGACAATAGCTCTTACGGCTCAAGGCATCAGCAACTACATTAGCTTTTCCCAGATAGTAGTGAATCTCTAGGTCATAGTACTTTATAAGCTCTAGCCACCTACGTTGTCTCATGTTAGATCCTCTTGAGTGAAGTACTTTAGGCTCTTGTGATCGGTGTAGATATCATACTTATTTCCGATCAAGTAGTGCCACCAGATCTTTAGAGCATGCATAATAGCAGCAAGCTCAAGATCGTGGGTCAGGTAGCGTTGCTCATTGTTTTTCAACTATTGTGATGCATAGGCAATGACTCTCCTATTCTGCATCAATACGCAACCAAGTCCCTGTCTGGATGCATAACAATAGACCACGAAGTCTTTTCGGATATTAGGCAAAGCAAGAACAGGAGTGGTGGTAAGCTTCTGCTTTAGAGTCTGGAAGCTATGCTCGCACTCAAGCATCCATTCAAACTCGTTAGTCTTCTTCAATAGGTTGGTCATGGGCTTGGCTATCTTTGAGAAGTTCTCGATGAATCTACGATAGTAGCCAGCTAATCCAAGGAAACTGCGGATATCTATCACATTGCAGGGTTGTTCCCACTCTTTTACAGCCTTGATGTTAGTGGGATCTACAGTGACTCCCTTAAGAGTGAGAACATGACCAAGAAAGGCAACTTCCTCAAGCTAGAAGTCACACTTGCTAAACTTAGCATAAAGCTGATTCTGCCTCAACTTCTCCAAAACCACTCTCAAGTGTTGTTCATGCTCTTCGGCGGTGGAGGAATAGATAAGGATGTCATCAATGAACACCACTATGAACTTGTCCAACTCATCCATGAATACCTTATTCATCATGTTCATGAAATAAGCCGGGGCATTACTGAGTCCGAAGGACACCACTGTGAACTCATATTGCCCATATCTGGTGACAAAAACTGTCTTAGGAATGTCCTCGGGCCTGATTTTCATCTGATGATACCCAGACCTGAGATCAATCTTAGAGAAGAACTTGGCATCTTTTAGCTGATCTAGGAGGTCATCGATTCTGGGCAGAGGATACTTTTTCTTGACTGTCACAGCATTCAAGTTTCGATAGTCAATGCACATCCTCATGGATCCATCCTTCTTTTTCACAAACAGAATAGGGGAACCCCAGGGTGAAGCACTGGGTCTGATGTACCCCTTGTCTGACAACTCCTTGAGCTGCTTCTTTAGCTCCTCTAGCTCATCGAGTGACATGCGGTAGGGCCTTTTAGCCATAGGTTCGGTACCAGGCAGGAGGTCAATCACGAACTCTACATCTCGATCGGGTGGCATTCTCGACAACTCCTCAGGAAACATGTCAGGGTACTCATTCACAACGGGTACTTCCTCGACTGTCTTGGCCTCCAAGGCACACAACATGGAGACTGTCTTTCCCTGATTAGGTTCACAACGGATCTCTACATACCTTGGTGAACAAGATATCACTCCTTTGTGCTGTGTCAACTAATCCATCCCCAGTATGACATCTAGTCCCTCAGATGGAAGTAAGGTGAGATCGGCTAGAAAAGGGTAGCCCTCAATGGTGATACTCACTCCCTGACATCTCTTGGTGCATATAATGCGACCTAAAGGTGAACTAGTGTCAATGGGCTCCTTGCAAGGAGTCACAGGTATGCTATACTCTCGTGCAAACTTGGTGGAAATGTAAGAACATGTAGCTCCAGAGTCAAACAAAATAGAAGCTATAACTCCCTGTACCAAAAACATATTGTACACAACATCGGGAGCATCCTGGGCGTCCTCCGCGGTCATGTGGTTGAGATGACTATGGACAACCCCTACAACGTTCTTGCGCAGAGCAATAGGTGTAGCAGCCTACCTCACCTGGGTCAGAGTAGGTGGTGTGCCATTCTTGACGGGGCACTCGGCGATCTTGTGACCTGGCTGACCACAACTAAAGTAGGTGAATGGCGCGCTACCTGTGGAGGTGGGCATAGCGGTCCTCCACGTGCCAGTACCCTGAGCGGGGTGGCTCAGAGCGGGACGGCCCTGAGTGGGGTGGTGGTAGTTGGCGGTGTAGGTACCACCTCCACGGCTCAAAGAGGTCATAGCCCCTAGGTGTAGCGAGAGTGGGGCGGAGGAGGCACCTAAGCACGTGGCCTCTGCGAGGCCGAGCCACTAGAGGAACTCTCAAACCGGCACTTCTTCTCCTTATGGAGGGCATCCACCTCCAGATGATCCCTCTACATCTCCAACACCTTGTTGACCATCTCACGAAGGGTGTGGCAAGCATGACCCGAGAGGGCCACCTTGAGACGAGAGTTTAGCCCCTTCTTGAAATAGTACATCTTCTTCTCGGAGTCGGTCTCACTTGGAGCATACCTCATCATGCGGGTGAAACGAGTGGCGTACTCCTAAACCTTTTGGGAGCCCTAGGAGATGTTGTGGAACTCCTCCACCTTGGCATCCATGACACCCTTAGGCATGTGGTGCTCACAGAAGACCTCGGTGAACTCCCCCCAAGAGATACTCCCCGGGTCCTCATGGGTGTCACAGTAGCTGTCCCACCATGCGCGTGTAGCACCGGTGAGCTGGTGGGCAGCAACCCCCACACACTCCTCATCAGTGCAGGTGGTGAGGTCTAGCTTTTTCTCCATCTCACGGAGCCAATCCTTGGTGGCGATGGGGTCGTCGTCGGTAGTGTCGAAAGTAAGGGGTCTCAGCTTGAGGAAACCCTCCAACTTTCGCTAGAAGTCATTGGGAGGACCCCCGTGGCGGTGAAGCATTCCCTGAGCCAGCGTCTCCAAGAGATGGGTCTGACGGTCCATCACCTTCACCAATTGTGGTGGTAGCAGCAGTGGTGGTGCACCTCCTCCAGGCTGTTGGGCGGCACCAACCCCTAGTGTGGGCTCCTCTAGTGTGGGCTCCTTCATGGCACCAAAGGGAGCTCCCCTGCCTCCTCCACGGCCATGGCCACAACCATGACCATGGGCCATGGGCGCGGGGAAGGCGAGCGGTTGTTCAGACGGGCAGAACGGCGACATGACATCTCGCTGCAGGATTAGGTCATTATTTAACATTTTCATTAGATGAATTATTAAGTGGTTTATCAATTTAATTTACTTATTAAAAGGGATTACTATCCAACACTCATACAAAGATGCAAATAAAAACCATAAGATTCAAAACATCCATTACATTGGTTTATTACATAGCGACATCTCCAGTAGCTACACTGATAGATTCACGGGAATCATGCTACTCGCATGCAGCTCCAAAAGTGGGACATACTACTCTACTCCATGGGTGAGTCATGTCTCTGGGCCTCGTAGGGCTCATCATGTCTACTACTACATTATTACATGATCATGTGAAAAAGGTAACTACTCCTGTCCGAGAGTGACAGGTGGTGTAGAAGGACCAGAAGTGAAAGCCTCGAGAGTGCCCTCCATGGCACGGAGCTCATCGTCAGAGTGATGGATCCTTGCGACATAGAGCATAGTCCAGCATCTCTATCCTCAGAACCTTTGAGTAACCCTTAGTTGGGCAAGCCTTGAAGTTGAGCTTGGTGGCCTTAACGTGGAAACGCTGACGGCGCAGCCTCTTGCGCATCCAGGTAAGAGGATTTCCTAGACCTTCTCGACCTCTCGGACACGCTTGCGATCAGCGTTGATCCAGGCCTAGCTGATGTGGTTCACCTTTTCCTGAAGGTACTCGGTGCACTTGATGTAGTGAACCAGGTGGTGCATGTTGCAAGTGGTGGTGACGGAAGCCTCCATAGCCAGCTTCTCCGTCATGTTGCAACGGGCCTCCAGGGCAAGCTTCTTGAAGCCACGGTGCTTCTCCTTCTCGTTGAACTCCCTCAGGTAAGTCTCTAACGCTCAATCCGATCCTCACACTCAAGAACCTTGGACTCAAGGTAGTCGTGGCGAAGCTCGGCCTCCCCAACCTTGTCCTTGAGGTTGGCGATCTCTTCCCGAAGTGACTTGTCATGGGTCTCGTAGAATGTCTTCATCTTGTCATAGCCCATGCGCTCCACCTCGAGCTTGCCGACCATCTCCTCCTCCTTGCGCTCCACCTTGAGGAACTCCTCATTGCAACGGAACAGAAGGTCTCGGTAGCGGCGATTCTACATCTCCACATCCATGATGTAGCGATCCTGGGCGATGATGTACTATGTGGAGGCACTCAGGCAGGGGTCGACCTCGTCACATGCAGCATGGTTTGCAGTAGTGATCTGCAGCTCCAAGAACCTATTGAGGTCTAGAGCGGCGGGTAGCAGGCGTTATGACCCCGTCTTAAGGTAGTCGTGAACGTCACGCATCGCAATGCGAAGAGCAGTGCGTGAGACAAACTGCATGCACGAAGCGATGGAGTTCTCCACCTCTAGTATCTCGAAGGCGTGCAGCACGGGCATGTACTCGTTGCTGGGAACCTTGAGGTGGACCACGATGTGGCCCTCGAACCCGTCGAGTCCATGCTTACCCCGACACACGTACTCAATCTTCTCTATGGGGATGCCTAGCGAGTCCAGTACGTTGTACAGGATCATGGTGAACCCACGGTAGGCCAGTCCATCCACAGAAAGCTTGACAACATGAGCCATCTGCATTTCAACCGTAAGACAGAATCAGTACCATGTTATTTATGAAGTAACTTGAGTAATACAAAGTGAAACTTGGTAAGACATGATGAATAGAGTGAGACAGGGTGACCCATGGTAACGTTGAGTAAGACAGGGTGATTCAGGGTGGGACGGAGCGATGAGTAAGGTAAGATAGAGTGAGTTTTAGGTAAGAGAGTGTGAACTTGAGGTAAGCCATGCACGAAAATGTAGCACGGTCGGTAATATAACCGAAAGTGCCCAGATCCATCCCTAGTTCTATTGTCCAATCCTAAGGGTCCGTCCTAGGGTCAAGCATGGCTCTGATACCAACTAAAACGTTCTTGATTTCCATGAAGGGAAATCCACAGAAATGAAGTGCAAAATGATGAAATAATTCGTCAATTTACCCAAATCTCAGTGATACACAAAGTCACACATGATTATCAGAGTACAATAGAGAGTTTTACATAAATTATTCTCTTCACCACATAGGACGGAACGCCTTCATATGCAGCATCCTGAACAGCATTTGACGAAGACAACAGCGGGAAGCAGTCTCCTCAAACCAACTTGAGCGCAGAACGAACCCTCTACTCCTCCCAGTCGTCGCCATCATAGTCGTACTCAGGCTCAGAGCCTGCTAAAAATCTATCAGTACACTAGGTACTGGCCACGCATCGCCCACCCTATGCTTGCATTGCTTTGTGGAAAGTGGAATGCATTGAGGAAAGTAGAAAGAGACCTATTTAGGCTGTGGGTTTCCTATGCAAGTAGTCAATATTTAGTAAAATTAGTTTTATTGAGTTTTAACCCATCTCATTCTTACATTTTCCCCATCCCATCACACACATCACATCTCATCTCACTCTCTTTAGGCGACAAGATCGACTCCTGCTCAGATCTCGCCTAAACGGCCAAAGCCAGAATCAAACACGAAACCTAGGGAAAGGTAGAAAGGACTCCTCTCTCTAATCAAGTGATGCGTAGGTTATGGGAATGTCCATGTCCGTGGACGTGGCTATATGTACAGATCGATCAACTCTGCAGAGCGTGTACACCTGGTAATCCATAAGATCGCCATCATCGATGATCTGGCTCATCTAGGCTGATTCTAACTGCCTCCCAACCAGTACGGTACCACCCTACCACTTAGCCCTAGGCCACCCCGGAGTTCACCAAAATGCTGAGACTGTGAGATGTAGCACCAGGCCCCCAAGGTCACTACGTTGTCTTAGGAGGGTGTGGGTCCCCATGCCCATACCTCCCTACACTATCACCTTCTAACTTAGTAGTAGTGGTACCACCCTAGTCAGTCGGGTAATCGTCCCCCACCCATCGGGAGCGGGTGGTGTGCATGTAGATCCCATGGTTTTGGTTCTCAAGACATACTAGTCCTTAGGAGGACCGGATAGGATATCTTCTGAAAGGGAATCACCAACTCCCCGTGCCACGACAGCACCTCCACCAGGGATAACCAACACCCTGGTCCACCTCTCACATATACCCGCCATAGGTAACTCTCGTAAGGGATGCCCAGGTCGCACCCCTCTGGCAAGACTTGCCCCAATGACTCATCGTAGGATCTTGTCCAATCGACTCAACTCTTACCACACACCCAAGACACACGCCAAGACCTCCCCATGTTTATTATCCAGTTTTACCAATTTTACGGCACCTCGTGCCTTACGCGCATACGTCTCTCCCTCACCAGCATCACATCACCGACATAATGCGAGTAAGAGTAAAACAGTAAGTATGTAACAAGCGACCATCTAGTCCATCAGCAGATGTGCAGGAGTAAGGTTGCAACAAGGTATAACGCTCAAAGTAAAACTACCATGCAACCTAACATCATATTATTGCATAAAAGATAAAGCACAAGTAGTTCTGGTTATGGCATGCGTAATAGGATCTATGAGATTGGGTGGGGTGTCGCACCTGGCAGGTCGTCGCCCAAGTCCTCGCTGTAGTTGGGGTCGTACTCCTCAGTCAGCAGGTCCTCCGGCTCTGTTAAACCTAACATATAGTCATGTGAGCGACTAAAATAGAGGTGCACAAAGAAGCAACTGATATTCAAAAGAGCCAAATGCACTCAATCATAAGCCTATGACATGGATATCGTGTTTAGAAAAATTTGGACTCTGGTTTGGTATTTTTTTGAGTTAAAATGAATTAGTTATAAATTTTCAAAGGTTAAATCAATTATTGGAAAAAGGAAAAAGGATTGAAAATCCTAGGCAGTGACATGTGGCAATCGCTGATTGGCTAGGACGAAATGAGTCACTTATAGGTGGGTCCCATTGACCGGTCAAAGGTCTTCGGTCAATGGTCAACGTTGACCAGGCCTCAACTGGGCTTAGGCGGGTCGGGCTAGGGCTGCATATGGGCTAGTCTAGGATGGGCCGGCCTGGACATGTGTCGGCTCCTGGCTGTGCCACGTCACATAGATGGATTTCGAAAATAGGCTTGAGTCGGTGGGCTTGGCTCACGGTGGTCACACGGTTAGGGTTCGCGGGTGTAGGCACGGTCCATGGTGGACTACGTCCAGTCCTTCCTCCGCCTCTCATCGGCTCACAAGCGCCAGGTGCACCAAGCAGCACTGCTGCTCCTCCTTCCCTTCTCTCCTTCATGGTCGTTGTCTCACCGGCGACGAGGGACTCGTCCTGACGCCACGGAGGCTCAACAACGGCGTCCAAGGTCTCTACGGCTTCACACGATCTCTAGGAACACAACGGTGGGGTCTAGGCGGTGGATTGGAGTCTTCGGCGGGGCTCTCCAGAGTAGGGTGCGCGGCGGTGCTCCGCCATGCTCATGATGAAGGCGAAGCAAGGCGTGGTCGGGATTTCTTGCTTCATTAACTAGGCAGTGTGTTACGCGCGTACAACGTGAGGCTCGACGACGCATCCTTGCTTCGCAAGGTGGCCAGAGTTGGCCAGGAAGGCCTCACCATGGTGGCGCCATGGGATCGCATCGACTTCAGCGAGGCGGAGGCGTCTAGCGACTCCCTTTCTCCTCTTCCTCCATCTTCTACCGTGGGTTGTGTTTCTCACCAAGGTGAACCGGATGGGTCTCCTCTCCTCTACTGACCTAGCACAACAAGAGTGAGACCTCACCGTGATGGGGTCAGGCCATGGGACTGCATGCGGTGCAGTGGCATGCCGCGGGCATTCCCGAGCCCTTGTGGCTCGGCAAGGCCAACGCGTGCGCGTGTCGTGTGTGCGCATGCGTGTCATCAAGGTGTGAGGGTCGTGGCTTCCCCTTGCTAGTCCCCGGTACAGGAATGGTGAGGCAGCACCATGCCAAGCACAAACAGCGGTGAGCAAGGAGAGGTTGTGAGCTCACCGTGG
Organism: Saccharum spontaneum; assembly: GCA_022457205.1. Classification (NCBI taxonomy): domain Eukaryota; kingdom Viridiplantae; phylum Streptophyta; class Magnoliopsida; order Poales; family Poaceae; genus Saccharum; species Saccharum spontaneum. The sequence goes on along the minus strand of CM039582.1, from coordinate 23,763,489 downwards.
TGGCGATAGAGTAGGCTAGCGATGCAGGGCGAGGTGCGGCCATGAAGAAGTGGTGCAGTGCCGTGTCGATCGACTTTGGGAAGAAGACGGCAGTGTCCCCTCCATCTTCAGCGCCCCGAACAGCGGCGATGACTTCGTGACCTTGGCTTCTTGCTCCCCTCCCCACTTCTCCTTCCCTTCTCTTCTCCAAGTCGAAGTGAGTTGGTGAGGCCACCAGGCGGCGGCGAAACGGATGGGAAAGGCTAGGGCTCCCGCTCAGGGGATTTTATACCCCGAGCTCAGCCATGGCGATGGTGAATGGCAAGTGAGACCACATGGACATGTGGAGGTGATCGAAGGGTGTTGCGGTAGGGTTTTGGGGCGCGGCACGATCACGAAGATGCCGTGGCGCTCCTGATTTTGTGCGGAGGCTGGCCTAGCACCGTACGATGGTGTTAGGAGGCGGTTGCAGGTGCGAGCCATGGAGATGTCATCATGGCGCGATTGGGTTCTAGCTAGGGCGATGAGGAGCGTGGAAAAGCAATGTGGTGCGCTTGCAAGGGCTGGGGTGCAACGGCTTGGCGTGCACGTCAAGCGCATAGGGGACTAAGGGAATCTCCTTGGCTGGGCTGTTGCGCTCTATTGTCATGAAGTAGAGGAGGTGGGGAGAGGGATGACAGTTGGGGTCCGCTTGGCAGTGACACAAGGAGAAGGAAGCGGCATCCTTGGCGTGCAGCGAAGGGCGACATGGGCTCATGGTGTCGCTGGGCCGGTTTAGCGATGCTAGGCCACGTCGGCTTGCAGCAGGCTGGGTTGGCCAGGGCAATCGGGCCGGCTGGGTTGCGGCTTGCTAGTGTAGCTGTGGAGGCTAGCAAGCCCGCTCGCCGCGTGGCTCGCGGGTGCGGGCAGGCCAGCTCGAATGTGCAGGTCGGCTCAGGCGTTGGGCCAGAAGAGGTTTCTCCTTTTCTGTTTATTTAGAAAAGCTTTTTCTATTTTATTTCTTCTCTTTTACTAACTAGTTATTGTTCCTATGTGCATACACTTGTGTTTCCAACATGTGTATGTCCTAGTGGGGTCCACTAGAGGTCCTTTAGGGTTTAAGCTTTCCATACCAAGGGTTGGCAACAACACAAACACACTCACACATTTAATTAAACCATTAATTTATTGTTGTTGCTTTTATTAACATTACAAGGAAAACATAAGAAGCAACTCATGAATATTTAATTAAATGCAAAGAAGCCAAACTCTCTACCTGCTACTCGAGGGCGACGCAAAAGAGCCATCTTGCCTCGTGCAGCCACTCATTGGTCTTTGGGTCTGGCGTGTCAGAGATGTCCTCTAGCCGGTAGGCGGCGGCTTCCATGTTGTAGGCCTCCCGAGGGAAGCACAGGGCGCTAGGAGCCCCGTGCGGGCATCATCATCATTGATAGGGGGCTGCACGGCTTGTAGCTGTGCAAGCTCCTACCTTCGGAGCTTGAGCTCTTCCTTGGCAGATTCCAGGTCCACCTGCCGAGCCTGCAGGCGAGCTGCCTTCTCTTGAAGGTAGTTCACGTGGCTGCGGGGACTCTGGTCCGACGGTGTGAGCATAGGTGCCTCCTCAATGGGATCCTCGTGATGTGGTAGCACATGTGAGGCAGGGTGTAGCAATCGATGTCGTCAGAGTCATACTCTAGGCCATTCCCCGTGAGGATCTCGAGAAAGGTGCGCAGCGAGGGGACGTTAGTCCCCGCCGCATCAGACAGGACGGCACTCTATGGCACCTCACGGCTAACAAGGTGCTCTAGCTTTAGCTAGAATGACACCGCCGCATTTCGGATCCCGAAAGGCTGGTTCGAGAGGTAGTACCAGAAGCGGTCAAGCGACGGGAGCACCTCGCTAGTGGCGATCTGGTGATGGATGTTGGACAACATGTAGAACATCTGGTGTTGGTCTGACACAGTGGGGTGGGGACCCAGACCATGCTGGATCTGCTAGGCTAGGACCTCAAGATCTGCTCCTAAGAGGCTCGGCGAAGTAGGCAGCGTGGGGGCTCATTGCCCACCAGCGGGACCTCGTTGAGCGAGTGGAGCTTGCTGTAGTAGTCAACGATGTAGGCTAGGCTCCCAAAGTTGAGGACCTGGCCCTAAATGAAGGCACCGACTATGATGAAGAACACGCTGGGGAAGTAGTCGCCGCTGTCTAGGGCAGCACCGCCTGCTCCGGTGACAAGGCTGGTAGCTCTAGCCACCGTAGAGCCTAAATCACACTTAATACTGCCCCCTACCTAGCATGCCAACTGTACAGGGTCAGAACTATAACACCCCAGGTGTTTATCACCAATTAGGCAATGGGTTTGAGCTCAAACATGACAGATTAAGTATGCCAATGTCAAACCTATGGAAATAAACCCTAACCTAAAGTTGGATATTGCACCCTTGCTTTACATATAGGCCATCTTCAAAGATATATGTTTGAATGGTGTTATTGCCATATCTTCATGTGTCTCACCTTGGTACCTATCTATATTGATCCCTGGAAAAGTTTCATGAAGTTTGGAATCAAAAAGTCACATGAAATGATAAGTTCCATTCCTATTGGAATTTGCCCCATTAAGTTAATGGAACTATCAAACATCAAGCAAACCTTGCAATCTTGCCCGAACGACTCTAGAGGGACTCTACAACAAAAGTCAAGAAGGGTTCATGTTGAGCAAATGTCAAGAAAATGCCCCGATTGGCCTAAAACCCTAGTTTCGGCTTTACCGAGTTGATACTTTGACCAAAGTGAAAGTTTGACTTCTGTACCAGTTATGAGATTTGACCTTAAACAAAAGTTGTAGTTCATTTTGGATAGAACAAACTTTGTTTAATTGTCAAGAGCTAGTTTGGCCTCTAACCTAGTCAAATAGAGATCACAAAGTGGAATCAGCAGCTGTTTTCAGCACTTAGAAAAATATTCTAAGTCCTTGTTGTGACAGCAGCAAGTTGGCTACTTTGCGACATTTTATCGTCCAAATTCATGTGGTAACTCGATTAGGTTCCTTAATATGAGTTGTAGTACTTTTCATGATGGAAACAATGGATCAAGTGTCACTCAAAATGGAGCTCAGTTGGACCTTCTATAAGAGTTTCCAAAACAGCAAAAAGTTGTTTTATCACTAGTTGACCTTGACATGTTGACATGCCGCGTTCTCGAGATTTCGTTAAATCACTTCACATGGTCCCAATATAAAAGTTGGAGGGTGGATGGTGTAGAAGAGCATACAAGAAGATGGCACCAATTGCAATTCATTTTTAGCCCCATTTTGGTTTGTTGCTCGTTGCTTTCAAGTCGCTGACAGTGTCAAATTTAGGGTTAAATATCTTTTAACCGGTTGCTCTAATGACCAAAGTCACTACATGGATATTGTAGAGTATCTTGTGGGCTTCGAACTTCATGTTGGGCCCGAGACCTAGTTCAGCCTAGAACAAGCCCAAACACGGCCTCCAAGTCGGGCTCGTTCATGCACACCACGTGTTCGACGTTGGTCACGCGTCCACCGTGCATGTCCACCGCGCGTCTTCCACCTTGCCACGCGCCCTACGCCCGGCCACCGGGGAAGAGCAGCACACGAGCGCCCTCCCCATCTCGCCCCACTCCATTTCCTCCGCTCCCTCTGTTTTCCGTCCCAGCTCGCGCGCGCACGCCATTGTGGCCATGGCCGCCATTGCCGAGCCAAGTCGAGCTCGTGGACGGCCACCACCAAGCAACTACAATCGAAACCAACCACCACCCCACCTTGCCCTCCTCGCACTGCCCCCGGCGCCCCCTTTTCCCGGTCGTGTTCGCCGCCGAGAGGCTCCGCCGACGGAGCTGCCGTGAGCACGCCGCCGGAGCTCGTGGGCCAGCCGCTGTGGACCACCTTCCGCCGAGCCGTGACCACCGTTGGATGCGTCTCGTTGCTGCGACCCTCGCCGACCCCACCCTCGCCGCCGGTGACCGCCCCACTGTCGGTTGGCCGGCCGGTGTTTGCCTCCCGCGCTCGGCCGACGGAGGTTGAAGACGAAGACCAATTTCCCCCCCCGGTGACTCTCTCCCTTATGACAAGCGGGCCCGGCCGGACTTCGGGGCCCACCTGTCGGTTTAAGGAAGTGACCGTCTTGTGTATGCATTCGGGTAGAGCTAGCAATTAATTTAGGGTTGTTCTAATTCTGTTTTTGAATTTCAGAAAATTTGTAAATCTTCAAATATTCATATCTCATGCTAGGAGACTCCAAAAATAGTAAAAGTGGACTTTTTGGAAACCTTGAGAATAGATCTATGCAGTAGAGTCATAAAATTCTATATGTTTATAGATGTTTTTCAATGTGTTTATTTAAGTTGAAAAAGAGCTATAGAAATGCCTTTAAATTTGACCAGAGCCAGATCTGGAGTTTTAGAACTCCAAAAATGATGATTCTTGTTTTGTTAATTTTGTGATGACATGTGCTTGCTAGGAAAAATATTAAACACCCTAGTTGTTCACTGTTTTCTAAGGGTTGTGATTTGACCTTGTTAAATAAGGAAAATCTCATTTTTATTACTTGTCATTTTATATCTTGAGTTATGATGCTCCAATTGATGTGAAATTTTTATGGTAGGATTGTAATCTATGGATGTACTGTGGTATAAATTTCATGGTCATTGCTTACTGTATGCTCAAGTTATTGATTTAACTTGTTTATAGCTTGATAAATAGCTTATAAATAATATATAAATGATAAAATAGAAAATGTTGTTCCATTTCCTTAGTATGATGTTTCTCTATCATATTGATTTATAATGTGGCCTTGTGTTCACAGAAAATATTGAGTTTTAGGTTTAATTTGCTCTTACATGATTTATTGCTATAGCAATTTGTCTTTTTCATAGAGGTTGATATACATGTCCAAATGGTCTCAAAATTGGACAGTAGACTTTTGGGAGCATATGTAGGCCACTGTAATTTTGGTAGAATTTATTGTATACTTTTGATAGGTTATCATGATTCCACCTAATTATCTAAATAAATTAATAAAATGTATTAAAAGAATTTATTTAGTAATGGACACTATGTTTTCTGGTGTTCATTAGTCATGTATGAAATGTTGGTAAAGTTGGTTTTATGCAATTATATGTTTGCAACATGAGTTAATAATTATTTCTTGCAATTATTGGTTTCTGAACAGATTTGAGAATATTGTTAATTACCCTATGTAAATGATGTTTTCATGTCTTGTGTGCTATAACAAAGTTGTTGTGAATTTCATGATCCAGCTGTGGTTAAATTTTGGTGGCATTTGGCCATATGGTTTAGAAACTACAGCTGTTCTAATTTGGGTTCAGATTTAGGTTGCTCTCTGTCCTTCCAGGACAGATTCTGTACCTTCTGTATTTTGACCTGGCAAATGCTAGAATCAGGTTTAGATGTTTATAAATGAAATGTAGATAATTTCATAAGCTTTCCATAATGTCTTTTTGCAAGTCATTTGGAGTTGTATATCTCCAGTTATGATTAAATTACTCAGCTGTTGGTCTAATATCCAGAAGGTAGCAATTTCTAGTTCTAGTACTTTGATTAACTTTGTCATGCTTGAGTATTGAAGTGTGACTCATATCTTTGATGATACTTGGGTGGTACCCTAGGATCTTATAAGACTTGTGTCTTGATTAATGTGCTTGCAATCTTCTATGTTATGCCCTAGTGTGGATTAAGTTAATTAGCTCTAGGTGTTGATGAGAACTTTGGTGTGCTTGTTTGATTACTCTGTTTATTGCACTTCTATGCATTCATACATATGCATTATTGCACCTCATTTAGGTACGCTAGTTGAAGCACGTGAAGGACCTGATGTGGAGCCAAACCCGAAGACGGTGTTTGGTGGATCCATCCCGAAGAAAGAAGGACCGGGCAAGTGGTAGATTGAGGGAATGCTCGCCAAGCGAGTTTCATCTGACAAACTCTGACTTGAGTCGGATCCCAGGCAAGCCCCGGAGCATTATAAGCCTCCTATCTTCAAAGCAATTAATTATATATATATGTTATAAGTATTGTTGCATTAAGTGGTAGGAGTTGGTTGAAAACCTTGCTGCATTATATCATTCCTTGTCCAGATATATGAATCCCTGAATCCTACATAGACTAGGATCGAGTAGATGCTTAGCCCTGCTTTAAGCGGTAGAAGTCAGGTGATTTCCTGTCACCTGCGAGATGTAGGGATATTCTTATATGGCACGGTTGGCTATATTGCTATCGTGGAATGGAACCATGTGTTAATAAAATGAAATGAGACCGGGCGGGATGACGATAGTGAAGCAACAAGGCATGGAGGTCTTGGGTGTGGATCTATCCCCGTCTGAGTCGTTTAAGGACCGATTCGCTGTACGTCCTTGAGTCATGTTGAACGCAGTCTAACACTTAGTTGGCCGGATAAGTCGTTCCGACCGCGAAGCCGAGTAATGTGATTCAGGCCGGGAATCGAATGGTAGGTTGCTTCTTGGAGGAGAGAAAGGATGTGCTTGGGGACATTGGCGTGAGACCAAGGGGGGGTTAGAGTCCCTATCACCTGGCAGAGTGTCGCCCTTGGGGTCGCGACATCATTCGGACCCGCGATTCCTGAATCATATGAAAAGGTGGCCTGTGCGACCCTGGCAGGGGTCTGCACGGTGAGTGTTAGAAATACCCCTCCAGCTGGATAGGAATTCGATTCGAATCGCCGTCGCTCCCGGTTAGTGAGCACTTGACTTGAGCAGCGGCAACGTAGATTCCATTAAATTGAACGGATGGTTAATTGGATAACGAGGGAAAGGTTGCCTCAATTTATACCGGCTATGGTTAATATTGTTTGCTCCTAATAAAGTGAGTGCTCTAGTATAGGTTCTAATATAGATGACAGGTTAATGATAATTAACTCGATGCTTAAGCATTAATGATTACTTATCCATATTAAGCTTTTATGCAAAATGTTGTCAAGCTAGCCCACTTTATATCAGCCTTGCATGATCCTTGGTGTCACCTTATTTTTGGTTTATGACGGGTAAGTCTAGCTGAGTACCTTCTAGTACTCAGGGTTTTATCCCCACTTGTTGCAGGTTGTGCTGTATCTTGGTGATTGCAAGAGTCGGTGGGCTCCTGCCGTAGAGGCGGAGTGTGATCATGGGCATGATCCTTCTGAGTTATCTTTTCCCTAAATGCTTTTGTTGGAAGTCGACCTTGGTACTGGCATGTATTTGAAATAAGGGTGTTGTTAGTCTCAAATTATTTTGCTTCCGCTACTTTTCAAGTTAAGTTGTAATAACTACATTGAACTCCGATGTATATTGAATTACTTGTGAAATGGTTGTAACATGTGACTTGTTATGTTGAATCACTACGATCTTGGCTGGTATGTTGGTTGGTTTGAAATCCCTCGTGATTTCATTGGACTACCGGAGTTATATGGGCTCAAGTGCGAGAATTTGATCACTTCGGTGATTGTTTTTGTACTTGCGCTCTTATAATTTGGACGGTTCCGTTACAGCTGGTATCGGAGCAAGATTCAACATTAAACTTGTCATATGTGTATTTAAAACAAAGGTTTTGTTTTATAAAATCAGTTTTTTTCAACTTATAGCTATATATAGGTTTGTGAGAACTGAATTCTAAATCTAAGTATGCCAGTGGTCAATTTCCTTATGCCCATATAAGGATTATTAGGTGGCTTATATAAGTACTAACTTGGGGGTTTTTATTTATGCATCTACGCCCAGGCCAAGGTATGTATGTGTGATGACTCTCCCACACTATGCTACCCGGTGTGCTAGATTAGAGGTAGCCTTCATATATGAAATAGCCATATATGTTGCTAGTTTACTTTTATGCAACATCGCACCTACACTCAGGTAAGTGTGAGTTGTGAGAGCATGACCGTACAAACTGCGGTTTAGGGGAGAGCTAGTTTTGGTTACTGGATTATTTACATGTTACACACATGTATATATGAAGGTACTTAATTGTGGGTGATCGAATGATTCGGGTAGTTTTGGTGCTACATGTATATATACGGGGGTATATGTACATGGGAGTACTTAGAATTTTACTTTTCTGCTTTCATTGTGTGCCATATATTGGGGAATTGTTGGGCTGCAATGAAACTTTTCTGCAGGTACGCTAACCACGAATGCGTAAGTCGAATGTAGCTAACGACTAGCTATATATCGAGAGGGCGTGTTATGCCACCGACATAGAACGTGATTGCCACCTTAGGTTGGCAATCTTGTGAGGACGAATAGGACGAAGCATGCATTATCATGATTGTTGCTTTATGCATAGCTATGCTCCTCTCACCCTTGTTCAAATGATAAGTAACTTGTGATTAATATGTTACGCTATGTTTCTTGTGTGGAGTTAGACATGAATGCCTTGTTCCATGTTGCTTAAATAGGGAGTGCTAGAAGATAGTGTGTGCTTAGCTTTGCTATACATAAGTGTGGTTACATGCCGGAACATAGAGATGTCCTCTAGTTGAGCCAAGTGGTGCATGTGTTGTTCATACAAGCATTTGTAAATGCTTTAGACCATATTTCAGTAATTATGGATTCTCATGAATGAATTAAATTAGTGTTGGTCTAAGGTAACAATGTTTAGAGCTACTAGAATAACATGTTTGTGTGCTCTCTTGTTAAGTAGAACAAAGGCAAGCCTTGTTTTGCTTGTTGAACGTTGGCTGCTAGAATGGTTTCTGTTGTAGTGATGCTTTCATGATCATAATGGTGTTTTCTGTAGTTATAGAGAATACCAAAGCTGTAGATAACTTACTTATCTATCTTGTCCTAAAATTTTATGACACTAGGCCTTATGGTTTGGGAGTTATAAATTTTAGAAGTTTGTTGTCAAAATCTGCTCATGTTCAGAATAGATCTGAATGTTTGGTTTATTTGACCTATGTGCATAAGGAATCATGTCTTGGAAATAATAGAAGAAGTGTAGTACTTTTTCTAAGCTTTTCAAAATGCCCTATAGCACTAAGTTTGGTGATCTAAATCTCTAGTTATGAGCTTGCAAAGGAAAATGACAGAATCTGTCCAAATATGGGCAGAGATGTCTTCTTTATCTTGTTTGGACCTGTTAGCTATAAAATCATCTTAATATGATAATAAGAAAGTTATAGACAACTTAATAAGCTTTATATAAAGTGAAGGCTCAGCCTTGTTGAGTCCCTAGAACTCCAGTTGTACATTTTTGAAGTTATTGTCAGTTTTCTGTCCATATTGGTACAGATCTGAAACATTAGCATTTTTGGTCATGTTAATCTATGAATTTGCTTTTGGTATGAATGAATAAAGTGTAGTAATCTTTCTGAGCTTTCTAGAAAGTCTAGGATCACCTTTGTGGGATGTCTACAGCCTCAGTTATGGTGGAAACAAGTAACTACTGCGTTGCTGTCCAGATTCTGTGCACATGCTAAGTTGGCTACCTTAACTAGCATTTGTCTTAGGCTAAACTCATAGTTAGTTCTTGCTTTAGATAAATGCTTATTTTGGGTGAGCCTTGTGCTTTGTATTGGTTACTTAAGCCCATTCGTTTGAATTTTCTCAAATGTCTGCTTGACTATGATGTTGTATGGATGCTTGTTATCTAGGTAGTGCCCTAGTTGTCACTTCAATTGTCTTCGGTGAGCATACGAGTGTCGAATAGCTTTATCCTAGAACAACGTTCACGTTAGGTAATTATATGGTTGTTGTCTTCAATTAGGTTTTCTCTCTTAGGAGCCTGAGCCTGTAGACTTGGTGGTTAGCCCTTGAATGTTTGTATCCATACCTTTGCTTAACCGAAAGTCCAAAGTTTAGTTATCCTATATGTTTGCATAAGCCGCGGATGTTTTGCAACTATTTTTGTGAAAGACCCTTGTCGACTGACCAACCAAGTTAACTTTCATCAACGCTAGCCTTTGACCGTGGTTCGTACGTTGCCAATTGTGGAGACCGTACCCAAATCCATGTTGGACCTTCCGGTTACCTCTCCCAAAGGTTAGCTAGTATGACGCAATGTATCTCTGCTATGGCATGTAAATCGTTTGCTTGTAAATTCATGCATCTACCTTATCAACTCAATCTTTGGTTGACATATCAGTTTCTGCTTTAAAGTTGGTTAATCCGTCTCCAACCTTCCCAAGTCTCGGGATGTTTATCAGTCTTGATCTCATGTTGTTGCCCAACATGAATGAATCTTCTATTAATCTTTTATCTGGAACTCACCTCGGTGGACGCAAGTCTGCATAGAATCTAAGCAAGAGTCCATTGCTCAGTTGTCTTTAGGAATTGAGCTATGTTCCCTTGTGGTGTGTGTTAATTTTGGATTGCCTCCTCGTTGATTCTAAACCTTGTGACTACCTTTACTTGCTATCCCTCCTTGGTATGGTGTTTGTTCGGACAACCCAATCAGTGCCATTTGAAATTCCTCATCGGGTGTATGTTTAGTAATGGTGTTATAAGTAGCAACTAATGGTGCCGCGACGAAACCGAGAGCCTCCTGTGGGTGCACACACAAGGTTGTGCTGCTCGGCACGCGCTGGTATCATGGTTTCTAATCATAATCCATTGCAGAACAACGTTGATGTGATTTTCACGTGACCTTCTTCCTTGGTTGTCTTCCCATGTCTTATCGTAAGACCCATATCTCACACCGAAAGTAGTAGAACTTCCATTTGAAGTTATATAAAGGATAATCTTTGAAGAACAGGTCACCGACATAAACATTAACAGACTACAATATGTGGTAGCCCAATGACTCTATTTAGTTGCCCCGTATTGACGAACGTCATCTAGTGAGCGAAGTATCTCATTTCTGTTGGATAAAAAGGACACACAACACTTACCATTGGACAAGTCATCCGTTGGATAAGACTCGATCGTCACCTTATGCAAGTTTTAACCTCTGTATGCATAATGGCCATACCGTCGAAATTAACCATCTCTAGAATAACTTCGTATTTGCTAACTTCGATGGCAACCATCTGTTCTGCATCAACCACAGTTGTTGTGGTCAAGAGTGAAGATTTAGAACTTTTTAGTGTTGAGAGACAACTGATTAGTTACCAATAGGAAGGTTAGTCTCCAGCTAGGTAACGACTCCTTGGTAGCTACGAAGGCTATATCTTACAGAGCAATAACCAACAAGAAGTTAATCAACTAGCCAACAACTTGAGAGATATTCTATCTTCTAGAGCCATTGTGATCAAGTCAATTCCGTCTTGGACAATCACACAGATAGTGCAAGGTGTTCAATCAGCTGCGGTGAAGAATTAGAGAAAAGCATACCCTAGTTTCGATCACCATCCATGTGCCCTTAGGTGCCACAAATGGTTTGTTCATCACTCCATTGGACGATCTCTTAAGTGGTCTTAAGGATCCTGTTGGACACCCTTTCATTTTGCTTTTACGTTCTCTCATCAACAATTATTGGTTCTACGAGTAAATTTGCAAATCAAAAGCAATTTGAAAAGTGTCAAACAACAGATTTTCCACCTTAGAGCTGCTGTTTGATCCTAAAAAGGAAGCCTCAAGGTGAAAGTTGGCCTGACAAAGTTGTTATGCTGCAAGTCAACTCAACTTACAGTACAACTAAGTCACCAAGGAAAATTTTACTTAATCATTTGGTGGTAGACTACTCCCCGCGGTTAAGTGAATATTTACAACTTTTGTTGTCCTTAAGGCCTCGCTACATCTTTCTTTGGGAATTATTTTCCAATGATGACATACTTTGGTACCTTACACATGTTTTTACCCAAGAGGTTGCATCTGATTCAACCCAGATAACTATTTTCTTTGGATAAAAGAATCGTTAGATAGCTGTTGGCAGAAATAGAAAGCCGACAGAGTCAGCTATCACATTCACTGACCATCGATAGACTCAGATAATACAGTGTTGTCGTCAGAGAAAGAGAACTGCACACATGGAACCGCAAGTAGTTTTCCTTTAGTTGGTGTCTAAATGAATGAACAATTACAACCAACATAGACCTGTCTAGTATCCTATAGCCTCGTTTTCCTTTAGTTGGTGTCTAAATGAATGAACAATTACAACCAACATAGACCTGTCTATTGGTTAGTCAGTATCCTATAGCCTCAGAGAATGTTTGTCGTCTATGATCTCACCCTTTTGGAAGGTTGTGCTCAAGCCATTTTTGGTAGAGAACTGTTTTTCAAACTTTGTGAACATAGGGTCACTTCAATGAGTATCTTTTTGAAGATCTCGGTCTAGTGTAAAGTTCATACGGACTATGCTGTGCTCACTTAAGAATGAGATACTTGTGAGTGGTCAGCTCACGACCGAATGATCTCCGTACACTGAGAATGCAGTACGTGCTATCTTGGATTTCTCCCAAAGTAACAATGCTTCATGAAAGTCAATGAAGGAAATTCTTCAGACAAATTTTACCATGAAGGATAAGTATCAGAAAGTGTCCTTGACCAAATTGTTCACCGATGTTGAAGCTTTATAGCGGAATGCTATAGCAGATATTGGGAACTAGGTAACGTGTCTCTCTTCCTTAAAAGATCTTCCATTCCGAATCTCGGGACGCGATTCTTTTAAGGGGGGAGGGCTGTAACACCCCAGGTGTTTATCACCAATTAGGCAATGGGTTTGAGCTCAAACATGACAGATTAAGTATGCCAATGTCAAACCTATGGAAATAAACCCTAACCTAAAGTTGGATATTGCACCCTTGCTTTACATATAGGCCATCTTCAAAGATATATGTTTGAATGGTGTTATTGCCATATCTTCATGTGTCTCACCTTGGTACCTATCTATATTGATCCCTGGAAAAGTTTCATGAAGTTTGGAATCAAAAAGTCACATGAAATGATAAGTTCCATTCCTATTGGAATTTGCCCCATTAAGTTAATGGAACTATCAAACATCAAGCAAACCTTGCAATCTTGCCCGAACGACTCTAGAGGGACTCTACAACAAAAGTCAAGAAGGGTTCATGTTGAGCAAATGTCAAGAAAATGCCCCGATTGGCCTAAAACCCTAGTTTCGGCTTTACCGAGTTGATACTTTGACCAAAGTGAAAGTTTGACTTCTGTACCAGTTATGAGATTTGACCTTAAACAAAAGTTGTAGTTCATTTTGGATAGAACAAACTTTGTTTAATTGTCAAGAGCTAGTTTGGCCTCTAACCTAGTCAAATAGAGATCACAAAGTGGAATCAGCAGCTGTTTTCAGCACTTAGAAAAATATTCTAAGTCCTTGTTGTGACAGCAGCAAGTTGGCTACTTTGCGACATTTTATCGTCCAAATTCATGTGGTAACTCGATTAGGTTCCTTAATATGAGTTGTAGTACTTTTCATGATGGAAACAATGGATCAAGTGTCACTCAAAATGGAGCTCAGTTGGACCTTCTATAAGAGTTTCCAAAACAGCAAAAAGTTGTTTTATCACTAGTTGACCTTGACATGTTGACATGCCGCGTTCTCGAGATTTCGTTAAATCACTTCACATGGTCCCAATATAAAAGTTGGAGGGTGGATGGTGTAGAAGAGCATACAAGAAGATGGCACCAATTGCAATTCATTTTTAGCCCCATTTTGGTTTGTTGCTCGTTGCTTTCAAGTCGCTGACAGTGTCAAATTTAGGGTTAAATATCTTTTAACCGGTTGCTCTAATGACCAAAGTCACTACATGGATATTGTAGAGTATCTTGTGGGCTTCGAACTTCATGTTGGGCCCGAGACCTAGTTCAGCCTAGAACAAGCCCAAACACGGCCTCCAAGTCGGGCTCGTTCATGCACACCACGTGTTCGACGTTGGTCACGCGTCCACCGTGCATGTCCACCGCGCGTCTTCCACCTTGCCACGCGCCCTACGCCCGGCCACCGGGGAAGAGCAGCACACGAGCGCCCTCCCCATCTCGCCCCACTCCATTTCCTCCGCTCCCTCTGTTTTCCGTCCCAGCTCGCGCGCGCACGCCATTGTGGCCATGGCCGCCATTGCCGAGCCAAGTCGAGCTCGTGGACGGCCACCACCAAGCAACTACAATCGAAACCAACCACCACCCCACCTTGCCCTCCTCGCACTGCCCCCGGCGCCCCCTTTTCCCGGTCGTGTTCGCCGCCGAGAGGCTCCGCCGACGGAGCTGCCGTGAGCACGCCGCCGGAGCTCGTGGGCCAGCCGCTGTGGACCACCTTCCGCCGAGCCGTGACCACCGTTGGATGCGTCTCGTTGCTGCGACCCTCGCCGACCCCACCCTCGCCGCCGGTGACCGCCCCACTGTCGGTTGGCCGGCCGGTGTTTGCCTCCCGCGCTCGGCCGACGGAGGTTGAAGACGAAGACCAATTTCCCCCCCCGGTGACTCTCTCCCTTATGACAAGCGGGCCCGGCCGGACTTCGGGGCCCACCTGTCGGTTTAAGGAAGTGACCGTCTTGTGTATGCATTCGGGTAGAGCTAGCAATTAATTTAGGGTTGTTCTAATTCTGTTTTTGAATTTCAGAAAATTTGTAAATCTTCAAATATTCATATCTCATGCTAGGAGACTCCAAAAATAGTAAAAGTGGACTTTTTGGAAACCTTGAGAATAGATCTATGCAGTAGAGTCATAAAATTCTATATGTTTATAGATGTTTTTCAATGTGTTTATTTAAGTTGAAAAAGAGCTATAGAAATGCCTTTAAATTTGACCAGAGCCAGATCTGGAGTTTTAGAACTCCAAAAATGATGATTCTTGTTTTGTTAATTTTGTGATGACATGTGCTTGCTAGGAAAAATATTAAACACCCTAGTTGTTCACTGTTTTCTGAGGGTTGTGATTTGACCTTGTTAAATAAGGAAAATCTCATTTTTATTACTTGTCATTTTATATCTTGAGTTATGATGCTCCAATTGATGTGAAATTTTTATGGTAGGATTGTAATCTATGGATGTACTGTGGTATAAATTTCATGGTCATTGCTTACTGTATGCTCAAGTTATTGATTTAACTTGTTTATAGCTTGATAAATAGCTTATAAATAATATATAAATGATAAAATAGAAAATGTTGTTCCATTTCCTTAGTATGATGTTTCTCTATCATATTGATTTATAATGTGGCCTTGTGTTCACAGAAAATATTGAGTTTTAGGTTTAATTTGCTCTTACATGATTTATTGCTATAGCAATTTGTCTTTTTCATAGAGGTTGATATACATGTCCAAATGGTCTCAAAATTGGACAGTAGACTTTTGGGAGCATATGTAGGCCACTGTAATTTTGGTAGAATTTATTGTATACTTTTGATAGGTTATCATGATTCCACCTAATTATCTAAATAAATTAATAAAATGTATTAAAAGAATTTATTTAGTAATGGACACTATGTTTTCTGGTGTTCATTAGTCATGTATGAAATGTTGGTAAAGTTGGTTTTATGCAATTATATGTTTGCAACATGAGTTAATAATTATTTCTTGCAATTATTGGTTTCTGAACAGATTTGAGAATATTGTTAATTACCCTATGTAAATGATGTTTTCATGTCTTGTGTGCTATAACAAAGTTGTTGTGAATTTCATGATCCAGCTGTGGTTAAATTTTGGTGGCATTTGGCCATATGGTTTAGAAACTACAGCTGTTCTAATTTGGGTTCAGATTTAGGTTGCTCTCTGTCCTTCCAGGACAGATTCTGTACCTTCTGTATTTTGACCTGGCAAATGCTAGAATCAGGTTTAGATGTTTATAAATGAAATGTAGATAATTTCATAAGCTTTCCATAATGTCTTTTTGCAAGTCATTTGGAGTTGTATATCTCCAGTTATGATTAAATTACTCAGCTGTTGGTCTAATATCCAGAAGGTAGCAATTTCTAGTTCTAGTACTTTGATTAACTTTGTCATGCTTGAGTATTGAAGTGTGACTCATATCTTTGATGATACTTGGGTGGTACCCTAGGATCTTATAAGACTTGTGTCTTGATTAATGTGCTTGCAATCTTCTATGTTATGCCCTAGTGTGGATTAAGTTAATTAGCTCTAGGTGTTGATGAGAACTTTGGTGTGCTTGTTTGATTACTCTGTTTATTGCACTTCTATGCATTCATACATATGCATTATTGCACCTCATTTAGGTACGCTAGTTGAAGCACGTGAAGGACCTGATGTGGAGCCAAACCCGAAGACGGTGTTTGGTGGATCCATCCCGAAGAAAGAAGGACCGGGCAAGTGGTAGATTGAGGGAATGCTCGCCAAGCGAGTTTCATCTGACAAACTCTGACTTGAGTCGGATCCCAGGCAAGCCCCGGAGCATTATAAGCCTCCTATCTTCAAAGCAATTAATTATATATATATGTTATAAGTATTGTTGCATTAAGTGGTAGGAGTTGGTTGAAAACCTTGCTGCATTATATCATTCCTTGTCCAGATATATGAATCCCTGAATCCTACATAGACTAGGATCGAGTAGATGCTTAGCCCTGCTTTAAGCGGTAGAAGTCAGGTGATTTCCTGTCACCTGCGAGATGTAGGGATATTCTTATATGGCACGGTTGGCTATATTGCTATCGTGGAATGGAACCATGTGTTAATAAAATGAAATGAGACCGGGCGGGATGACGATAGTGAAGCAACAAGGCATGGAGGTCTTGGGTGTGGATCTATCCCCGTCTGAGTCGTTTAAGGACCGATTCGCTGTACGTCCTTGAGTCATGTTGAACGCAGTCTAACACTTAGTTGGCCGGATAAGTCGTTCCGACCGCGAAGCCGAGTAATGTGATTCAGGCCGGGAATCGAATGGTAGGTTGCTTCTTGGAGGAGAGAAAGGATGTGCTTGGGGACATTGGCGTGAGACCAAGGGGGGGTTAGAGTCCCTATCACCTGGCAGAGTGTCGCCCTTGGGGTCGCGACATCATTCGGACCCGCGATTCCTGAATCATATGAAAAGGTGGCCTGTGCGACCCTGGCAGGGGTCTGCACGGTGAGTGTTAGAAATACCCCTCCAACTGGATAGGAATTCGATTCGAATCGCCGTCGCTCCCGGTTAGTGAGCACTTGACTTGAGCAGCGGCAACGTAGATTCCATTAAATTGAACGGATGGTTAATTGGATAACGAGGGAAAGGTTGCCTCAATTTATACCGGCTATGGTTAATATTGTTTGCTCCTAATAAAGTGAGTGCTCTAGTATAGGTTCTAATATAGATGACAGGTTAATGATAATTAACTCGATGCTTAAGCATTAATGATTACTTATCCATATTAAGCTTTTATGCAAAATGTTGTCAAGCTAGCCCACTTTATATCAGCCTTGCATGATCCTTGGTGTCACCTTATTTTTGGTTTATGACGGGTAAGTCTAGCTGAGTACCTTCTAGTACTCAGGGTTTTATCCCCACTTGTTGCAGGTTGTGCTGTATCTTGGTGATTGCAAGAGTCGGTGGGCTCCTGCCGTAGAGGCGGAGTGTGATCATGGGCATGATCCTTCTGAGTTATCTTTTCCCTAAATGCTTTTGTTGGAAGTCGACCTTGGTACTGGCATGTATTTGAAATAAGGGTGTTGTTAGTCTCAAATTATTTTGCTTCCGCTACTTTTCAAGTTAAGTTGTAATAACTACATTGAACTCCGATGTATATTGAATTACTTGTGAAATGGTTGTAACATGTGACTTGTTATGTTGAATCACTACGATCTTGGCTGGTATGTTGGTTGGTTTGAAATCCCTCGTGATTTCATTGGACTACCGGAGTTATATGGGCTCAAGTGCGAGAATTTGATCACTTCGGTGATTGTTTTTGTACTTGCGCTCTTATAATTTGGACGGTTCCGTTACAAGAACTATGGCAAGCATTGTTTTTAAGGTGGTGTTAGACTATGTGTCTCCGGTGGCTCAGGTGGACTCAAGAACACAAGAATCACAGAGAAGACGCAACGGTTTATTCAGGTTTAGACCAATCAATGCCCTACATCCAGCAGCTGATGATCCTTATACTCAAGAGCTCCCAAAATTAGGGGTTTACAACAGAGTGTACAGGAAAAAGAGATTTGGTAGGGGGTTAGCTTGGTGCTAATCCTAAGGTTGCATCGCTACCGGTGTAGTCTTCCCCTTGTCGGAGAGGAGGAAGACGACAGTTGCGGTGGAGGAGCTCTTGGTGCCCCTCTCTCTGGGTTGTTCTGCTCTCGGTGCTGAGCAGGAGCGGATCGGTGTGGAATGGAATGATCTGTTTCAGATCCTTCTCCCCCTCTAGGTTCTGACCTATCCCTTATATAATGAGATAGGTCAGGTACATGGCGGTTTGGGGGGGATGAGCCTATGGTCTATATGTGCCAAAGTCTAGGAGGGTCTTGCAGCGGTGCTCTGTGGACCGTCGCAATGTCGTGGAGCTGAAGAAGCTCTGCAAGTCATTCGGCTGCTCTGTCCTAACACACCGAGTGTCAGGCTATGTCGGCTTGGACCGGCCTCCCCTAAGTGGGCCTTCTAGAGACTTGGTGGCGAAGGAGGCCGGCTGGAGGGGCTGACATGCGGGCCCTAGAGCCCCCAAGCCCATGGAGGCCATGGAGAAGCTTGTCTTCTCATGTCACACCTCATGCGTGACCCTGTCAGAGGAGTGGTTGATAGAGCCACGCTTGCAGGCTCGGGCGTGTCTTCTTGTGCCCGGGCCTCGGCTAGCGCCTAAGGCCAGGAGAAGGCCAAGGATCGGGTCTAGGCTCCCATCGATCTGGAGCCCTGGGCTCGGGTGAGCCCCCAAGTGCTGAGCAGAGGAGGCAAGCTTACTCGGGCTCGGTCCAATCCTCTGACCTGAGGGTGTGCACAAGTGTACCCAACTAGTATAGCCCCCGAATGATCCTAGAAGGGTCGGTCGAGGGGTCTCTCAGTCAGGAACCTTTGATCCCGAGGCTTAACATACCCATATGTTAGGATCTCGTCATGCGGCCTAGCCAGGACACCACCGGCCCTGGCCCCAGGGAGCCGCTGGCGACCCAAGAGGGGTGCAGGCCGCTGCGAGAAGCTCTTGGGACACTGGAAGAAGGGCCGAACAAAGTTGCATCACCACGTGGGACGAAGAAGGGTCGCTAGAAGGTGCAGGCACCAGATCCAGCCGTGGGAGGCCTGGATCCCCATGGCAAGCCGCGCTTCCTCGCTAGCGATGAACCTAGTGGCCGAAGTTGAAGGGGGTGGTCAAGGAGTGAGTGGGAGGGAGGCATGCTGGTCTGCACCCTTTTATAAGGCCACCTGAGCCACCATCGTTGTACGCTGGAGGACAGAGACAGCGGTCAGAGGAGAGTCAGGGAAGGGCCCCCAGGGTGCCGACAATGTCGCCCCCAAGTCACCCTTTTGGGGGCACTCTAGGGAAGGGAGCATCGCGCATTGGACACGTCAAAACTTCCAATGGAAGTTGAGCCCGTCCTCAAGTGAAACATAAGTTAGATGATCAAAGGCAAAAAAATTGAGGTGGTTGAAATCAAAGGACTCCCACTAAAATCATCTATATTTAGCTCTAGGAGTACTGTGTACAACACATACTTAAAGTTACAACTTAGCCAACTTTCAGAACACTTTTGTAATAGCTGCTAATATCATGTCATCTATAACATGTAGTTTGGAAACATGAAAACCATATTTGCATATTATTTCAGTTGAAAGTTCACTAGCTAGAACACTCAATCACTCCGAAGCATCACTAATGGGTGTGCTTGGACCTGTAGCCGGGTGATAAGAAAAAGATCTAGAAAATTGGCGGGAAGTTAAACACCCGGCAGTGACAGAGCCCATCACTAGTGGTTCAGACCACCACCTGGCAATCATGTATCACTAAAAGTTCATTGTATGAGCTGGTAGGGATAGGTACCATATCATTGCCGGGTTATACACTTATGCTACACTACTAACTTCTGATCCTTATGCTGCACTTTTTTGTCGCAACGGCAAGATTTGGTTGCAATAAAGGGTGTTATCGCAACCATTTGCACTTCCTATTGCGATAGGTGGATTTTTTGCCACGCAAACTATTTCGTGGCCCTGAGTGCGAAGATCGTTGCAATAAGTGCTATCACAACCAATTGTAAACTGGTTGCCATAAGTGGTCACTGTTGCCACGATTTCATTTGCATTCCAGGCAATTTTATTGGTGTTGCAATACTGAGATGATATTGCAACTATTTAGTTGATGGTTGCGAAAGCGCATCTATGTTGCAATGAATATGGTTCGTTGTATGTATAGTCTCTTGCGTTGCAAAAGAGTTGTACATATTGAAACGAAAAAATTAAATCGTTGCAATCATTAGGGTTCGGGAGCATGACGCTTTTAGGAAAAAAAATTAAAAAGATGTGTAACTAGGTTTGGAACTTGAGACCATTTAACACTAAAGCAAAGCTACTAACCACTACAACATAATTGTGTTCTTGTCATTAGTAGCCACATAAGCTTATACAAATTAATAACACATCTCTGTTGCAAAAATTACGTTTTGTTGTATGTAATTGTCTCCTACGTTGCAAAAAAGATTGTACATATAGCAACGAAAGACTAAATTGTTGCTATACCTAAGGTTCTAGAGCACAATGGTTAAGTAAGAAAATTAAATAAAAAATCACCAGCAGGTTTTGAACCTGAGACCTCATCAGAGTTTACAACATAGGTACTTACCACTACACCATATATGTGTTTGTGTTATTAGTAGTCATAGGAACATATACAAAATAATGTAGAACCCGTTTAGGTATTGAAACAGGATCGGATCTAGTATAGTGGTATACATACATGTGCATGATCGACTTCCCTATAGGCATCACTGCTTCCTCTTTCCAAGGTGTCGTCGCGGCCACCTCTTTCCCCAGGCGTCGTCGCGATCTCCCTGCAGCTGCTTGGGTCCTGCGTGGTTAAGCCACAACCCGGCACTGAAATATTTCATATCACTACCGGTTTTCGTTCTGGCCCGTCAATATTAGTTATCTTTTGGCTGTTGGATCCACCAAACTATCACAACATTGATTCTTTGTCGTTGATCCCACCTACCACCATTGCTTCTGGTCATAAAAGCAGCGTCCTAACGCCTCCACAGCCAAAGATGAGGTCGCCCTACCAGCTGATTGAAATCTCTAGTTTGGTTTTAGTTAATTGATGAAACTCTAGGTACTAACCTTTGGCTCTAAGTGAATAAGAGATAGGTTATCACACACCAAGTGTTGGATCAAAGATGAAGTCCATGAAGGTGATGATGGACATGTGATGACGGTGATCAAGATCCAAACTTGGAAACAAAGAAAGACAAAGACAAAATGGGCTCAAGGCAAAGGTATATTTGATAGGGCTACTTTGTTTTGCCACTCAAGACACCAAGTGGGTGTGAGTGGGTTTAGAATAGATAGTCGTACTATTAAGAGGGGTGAAACTTGTCATGAAATGCGGTTATTAAAGTGCAACTAGATGTTCTAACTCATTGCATATGCATTTAGATTCTAGTGAGTACTAACACTCTTGAAAATGCTTTGTGAAAATGCTAACACACTTGCAAATGGTGATACACTTAGTGACTAGTGTTGGCATTTCTTAGCGTCACTACCAAGAATAGAATTAAAATTCATCCCCGGCAATGGCGCCAGAAATGCTTGTTGGCATTTCTTAGCTCCGTCATTAAGAACGGGGTTGAATCCATCCTTAGCAACGGCGCCAAGAACGCCTTGGTCATTAGTAGTTGGATTCTACTAATCATGACCATAATAGTTCCTTGTCCATTTTAGATTATTAATCTGCAAGCGCACGGAGCTATCATTGCAGCATTTCGCCCAGAGAGTATTCGGGTATCGTTCATTTATATTTTTCCCATGGGAAGGCATTTGATTAAGATCCTAGTATGGATATGAACTTGGGTAACAATGCGGTGTAAGATTATCCATGTTTAATGCAGGGGTAAGAACGGTGATATTCAAGATAGTGGACACACACATGGCATTCCTCAAAGGATAAATAAGAAAAGAAATAAAGAAATAAGATTCCTAAAGCGAGCAGACATTGGTCTAGTATAGTCACATCATGACTAGTTGATGATCATACAACTTTACATAATTAGGATCAGGACTAAGGATGAAGCAGGTCAGGAGACCACTCGAGTACTGGTCTGCCAGCAACCTCAGTGACAATTTAGACTCCTACACCCCAATCAGACGTGGGGGAATATAAAGGACGGACAGGGCTGTCACCACCTGCTGCCTACCCCTCATTCCGCAGAAAGGGACAATGCAATCACCTGTTCCTCCATACCCAAGCACCATGCTTGCGTATGCAGCAACTACCCAAATCCCTCGCGGTCCCCGACCCTACGGATCGACAGGTAAAGGAAATGGGCACACCTTGCGGCACGATGAACCGCCACCTCAACTTAGCTATAATCACGATTACATATGCTATATGATTTATTAAGCATAAAGTTAAGCATGTTATTCCCATGACACACAAACTATAGACTAGTTCATATATCAAGATCATAACAGAAAAACTATACTCTAATTCATAAGTATGACTATAAATATATAATGAGAGCAAGACTTTGGAAGAACTCATAATTCTATTCATACCCAAGAATGTCTTCTTCCAAGGAGCCAAGCTCTCCAAGGTAGCTTTGCCTGGCTCTAAAACAACTAAATAAAGTAAAGCTACGACTAGGAAATATAGAGTGAGGTAATACTTGATGTGGTTGTGTGTTTCGAGTTGAGGGGCTTGGCTCTCTATTTATGCAGGGAGAAAGGTGGTGCTCCTCCCTATTATTGGCGTGAGGCACCCTGGGAACCGACGTTGCATGCTTCCATGCCACCGCCAGAGAAAGACCGGGGGCGATGGCGGTTCTAGGGGGGCGGCCGCCCCCAGGGCCAGCCGGCCCACCAAGGGGCCCAAATGGCCACCGCCTTTGTGAGGTGGACTCTAGTTGGGCTTGGAATACTGTTGTGTGGTGTTTTCCCCCATTAGTGTTTCGATGTTTGGCGCCTTCTCCATTCTTTGTGTGAATCAACATTGGAAAGCGCCTTTTGATGGTTTATTCCATGTATTCGTGTTTGTGACCTGCAAAGTGATATACTCCAAATACATATGTAACTCGGTTAATAGTAAAAGCATATGTGACCAAAGTTTGCTAATTCCTCCTTTTTATGAGCTTATTGACGGTTGAATTTCATTGTTAGTGATCGTCAACAACTAGCACTTGTGAGCAAGGGTGGTGAAGTTGGAGAAGAATTGGAGGCAAAAACAGGGACCGGACCCTGATGAAGAGAGTCCGGCTCTAGCGTGTAGAGGAGGTGCGCGCGGGGGTCATGATCGGACCCTAGAGATTGAGAGGACCGGACCCTGGCAGAACAGTATTCCTGGGTTCAATCTTAGTGATGTGGCACAGCAGCTTGAGTAGAAGAAAGGACTAGACGCTAGGAGGGTCTCTGGATGTGTACTGTCGTGAAAAACGCATTCTGGAACCTCTTTGTGTAAAAATTGCCCCGATCGGACCCTGTGTTAGGGTGAGTCCGATCATGACACCGGTGGGTCCGGTCGTCACTTCACTGCGCAAGCGAAGGGATTTGGCCATTGGGATCGCACGGTTGTGCTTGAAGGTGGGGGACGCGTGGCGCACATCCGTTGACCAGACACTGGGGCAGCGGGTCTGGTCATCGTGTGTAGCGCGTCCGGTCGCCATGAATTTAGCGCAGTAAGGGGGCCAATGTCTCTAGTTTGATGGGGCCTCTATAAATAGTGGTTGGCTGGCCATGGCTCACACTCTGGGTCATTTCTATTGAGAATACACCCTAGTGAGCCTAGCCAATCCTCTCTAACTCATCTTGCTCGATTGATTCATCATTTGGTGAGTTTGGAGAGCATCCAAGTGCATTGCTTTGAGTGATTGCATCTAGAGGCATTTGATGATTGTGTTTCGCTACGGCATTCACTTGTTACTCTTGGTAGTTGCCGTCACCTAGACGGCTTGGTGCATTGAGATTGTTCAGCAAAGGGTGGTGCTTGTCTCTAGCTCTGATCGTGGTGATCGTGAGGGGTTCTTGAGCCTCACCGTGGGAGATCACGAAATACATCTTTAGTGGATTGCTCGTAGCTTGTGGATCCCCATCTTGTGTTGGTTGTGCAGACTCGGTTGCGGGTTAGGCGTGTGAAGCCTATTAGCACGTGAACCTCCAAGTGGTTGAATCGCTACAACAGGGATGTAGCTTGCTGGCAAGCAAGTGAACCTCGGAGGAAAATCATTGTGTCATCTTGTTTCCAAGGTTTTCATTGATATTGATTTATTGTCTCTTGCCAGGGTGGTATATCCCTTCTACCTCTCTTGTATTTATATTCCTAGAGATATCTTGTGTAGAGGTAGCTAGTGTATCTTAGCTAGTTGAGTAGCTTAGTTTGGCTAGTTGTAATTAGCCTCTAGTTAGCTCAACTAGACTAGAAAGTAGAGACATAGCCATTGGGTGCTTAGTGATCACTGATAACTAGAATTGTTGGTAGGTGGCTTGCTTTTTTATTAAAGCTAGAGCAAAATGCTATTTCGCCATTTAGTGTACTAACCACTTGCTCTAGTGTATTTGGATTTTTTATTGGTTATTCACCCCCTCTAACCATTTAGGACCTTTCACTGATTTAGTATGCACTCATAATGCTTCTGCCAGTTATATATTATCCACATACATGGGTTGTTTTGTGTGAGGCCCTACACATATACATTTTATTATGTGTAGTCACAATGATGCACATGAGAGGTACTAGAAGAATGTTTGTGAAGATGGAGACGGCACTGAAGGTTGGGTGCTGTTAGCTATACATTGCTTCTTGGCCCCCAGTAGGTTGTTGGCGCTGCACTGAGTTAGCGGGGCAGAGATGCTCATCATGAATCTAATGGTTGTTAGTTTGCGTTGAGTTAGCAACGACCACCTTGCACATCACGGGCTCGAAACCCTTTTGCACCCCGGTGTAGGGTCGAGATGGTAGACTAGAGGGGGGTGAATAGTCATTTCTAAAATTAATTGCGTCGGCTAACCGAAGCAAATGCAGAATTAAAACTATCAGTCTAGCCAAGACTACACCCCTCTATCTAAGTTCTTAAGCACCTTATAAAGATTCTAATAGGCAACAAAGGTGCTAGGCTAGCTAGAGCTCACTAAACAATTCTAGAAGCAAGGTCACACAAACCTATGCAACTAGTACTTTAAGCACCAGGGAAGCTCCTACATAAACTAGTAAGCAAAAGCACAAAGCTCCTAAGCTCACTAGCAATGCTTAGTAACAAGGCTACACAAGCCAAATTAGAGAGCGCAAATTACTTAGCTACACAAACTAAGCAATGTGACTAACAATGCTACTCAAGCCAATTAGTCACGCAAGAGAGCAACTAATTTACTACCAAAGTAAACTAGCTACACAAGGGAGCTACTTCTAAGCTGCACAAGCAAGAAGCTAACTACCAAGCTACACAATCTTGTGTATGGGAAATGCAAACCAACGGGAAGAAGATGACACGGTGAATTTTATCTCGAGGTTCATGTGTTTGCCAACACGCTAGTTCCTATTGTGTCAACCACTCACTTGGTGGTTCAGCGGCTAATAGGTGTTTCACAAACCTAGCCCACACGTAACCTACCCCAAAAGTGAGGGTAGCTCAATGACCCGCTTTACTAGAGTTGCTCTTCGTGGCTCCCGCGGGGCGAGCACAATGCCCCTCACAATCACTTCTCTAGAGCTCCGCACAATCTTCTCGCAGGCTTCACAATGGAAACACAATCCACAAAGCTGTCTAGGTGATGGCAATCACCAAAAGTAACAAGAAATCCCCAAATCACAAAGATTTCCTAGTGCCACCAAATCCAATCCTCAAATGCACACACTAGGTCACACAATCCCTCACTCAAATTAGTGCCAAGCTTGAGGGGGAGATGGTGGATCTTCAACCTCTCACGCACACCCACAAAGGGCACTCAATCTCTCAAAATCATGGAGCACAAAGCTTGGGGGGAGAGAGAGAGGTAGGGGAAGAACCCTAACTTGAAGTGTGCAAGAATGGGGAATAGTTGAAGGAGGAAGAAGAGAGGAGAGGAGGCAGGCTTATCCCCTCACGCACAGCCTCCCTCAGCTCACAGCCCCGCACTAGAAATTCCATTCAGCACGGCCTGGAAATTGTCGGGCAGATGCTCCTCTTTCGACCATTGGCGCTGAGGACTCCCACACTGGAAATTCCAACCGGTGTGGCCTAGAAATTCTCAGGCGGACGCACCTCTTCCGACTAGGACTCCCGCACTAGAAATTCCAGGCGGCGGCTTGGAATTTCTTGGATGAGCGCTCCACTCACCAGGTGTGCCTCCCACACTGGAAATTTCAATTCGGGCCAACTAAAATTCCAGTTAATTCCGGCCAACCAACAAAGGACCCCTTCCTAGAATAAGAAGCCCAGTGAACAAGAAATTCTTGTTCACATTCCACAACTTGCCCAAAACAAGTGCTATCTCATCCCAAAAAGCACCAACCCGATTTTAGTACTTGAGATAGCTTTTCACAAAGAATTTTCCCGGGCTTTCTCATGCACCTCACCATGTCACGAAGCGCAATTAATGCATATGCAAATGAAACTCACACTTAGTGGCACTAGATAACCGTTGCAACTAAAAGATTTTCCCTCTTTATAGTACGGCTATCTATCCTAAATTTGGTCTATTTCTTCTCGACTCAACCTTAGACCGGTGAAATAAAATGCCCTATAGGTTATACCTTTGCCTTGCGCATTCCATCTCACTCTTCCAATGTTGATGCAACACATGCACCAACCAATCACAAATGGTATGAACCACTTCATATCATCACGTGACCGTATTGGTTCATCGATCTTGACTTCACTTGCTCTTCACCGTTGCTTCGGTCCATCGGCGCCAAGTCATCACTCAACTTGCCCTTCACATTTACAACCGGTCCATCAAGTCAAGTCTTGTCTTGATCTTCTCCACCTTAGTCACATGACTCCATGTCATGTCTCATATTCAATTAGCTCCTTCATCATATATTTACATGTGGACTAATTCCCTGTGTATCTCACATAAACAAATATTAGTCCACCTAGGTTGTCACTCAATTACTAAAACCAAACTATATTAGTCCACCTAGGTTGTCACTCAATTATTAAAACCAAACTAAGGACCTTTCACCCGGTTGGCTCTCTCCACCACCTCCGACATGCTCTTGCACCTCTAAGACCCCACTCGGGTTCTATTAGAATGTTTGTGAGGTGCTTATATTGTAATGTGCTTGTAGACTTTGATTGTAACAACACTCTAGTTGGTAAAATGTTGTAATATGTTTGTAGTCTTCATACTGTTTTGTAGTTTTCAAATGATTCCTTGATGACTACAGTTTAAATTGATTATTGCGTGTGTGTAGCATCATTGTCAGTCGTATTACTAATTGCACCGGAGTGTTTCATAATTTTCAGAATTATTTTGAATCATTCTAGCTACAAACTTGAACATTTAAAGCCTTGATACAGGATAGATAATCCCAAATAGCACTAAAGAAACTAAACCTACAATGCACTTCAACAAAATAAGGATTTTGCATCCAATTCCAACTAAAAGAGAAATTTTTTTTGTTTGTTCTTTGTCGATGGGCTTCTTCTGATTCACCTCTTCATGCGCCGGTGCACTCTCATCAGCCTCTAGTCAAGTTTTGCACATGCTTAACATATGCTTCCTCCAGTACTAGCCGAGACATCCACTACCATCCCACTAGAATGAGAACACCAAATCAACAACTTTGAATCAGAATCATCACAAAAAAATGGCTATAAATCATAAAAAAAACACAGCCAAAAAGACCTCACATCGCGATCTAGACTTGTAGAAGATGAGGCCACAGTTGGGACATTCCTTCTTCACTCTGTACTCCAACACAGTCTTCTGCTTACACTCACCACACGTAATAAGAGGGAGCTCTGGCCTAGTCGCTCACGAACAACATGCGAGGCCGAGGACCTGGACGGGGACACCATCTACACAGCGAGGGCACCTCCATTTTCAACAAACTAGCTGCGACAATGGGAGACAAGGACAGAAGATTAGGGATGATTGGTCCATCCACTGGTCAGACCAAGCAAATAAAGTCTTGGACCACATATCGTTGCCGGGTTAGAATATAAACACGTGGTGATAGAGGTGTATCACTGCTAGCTACAAACTAAACCGGCAGTGATCAAGGGGTCATCATTGTCGGTTGCTACTGAATCGGCAGTGATCTGTGATCATCCCTGCATATTTCATAACTAAACCAGCAGTGATATGGGAACAACACTGCTGGTTCAAGAAAAGACCCGCAGTGATGTCCTTTTCCCTATATATTGAAAATTTCTGTTCCTCGCCATCTGATCTGTCTCCCTAGCACTAACATTTCATCTCCCTCGAGCCACCTTCTGCATCCACGCCAATTGCACGAGACCTAAGAGTGTTCCCGCTGGCTCTGACCACATCATCCCCATCTGTCGTGTCGTCCCTGTCCCCATCCATCACGCACGGTCCCTGTCCCCGTTCGCCGCACGTCATCCCCATCATACCCATCCACCGTGTCATCCCTATCATCGGCCCCAGGAGCGTCGCCGCCCACGTCCTCTCCGTCAACCTTTAGTAAAGTTCCCAACCTACATCCTCTCCTTCGATTCACTATGAGAATGTGATTATGTTGTAGATATATTCGAATTTGATGCAGAGTTAGAGTTATGTAATGTCTATTTGAGCATGAGTTAACAGATCAGTTATGCTAGTGTATTGCTATAAACCCTAAACCCAAATAATTTGCTAGTGTATTGTTTTCAACCTTCCTATAAACATGATGTAAACTGGAAAAAAAAAAGCATGTAAATATCAGCATTGTGATTGTGATTACTGTATCTTATTTAAATAAATCTAAAGCTACTTTCTAGTTAGATCAGTTACCATGATGTGCTAATATTTTGTAAAGTATGTATCATGAAGTGTGAACCAAATTAATGGAACCGAATTCTGACTACTATTAGAAACATAACTTGTGTGTTCATGGTCGGTCATGCAGGGTCCCTCACTTCCTCCTTAGGCACCTGGACTCCTCCCCAGAGCTACGCTGTTTGCGCCAAATTTGCAGCCGGCACGATTCCCTTTTGTGACCATAGTAGGTATATTCTATTTGCGCCAAATCTTTTCTTATGCTCAATCTAACATATATTCTATTTCATCCAAACACATTTTTGTAATTTAACTTAAATGATTGAGACGATTATATGGCTCGAAGTACACTTTGGTTTCTCGGCTTTATTGACATTAGCCATCATACTATCATCGCGCGAGCTGGAGAGGGATTTCATTGTCATATATCCTTCAACATTCCTTCAAAATGGGATGGACCTCAAGAGATCGTTGAAATTAGCGCTTGAGGAACGATGGTGCTAAAAGCAAGAACTGCTAAGAGAAATGCTATGAGCATGTGTCCGAATGAGCTTGGCATCAATGGATACATGATTCATGACTTCTCATACTTTCAGACTGAAGCTTTAGACAGGGGCATTGTAGGTGTGGCATCAGTTATTGAGCTGGCTGCTAGGGACAACCGTGAGAGATAGAAAAACGAATACCAAAATAGAGTGTCTATCGTTGTGCTAGGAGTATCCCCTCACCGGCTCTGCAGGGGCACAACTCGCCACAAAATGGTTAGAGATCCATCCCACAAATATGAACAACGCCTTAACTACAACATGCAATCAATGCTTAGAGCAACTCCAAGAAACTCTTTATATCCTTCCTTGTAAATAGAGATTTTGATTAAAAATACCCTTCAATATCTTTTTTAATTAGATCTCCAGCTAATTTTCTCTTCAAAATTTCTCGCTAGCCAAAGATAAAGTGCGGGACCGGCTTTCTAGAGTGCGTACAAGATATAGAGAAACTGTTGAAGGATGAAAAAATATAGAGAGCAATTTTTGTTCAAGTGACTCTCGAAATGATGATTTAGAGAGTAAATTTAAGAAAGACCCTTGAGATGCTCTTAGCTTCATGTGAGGCTTATTATTGTCAACCCTTTTTTGCGAGGAAAATTCTCAACCCCTTGGACTCTACAGTACCATTGCATGCCGTGTAAATATCACTAGTTTCCAAAACCCTAGTTTCCAAAACCCGCTAACGCCTAACAGAATGCACTGGTTGGAGTATTTACTAGATTTTTTTAACTAAAAACTTCAAAGCTATTTCAAGACAGGATACGGAGGTAATTTGAATAGTTTTGTAGTTTAGGGGTAAGATGTCTTGTTTTAAAATAAAATCTAAGGTTTAGAAAGATAAAATGGACTTTTCCAAAATAAGTATAGCCTCCAACCATACGGAGGCCAGACTAGAACCAAGCAGGCCCAATAGGTCGTGCTACTTGGGTTCTAGAAGCATCAAAAGTGGAAGCCCATGTTTGATCATGAGAACTGGGTTAGGCATTCGGGTTACTTGAAAAAATCGGATCGGATAATTAAAAGTTCGGATATTAGAAATTGCTACCCGATCTTGGCCTATTACTAGAATTTTCGGATACCTGATAATTTGACCTCGGGTTTGGATTTTGCCTGAATATACCCAAAATTGACAAAAACCAACCATTTTGGAAGAATTCTAGTAGCATTTTAAGGCAGTAAACAATGGTCCCTCAATTCACATCATGTCTTCATATCAATTAAATAACACTTAATTATCAAGTTAGCATAAATCTACATAATTCATACCAAATTATGAATTTATATTGCATAGAACCACTTCATGTCATTCATATTAGGAACAGAAGATATTTAGGTAATTTGGGTAGTTCGGATACCAGGGAACATTACCTAAACTACCCAAATTAAATTCAGATTTTTACATTGCTATTCCAAAATTATGATCGGGTATTTTTTTATTCAATATTCGGCTCTATGGCCTTTCCATTGCAACCACGGGCTCTGATCGGGTATTTTTTTATTCAATATTCGGCTCTATGGCCTTTCCATTGCAAACCACGGGCTCGACCAAATCACGAGCAACAAGAGTTTTTACAAATTCTGGAGGGGGTTTGCCCAAACATAGAGCTCACCCGGGTCCCAAGTCCGAACTCATAGCCATCTTGGCTAAGTCATGAGCTACGAAATTACAAATTCTAGGGACCGATAAGATGTCACTACAAACAAACTGTTCCCGCAGCAGGAAGCGGGTGTCCCTAATCAACATTCCGCACGTCGCCAAGTCCATCGAGGGAGATGCAGAGCTTGCTTTAGAACAGCAGAATCTGTCTCTAGCGGAATGCGTGAAATACCATAGTCAGTGGTCACTTGCAAAGCCTGGCTGGCATGCGCCGCCTCAGCCGTGAGCGCATCTGTACCGCACCAAGACGTCCAACTCCTGCCAAGATCGACTCCCCCTCATGATCACGAATTATAAAGCCCCAACTACCTTGCAAGGTCTCCGGGATAAAGGAACCATCCGCATTATTCTTCAGCTGATCTGGTGGTGGCGCACACCATCTAGCATGGACAGGTTCGAGCGGGCCGGCTGCTGCTTCTCCTTTCTGCCCAGATCGCCAATGAGCTGCGTTGCCAGAGTCTCTGTCACAGCGAGAGCAAGAGAGTGGACGAACACACAACACACGCGAACACAGGTGGAACACTCGTGAATATTTTGGGCTGCAATGCGGCAGCGTTTGCTGTTGCTTGATATTGAATATAAAGAAGTTACATGCATGAATACATGGCCAACCAGTGGCCTAGCTAATTGCAGCACGCTCGTGCTCAGTCACCGCCATCCCAGTGGCCTGGGACGTGCCCGCAGGCATGCATAGTCTGGTCATAGTGCGCGGCTAGCCACGCACAGCCATAGCAGGTAATCAACTAGCTAAGATTAGAAAGTAGCTAAGTGTGGCATGCTCATGACTTATTCTCACAATCTCCTCCTAAGTCCTAAAGCACCTATGCTAACTTCTTCATGCCAATCCGTGACGGAGTTCCTGGAAACGAATACGGCCAGCGCCTTGGTCAGGATGTCGCTCAGTTGAAATTCAGTGCCGATGAACTCGACGTCGATCAGCTTGTTGTCGCAGCACTCCGGATAAAATGGAACTTGATGTCAATATGCTTACTCTGGTCATGATGCACAGGATTCTTCATGAGTGCGATTGCGGACTTGTTGTCCACCTCCTTGCTGGTGATGTCAACGATCGGAAAAGCACAGTGGGCTCATGTTCTTCCTTGCTGGCGGCCCGATTGCATGGCAGTCGGCGAAGCAAAGGTGGTCGTGTTGTCCTCATGCGAGGCAGAGTACCATCGCGGCAGCAGGAGCTCTGGTGCTTTCGATCGTTGACATCACCAGCAAGGTCGCTATCGGAGTAGCCCAGCAATGTGGTGCAGCTGCATTCTTTCCTGCAAGGTGATAATGCACTCCCTAGTGTATCATGCCAGCCACATAGCGGAGATCACGCTTGACGGCCGCCATGTGCTCTTGACGTGGCGCCTCCATGAACCGGCTCAGGTAGCCCACCGCGAACGCCAGATCAGGTCTGGAGTTACACAAGTACTTGAGGCTCCCGATGATGCTGCGGTACTCGGTGGTGTCCACGTTCGGCGTTGTGCCCTCCTTGAGCAGCTTCAGCTTCAGCTCCATGGGAGGTGGCGCTAGGATTGCAGGCAGCCATCCCCGCCTTTTCCAGTATCTTGGTGGCATAAGCACCTTGACGGAGCGTGATTCCGTCAGCTCCCTGTGTGACCTCCAGCGATACCTGCATCACCGCCAGTTATAATTAGGTCGTCGACGTACACGCCTACGATCAGGCGTCCTCCTCCTTTTCCATGGGTGTACATCTCGTGCTCGTTGATGCAGCGATTGAAGCCAGGCGCCATGAGAGAGGCGTCGAGCTTCTGGTTCCATGCTCGAGGAGCTTGACGTAGACCGTACAATGCCTTGTGGAGTCGGAGCACCTTGTGCTTGTGCTTGTCATCGACGAACCCGGGCGGTTGCTGGACGTACACCTCCTCCTGGAGTTCCCCGTTCAAGAACGCGGACTTTACGTCCATATGGTGGACGCCCCAGCCATAGTGTGCCGTGATGGCGAGGAGCAGCCGCACCGATGTTGAGTCACCGTCTGCTTCTTTCAGTGATTTGGGCTCCTCCACACTGATGTTGTGCAGTTCTGCTTCCTCAACGTCGTGGTGCGCCAACCCGGGCACGGTGTCCGTGCCGAGGATGTTGTCGAGCGTCCTGTACCGGTGCTCCACGCCTTCGTCATCGTCTGCGTCGAGGTTGTCGTCGACGCTGAGCGGTGTCACGAACTCAATACCCATCCCCGTCGGGGCGAGTGAAGACGCTGGAGGCGATGTAGTGGGTACAGGCGACGTCGGGCCTGCGGACGATGTAGCGAGTACAGGCGACGTCGGGCCTATGGACGATGTCGCAGGTGCGTGCGGTGTCGAACTTGACGGCGGTGGCGTGGCAGTTTGACGACGAAGCTCGTACTCCTGCTCGATGGTGAACGGCTCCAGGTTGACGTCCGTGGAGGTGTCACTCCAGTCCCATTGTGTGTGCTCGTCAAATACAGCATCACGGGAGATGATGACACGGGCACCAATAGGATCGTAGAAGCGGTATGCTTTGGATCCTGCTCCATAGCCTATGAAGACAACTTTCTGCCCGCGATCGTCGAGCTTGGACAAGTGCAGACGAATGCGCTTCACGTAAGCCACGCATCCGAACACCCTTAGGAAGTGCACAGACGGCTTCTTCCCATACCACGCCTGGTACGGTGTCATGCCATCGAGCGCGTTCGTCAGCGCCCGGTTGAGGAGGAACACAGCGGTGTGCACTGCCTCCCCCCAGAAGTGGCTGGGCATGCCGCGTGCACGCAGGATGCTTCTCGCCGTCCCCACGATCATCTGGTTCCGGCGTTCCACGATGCTGTTTTGCTGCGGCGAGTACGGCGCCGAGAAGTGGCGCATGATCCCTTCACCTGTGCAGTGTTCACCGAATTCTACAGAGGTGAACTCACCACCGTTGTCGGTCCGAAGCACTTTCAGCTTCTTTCCAGTTTCCCGCTCGACGCGGGCCTGGAACGCCATGATGGCTGCTGGTGCATCCGCCTTTGTGCGGAGGAGCGTGAGCCACATGAAGCGACTCATGTCGTCGACGAGTAGCAGGAAGTAGACATTCCCGGCTGGGGTCGGTGGCGAGATCGGGCCACAGAGGTCGCCGTGGACCAATCGAGCTCCTCCTTAGCGCGGTACTTCGCAGCCTGGGGGAACGACGTGCGCTTCTGCTGCGCCAAGACACAGTCTTCGCAGACTTGCTCAACGTGGTCGATCGCCGGTAGCCTGCACACCAGATCTTCGTGTCCCAGCTTGCGTAGCGACTGGAAGTTGAGGTGCCTGTACCGCTCATGCCAGCGCCAGGCGACATCGCCGACACGAGCAGTGAGGCACACTGGGGTGGCGATGTTCATGTCGAGGTAGTAGAGCCGGCTCAGTGATCGGTGCACCTTCGTGAGTTGTCGCCGCAGGTCGAAGAGGCGCAAGATGCCGGATTCGATGTTAACCTTGAACCCGTCCTCATCCATCTGGCCGATGCTGACGATGTTCGTGGTGAGGCGCGGGATGTAGTAGACCCCATCAAGGCGAAGATGTTCTCCGGTCTTGCAAGCGAAGAGGACGGTGCCCTTTCCTTCGATGGAGACCACCGACCCGTCACCGAACTTGACAGTTCCAGTGACGCCGGTGTTCAGCTCGGCGAAGACGTTCCGCGACCCCGTCATGTGGTTCGTCGCGCCGGTGTCGAGGACCCAGTGACGATGTCCCACAGTCTCCTTCTCTTCCTCGCTGTTGAGGTGGAGGAGGACCTTGCGTTCATCGAGGTGGACCCGGGTCTCGGATTCCGCCGCGATGTACATCAACGCCCCTTCTTCTTCTTCGGCCTGCGCGACATGGGCCATAGCCTTTTTCTTCTTCCCGCAGCAATCTTTGGCCCAATGGCCTGATTTTCCACAGTTGTCGCAGCGATCGCCGCGTGGTGGCCTCCCGCCACCAGCGTTCCCGGCGCCCACGTTCTGGCCATCATGGCCATCACGCGATGAGGAGCCTGCACCGCCGCGCCCTTGGCGCTTCCCGCGGCTGCTGGATCCCGCGCTGCTGCTGGAGTGCTCCTGCTCACGGCGTGCCTTGCGGCGGGCCTCCCAGTCCTCTTCGCAGAGCATCAGGCGCCCCATGGCGTCTGTAATCTGCTTCGGCTTGGTGCGCTCCTCGAACACGCGCAGCCTCCCGATTACTTCCTCGACCGAGACATTGTTCAAGTGGAGGAACATCTCGAGGGAGACTGCTGCCTGATTCAGCCGATCAGGCACCACCTGCAGCAACTTCTTTACTACCTCAGTGTCGGTGATGTGGTCGCCGAGGGAGCGGAGATTGTTGGCGAGCGTGGTGATGCGGATGCCGAACTCGTCGACGGACTCGCCTCCCTTGAAGGTGATGTTGCCGAAGTCTCGCCGGAGCTACTGTGCGCTGGCGTCGCGCGCGCGCTCGTCCCCGATCCGCATGTTCTTGACCGCGTCCTAGGCCTCCTTCACGGTGTCCTTCCTAGCGAGAGTGCTCCAGAGCTCGGAGGGCACCGAGCGCAAGAGATTCGACATCGCCAGTCGATCGTCGTGGTCGTCGTCATCGTCACGCTCCTCCCCAAGGCCGTGGAGGACGATGTCCCAGACGCCGAGCGTCTGGAAGTTCACCTTCATCACCAATGCCCATTCCGGATAGTTAGTCCGTGTGAGCATTGGCCACGAGACGTTGGCAGATGGCCTCTCGATGATCCGCTCGATGACGCGCGGCCCGGCGTCCCGGGTGCGCGAACGGCGGTTGTTGGAGCGGCCGCGACGTCGTGGTGGCAAGCGCGATGGCGCAGTCTTCTTCTCGCCGGAGCCATCACCAGTGAGCGCCTTCTTCGTGGATGGCGACAATGACATGGTGGTGGCGAACCTAGCTCGGATGCCAATTGACAGAGTCCCTGTCACAGCGAGAGCAAGAGAGTGGACGAACACACAAGACACGCGAACACAGGTGGAACACTCGTGAATATTTTGGGCTGCAATGCGGCAGCCTTTGCTGTTGCTTGATATTGAATATAAAGAAGTTACATGCATGAATACATGGCCACAAGTGGCCTAGCTAATTGCAGCACGCTCGTGCTCAGTCACCGCCATCCCAGTGGCCTGGGACGTGCCGCAGGCATGCATAGTCTGGTCATAGTGCGCGCTAGCCACGCACAGCCATAGCAGGTAATCAACTAGCTAAGATTAGAAAGTAGCTAAGTGTGGCATGCTCAGGACTTATTCTCACATGCGTCACTGCAGCTGCTACTTCCTCCCCCGTCAGTCCCTTCTCTCCTTTATTTATTTTATTTCTCACACTCCACCATTTCCAGAGCAAAATCAAAGTCTTGATGCAGACATTCTCCTTCATCTGAAGCACTTCTGTAATCACCTCCCAGGCTGATTGTTTCATCAACAACACTTGACAGACTGGTTCAAGCGAAAGACTGGACCAGCAGCGCCTGACCAATTTACATTTGAGGAAGCAATGTCCCCATCTTCATCTAGACGATTACATACAGGACATCTTGTATCGATCGAGTAGTATCCCCCGACGACGGATGTTCATCTTCAGAGCCAGGCTATTATGCGCCAGGCGCCATGTGAAGTGCTTCACCTTTGGCGGGCATTGGAGTCTCCAGATCTTACGCTATATCGCCCCATTCTCATTCTCCCTGCCACTGCTGCTAATCTCGCCAGCCTGACCGGCCTTCGCCCGGTGTTTTGCATCATCAGGCATATGGTAAGCACTCTTAACCGAGAACTGGCCCCTGCGATCAAAATGCCAAGCTAAAGCATCTTCGTGTCCTGGACTTGTAGGGGTTGCCAGGATGTGCCGCACATCTTCAGTCCAAAAAATATCACGTACCATCTCTTCATCCCATGTGCCCGATTCCGGATTTAGTAGCTCCGCAACTTTTGTCACCAACGTGCGTCCCCTTGGAGTTATCGGCCTTCTAGAGACTCCATTGTGTATCCATGGATCCTCCCAGATTTTGATTTGAGATCCTTCTCCTACTCGCCATATTAGTCCTTCTTCAACGCTGGGAGGCCTCTCACAATGCTGCGCCAAGAATAGGATATGCCCGGCCCTTCCCTGGCTTGCAACAATAATATGTTGGTACAGTACTTCACCGTCAACAACTACGCACATAAGGAGTATGGGTTCTGTAGAATCCTCCATCCTTGATGAGCCAACATAGCTAGATTGAACAAATGGAGATCTCTGTATCCCAGCCAGCCTTCCTTTTTCCTTCTGCACATTTCCTCCCAAGAAACCCATCATGTTGTTGTCTTTGTCTTGCTGTGCCCACCAATATCGACAAACCATTTTGCTCATCTCATCACATAAAGATTTTGTCAAGTCAAAGAAGGACATAGCGTAGGAAGGAATTGTTTGCGCCACTGCTTTTGTCAAGGTTTCCTTGCCCGCTTTTGATAACAATTTCTCCTTTCACCCCTGAATGTGTTTCCATAGCCTTTCCTTTAGATAAGCATATAAGCTTGCCTTAGATCTCCCCATATAGGTTGGCAAACCCAAATATTTTGCATTCAAAGACTCCTGCGTGAGCTCCATAATTTGCATAAACTTTCTTTTATCCTGGGATTTTGTGTTCTTGCTAAAGACGATGAATGACTTGTCCTTGTTAATTTTCTGCCCCGAGCATGTCTCATAGATTTGTAGCACTTGTCGCAAATGGGCTGCGTTCTCTTCATTTGCTGTCAGGAGAAGCAGCAAGTCATCAGCGAACAAAAAATGAGTGATGCTTGGGGCTCCAGCACATATAGTCACCCCTTGTATACTTCCTCTCTCCTGAGCGGCGTTGATCAAGCCAGAAAAACCTTCAGCACACAACAAGAAAAGGTATGGGGAAAGTGGGTCCCCCTATCGTAGCCCCCGGGATAGTATAATTTGCTCTGTTAAACTCCGCCATTAACCTTTATACGGTATGTAACTGTTGAGATGCATTGCATAATTAGGCTGATCCATCTTTCATGAAACCCCATCTTTCTCATTATCTTTTCCATGAATGACTATTCCACTCGATCGTATGCCTTGCTCATATCAAGCTTGAGCACCACATAACCATCACCTCCACTCCTTTTATTCTGCATGAAATGATTCATCTCATAGGCAATGAGCATGTTGTCAGTAATCAGACGGCCGGGCATAAAAGCACTCTGATTTTGAGAGACAATCTCTGGCAATATAATCTTTAGGCGATTTGCAAGAACCTTCAAAGCAATTTTGTATACCACGTTGCATAGGCTAATCGGACGAAGGTCCTTGAGTTTTTTTCGGTAATTGCACTTTAGGGATAAGCACCACTACTGTGTCATTCCATGAATCTGGCATCGACCCCCCTCTCAGAAAATTCCTCACTTCTCTGATAACATCATCTCCTATTGTCTCCCAAAAGGATTTATAGAAAATAGCGGGCATCCCGTCATCACCTGGTGCCTTCAGGTTGCCAATACTATCCAGTCCTTGTTTAATTTCATCCGAAAACTCCTACAACAATATATCATTCATCTCGGGCATGACACGAGCATCAATACAACGCAGCAGCTCATCTGTGTCGCCACCTGCATGTGAAGTAAACAAGTCACGGTAAAAATCAGTCACCGCCCCCAACAAATCTCCCTCCTCCTCCATTACACGACTGTCATAAAAAACTATTCTCAGGATTCTGCTTCTACGCTTCCTCTCAGTGGCATATTGGTGGAAAATTTTGTGTTTCTATCCCCCTTGTCCAGCGGATTTTTTTTAATTTTAATCCTTTTTAAATTAATATTTTAATAATAACCACATAGAAAAAATATTTTTATGTAATAGCCCCTTTAGTTGCGCTAGGGAGCATGGCGCGGCATAGCCATACTGTTGCGCCACATGCAGTGGCGCGACAGAGTGCGCCACGGTGGTAACGGGGTTTGACCCGAGCTAGCGTAGCGGACCGCGGGACCCGCCCAGTCGTGCCATCCACTCTGGCACAACAGGCTTGTCGTGCCAGGCG
This sequence comes from Saccharum spontaneum, assembly GCA_022457205.1. Taxonomy (NCBI): domain Eukaryota; kingdom Viridiplantae; phylum Streptophyta; class Magnoliopsida; order Poales; family Poaceae; genus Saccharum; species Saccharum spontaneum. The sequence goes on along the minus strand of CM039582.1, from coordinate 23,724,453 downwards.
GGCTGGCACGACAAACGGATTTAGGTTTGTCTGGCCCGGCCCCGTTTTCCTGTCTCCTCTGTGTTGGTCTCTTTCCTGTGGCCGCCACCTCCACGCCGCCAGCGTGCCGCCGCCTCCATGCCGCGCGCCGCCGCCGCCACGCCGCCGCCCCCACGTGCCTCCTTCTCCTCCGCATCCCCACGCCACCCCACCGGCCACAGGTAGCAGGAGGCACCGCGCGGCTGGGCAAGAGACAGGGCGCGGCGCCGCCGCAGGCGGCCCCAACCTCCCCCACCAACGTCCTCGGCTCTAGGGGATCCTCCCCCATCGGCGGCAGGTACAACTCCTCCCTCTCCTCCCCTTGATGTCTTGGTTTTTTGCCTCATAGGTTTCATGAGTAGGGTTAGAAAAATTAGTAAATTGTGAAGGTATTTAGCGTTCGTTGATACAATGTGATGCGTACAATCAGTTGAGGATATAGTGTGCCCATGGATTCACCGTAAACTATGTGTTGCATGCACCTAGGTAGTTGATGCATGGAGGATATGGATTGGTTGGTTTGTTGCCTTTAGATATTGTGGTATGGTAATGTAGTAGTGGATGCATATGATTTCGTTAGGAAACGCTAGTTGTTGATATTGTTGTTGTTTTGGTTGGCATTTTGTAGATGGACCGTTTAGTGTGATTGTTTCATGGTGGCAAAGTTAAAGAAAATGGAGAGTTCGAAAGCATGCACGAACAAGTTCACTTCTTTAGTACAATTCCTAGATTCGATGATTTGGTTAGCCATTGCTGGGATAAGTTTGGGTGGCCACTAAGCTTGAGAGGTAGATTTGACTGCAAGAAGGAACGAGCACACTATGTGTTGATGGCTTTGTCATGTGAGGATGAATGGAAGAACTACATAGAAGTTATGAAGAGTAGTAGCGTTAGATGCTTGAAAGTAGTTGTGGAGAAGGGGTGTATGCCTTTTGTGGTGCCTATGGATGATAATGTGGATGTGGAGCCCATTGAAAATGTAACCCAAGATGAAGAGTTGCAGGCAGTTGTTGTTAGAGAAGTTGATAGGTCATTGGAGGTCGGCGCCTTGAATGATGAGTTCGATGAGGAAGTGTTTGTGGACGAAGGTGGCACTGGAACTGGAAGTTGGGATATGGATGACATATCTGAAGGATCCAATGATGATGAAGTTGGTGTTGCCTCAGAGGATAAAGATGACATGGCTTCAGGGCAAAGTACTTCGGATGTTGTGTTGGAGGATGAGTACAGGTCTAAGCCTAGTAGCGAGGACGAGAGTGATTGTTGTGAGGCCGGGTTTACGGAGTCAATAGGAGTGGTAGTTGATGGGTGTGGGGGTATTAACCCCTATACCCCTATGGCTAGACTTGGGTTGGCCCAAAGCAGTGGGCCCAGCCCATAAGAAGACAACACGTGGCCCAATCGATCTGCTCGGCGTCCCACGCAAGGAAGGAAAGCAAACTTGGAGATCAAGCAAGATCCTGGTCGGTTAGAATAGGAATCCTTATCTGGCCAGCTATGGTAATTGTAACCGGGCAGGATTAGTTTCTAGATTTGTAACCCTGCCCCCCAGACTATATAAGGTGGGCAGGGGACCCCCTCAAAACACATCTCATTATACACAGCAATACAAACCAGACGCAGGACTTAGGTATTACGCCCTCACGGCCGCCGAACCTGGATAAAACCTGGTTTCGTGTCTTGCGTCACCATCTAGTTCGTAGCTTGCGCACCTGTCTACCGACAAATCACTACCTTGGGCATACCCCTAGGTAGACTGCCGACCACGTTTCATCAACAGTGGCGTGCTAGGTAGGGGGTGTGCATACAGCTTCCCAGGCGAGCAAGATGGTCATCATCCCTGACTCTGTGGCCGTGGCGGACGATCGTTTGTTCACCATCGGCCAGATCACTTGGACCACCGGCATCAACAGCTTCACCGCCACTTCCACGGAGGAGGCGTAGATCCGATCTGCGTCGACCACGTCATCATCGACTACGGCTCCGACCACGCTGGCTATGGCTCTGACCACCCTAGCAACGGCTCCGACCACGCCGACAACTCGTCGACCACTTCCCTGCTACAAAGGAAGGGTGATCGACAACACTGACCTGATCTAAGCTATCGACCAAGTCAGCCACAAGCTCTCGCAAACCCTGACTTTGGTAGATTCGATCCAAAATCAATCTACTGAGCAGGTACTTCTCCACCACAACAGATCTACCCGACCAGTTTGGGCTCGCCATCCAACACTGCTAGATACAGATCTAGTGGTCACCGCTACTCCTAAAGGACGTTCGGTACACCTTCGCCCGGTTCCTACGCCCGGCCTCAGGCTCTCTGAGTACGAAGTCCCAACGGAGGATTGCCAGGCCTTCCCATATGGCCTAAAAACGCTACTTCCGAGTACGCATATCGTACACCTCATCTGTTCATGGGTCCCACGGAGCGAGACCATGTTTCAGATTTGTACTTCCTGGATCTACCTCGACCATCACCAGGCAACACCGTCAACATGGTCGGTATCTGGGAGCATCATGAAGGTGCGGTTCATACACTGCCCGAGGATGGTGACTCCAGCACTGGATCTACATGATCTGTCCACACCGAGGTTTAACACCTCGAAGACGACGAATATGGTCTGGATCCACTACCATACCCTCCGAGTTTCTCTCCGATCCTAAGGTTCCCACCAAGACGTGGCGACATGGTGCTCAGCGTCAGCAATGATGAGCCCATAGTCGTGGGAGAAACTGATGAGCAATGGTAGCTTCACAAACAGCGTAACGCCGACTGCGCCGAACGTCGTCATTAGGAAGCTAAAGAAGAAGAAGCACATCGCAGGGGACCCCGACCTCGAGATCTGGCTGACGCCTTCGACAGAGTAGGCGATAGGCAAGTTTTCAGGACCCCAAGTGCCAACATGGCCGTCGCCATGGCCAACCTGGATAGATTACCAGACATGCCAGAGAACCACGTGGTTTGTGAAGACATCAAAGCATATCTGACCGTTGTCATGGGCCAAACCGTCGAGCTCACCCAGCGAGCCCGGGCTGCTACAAGCACGTCCATCGCATCTAGTCAAAGTCGTTGTTCCCGTGCTTCAGAACATCCAAGTTGCCAACATCACGATGATCCGCCCCCACCCAATCCCCCACATGGTGGTGGTGGCGGTGGCGGTGGCGGCGGCGGCAGTGGTGGCGGTGGCGGCGGTGACGAGGGCAGACAACAAGGTGGTCGAGGTCATCGTGACAACAACCGTAATCATCATGACAATCGAGATCAAGAGGTCAACTAGAACCCTCCTCGTGATCTCCATCACCATCTTCTTCCTCACGATGTCTGCAGTCACATCACTAGTCATGCTAATGACCGTCAGGCCCATGAGAATGTGCGCCGCATCTAGTATGACACCAAACACGGCCCCTCGGGCCTCAAGCAGTTTACTCCTCATCTCCGACAAGTCATCTGGCCAAGGAATTTCAAGCTTGAGAAGCTTAGGAAATATGACGGCAAGGAGAACCCTGAAAGCTGGGTCACGCTCTACGAGATCACCGTCCGGTCCGCTGCAGGTGATGAGCACGTAATGGCTAACTATCTTCCAGTTGTTCTTGATCAAACAGGTCATCAATGGCTTCTCAGGCTCCTGGAGAACCAGTTCGATAGCTGGTCGGCCCTTCGGCAAGCCTTCATTGACAATTTCATCGCCACATGTGACCAGCCAGGCAAAAAGTATGACCTCGAGCGCATACATGACCGAGCAAGCGAGCCGCTGCGCGGCTACATCCAATGCTTCTCGGATATGCATCTCAAGATCCCAAGAATCACTCATGACGAAGCAGTCTCGGCTTTCATCAAAGGCCTTCGCCACCACGACACCCTCAGAAGCAAGCTGCTCCGAAAACGGCCTTCTACGGTCTCTGAGCTCCTCGCTACTGCCAAGAACTACACGGATGTCGATGACGCCAAGAAAATCATTAAGGAAGACATGGGTGGGTCATCACGCCCCGAGTACCCACCACGCCGGGACGAGAAACCCGATCACCGTGGTCAGAACAACAACCGCGAACATCGCGACCGGTGCAACAACAACAATCACGACCGCCGAGATAATCATGATAGGTGGCCCAATAATCACAGTGATTACAGAGGCAAGCACCCCTGCGAAGATGACCACGAGGTCAATACGGTCAAGAAACCTGCTAGTCACCGTGACTATTAAGAGGATTACAACAAAGCTTTGAAGGGTCCCTACCAGATCCATCCCAAGTCCAATCACACCATGGAGAACTGACGTTTCCTCAAGAACATCTACGCCAAGCAACTCTCTAATGATGATGCTCCAAAGGCCATTGACGATGGACCGCGGCATGACGACGATGATGACGAACAGGATAGAAATCCTCGTCACCAATATGTCAATCCCACCAAAACCATCCACTCCATCTTTGGGAGAAAGGTGTCTTTAGAGTCCAAGGGTGAGCGTAAGCTGCTAAAGCGAGCCTGCTTGAATGTCGTCAACACCAATGACCTCATCTCCGATCCCAGGCTCCCGATCTAGTCCCACCGCGAAATCTCCTTCAGCCGAGCAGACCAGTGGGCGGCAATTCTAGAACCTGGTCATTTTTCCCTCGTCCTCGACCCCTGCATCAATAGCATTCGGTTCGAGAGGGTACTCGTGGACGGTGGCACTTCCATCGACATTATGTTTCGCAGCAGCATGCCTGCCCTTAAACTAACTCAGGCTGATCTCAAGCCTTACGATGCACAGTTTTGGGGCATCCTTCCTGGACAAAGCTCCATACATCTCAGGCAGATCGTGCTCCCTATGTAGTTCGGCAATCCAAACCACTTCTGCACCGATTACGTCAACTTCGTGGTCGTGGACTTCGAGGGTACTTACCACGCCATCCTTGGTCGACCAGCGCTCACCAAGTTCATGGTTGTGCCACACTACTCTTACATGGTGCTCAAAATGCCTACCGAGCAGGGTGTCCTTACTCTCAGAGGCAATGTTTACACTGCCTATACCTATGAAGAGGAAAGCTTTAAGGTGGCAGAGGCCACCGACCTCTCAGTTCGCATGGAGTAAACCCTGGTCGACGCCTCCAAGATTCCTATCGGCCAACAAGAGATCCTAGAGCGCCAAGTACCACAGAAGCACATCAAGTCCAATGAGCACAAGGACATTCAGCTGGTCGACGATGATCCCAGTAACACGGCCCTTATCGGGGCCAACCTGGATCCTAAATAGGAAGATGTGCTCGTCAGGTTTCTAAGGGACAACGTAAGCGTGTTCGTGTGGAAACCCGCTGACATGCCCGGTGTTCCTTGGCACCTGATCGAGCACTCCTTGAACGTCTTAAAGACCGCAAGACCTATCAAGCAAAAGCTATGACGGTTCGCTTGTGACAAAAAGGAGGCTATTAGGGCAGAAGTTACCCGGCTTTTAGCAGCTGGATTTATCAAAGAAGTGTATCATCCGGACTGGTTAGCCAATCCAGTCCTTGTACGCAAAAAGAATAATGAATAGAGAATGTGCGTTGATTATACTGATCTCAACAAACACTGCCCTAAAGACCACTTCGGCTTACCTCGCATAGACGAAGTCATTGATTCCACAGCCGGTTGTGAGCTGCTGTCCTTTCTCGATTGCTACTCTAGTTATCACCAGATCACTCTCAACAAGGACGATCAAATCAAGATGTCCTTCATTACACCGTTCGGCGCCTACTACTACATGACTATGTCGTTCGGGCTTAAGAACGCGTGGGCCACATACCAGCGTGCTATCCAGCAATGCCTTGCTAATGAGATCAAGGATGACCTGGTCAAAGCCTACATCGATGATGTGGTCGTGAAAACTAGGAAGGCTCACACCCTGGTCGACAATCTCCAGCATACCTTCACGGCTCTCAACAAGTACCAATGGAAGCTTAATCCAAAGAAGTGTATCTTTGGAGTCCTATCTGGTATATTATTGGGCAACGTCGTCAGCCACAATGGCATACGCCCCAACCCGACAAAGATAAAGGCCATTTTGGATATGCAGCCACCCAAAAATGTCAAGGATATCCAGAAAATCACTGGATGTATGGCCACCTTAAGCCATTTCATCTCACGACTCGGCGAAAAGGGCTTGCCTTTCTTCAAGCTACTCAAGGCTTCAGAGAAGTTCGTCTGGTTAGAAGAGGTTGACGCTGCCTTCACATAGCTCAAAGAATTCTTAACCTCTCCTCCAGTCCTTATAGCCCCTCAGAAATATGACATTCTTCTTCTCTACTCCCTCCATCCCAAATTATAAGACGTTTGACTTTTTTAACCCCAAGTTTGACCGCTCGTCTTATTCAAAAAATTTGTGCAAACATAGTCAAATTTAAGTCATTCTTGAAGAACTATTATTAATAAACCAAGCCATGACAAAAGAAGTGATATTTTGCACAAATTTTTAAATAAGACGAGTGGTCAAATTTGGTGTCAAAAAAGTCAAACGTCTTATAATTTGGTATGGATTTAGTACATTGCAGCCACCGATCGCGTGGTCTCCACAGTCATCGTGGTCGAGCGTGAGGAACCCGGCCACATGCACAAAATCCAGCGCCCTGTTTACTTCATCAACGAGGTGCTCAATGAGTCCAAAGCCAAGTACCCGCAAGTTCAAAAACTGATCTATGCCATATTGATTACATCCCAAAAGTTGAAACATTACTTCCACGGATATTGGGTGGTGGTCAAGACTAATTTCCCATTGGGAGACATCATTCGAAATAAGGACGCTAACGGACGCATCGTCAAGTGGGCACTAGAGTTATGTCCTTATTCAATCGAGTTCCAGGGTCGCATGTCCATCAAGTCTTAGGCTCTGGTGGACTTTATCGTCAAATGGATAGACCTTAGCGCACCTCCCGATCAGGGGTCAATCGAATACTGGAAGATGTATTTCGATGGCTCTCTAAACATCGATGGCGCAAGCGCAGGCATGCTCTTTATCTCACCAACCAAAGAACAGCTCTACTACGTCCTTAGGATTTATTTTCCTGCATCTAACAATGCTGCAGAATACGAGGCCTGCCTCCACGGCATGCGAATTGCGGTTGAGCTTGGTGTAAAACATCTCCACGTCTATGGCGATTCGGCCCTAGTCATTAACTAGCTTAACAAAGACTGGGACATGACTAGTGAGAAGAAGGATGCTTATTGCAAAGAAATCAGAAAGTTGGAAGGAAAATTTTATGGCATCGAGTACACACATGTGGTCCGGGATAAAAATCAAGCAGCCGATGAGTTGTCTATGTTAGGGTCATCCCAAGCTCAAGTCCCACATGACGTGTTCGTCCAAGACCTTGTTAAACCGTCCATCAAGGAAGAAGCAGATCAGGTGGTCGAGAAGCCTCTAGATCAACCTCTGGTGGCTACGGTTCCCCCTCCGAGCACTACGGAATCCTCTCCGACAAAACTTGCAGTACCTCCGACCACCAATGCTGATGATTGGAGAGTACCTTTTATCAAGTTTTTGTAGGATGGGACTGGTTATGCTGATCAAATAGAGAACGAGCGGCTTATGCACCGTAGTAAGCAGTATCTACTGGTCGACGGTGTCCTGATGCGCAAAAACGCAAAGGAGGAAGTTTTGATGAAGTGTATCACTCAAGAAGCGGGTATTCAACTGCTCGATGAAATTCACCGTGGTACTTGCGGCAATCATGCCGCCTCTCGGACCTTGGTCGGAAAAGCTTTTTGAGCAGGTTTCTACTGGCCGTCCGTCATGGCCGATGTAGAGAAGTTAGTACACAACTGCGATGGATGTTAGTTTTTCGCCAAACATATACACGTACCATCACATGAGATCCAGACCATACCAGCCTCCTGGCCCTTTGCATGCTGGGGACTGGATATGATCGGACCCTTCAAGCCCCCTGGCAACTTCAAATGTGTTTTCATGTTGATTGATAAGTTCTCCAAATGGATAGAGTACATGCCTTTAACCAAGGCATCATCAGAAAAAGCGATCGAATTCCTCGATCAAATTATACACCGTTTTGGCCTCCCTAACAGCATAATGAGAAAATTTCCTATTTGACCCTAGAAATAATACTCCTCTCTTATTTGACACTGAAACTAAAATTCTTTTCTATATGTCCTTCATTCGAGTTTTCCTTTCCTATTTAACATTTCCGTTAGTTCTATTAGCAACTACCGTTAGTTGTCCAAGTAAGGCAACGGCAAAAGACCAAAATGCCCTTTGTTGAGGGAAGCAAAAAAAACTTGGTGGCCTCATGGAGTCGCGGTTGTTCGTCTCTGAGTCGCGGCTGCGCTCGTACGGGCGGAGCAGACTCTCCGTAACCCTAGATCAAGGCTACGGCCCTGGAGGCGGGCGGAGCGGCCACGGTGGCAGGCGGCGCGGCCTAGCAGGCGTCCTGCGTGGCCAAGCATGCGCCCTGCCCGGCGAAGCAGGCACCCCGCGCGGCCTTGATGGCGGGCGGCGCAGCCCAGTAGGCGTCCCGCACGGCCAAGTATGCGCCCCGCCCGGCGAAGCAGGCACACTGCGCGGCCTCAATGGCGGGCGGCATGGCCTCACTGCCGGGCGATGCAGCCACGGAGGAGGAAGACGTGGTCACGGACACACGCATCGACGAGCTGCTGCACACGTTCGGCTTCAGGTACGTCATGTGATCTTCTAATTAAATTCTCTGCACCTGATCTTCTAATTAAATTCTCACAGGCTGCTGCACAGTTCATCTTATGAATTTGGAAGTTGTTGGAGACCTCATTTTATTGTTGTGTTTCATGTACCTGAAGGATTGATATTGAGCTGTATATAATTATACGTAATTATTATATAAGATGATATTTGTTCCTTTATTTATTTAATACAAGCAAAAAGTGAAACATAACAGTTCCAGATAAAAACATTCAAAAAAAAAGATATTAATATCAACCATGGAATGTCATGACTGTTAAAAGAACTCTAGGGGTAAAAAAGACATTTCTCCTAGGACTTGACACTGTTAGCTGTACAAATTGACGGAAATGTCAAATAGGAAAGAAAAACTCAACTGGAGGACATATAGGAAAGAATTTCAGTTTTGGTGCCAAATAGGAGAGGAGCATTATTACTGGTGTCAAATAGGAAATTTTCTCTAGCATAATTATAGACCTGGGGACTCAGTTCACTAGCAGTGCATTCTGGGACTTCTACGATGAAAGGAGCATAGTTATGAAATACGTGTCAGTGGCGCATCCTAGAGCTAATGGGCAGTTCAAAAGGGCCAACGGCATGATCCTCGACGCGCGGAAGAAGAGGTTGTACAGGGAAAATGACAAAGCTCCTGGAAGATGGCTCAAAGAATTGCCGGCTGTGGTCTGGGGACTGCGAACCCAGTCCAGTCGCAATACGGGCGCCTCCCCATACTTCATGGTCTACGGCACAGAAGCAGTACTCCCTGCAGATATTGCTTTCAGATCACCGCGCGTTGAGAACTTTGATGAAGACAGGTCTGATGAAGCACGTGAACTCGAGATCAACTGCTCTGAAGAACGACGGCTTGACTCCTATGTACGTACAGCCAAGTACCTAGCCGTACTACGTAGATACTACAACAGGAATATCAAGGAACGTTTCTTCGTGGTCGGGGACCTGGTCTTGAAGTGGAAAACGAACCAAGAAGGCATGCACAAGCTCTCATCTCCTTGGGAAGGACCGTTTGAGGTCATCGAAGTCACCTGGCCTACTTCATACAGGCTGGCTCACCTTGATGGTACTGAAGTGCCCAACTCCTAGCATATTGACAAGCTTAGGCATTTCTACCCGTAGAGCGCATAAATAAAGATACGTACCTTTCTTGTACTTTGATTATTTCAATAAAGCAGTTATGTTCTTTCCCAATCACTTTAATATGTTTGTTTGGAGACTACTCCTCAACTAATATTTTACAAATAGCCAGTTGACAAACCACCATTTCTTCTCGAGTTCTCGGAGCCAGCCCTATCTCTAACCTCTCCCCACGCATGCATGGGACTCGCTCTCTACGCTCCGGGTGGTCGGCAGGTGCTCTCTGATTGGATCTGTGTGCTCTTACGAGTGTACAAGCTCCGCGCTTCACTCTCAGACCACATGTCCGACCAGGGCCGTACGGATTCACAAGATGACGTGTCTACCAATTGCTACAACTAAAACAGAACACTCATACGTTCTAACTTAGTTATCGATCGCACAAAATACAAGCTTAACACGTTTTTTAGACGAAACAACATAAGCTTACATTGTTGCAATAGTACATTATTACGAGCTTGCCTGACGAGGTATAAGTTTACAATAAACTAAACTATTGTCTGCTCTACAGCTATAGGTAACCAGCTACTCGAAGGTCGGTGCTCGAGCTGGGCTTGGCTCATGTTTACCGCCCATCTACGGCTGTGGCGCTGCCTTTGCTGATTGAGCCTAAGCTACAGGAGTTTGGCTGGTCATGACCACAGGCTCCGGCTGCATCTTGCTTGAAGATTGTCCAGCCTGGGATTGGCTAGTCGAGACCGCAGTCCCAGGTGGTCGGCTCGAAGACCCCGGAGCAGACGTCGTCGACGTTCCTTGCAATGGTGGCATTGATGCTCCGCACAGGTTTATATCACCGATTATCGTCGCCGCCAGCTCAGATAGCTGGCCCCACAGCTCTCCCGCTTCCTGCACACCAACTTTCTTGGGGTAGCCCTTCGCAAAGCATGTGAAATCGATCATGGGATAATGCGCGCACACCATGCTTAGCACATGGGCGCTCGCAAACTCTCTGGCCTCCTTCACGAATTGTTGAAGCCAACCCCAGGCGAGCTGACACTTGTCTATCACTCCTAGCTGCTGTACTCGAGGCTCGGTCGGTGGCAGTCCTGGATCGAGCAAGTCAAGCACTGGCCCAATCCCCCGCACCATCTGTGCGCAACGATCCTTCCAGAGGTCACGGTCCTTTTACAGCTCTACAATATGCTTCTTGGCATTTGTCTTTAATGCTGCAGAAGGGTATTCTGGTCAGAAAAAAGCCAAAGGACATCTATTCAGTCATTATGCCATGATCAGGAAAATGGCCACTCACTGGTTATCTCCTTGCTCTTGGTCTTCACCTCCTCGATCATCTTCACCGAGTGGTCTCAGAACCGTGTGTGGTCCTCGGCCAGCCGGGTGTTCTCCACTGCTAATTAGGCGCACTCTTCGGCCATGCGCGGTGTTCTCTGTTTGAAGCCTGGTGATTTCCTTCGCCAGGCCTACAACAAGCTTTGTTAATACATAAACACATATGAACAACACTTTTCAGTGCTTGGGGGCATGCGGCTAAGATAATTTACCTGCCCTTTCACGCTCTTTCTGACTAAGTTGGAGGACAGCATTGAGCCTTTACGACTCAAGCTCTACCTGGTTCTTCTCAGCAGTCTTGAGCCACTTGCGCAGCCGGTCCACTTTGGCTATCAGCTCCTTGTTGTCATCATTGATGCCTTGAATCTAGTCAAAACACCGTTTATGGTACTTTGCCATCTTCACGAGGCCCTGCAAGTCAAATACAGTACCATATATGCATGACCATAGACTTGAACTAGTCTACGATAGTGATCGAGGAGTACACTTACCTGTACCTCTCCGATGAGTCGTCTTGCTGCTCGCTCCACTCTCTCCATCTCCTTATCGATGGAGACCTCCTCATGGCAGACGTAATGGTCTCCACGTTCATGGAAGATGTATACATGTTGACGCCCATCTTGTGGGTGCCCCTGGATTTCCTTGATGACGTCATCATCAGACTCCGCCGCCTGCTCGGCACTGGCTTGCTCTTGCTCTTGGCTCAGCCTGATGGTTGACGACGTCGCCGCTGTTTTTCCCCTGGCTGCGGCGTCAGGCAGACCATCTTGCATCAAGCTCGTGGTGGTCGTGGTCTACTTGGGCACGCTCTGACTGCTCTCGAGGACTTGTCCTTTGGTTAGCATACCCACAAGACTCTACTCGGGCGTCACCTGCCTAGGCGTCTCCTACTTGGTGGCTTCCGTGGTCGCCATGTTGCCTGCATCCTTGCCCGTCGCCGACTCGTTCATATTTGCTATCATCGTCGGCTCCGCCGACCTGGTGTTCTGACCCACCGGCTGCTTGGAGGATGTCGTGGTGGTGGTCAACACGGTTGCCCCAGCGGTGGCCAGTTGCTCGAGTTTCTTTGTTGATGCCGAGCTAGCATGTGACAACAGAACAGTTACCTTTACTAATTATACGCTCGCTAATACTATTGACGCACTATTTAATAAGTTTTCAAGAACTTATAGATCTGAGCTCTGATGTATGGTGGTGAAGGCGCGACGCCGCGGTTGCCCCTGGCTTGTGTGCTAGGTGGAGGAACCCTGGCCTCCATGCTATGGTGGTGGCCTGGCTTGCTCTTCAACTATCCTCACCCTGGGTGTCGACCCCACAAGCGGCGTCTAGCCCTCTTGCGGCCCCTTTACCGGTGGGGTCGATCCCCCCTGCATTGTCTGCTCGCTCCTCTTCTTCCGAGGATTGAGCATGTAGGCGCTCACGTCCTCCTCTGCTTCGTCCTCTAACCAGTCCTGCATGGTCCGATGGCGTTTCCTGGTCGAGTCTTCTGGGCTCTCATTTGCCTAGGAGCTTCCGGCCCTCTTCTTCGATTGGTCGGCGGCGACTAGACTCTTCCCAGCTACTGCCCGGGCCTCGGATTCATGGTCGTCCTCGATGTGCATGTAGCACCACCGCGCATTCAGTGGTGGCGGCTCCACGCTTAGTGGGTGCTCGACTCCAGGCGCCAATGACACGAATAGGTTGTGTCTCTCCATGCCGTGCACCTGTATACACGCAAGACAAGAAAAATCAGGCATTTTTACTCTACGATGGTCGGCAACACTTCTTGGAGCTAAGGAGTTTGGTTGTTTACCTTTGGGGCTGGTCAGATGAGTTTATACGCATGCTGGATCCTGCTCGAGGGAGAGTAGTTTTGGTCTGCTAGATTGAACAAATCCCTAATCTAGCGTTTGACTTCATCGTGGTCCAGATCCTCTGCACGCATCTTCGTCTGGTCGGCCGAGCCTTGGTACTCATACCCGGTGTGCACCCTCCTCTGGCAAGGCTGCACATGACGGCTAATGAAGCTCTCGGCCACAGCTAGCCCATCCAGGCGATTCCATGGGAGCAGCGCCATCAACTCCTCCACCTGCCCAGCTAGTTCTGGTCGCTCATTCCAGGCCACCCTCTTGTCCGGAATATACCCGATGTCACAAAACGTAGCACTGTCGGGCTCTTCGCGAATATAAAACCACTTCTTGTACCAATCTCCAAGGGAGGTGTTCTAGGGGCAGTTAAGGTACTCTTGCTTCATCCCATCCTGAAGGGTCAGCTACGCTCCACTGGCAATTTTGGAGCCGCCTTGGGACCCCTTCTTCCTCAAGCAAAACAGATATCGAAAGAGGTCAAAATGGGGTTGGATTACCCCATTTTCCTCACAAAGGTGGATAAAGACTGAAACAACGAGGATCAAGTTGGGATGCAGATTGCAAATCCCAATCTCATAATACAGACATAGCCCTTGGAGGAAAGGATGGACAGGAACCCCAAAACCTCGCTTGAAAAAATCTTCGAAGACAACTATCTCACCAGGCTGGGGATTGGGGTAGCTGTCGCTGCCTAGTGGCCATCATCCAGCAAGCTCCTGGTTGTGGAGCACCCCCAAGCTGGTGAGGTCGTTGATGGTCGATTCTGTGGACTTCGACTTCCACCATTCCTTCCTCATCACTTTGGCCCTTTTCGCCACCGCCGTCTTGGCCATCTTCTACCTCTCTCGCCTCTTTGCTTTGACTTAGCTAGTGTACAGAGAGTGTGTCACTCCTAACGGCGGCAAGGTGTACTAATGGCGGTGGCAGAATCGAAATAGGGCACGCGGGCTTGAGGAAGAAGGCACGATCCCTCCGGTTTGCAAATGCGACTATTGGGTGCAAATGGGGAATGGCCACACAGCAGCTATTTATCCCATTGACTGCGCCGTTCCACCTCTCTGAGATTCTTGGGATACGTGTGCATGAAACGTGGCATGATCCCTCCGGTTTCCACTTTTTTCCCGGTTACCGCGCCAGTAAATGCGCCCCTCGTTTCCTCCACGGGAGGGCCCACACTGGCATGCTCCGTCGGGCGGACAGTCCATTGTGACACTAACAAGGCAGACGAGCATGATGATAATGTCACATCAGTCAACTTTTTGTGATATCAAGTCAGAGTAAGGAAGAAAGAAAATTATAAATTAAAAACTATGAGTCAAATGGGAAGACAGTAAAAGATGCTCGGGAATTGGTCTGGCCACAGATTATCACAGACCACCTAGCACATTATATTCCTCGACCAGGCTCGGGGACTCACCGACCACATATCACGCTGCTTGGGGACTCGTCGACCATGTCTCACGCTGCTCGGGGACTCGTCAACCATACCTCACACTGTGGTCGGGGACTGCTTCGACCTCTCTGACCACAGCTCGACGCCTGATTTCCTCGGCTACATGTGAAATTGGACTCACATACAGTTGAGAGATCATTACTTTTTAGACCTTACTACAAGGCTCATACTTCGTCTTCCAGCAAGCTCGGGGACTACATCGATACGATTCACCTATCGGTGCATCTCAGTATCAAGTTTCCATGGAGTTTCATTTTAGACCCTGGCACCACATGCCTACATCACCTACTACCAGGCTCGGGGACTAAGTGGACACACTTCACCTAGCGGTGAATGTGTTTATTTTTTGACCCCTACGCTTTGTTTACCCTGCTTACATTTCTTTTCTGAAATACAAGTGGGCACACTTCACCAGGAAGGAAATCTTTTTTTCTCAAGAGCACCATACATTCTTCGAACAACCTACTTTCTCTGGCAACAACGGTGGTCGGCTGTATTATAAGCTGGTCGGACACCTGCAACAACTGCTCGGATGGTGTTTTGACTGGTCGGAGACATCAAGAACTCAAGCCTCACTGTTCGAAGAAGGTCAAGACAGCATGTCGCATCACAATGCATAGTGCTCGGGGACTAGCTATGGGGGTATTAACCCTTATACCCCTCTGGCTAGACTTGGGCTAGCCTAGAGCAGTGGGCCCGGCCCATTAGAAGACGACGCGTGGCCCAGTCGATCTGCTCGGTGTCCCACGCAAGGAAGGAAAGCAAACTTGGAGAACAAGCAAGATCCTGGTCGGTTAGAATAGGAATCCTTATCCGGCCAGCTATGGCAATTGTAACCGGGCAGGATTAGTTTCTAGATTTGTAACCCTGCCCCCAGACTATATAAGGCGGGCAGGGGACCCTCTCAAAACACATCTCATTATACACAGCAATACAAACCAGATGTAGGACGTAGGTATTATGCCCTCACGGTGGCCGAACTTGGATAAAACCTTGTTTTGTGTCTTGCATCACCATCTAGTTCGTAGCTTGCACACTTGTCTACCAACAAATCACTACCTTGGGCATACCCCTAGGTAGACTGCCGACCACATTTCGTCGACAATGGGTCCTTGAGAATGGAGTACAATGACGCAAAACTTAGCCAATTGAAGGCTGTCCATGTCAAGGTACCCTTAGTACCAAATTTCATGGACATTAGTATGGTTGACCAGGCAGTACGTGATACTGGTCTGACGTTGTTGGCGGATGATGTGGTGGAGAGTGAGGAGATGGAGATTAAGAAAGGAATGGTGTTTGATACGTTGGAGCATCTGAAGTATTTTCTGATGGATTATGCTGTAAAGTTTCACATGCCCTATTATGTGACCCACTATGACAAGAACAAGAGGTACATGGTCCTTTGCAAGCTTGGATGTGGTTGGGAATATGGGCTTGGAGGCAGAGAAACGAGAAATGGAAGATTCAAAATGTCAAGCAACCTCACACTTGTCGATCTTCAAAGCCGAAGGGTGTGCATGCCCAAAACACAGCCTGGCAAGGTTCAAACTTGGCGCTCCTTGTGATGGCGACCCCTCCATCTTTTTTCTCCGGTGATCTACTCTGGAAAGTCCCTGATCGTCGTGAGTCCAGGTTCTTCATCCCTCCTCTCTCCTCCCTCGATGGATTTGCCTGAAGAGTTGTCAAAGAAACTGGATTTTTCACATGGTAAAAAGTTTAGAAAGGAAATTCTGCAACTCTTTGGTTCTTCAGTGCATCACACTCTTGCCACTCCCAAGGGTTCTTTCTTCCTTTTGGTGACTTTTCGATGTTACACTTTTCGTTTGTCTGAGGATTCAGTGGCTTTTGCCTTAGCATCTTGTCTTGGTGGTGCCCCTGCTGGTTTTCACGTTGAATATCAGAGTGAAAGGCATTTTCGTTTCTCAGTAGCAAACAAGGCAGTGGGTTTTCATGTGTATGCTCTTCATCGTTTCATTGGAAATCATTTTGATGCATACTTTCATCTCTGGCGAGATGGGGCAGCCAATTGGGAAAGAGAAAAACGTCTTTGGGAGCAAGAGCAGCAAAAACAATGGACTGAAGTTCTGTCCAAAGCCGAAAAGCGTAAAGTTAAATCGTCAAAAAGGGTCACTTTTGCTGCATCCCTAGTTTCTATCCCAAAGAAGTTGTCTCCTACTACACCCATCACTTTAGTGTTTGGCCAATTCTCGACACAAGTGCCACAGAGTTCCAAGCCACATTCCATTCTGAAATTTGGGTCAGTTTCAAGATCGTGTTCTTCGGAGGTGTCAGATTTTTGAATTCCGCATGCAACGGAAATTCCAAATTTTGAAAACTCATGCAGATTTGGGATCGGTGGCGAGATTTCTGGACCTTCAGTTGGCAATCGCGAGATTACAGGGCTTTCTGGATCTTCAGTTGGCAATTGTGACATTACAGGGCTTATTTGTTCAAATTGCCTGGGTCAGGGTCATGTGGCCCAATACTGTTTGAGTAAGGTGCGGTGCAAAACGTGTTTTAATTATGGTCATAAGTCTCGTTGGTGCCTAACACGTACGAAGCCCAACTTGCTTTGGAGGCCCAAGGGCATAGTTGCACCAGAGCACCCTATACTCGTGCAAAACAATGACCCTCCGCCTTCCTCGGTTTCTCTGGAAAATCACAAACACAACCAATCTACAATAAACCACAATCCACCGCCGACTGATCGCCAGCCGCAGTCTAGTACCATGGCGAACTTTGACGTGAATCCGATCCCGTACATCCCGACGGGGTTTGATCTTGAGCATTGGGCTCATCCTGCCCATGGTCGGATGGTACTTGCTGGGAACCCACCGCGTCGCCATGAGGAGTTTGCCATTGCAACCCTCACTCCTGTGCCACAGCACCAGAACCTGCATCAACTTCAACAAGCGATTGCTGATGCCATCAACTACTTCGAAGGACCCAGACAGGTTCCTATCGTCTCTGCTTGTCCATCGCCTCTAGGGCTTTGTTTGCTGGAATTCTGCTCTGCGGTTACTAGGCAGGCAATGATCAATTTGAGCCCTCATATTTTGCCTGGAGGTAGAGAAATCTTTTTGGAAGAGCATGATACTGGCCTCAATCTAAGAGCTTGCCCTTTCAGTAGAACCTGTTGGATCATGTTTTTATGCTTTCCCTTGGATTACCAAACAAAAGGTTATATTGAACAAGCTATTAATCATTTTGGTACTGTGCTAACCTAGACTAGTAATTCCAATTGCAAGTCACGAGTGCTAGTTAGATGTTCTGTTTTACACACTAGCAAGATCCCAAGAAGTGTCATAGTCTGCAGGCCGACTGTTGTTGGAGGTGCTGGTCATTCATGGATAGTACATGTGTTTGTTTTGAATTCTCAGAACAATGAGATTATTCCTGGTGATGAGGATCCTATTCCAGATGATGGTAATCCACACCCTTTCCCAGGGCATCACCTAGAGAACCAGCACCATGATATGTTTGACAATGTTCAGGATCTAAATGATGTTGAACAAGCCAACATGGATGAAGGTTGGGAACCTCCTCTGCTTCCCAATGCAGCACCTACAGCAGCAGTAGCAAATTTGGATAATGGTTGGAATGCTTGGCCACAGGAGGGATCATTAGTGGATCAAAACGAGCTACAGCAAGTTCAGGCTTTGGCAGATGAAATAGTTCAACAGGCAATGTTGAATCATCCAAATGCAGCCCAAGTCAGTGAGACTGTCAGTTCAGAAGTGTTAGATTTTCACAGAGCTCAGGGGCAGCCTATCAGATTGGAGCTGCCACTAATTCAAAATCAGCAAGCAATAGTGCCATACTTTAATAACAACATGGATAAAGAAAGTGATTATCCCATTTTTCAGCTTGCTAGGACCCTCAACCTTCATCAGGTATTTGGTCCTATGCCTTCAGCCCAGATGCTTATAGAAGATATCCTGCAAGTTTTGATGGCAAATCAGCATAACCTGTATGTGCAAAGGCCATTAAATATTGGACTTTCCCAGTTCCCATACATACAGCAGCATCAATACATTTTGGGGAAGCAGCCACAGCAAAATTTGGTTTCTCTTGACTCTATCTCCAATGAAAGTGATACTGAGCCTGACACATCTTCCTTCTTTTGGGGGAATAATTGGGAAGCATCTAGTTCAAGTGCACCCAAATTTCTGCAACGTTTAGTCAGAATGGATTTGGTAAACAATGTAGACACAGAGGCTATAGAGGCCGACCAAAATGCTATCAATATAGTGGATCAGCTATTTCCAACTCCTGACAGTGACACTCAACCAGGTCCCATATCTGAAACAGTTAGTACTCTGCAGCAACATGATGATCTTCAGTCAACTTTCTTATCAGAGAATGCCAGTTCTTTACCTTTTGTTACTGGAAGCTTTCTCCAGTCAGAACTCATGTCAGGGAATGTCAGCCCCCTACAACAGGCGCCCAATGAGCTTCAGTTGGCCTTGCTACCAGAGGATACTAATCCCCAGCCCATTCAGGCCTTAATGCCAACACCTAACAAGAAGAGGAAGTACAGGAAGAGGCACACTCCAATTGTGGATGATGAGATTCAGAGGAGCACTAGGCAGCATCAAGTCCTAGGTTTTGAACATATGGAACTGGATGAAAAGTCCAAGCCAAGGAAGCTGATTAAGGACACTACTGAGATGAAGAGGCAGTTGGCCTTAGCCTTGGAGCAGACTGTGATAGAAGACCAAATACTGCTGATAGAATTTATGCAAAATTTGGCCACTACATATTGTGAAGTAGCACCTGAGGATGTTACTGCTGACAAGCTTCTCCTTAACAGTCCAAATGATCAAGTCTAAGGTGTCTATAATGGTGCTCCATGGTTCTAGCAGAAGCATGTTTCTTTTTGCAGTCTGTTTATTACTTTTGCTGGTGGATACTGTGTTCCCACCTTTATCTTTTGCTACCTTGTTTAGATATGGATTACAGTCGTAATTGGAACATTTTGTGTTGGAATGTAAGAGGTCTGAATGACCCGGACAAATGGGACCTTATTCGTAATAAATTAGAAGAAAGTGCCTGCTCTCTATTTTGTTTCCAGGAAACAAAAAAGGAACATTTTGATTTAGTTGCTCTACGAAAGTTTGCACCCAGACGTTTTGATTGTTTTGATTTTTTCCCTTCAGAAGGTGCCTCAGGGGGAATTTTAGTGGCTTGGTCTTCTCGTGTTTTTTCAGTCACCACCTTAGACAGTGAAGTCTTTGCTTTACGGCTACAAGTTACTTCAGTGCACAATTTATCAACGTGGCATCTTATTTCAGTTTATGGCCCAACAAGGGAACCTTCTCGTACAAACTTTGTCTCTTGGCTTTATAGTCTGGATATAGCTACTGAAGACCACTATCTCATCTTGGGTGACTTCAATTTCTACCGATCAAATTCCAATAGAAATAGGCCAGGAGGCAACATGAATGACATGATAGTGTTCAATGATATTATACATCATCTCGGACTTATTGAGTTGCCACTTAAAGGAAGAAGTTATACTTGGACTAATATGCAGGATCAGCCTCTTTTGCAACAGCTTGATTGGTTTTTCACTTCGCCAGCCTGGACTTTGTCATATCCAAATACTGTTGTTTTGCCTCTAGCAAAAAGTGTTTCAGATCACACCCCTTGTAAAGTTCAAATAGGAACACATATTCCCAAGGCAACCCTGTTTCATTTTGAAAATTACTGGACAAAACTGACAGGCTTTATGGACACAGTTTCAAAAGCCTGGTTTTCATGCTCTCACATTGATGGTGCTAGGAATATTTCTACAAAGATCAAAGCCCTAAGAGCTGCTCTCAAGTCTTGGAGTGGTACTAAGTCAAACCTGAGAATCTTAATAGACCACTGTAACATTATTATTGCTTTTCTGGATGATTTAGAGGAAATCAGGCATCTACATTTGTCAGAAAAGAATTTCAGGAGTATTATACAAGCTCACCTGCAAAAATTGTTGCATTGTCAGCATATTTATTGGAAGCAAAGGTATACTGAAAAGCTTGTTAAATGGGGAGATGAAAATACAAAATTCTTCCATGCAAGAGCTACAGAGAGGTTTAGATTTAATGTGATTGCTCAGATCACATCTGAAGATGGGAGGCTAGTTTCTGATCATGCAGAAAAGGCTGCTTTGTTTTGGCAAGAGTTCAAAAATAGAATGGGAATTTCAGTTAACCCACAAATGCTTTATCATTTGAATCATCTTATGGAACAACATGACCTTCAAGAATTAGTAGCCCCTTTTACAACTGAAGAAGTGGATGCAATAATAAATGACCTACCTAATGATAAGGCACCTGGACCAGATGGTTTTAATGGTCACTTTTTCAAGAAAGGATGGGGTCTGATCAAATATGATATGTATAGACTTTGTAGAGAGTTCTATGATCATAGAGCAGACTTGAGTAGTATAAACTATTCATACGTAACACTGGTGCCCAAGAAGACCAATCCAGAGAAAGTCAGTGATTTCAGACCAATCTCCTTGCTTAACTCTTCTATGAAGATTCTAACAAAAATGCTTTCAAATAGGCTGCAGAAAGTGATTTTAAAGGTTGTCCATAGAAATCAGTATGGGTTCATACAAGGGAGGACGATCCAGGATTGTCTAGGGTGGGCTTTCGAATATTTATATCAATATCATGCTTCAAAAAGAGAGATTATCATCCTCAAGCTAGATTTTGAGAAAGCTTTTGATAAGGTAGAACACAAGTCCATTTTAAACATCCTGCAGGCCAAAGGCTTTCCAGACAGGTGGTGCACTTGGATCTCTAATATCTTAGGTTCAAGAACTTCCTCAATACTACTTAATGGTGTACCAGGCAAAGATTTCCACTGTAAGAGGGGAGTTAGACAGGGGGATCCTTTATCCCCTCTTCTATTTGTGCTAGCAGCTGATCTCTTGCAAAGTATAGTCAATAGGGCCTATCAGACGGGGCTGTTCCAACTCCCAATTCCAAATAGAGATTTGGAACACTTCCCAATTATTCAATATGCAGATGATACCTTGCTAATAATGCAAGCAGATACTAGGCAGCTCTTCTGCCTGAAAGCTTTATTACAAAGTTTTGCAGATTCTACAGGACTTAAAGTCAACTTTCATAACTCTTGCTTGATCCCTATTAATGTTCCAAGGCACACAGTTCCTTTGCTCACTAGGGTTTTTGGTTGTGTAGAGGGTTAGCTTCCTTTCACTTATTTGGGAATTCCTTTGGGAACTACAAAGCCATTAGTAAAGGACTATGCCCCCCTAATTTGCAGGGTAGAGAGAAAGCTTTCTGCCAGCTCAGCATTCTTATCATATTCAGGCAGACTACAGTTAATTAATTCAGTCATCTCATCACTCCCTACTTATCTTATGTGCTCTCTGAGTTTGCCTAAAACAGTGATTGCCATTATTGATAAATTTAGAAAAAATTGCCTTTGGAGAGGATGTGATTTCAATGCTAAAGGATATAATCTGGCTGCTTGGGATTTGGTGACAGCGCCAAAAGAAAAAGGGGGACTGGGAATTAAGGATTTGTACATCCTGGATGATGCCTTGTTATTGAAACATTTGCAAAAATTCTATAACAAAGTGGAAGTGCCTTGGGTGCAGTTGATCTGGTCAACTTACTATCACCAAAAAGTACCCCATCTGACCACTGCTAGAGGTTCTTTCTGGTGGAAAGACATACTTAAGTTGAATGTTCAGTTCAGAAACATTGCTTACTGCCTTTCTGGTATGGGTGATACAGTTGGTCTTTGGGAGGATAACATCACACAGCAACCCTTTTCAGTTAGGTTCCCAAACCTCTATGATTATGCTATCAACAAGAAGATGTCACTCAAAACTGGTCTAACAGCTTCTAATCTGCTAGATATTTTTAGGTTACCAATGTCTAGAGTGGCTTATAATGAGTACCTTATATTCAAGGAAGATTTAGACTCACTCAGATCTGATACTCACCAAACTGATGTGTGGATTTGTAACTGGAACAGTGGATTATACAGCTCCAGACGATATTATAAACATCAGTTCTTGCAGGTCATACCTCCTCCTTTTTGTTGGATTTGGAAAGCAAAGTGCATGCCAAGAATAAAATTTTTTGCTTGGTTATTATTGGCTGATCGGCTTAACACAAGGGATATTCTCAGAAGAAGACACAAACATCTTGAGGAGGGCTACCACTGTGTCTTATGCCATGATCAGGTTGATGAGACCTCCCTGCACCTGTTCTTTGACTACTCGTCAAGCATCACCAGATGGTACTGCATTGGTATACAATGGGGACATGCAGATAACATTTTTGACTTACTGCAACATCAGCATAACACCTTTACTGGTTCATACTTCATGGATTTCTTCATGATCGGTGCCTGGTGCATATGGAAGGAAAGGAATGACCTCATTTTCAATCATAAAGTGCCATCTCTAGGGAATTGGAAGCATTTGTTCAAGAATGAAGTTAAGCTTCATCTCTTTAGGTTACCCTTTGCCAAACGTGGTTTAATCATGAATTGGTTAAACGCTTTGTAATCCTCCCTGTCCCTTTGGCCCGTTGGCTGGTCTCTGTCTTTGGTAGGCGGTACTAGGTCAGTTTTGTTTTCCTTTCTGCTTTGTACTCGTTAGCACCCTGCTAACTTTCCTGTTCATTCTCTTTCTTTGTTAATATATTCTACTGGGGAGCAAAGCTCCACAGTTTTCTTTCAAAAAAAACACAGCCTGGTATCTTGGTCATCGCGTTGTTGGCTTGTTAGGGCTGATAGTGACACATCTATTTCTTCCATGATTGAGACCATATGGAGGTTTACTGGTTATAGAGTGAAGTACTCAAAGGCATGGCGAGCAAAGCAGCATGCTATAGAGTTGCTATGGGGTGATTGGAAAGAGGCATACAACCAAGTTCCTAAGATTCTAAGTTCCATGAAACACTTCAATCCAGGCCTTAGATGGTATCCTCTCTCCAGTCGCATAGTGCATGTACGTGGACGGCATTCCAAAACATGTTCTGCAGAGGGTGTTCTGGTGTTTTTCACAGTCCACGGAGGCGTTCAAGCATTGTCGTCCGTTACTACTTGCTGATGGCACCTTCCTTACAGGCAAGTATAGGGGTGTTCTGATGATTGCAGTTGGAGTGGACCCGGACAATCAACTTGTCCCTTTAGCATTTGCTTTGGCCGAGGGTGAGAATGATGACAGCTAATGTTGGTTCATGAAGCTAGTGAGGCAGAATGTGATCCGCTCATCCCAAACATTTGCATGATCTCAGATCGGCATCATGGTCTTCTTAAAGCTGCGAGAGAGACTGTCGATGGATGCCCTCCTCTTGAGCATCGGTGGTGCATGAGGCACTTTGCTGCCAACATATGGCGATGCCAAAAGAAAAAGGAGGTTGTGCAGAAGTTGAAGTCACTATGTGGGTGTCGAACCAAGAAGAAGTTTCAAGAGACGCTTGCTGAGTTGCATAAGGTCCTCAATGATAGGGCGAAGAGGTGGCTAGAGGATCAGATGCCTCAGAGGGACAAGTGGGCTCTAGCATTTGATGTCGGGCGTCTTAGGTACAGTGTGATGACCACCAATTCTTCGAAATCATTGAACAAAGTGTTCAAGGGTATCCATGCGGTCCCCGTGTCAGGTATTGTGGAGTACTCGTTTAGAAAGTGCAATGAATATTTTGTGAATCGATGGAACATAACAAAGATGTCGAAGGACAAATGGGGTAGAGCCGGTAGAAAAAACTTGGATATTGATGAGACGATAGCTTCCAACCAACTAGGGGAAGCTTTCAGACCATCGAGGCTAGTGTACAATATAAGATCAGCGGGAGGCACCAATCCGGGCGACGAGAAGTACGGTGGCGAGAATTATAGGGTGGACCTTGACAAAGCGGAATGCTCTTGTAACATTCCACAACTCTTTCATGTGCCTTGCTCACATGTCATCACAGCTTGTAAATGCAGGGGAATAGACCACAAAAATGAGAAGTTCATGTCTCCATTGTATCTCATGTCAAACACTCTGAAAGTGTGGGAGTCAACCTTCGAGCCCTACCTAGATCTGACACAGTGGCCTCCATACTATGGATTGGATTATGTTCCCGACCCAGACCTTCTACGGACAAAGAAGGGTAGACGGAAGAAAAAGTGGCTCTGAGGAGTTATGAACAAATCCAATGGGTATGGTGAATATATGTATGGTTTTGGAGACTTCGATGAGGCACCAGGTCAGGTCTGTTGCTCGAAATGCCACAAAACTGGTCACACTACTGCCACTCATGACAAACGTAAGAAGGCAACCACATTACAAACACTTAATAGAAGTACTAGTGGTTCTAAATGTATAAAGGTACATAGGTTAAGTTAGTTGATGCTTATATATTTCTTGCATTTGTTACTTATTCTTTTAAGCATATTACTTGTTCTTCATATTTCGATTATTGTAACATTTTGTTATTGTTTTACCTTTTTTCAGGATGGCACAGTGGCAGTACCCCTTCTTGACCCCTACTATGACAAGGACCACCGAGGCCACTTGATGGCCGACGAGGGCAAGGTAAGTGATTCACACTCTTATTTCCATTGTACAGTGTATGTCTCAAGTCTGCTATTGCTTCAATGGTTGTTGACTTTGCTTGCTTGTTTGCAGGTGTTGCCCCCGCTGCGTCCACGCACTCACAAACCACTGGACTGGGATGAGCGCTATGCTCCCTACCTAGCAAGAACTAGGTTTCTTAGTTTGGCTCAAGTTATCGTTGCTGGACTCCCAAAAATGGATGGTCCACTTATCACTGCCTTCGTCGACAGGTGGCATCCAGAGACCCATAGCTTCCACCTCCCTTGTGGAGCGATGTCTCTGCTACTACAAGATGTTGGCTACATTCTGTACCTTCGCTTGGATGGTCCTGTGGTGACAGGGACGATCAACACTAAGAACTGGAAGGACATGGTGCACCAGTTTACCGGCTACTATCCTCCTGACCCAGAAGAAGGAAAGAAGGCCCACAAGAACTTGGGTGTGAGTTCGTTGTGGTTGTGGCAATGCTTCAATAGGTACGTACTCACACCCAAGTTCATTGAAAACACGAGCGAACCTCTCAATGACTTCATCAGCTATGTAAACACGAGCGAACTTGGGTGTGAGTTCGTTGTGGTTGCAGCAATGTTTCAATAGGTGCCCACAAAACATAGCTGATGAAGTCATTGATGAAGTCATTGAGAGGTATGCTCCAATTCTCCTTAGAGAAGGTATGCCGCTATTTCAACAGTAACTATATAGTTGATGAAGAACCCAAGAAGAACAGAACTAGAAGAAGGCGTGGTACCCAGAAGAATCAGATCCCCAAGGATGGATGGGCTGACTATGAAGGAGAGGTATCAAGATATGAAGATCGATTTCCTGAAGAAAATACATCTCCTGAGAGAGAAGTTGTACCGCTAATAGAGAGTGACTCAATCACCATGGAGAACAAAGAAGATAAGATAGAAAAGTAAGCTTCCTCCTCAAAGTCAACCTCACCAACAAAACAGGTATGGAAAGTAAAAATAAATTCAACATCAGATTCAGTACAATTAGAGGCACCACTCAATCCATCTGAGGTGCCCCAGAATGATTAGAGCGAACAAGAGGTCCTGTTCGGAGGACCCAAATCACCGAACACTACGCCAAGAGGTAACTTGGTAGTTATCAATATTTCCCTCTTTAGTTCTACATTTAATTTTTCGCACCATATTTACTTTCCTTTATCATATGTTTAGTTACACTTTATTTTTGCATAGGAAAGAAAGTAAATATGTCTTGCATTGCATCATAAAATTACTAAGCCCCATGCAAATAAATTTGTGGCATAAAACCCATAAGTCTACTTACTATGGTGGCATAAAAAATAAAATAAAGAAGCATTCATCATCCTTTATAATTTCTTGCATAGTATAAATATAAAAGCATAAAAATATGGCAACACGAGATCCTGCTAGAAAGATACATCTGTTAAGAGGTTTTAGATGCTCAAGGCTTAGAGGTTTATCACTAACACTTAATCAAGTTCCACAAGCTTTGTTGTCTATTTGAGCTTCACAGAATTTGAAGGATCAAGGAAAGCAAACAGAAGAAGGACAATATGTTCCCTGTCGGAGTGCTGTCTCAATAATCATCATCATGAGCACTCTGATGAGGAAAGTACAACTTCACTATCTACCTGCTTCATCAAGCAAGATTATGTCAACATCCAGCTTGGGGGAGAGCATCCCCCATGTATCTAGATAAGTGTTTTCTTACCTACCTATTTACTTATTTTTGCTTTGATATATAAAATAAAAAGATGCATAACTGTCACATCCGGTTTTCTAAAGAACAAAACTAGGCTAATCATATGTGTGCCCAGGAAGTCCACACATATGCCAGAATGAAAAAGTATCAGAAACAATGTTATTATATAACGTATATATAGCTATATTAACACTTACATCAGAGTATCGCAGAACGGTGACTAAACTTCAGGCTCCATTCTTCTCAGGGACGGCTGACTGGTGGCTCCATATGCCAAGCACTTCTGAAGACTTCTAAAAACTCCACTACACCTTCATCCTTCTTCTAAGTAGCACCTTACTACACACTGGAGTGTGGTGGAAATAGCAAGAGTGAGTCCATGTCGAACTCAACAAGTATAACACAGGGTTCATGAGGCTCAAAAGGCTAGACACTGGTTTGACTGCACTTAGCTTTTAATTGTCACAAATTTATTACATAAGTAGCATCAAGATTGCATTAATTCCACAATAAACATATGATGAATGTAAATATGAATAACGAATAGCAAAACACATATTAAACCAATAAATGTTCATCTATTCTGTGAAGGTCCAAGGCGCTTGTATCCGTGAGCACGGCTAGTATACCAGTTTATTAAACTCTGCGCAGAGGTGTACACTTTCACTGTGAGTCATGATTACCCATATACCCGGGATCGCGACTCCCAAAACACTTCCAAGGTGAGCAGGCAGGAAAACACTATGAAGCCTTTCAAAGGTTCGTCTAACAAGTTAGGGCCGCTGGGTTTCAGAAGTCAGTCTGTGTGATACAACCAGTGCCAGGGATCCACAGTCTACTTTTCCCCATTTGCGCCACAAAGGTAACCTCTAACAAGCTAGAAAAGGTCCTCATACTGAGCTAAAGCTAGAGCCATATAGCCCTCACAGTTGTACTGTAAATCCCGGATGTTCGTCCACAGATGAGTCCTTATGGAGAGAAACTAGAGCACCAAAAAATAACCCCATGCTCTAGCCCTCTTTAAACAGTAATCAAAAAGTCATCTTTTAGTGTTGTTGCATATTCCATTAATCATATTACAAGATCATAGCTTATGTTCAGTGCTAGCAAAAGCTACCCAATGCAAAGTCCCATAGGTGATAAGGAAACAAGATATCAATAGCTAAGTTATAATCTCTATGGTTGTCAAGGAGGACACATGCATATGTATGATAATTTCAGTGAATAGGACAGCAAGAATGGTCCTATGTTATACTTGCCTTTCTTCCAAAGTTAGCTACTGAGAAATCTTCAGCCTCTGTCTCTGATCTTCAGCTTCTGTTATACTTGTCGGTCCTTAGCTTCCCGTCTTCAGCGCTAACGAACCATGTTTCTTCTACTCATAGCAAGCACCAAGCGAGTCGAGCACACATACAAGCAAATAAGGTAGACTAAGAACAATACACCAATCAAGTAAAAACTTGAAAACAGCGTGCTAAAAGTGATCTAGCTACTACGGTCACTCCAATAACAAAACTATCGTTAAAAAGAAACGACTAACGGGAGTTCTATACTATAAAAGAAAACAATCAACTAGAGGATATTTTAGTTAAATAAAATCACGAGAAACTACAAATTCAGATTAGTCATTATCATATTTTAAATATTAACATGCATGTATCATTCAATCAAAGTAAACTTTAACCTTTCAAAATAAAAGAACATATGAGAACATCTATTCAATTTGTACATGATGCGTGTTGAAGCAGATCGCATTTATTCATACACAGTTTGACATCATTTATACTAGTTAAACTTTAACTTGCTAAACAATGTACCCAGTGAATACTAAGATGAGTTTATGATATATATATCGTGCTTGAGCTAAGCAAATCATAATTTAAAACATATTCAAGTTGCTATCAGATAAGTCATTCATACTTAATTACAAAGGACTGACGCGATTTATTAAAATACCAAGTTAAATCTAGCCATATATTATTCATAAACATATAAGCAAACACATTTCTTTTATGAAAAGAAAGTAAACAAGTGAGCATCTAAACTAGTTTTAGAATTATAGAAACAAATTATAATTAATAAAGAGACATTAATTTTGGTACTAACCAAGTTACAACTAGTAAAGAAATATTCAAATTGCTATCGTTCAAGTTAACATTTGTTTATGTAAGACCAAAATTGTAAACCTAAGTTGTAATTCAAAAAGGCATTGAATAAATATTAATGAAATTGCATTCTAAATTGGCTTTATCTGAATCATGTTTAAACTAGACAATTTAAAAAAAAATAAATATTTAAGTTGGCAAGTAATTATAAAAAGATACATATTCTCCTATATTGCTTTTATTTGGAAACTAGTTTGCGTAATCATTAATCTAATTAATATTTAACTTACAAAATTTAGAGATGTGAGACATATTAAAAGTTCTTACTAACATGTAACTTATAGTCAGCAGAGCTGTACCACAACCAAAACGGAGTTAAACTTAGATTGCTTTTAGTTGGAAAGTTATTAAATAAATATTAATCTAATTAGCATTCAAGTTAATAAATTCATGGTCAAGTGACATGAAAACATTAATACTAACTAAATTATAATAATAAACACACATGTTAACATGAATTAAATTAATATTTATTTATGAAATCGTGGTTATATAGTCTAAATTGCTTTTAATTATAAAGCTAGTACAAACATATTAATCAATATAATATTTAGCGATATATAGAAAAACACGTGACAAAAAAACAGTGTTACTAATATGTCGCTTACATCACCACGATCACAAAGCAACAAAACGGAATTATAAACCTTTAATTAAAAGCTATTAAATTAATACTAATCAAATTGTATTTTAAATTGATAAACTCATAATTATAAGACATGGCAAACATTAGCATTACTGTGTAGAGCGCGACGACACAAATCCAACGCGACTTGAATGACTCGAATCGGAACTAGAACGAAGAAACAACGGACATTTAAACTTTAATGGCAATTCTGTAAATATCATCATCTTGTACCTTGGACTGCTGGTGCCTGTACGGACGTCTTGACCATGATATGGCCTGTTGCTTGTGCGCAGGGGGAAGAATGGCAGGGGCTCGGCCACTGGAGGGGCGCCGGGCGCTGGCCTGCAGCAGCGCGGCACTAGGCCTGGGGTCCGTGACCGAGGCACATGACTGGCGGGAAACAGCACGCACACACGCCTGTGCGTGACAAGGCGGCAGCGGCCTCCTACCACAGCGGCGTGCCAAGGGCGGCGCAGGTCTGGGGCCTAGGTCTCATGCGAGTGAGGCTGCAGTGATGGCGCACGGGGTCAAGGTGGCCGGAAACGAAGAAGAAGATGGCGTCGTTTATGGAAGCACCTCACCGGAATAAAAGAGAAGTACTAGGGAATCGATGAACGGACGACGGATTCGCGAAACAAAAGGTGTGCCGGTGAAGAGGATGACGAGACAAACATCGGAGTGGAAACGGAATTCGCCGGAGATGTCCGAGGTGGTCAGAAAAGCTCGCCGAACCTTCGTCGGAAGTTCGCCGGAACGCAAGCTGTAGATGCAGAACTTCAGCGAGGGGTGGAGGGAGCTACGAGCGGCGGCTCGTGATAAGAAGGGAGAAAATTCTAATTTACTACACGAGAGATTTCCCAAACTAGGGGCTCCTCTTACGATAGTTTTGGTGTGCTTTGCCCAAGGGGTAGGTATGTATATATAGGGAGGAAAACTCTTCACCTCCATGTCAACTAGCGATATGGTGCTAATTGACGTTGCACCTTTCATCTTTACTAATAGGCCTAATTAATTATTAAAGCCCATTAGTAAATAAATGAATGGGCATTTAGGATTATTGCACACAGGCTTTGGTGGAAAATGAGATATTTATTATTTTCGAAATTAATTAATTTTGTGGATAAAATAATTCTAGAAAAGTCCAGAATTATTATTTAAGCCGCGAAAATTACTCCGAAAGCTCCGAAAATTCGAGGAAATTTTCTAGAGACATTATGGAACATGAGGAACCCAAATAAAGTATTTGGAGCTCATGATAATATAATTTGGAGCATCTAAAAAATAGATTATTCTCCTAAAAAAATAGGAAAAGATTCCCAACAAAGCCCGAATAATTTCTGGGAATATTTCAGAGATACCCTGATGGATGATGAAATGAAATGAGTGATTTCGAGTAGAAGAAAAGGATTTTAGAAAAACTCAGAATGAAAAGATTAGGACCGAGAAAGCGCAAATTTGATAGTAGAAAAAGATAAAGACAAGACGGATAACTAATAAAAGACATACTAAACACGCTTTAAAACTTTTCACAATCACAACACATAGTCATGCAACAAGCAAACATTACATTAGACAAGAGACCACTAAATTAATTTGAAAAAGTTTGAAATACCACAATTTTCTATACTAAATTTGCTAAAACTTAAATTAGTCTTGTCAAGTCTTAAACAAATATTTAAACCATTTGTTTTATTTAGTGTTTTCTATTCACAACCCAAAATCAGAAATTTTGGGGTGTGACAATAACCTATAAAACTCAAATAAATGTTTTCTTATATACATATATATGCTTTCTATATAATCTTTAAGTTTGATAAATAAATATAGGAGTGTGCTAAGTTTTATCTTGCTAAGTGAACCCCCAGAATAAACTCTTATATAGAAATGAGGAATAGTTGCTCTACCATAATTCCTTTCAAGTACCTAGTTTTCAATCGCGAACTCTCCCGAGTTTTGGACACAATGGTTTTGATTTAAGACTTGCTCTAAACCTGAACTTGTGGGTAGCAAATGCTTGATCTAAGTCTAGGTAGTTGACGGATATGATATGGAAAGGTTTTGAGCTGATGTCTATCATGTTCCTAGAGATATTAGAGTTCTGAAGAATTTATTTTTTTGAAAATTAACTTGCTACATGATGAGTTCCTGTATGACGAGAGTTTGAATTCCTACCACAGCCATATACATGCTTATATATTAGGAAGACTTACATTCATCTTTACTATTTGTGAGCATTGAGTATGGTCAGACTGTGTCGATCCTTACGAACTGGTCATGCGGTTAAAATCAAGATCCACATATACACTCTACCTATATATGCTGCTTCTACCCTAGAAGTACGCATCCATATCCACCCATATATATCCACCCATATATTCTGCTTCTATCTTAGAAGTACGAATCCACATATATTCCATTCAGATCCACCCAGAAAATAGTTCTACTCTTATACTGGGAATGAACTGTCCAAAAATATCCTTAATATCCATTTTATCCC
Source organism: Saccharum spontaneum (assembly GCA_022457205.1). Taxonomy (NCBI): domain Eukaryota; kingdom Viridiplantae; phylum Streptophyta; class Magnoliopsida; order Poales; family Poaceae; genus Saccharum; species Saccharum spontaneum. Next base: position 23,692,475 of record CM039582.1, on the reverse strand, counting down.
TTGCTAGCCAATAAAGCTCCAAACATCCTGTGATGCTACCTCATGTTATTATGTTCCAAAAGAGGCTTGGGTATTCTATTAAAAAAGAAAAGAAAAAAGAAAGAAAGAAAGAAAGAAAGAAAGAAAGAAAAACAAAAAAAGAGGACAAATGTCCCATTCAAAATAAAGAGAGATTTAGCAGCCCAAGTTTTCCTCAAAATCTTCAAGTTTCTAAGAGAGGTATATGAAATTTGTTAAATGAGCTAAGTATTCACCATCGTCATTCCTTTACCCCTTATAACCACTTCTACCATATTCTCTATTTATCCATTTACCACCACCTACCATACAGCCCATACACATGCATATCTTGATTTGACTTTATGACTCGTTCCTTTGGATCCATAGTTTTGATTATGCAATATATGTTTCGCTGTTTCCCTACCTATGAGCTCCACATAAGCCTATTAGAAGTAGGGTAAGAGAGAGAAGGCATAATGTTACTATGCTACCAAAAATACCATATATTTTGAGATGAGAGAAAAGGCATACACCATAATTACCTTGGAAAGGATCCAGAAATACCACAAAGGAGAGACTTGGAAGGGTCATACATAGGAATCTCTGAGTTTTATTTTGAAAATCTTGCAAAACTCCGGAATAATAGTTGATCAAAGAGCTTGAAACATGGCGCTTGACTTGACCGTTCTGTCTTTCAACTACTCGAGACCCAAGTGACGGCTACAAGCCCCACAGAGGAAGGTAACATGAGTGAGTTTTTCATCAGAATAGTTCACTCTAATCTGGAGGAGAGTTCTTGTTTGAACGCATGTGTACCTGTAATGCATGAAAGTATTGTAGCAACTCCTGATCCATCACTGAGTCTATCTTTGCTCAGGGATGAGCAAAAGGTAAGCTTGGGGGAGTTTGTTGATGGTAGATAAGTATCATTTTTAACTATCAACATAGCATAAGAAAGGACCTAAGCATAAATACTATCTAGATATAGGGGTTACACTAACAGAATTTCATGAGTTTTGGTGAATATCTATTTCTGCAGGAGGTTATCAGAAAATAACCAAAGGAGGCCCACATGTCAGATTTACATAGAGACAAAAGGGCTACACATAACTTTTCTGTAATCTGGGAGGTATGAGAAGACCCTAGAAACAAATCGGAGGCAAAATGGGCCTGGAAGCCAGGCGGCCGCCCAAGGGGTGGGGGCACCCGCCCCACCTGCAGAGCCAATCAGGCTCCGTCTCACGGATCCTGCCTCCACCGCCTTTGAGGATTAATAAAAAGTCATTGATGAAGGTCGGTTTGATCCAAGGGTTGTGGTGCTTCCTAGAGGGCTATATAAGCAAGGCCCCTGACCCCAGGAGAAACCCTAATTCATTCAATTCATTCATCTCATTCCATTCAGAGAAGCTCTAGAGCCACCATCTCAATTAGATCTCTAGTTTAGCATAGCTACATAGGATTAGAACTAGAAGGAGCCAAGCATTGCTTGATTTCCGGATCTGTCAAGAGAATACTTGGTAATTCTCTCCTACTTTTGTATTTGTTCTTATATTATTCATCTAGTTCATCATTTGTATGAATGTGACTTTAGTCTATTCTATCATATTGGATATGACTTTGCTCTATTTGATTATGTTCTCAATTATATTGTTCTTAGTCTACTTTGATTATATGCTTGGCATAGTTTGATCAAAATTATATTTAAGTATAGGATCGTATAGCGCTTGCTCATTGATATCATGGGTGAGTGGTAAACATTATGTAGGCGTGGTGGCTATACCGTATTTACCTGTGATTGCACCCTATATTCCGGACCGTGTGGTAGATCGCGGGAGTGACAGTCTTGTTGAGTCTTTTGTAGTCCACCTCCCGAGTATAGGGCAGGCAGAGCACAACTATTACAGGGAAGTGACGGATATGTTCTATATCTTCCTTAGTAATATCACTATGCGTAAATATAACCTTTTCTTGCCATGATTGCCAAGTGTAATTGCACCAATCATTGTATGCTTAGACTGTATAGTTAGAATAACTTAGGATTTATCCTTATAGTTCGTCCTAATCCATGCTAGTGATATATACTTAGAGTAATCTATTGAGATATTTATCATTATATGTGGCTATGAGTTTATCAGTTATCTCTTATTATTCTTTATTCATATATATATATTATTTATCTTGTGGCACTTATCCTATATGAGAAGATCGATAAAGACATGGTTATGCTCTCCATTATCACATGTAGTGATGCTCATTGCTCATTATCCTTAGCATCCCTTCCCAATGGTAAAAATATAAATAACGATACCTAGATTACTCCCGGTTAAAATGCTACATCGGTATTATCTGTGCGCTTGCGGATTTCATATTTATTTCAGAGGGGCATTTGCATATTTTAGTACCAGCACCTTTAGTGTCATGCTAGGGATGACAACCTAGCTTAGGTGGCGTTAGAGGTGTCAACAATTTGGAACCCTAGAAACTTCCACTTCAAACCATCTATACATATACAAATTCACTTGAAATCACAAACAACTTTAGTAACCACAACACAAACCAAACAAGTGTACAACCATTTGCCCCAAACCCTAGAACACTACCATTCACAAACAATCCAAAAAGTACAACATTCTTAATGTAACCATGGAATCATAGTCATTCAAGATTGCTTAGGCCAACAAACCTTATGCTACCAAAATATAAGCAAAGATTGCAAACACAAGTCCAAATCATAGCATTCTAGAACCATCAACCACACTCAACAAAAAAAACCAAGAATGAGAGAGACATACCTCATGCACTAGAGGGATGGAACCTAAAATCCAAACCAAACCTTCATCAAAGAGAGTTATAGAATGGGGAGGAAGAGAACACGTAGAAACTTGATGGCAGCTCGTATAGCATGAGTGAGAGAGAGAGACCGTGGAGAGAGAGAGAGAGAAAGCGGCTGGGCAGAGCCCTTTTATGGACTCGTCGCGCCAGCGCCTCTGTCGCGCCACATGCACTGGCGCGACAGGGCGGGTCCCATGTTCCGCCATGCCAACTCGGATCAAACCCCATTGCCACCGTGGCTCCCTTTTCGCGCCACTGCATGTGGCGCGACAGTGTGCTTATGCCACGCCGTGCGCCCTGGCGCGACGAAAGGGGCTATGGCATGAAAATACTTTTTCTGTGTGGTTATTATTAAAGTATTTATTTAAAAAGGATTAAAATTAAAAAATGCCTTGTCCAGCCAATGTACTTTCGCCCACTGTCTCCAATGCAAATTTCTCAGCTCCTCCAACCTTTCTAGCTTAAATTTCAGTAGCTCCGCCCGATTAGCTAGATTTCCCTCAATGGCCCCCAACACTTACGAGCTCTCTTTATTCTCTTCTCTAGGTCGCCCAGAATATTTCTACTCCAATCTTGAAGAACAAGAGCTAAACCTCGCAGGGCATCCTGCACCTTCACCCCTCACCCCCCCCCGAAACCTCCATCGACAATTTCCAAGCATTATTTACAATCTCCCCGCACGCACTGATCTTCCTACACCCACCCAGCCTCGAAACGGAAAGGCGGGCTATCGCTTCTACTAGATGGATAGGTCTCCCCCCAATCGGTCTCCACAATTACCGGACGATGATCAGAATGCTTTGGATCACCATTTGTGACCTTGAAAGCTGGGAACCGAGCCCTCCACTCACCATCCGCCACTGCTCGGTCCAATCTCTCACGGACATAACGTTCATCATCATGGTTGTTGTTCCACCAAGTGAAAGGATCTCCAAAAAAACCTAGATCAGTCATGTCACAATCATCCAAAGCCTCATTGAAAGCATCCATACATGTCTGCGATCTCGGCAGGCCCCCTTCCTTCTCACATCCCAACAAGATCTCTTGAAATCCCCCATACACAACCATGGGTGTCGCCTCACCGCGTTCAACGTTCTCAACGCCTTCCACGACAGGGACTTCTGATCCGTCCTCAGCTCCCCATAGAAGCTTGTGAATCTCCACACAAAACCATCCTCCTCTGTCACGTCCGCATCAATGTACAGTTTAGACATCCTACGAACATGCACGTTCACCCTCCTCCGCCAGAAGACTGCCAAGCCCCCACTTCTCCCTTCACAGTCCTTTGCTATCATGTTTGTTAGCCCCAACTTCCACCTAAAGCCATCCATCTTGTGCTCGTCCATTTTAGTTTCGAACAAGGACAAGATACCGGGGTCCTCCTCCTTCTGAAGGCTCAGAAGGCCACGTACTACCGCGCCGTTCCCCAACCCGCGGCAGTTTCACGCAATAATCTTCATTGGTCCCTGCGGAGCTGTTCCGACAGCCCCGCTTTCAAGACTTCATATTCCGAAGCAAACTTCTCCAATTCTTCTTTCCTCGCCTTCTTCGACACCAGATCAGTATCCACCACCATCAAGTCCTCCACACCCCTCTTCCTGCCTGCCTCCAACATAGGACTCCTGGGAGAGGACGAAGCGCAGCCTCCCACAGTCACCAGACAGTGAGGACTAAGGCTAGCAGAACTTGGGCTGGGCTCCGAACAGCGGAGAATTGACCGTGGACGTGAGTGGGGGATGGGATTGTGGACTCAAACCCTGAGATCAGTACAAGATCAAGGCAGCAATGGAGAAGATCGGAGAAGAAGGATGTAAAAACCTAGAGGCTAGAACCGCCTGGCAACCAGCTCGAGTCACCTGGAGCACGGGCACCGAGACTAGCAACCGCGATAGTTACCTTTTTCTGAAAGGAGATCACCTTGTGATCGGGTATTTTAGGTTCAGGTACTTCTAAGTTTGGGTCCAGGGATCGGGTATCAGGTATCTTGCTGAGAGGAGCGTCATAGTTTGCTACACCGGCGAAGTTAACGAGCCAACCATATTACAATAATGTCATACTGCTCCATGAAACATCAACCAAAACTCTCCGATCATCTCGATACCATTTACCTTATTTTAATGAGGTCATCGACTGCATATCTAAAATTGAGTTGGAAAACAACGGCTTGTGTTTCTACGATTGAGAGAGAGAGACTAAAAAAGCGGATTCTCTTGCATTTATCCAGCATCTATGAGAGAGAGAGACTAAAAAAGCGGATTCTCTTGCATTTATCCAGCATCTACATAGATAAGGTTTACGAAAATATCAGGATTTCAACAAAAATTTGAAGTATAATAGGCATAATCCTGACTACTCTAATCCTAGAGTCTTACCTAGTCTGCTGCTACAATATACATCAACATTACACAGTAAGATGCCAGTCATTACGCCAAACAAAATCTGCATTACAGTAGGGAAAAAGAAAACAATATATCCCCACCAAAAAATTTTCCCAGCCTGCCACCAAGAAAAAGAAAATGCCATTACATTAGGGAAATTCCTTCTCACTTTCTGGTTTGCACTCAAAATATGAAAAACCTTCTCCCATGAATGATGGTCTTCCAACGCTGCCAAAATGTAATTGGAGTTCAGTTCTCAAAAGAGAACAAATAACTATTTGGGACTTTGGGAGCCACAGTGGCATGCCAATGACCTTTTTAACCCATGATTCTGCAATGAAATCTTACTACCTTCGAAATGGAGAGTCGTATCACTGATCTGAATTCTGAACCTGTTGCTTCTTTTAACATTTGATCATGTTCCCACTAACAAAATCTGCATTCAAACTTGCAGCACCTGGCAATGGATAATGTGACTCTTTAAGTTCCGTCCTGCAATGCTGGACCATAAGTTTGCCACAAATGACCTATGCTGGCCCTTCCGAGAAACAGTTTCCCACATGCGTGCACTACCTGTCTCAACACTCATTGTTGGGTCCGAGACATCAACAAGTGTTATGCTCATGTTGTTCCTGATAACACAGAGTTTCCCATTTAGTGACACCAAAGCTGCAGCTTCAAAGGCACGTGAGCTGCCCAAATGGTGCTTGCTGTCCATGAATCTTGTCCATGTTCCTGTGTTCTCATCATAGACTCTAAGCTTGCAGCCATCGCGGCAGTCGGCTGAATAGAGCCGGCCATTGAAGGAAATACTTGGGTTCCGCCAACCTGTAACCATCTCATCATCAATCACTGACCATGTATTGGATGATGGTAAGTAGACCTCACTAGTTACTTGGCGATGGGAATCTAGCCCCTTTAAGAACCACTTGCCATCATATACAACTCCAATGAAAGGCACCATCCCATTGTTCATTTCAGTAATGCAGGCCCATCTGTTCCTATTTGGATCATAAACTTCTGCAGACTGCAGTGTCCTCTGTATTCCTTCACACTCCCCACCAGCAACATAGAGACAATTGTTTATTACACAAGAACCAAAGAAGTGACGTTTCCTCATCATATCCGGAGCACGGTGCCATTTGTTTGTCCGAGCATTGTAGAATACAACACGCCTCATAGAACCCCTCAAAGGATCTTTCCCACCAAACAAGTACAGATAGCAACCACTCAGAACAGCACACCCAAAGCCCAATGCTTCTGAATACTCGTGTGGAACTGGTGGGAGTGACTTCCATAGCTGGTGTAGTGGATCAAAGGCATGCCAGGATATCTTCCCTTCACGGTCCCTTTTAAAGACATACACCCATTCTTCCGCCACTCCAAATTTCTTACGCAAGGAGTAAAAGTAATTCCCAGACAAAAGGCGGTTCCATCTTCTGCAAACCATCCTGAGATTGGGGTGTTCAACTCGAGGAACTCGTATAAGGCAGGCAATAGCAAGATCATCAGGAAGGCCTGGTAAAAGTGGTTCTTGCTTCCTGGACCTTTCCTTTCTTGGGCCCCTTGACTTGCGCTTGTTTTGTTTGACTTCAGGTTGCATGCACATCTTTGCGCCAGGAACAAACTTCCTAGCATCAACAACAGTTTTAAGGCCTGTATCTAATCTGCAGTAGCAGGAGACAGACTCCACCTGGCAGCCCATGATAAAAAGAATGTTTAGAAGTAGTATTGCCAGAAAAGAATGGTATTATAAATAACGGTAAATAAACAAATAAATAAGTAAAACACCAAAATATTATTAGGAGCTTCAACTCTAGGCACAAAACAATGACATGAACAATAAAACCTAAATACTACAAATAAAGCATCAGGGATGCATAGCAGCATGGATTACTTCGTTTCTTTACATCTAGAATTTCTTTTTGTTCAAACTTTCAAATAAATGTCAACATCAATAATCAGCACTGTGGGGATCTCCCCCACAGTATTTGCATCAAAAAAACATCAATAATCAGCTCCCCAAGATGATTGCAATTGTAGGATATTTCGACTGCAGCAAAAGATTCTAAACTAGTAAACTGTGTTTCCTATAAATTACAGGTTCATATTTAATGTATCAATTTAGATTTGGGCGTTAATGCATCAGTAAATCAAATGAAATTTGGCATGCAAAATCATGAACAAGAGAACTATCATGTTTTCAAATTGAGTTGACACTAGTTCAACATTATGACTATATGAGGGTTAAAGGCATTACATTGCCAAAAACAAAATATGTAAGGATACCATGAATCAGATCTCCCAAATCAAGAATATTAAATTCATGGAACTAACTTCAGTAAGGAAATATCAATACATGTAAGTTCATCAACATAGGACCTGAACCAATGTCCCCAACAGGGGCTAGCTCAGTTCTGGAAATCTGCACAACTGAAAGATTATGCAGTTCGTTTGAAAAACATGGACCAATGTCCCAGGTAGACTGAACGAGTGTGGAAGCAGCTTAAAGACAACCATCAACTGAACTACTGTTGAGCTTATTCATGAAATGGTACAGGAATTCAGGAAAGGTTTGTTATCTCTGGTTTTATCAGTTAGACCAAAATCGTTATAAAACTTGTGTAGCCTTCAAATTAACAAAACATAAGCAGATAATCTGCGGAATGTTCAGAAATTAATGAACATATCACAACACTAGAGCCGGATATATGCAAAATGAAATCCCAGTTCATCAATTAGGAGCAGACAATGCACCACTACACTACTACAGCATAACGAAAGTCCATGCAATTTACGATGGTACTTAAAGATTGAACAATCACAACTAGAGAAAACAAAACTTCAGCATGCGCAATATGCAAACCCATATGGTAGTCCTTACGTACTTAACAGTAATCGGCACCATCCACAAATTAGAACTGAAGCTGACTTGCTACAAGCAGTCAGGCAACACTACCATCGACGGATTCCGCGGTATAAAACAAACAAAGGCTATGGTAGATAAGACAGTTTCCCCGGTCCATTCCTAGTTTCCTACAACTACTAGCGATTCCCTCGTGGCCCTGAAGCGCAAGAACACCACAAAAAAAACTCAGCGAACAACCCCAGCCCCAACCAAGTAGGCAAGCACCCAGATCCAGGCCGTCAACCGCGACGGGATCGACCAAAACCCTCAATCCGTACAATGAAATCCTCATTCCCGACCCCGAAAGATCGAAGCTTTCAGCCCAGAGGCGGCACCTTCACCCCCAACACCCGGTCTAACAAATCCCGCCTAAAAGACGCGTCTTTGAGCGACGAACAAGAGGAAAGGGAAGGGAGGCGGAGAGGAGCGGAGCTCACCAGCGGGGCGCGGACGCGGACCCCTGCTCCGTGGGGCGGTGGCGGCCTGGACGCGGCGTCCATGGCCGGATCGGGCGGGGGTCTCTCGCCTCAGCAAAGGAGGGGCCAGCCGGTCGCCGGGAGAGGAGGAGCAGGGAAGGGAGGGAGGAGGGGGCGCTGTTGGTTTTTTTTGGACAAAAACCTCGGTCTCGGTGGGATCAGGGAAAAGAGGGTGGAAATGAGGGGGGTGTAATTGCGAGCAGTAGACAGCTCTGTGGACGCGCGTAGTCTGTCAGGTCTCACTACACCAGTCACCGGACACCGGTCGCGGTCCATGTCAACCTTTTCTTCGTCGATGGGTTTTGTGAGAGCTGGCTTTGACTTTTGCGTGTCTGACTCAAGCCGTGTTCGACACTTCGGCTGCCCTTCCATGTTTATTCATGCGGCAGTTCTACCCTGGGAACGTCTGGACGCCGTGCAATCTGCCCCGTTCACGGAGTTTTTCCGCTCTGCACGCACACCTCGCCCGTTTGCAGCATCCGTGCGTTCAGATGACTTGCGTCGCACGCACAGTCTGTCCTATCCGCCTCGATTCGACGTCGTTCGTCCTGCCCTACCTCACAGGCACACCCCGCCCTCGTCACGCCCCGAGCGTGCCCATCCGTCAGCCCCTAGCTCGCCGCGCCTTATTTCTCAGCACTTGTGCCGTGCCATCATCACTTCCCACGCCTCCTAACTCTCGATCAACATGAAACACTGTGTAACATACACTTACAATATGTGTAAAACATATGCAATATCTAGATAAAATACTTGTAATATGAAAACACTTACTGTAACATAAGAATGAAATTACTGAAACATTTAGAACATATTGTTGTAACATACTCCCTCCATCCCAAATTATAAGACGTTTGACTTTTTTGACACCAAGTTTGACCACTCGTCTTATTCAAAAATTTGTGCAAAATATCAATTCTTTTATCGTGGCTTAGTATATTAATAAAAGTTCCTCAAGAATGACTTAAATTTGACTATGTTTGCACAAATTTTTTGAATAAGACGAATGGTCAAACTTGGGATCAAAAAAGTCAAACGTCTTATAATTTGGGATGGAGGAAGTATGTGTTAAACATATGCATTATTGAAAGTCTTAGTTTGGTTTTGAATAATTGATGAAACCGAGGACTAACCTTTGATCGAAGTATGTGAATTAGACAAGGTGGTCTAATCTAAGTGATGGAGCAAGTTAAAGGTCTACGGTGATGAAGATGGACATAAAATGAAGATGATCAAGCTCTAATTAAAAAAAAGAAAGAGAAAAATAAAAATGGGCTCAAGACAAAAGTATACTGATAGAGGCTATTTTTTGTTTTGCACTCAAGACACCATAGAAGGTGTGAGTGATTTAGGATTGATAGCCGTACTATAAAGAGAGAAAATCTTTGGCTAAACGGTTATCGAGCGCTAATAGGTGACATTGTTCATACATATGCATTTAGGAATCTAGTGTGCTAACTTTGATCCTTGTAAAATATTTTTAAAAAATGCTAACATACATGCACACAAGTTCTACACTTTGGGGTTAGCAAATTGGAAGCAAGGGTAAGTGGTTGTGGACTTAGAAAAAAAAGTTGAAAGTCCATGACCGGACGCTGCAGTCGAAGTGACCTGCACGTCTGATCATCTATAGCGTTGGCACGGTGACTGGCCGAGAGGGCAGGAGAATGACCGGACGCTGGCCAGGGCTCGACCGGCACGTCCGGTCACTTGTTGAAAGGTTGTGTTCTCACGTGATCGGACGCGCAGGGCTAGCCTCAGGTGAGTGCTGACGTCAACCTCGGGCGAGAGCGCGCAGGAGTGGTGCACTGATCGGACGCTGGGGCGCGTCAGGTCAACGTTGACCTAACACGTCCAGTCACTTTTTTCTGGGTCTAGATCGTCTTTGGAAACGATCGAATGCCGAGGGCTCCTGCGTCAGGGGTGTGAGTGGTGCGTTCGGTCGATCATTAACACGCAAGCGATCAAGTTTTGATCGTTGGGATCTGGCGGTTGACATTCAAAGCTAGGACACATGGCGGCAATCAAGCGACCGGACACTAGGTTCACTGCATCCGGTCGATACGATCGGTGCATCCGGTCGACGCACAGAGCCCCCTCTCTTGACCTAACGGCTCTATTCGTTTGAGGGGCTCTATAAATAGTGTTTGACCGACTTGGGATGACTCTTTTGGCACTTTGACATACTTGACATCCTTGTGATCCTAGGCAAACACCTTCCATTCATCTCCATGATTGATTCATCATTATAGTGAGATTGGGAGTGATTTAAAGTATATTTGCTTGAGTGATTGTATTTATGACACTTGGGGATCGTTGTGGCGGCGGATTTCTTGTTACTCTTGATGGTTGCCGCCACCTAGATGGCTTGAAGCAGCGGAGGAGCTTCGGCACGTGTTGGTGATTGTTCGTGGCCGGCTCTGGTGATTGTGAGGTGTCTTGCACCTTCTCCTGCGAAGCGCCGCAAGATAGCTCTAATAAACTGCTCGTGTCATTGAGTTAGCTCACTTATGGGTAAATTCTTGCGGTGTCCAATTGTGTGGATGAGGTTCGTGCAACACCTCTTAGCCGCCAAACCACCAAGTGTTGGTCGACACGACGAGGACTGGCATGCCAACAAGCACGTGAACCTCGGGAGAAAAAATCTTGTGTCCCTTATTTGATTGGATTTCTCCCGGTGATTGGTTTTCTACATATTGTGATTGGTTCATTTCTCGATGCGGCAGTATAATCATCTTATTCTCCATTATTTTCCTGTAAACTAGTTGTAGCAAGCTCTTTAGTATAGCTAAAATTGAGAGCTTGCTTTGTAGCTTAGTTTCATCTAGTGAAGCTCTTTAGTGTAGCCTTATTGAGAGCTCTTAGTGAGTAGTGACATAGCCGCTTGTGTACATAGAGATCATAACAACTAGAATTATTAGATCGGTGGCTTGCAACCCTTGTAGAGCTAGAGCAAGTTTGCATTTCGTCATTTGTCATACTAATCAAATTGCTCTAGTGATCTTGTAGATTTTTAAATAGGCTATTCATCCGCCCTCTAGCCATATTAGGACCTTTCAAACATCCAAATCAGAACGCTTGCAATATACGTCTTAAACAAATGAACATTTTGAATAAACCTCAACAAATACTTGCAATATGTTTCAGAAACACTTGCAAAATATGCAACATGTACGATCTATTTTCGCAACATCCATATGAAACAATTGCAACATACCTCTGAAACGTCTGAAACGCTTACAACATGCGCTTTTATCACAACATCTCCTTGTTGAGGTCGCGCATCCGGCCACGACGTCAACAACAGCCACGACATTTCTAATGGGGAACAGTGGCGTCGGCGGCACCTCGGTAGCACCCTAGCAGCACCTCGATGCATGAGGACAGGGCATGGCGCGTAGCAGCAAGGTGCGGCCCGTGACGAGCTGGAGCGAGCGCAGCGGGAGATGGAGCACGGCGTGGCGACGGAGGCAGCGCAGCGCATGGATGGGGGAACCCTGTGGCACGGGATGGGGTGCGCGGTGGGGAAGACGACACCAGTGAGCGCATGGCGTAGCAGCACGTGATGGACGAACATGGGAGTGGGAGATATTTTTGAGAGAGACGGAGAGACACAGAGAGAAAGCAGGCCTATTGGACCTGTAGTGCGCAGGCTCAAAAAGCGGCGTCCGGAGAGACGTACGCCCGCTCCTTAGTACCATTATTCTCCCTCAAAAAATCCAATTCTGAGAAGTTAGAAAATTTTGAATTTAATTAAATTTATTAATAAACTACTAATATTTATAATACCTAATAAGCATGATTTATTAGGTTAATTATAAAATATATTTTTATAATAAATCTATTTAGGAATATAAATATTAATAATATTTTCTATAAACTTAGTCAGTTGTCGACTTATCATAAATCTCCTTTTGTGATAGAGAGAGTACTATTATATAGGAATAGGAAAAAGAGATGAATGGTTTGATGCGTTTGTGCTGGTTGAAACATGAGTTTCAAAATCTGTTTCATTATAGCGGATTAAGAGCATGTTTAGTTGTTGCCTTGATATGCTTGTTAACCAGGCAACAATGTCTGACCTTATGCACTTAAGACTGAACGTTTGGGAGAGTTATTTAGGTCAGGTAATTTTCCTAGGTCCAATTAAGCATACCCTAAATAGATTATGAGGACAATCATAGGCAGGATTGTCACGAACAAGCTTGAATAGGTGGCATTTAATTAAGGATTGAAAAAGGATGAACACAACAAGAACAACGATCTATGTGGAATTCCTTGCTAATTGCTTTTAACCTTCAACCACCTAACGGGACGGCTCATGTTTGATGCTTGGATAAGGAGCTTTGCTCCAAGTTTGAGGCATCTGGTCATAGTGGGGCTAGCAGCAATTTGATGGGTTTGTGGTTGAATAGAAATGATGCAGTGTTCAACAGAAAATGTTCTAATTCTTGCTTGCAGGTAATCTCCGGGGGGACTTACTGGATCAGGCATTGGTCACTATTGTCTAAAGGGGAAGCGTGAAGAGCGCTGAAATATGGGTGCAAACGCTTGGAAATACTGATTTTACAAGTGTTTGGGAAACATGGTTGGTGTCATCAGAGAAGGATTGAGGGTTGTGTGTCTTAGCTGTTTGGTTTCAGTTGATTCGGTTTAGTTTGGACCGATCACGTTTAGCAGTTTTGTTTAATCTTGTTTCTGCTTATTGGAGCTTGGTCTAAGAACCAACTTTTCTGTATCGGATGGTTATAATCACGTGTGGATGAGGAGACCAGAATATTTTTATTCCTTTATCTAGAAAAAATAGTAGATTCTCTAAAGAGCAACTTCTTCGACTACTTTTAATTGTTTGTCCAAGTGATGCCCTAAGAACGTAAGCTCCTGCTGTCCTGCACCAGCAGCTTCTTGAAAAAGCTCTCCACCAGGCACCAACCCTCTGAAAAAAGGAGTTGCTAGAATGGAAATGGAAGAATAATCCAAGACTGAACAAACACTCAGCTTGTTATCATACGTGAATTGATGTCGTACTACCATTGCTACTAGCGGAACTGCTCCTGAGCTCATGCAAATTAAAAACCACATCTACCAATTCTCTAGTTAAGGTTGAGTGTCCTTACAAATTAATACCTACCTGTGTAGCGTTTTTGTGTGTTGTGATTTTACTTAGGTTAGTCTTTCATCATTTTTTCCTGAAATAAAATAAATTTCTCGAAACTTGTTCATGGTCCCTTTTAACTTATAGGGACAATTGATGTTTGAATCTTACATGACACGAAAGCAAAGCAAATGATTAGGAGTTGTTTGTTCCTTGCATGCATTGGCATGACTTCAAACACCTTATTGTTAACAAAAAGGTCATTCAAGCAATGATGCATGTTGCATGGCTGCATCTTGCAACAGCAAAGATGTTGTCTACAAGTTGCTACATACATTGCATGCTTGTTGCCTAAGAATTAGTAAGATTATCTTTCCTAATCTGGCAAAATGGTGGCATGATATACTTTACAAATTATCAGCATAATATAGTTGCATGTTTAAAATCACAAAGCTCAGAAATTGGTTGCACGTTAGTTTAGTTTATGAAATGTTTGTTTAAGAACTAGTTAAAGTAATATCGATTTAAATTTTCATCTTAGAACGAGTACTTATATTTTCTTTTTTAGATTTGTTCCAGAATTTAATAACACTATTATTTTAGTGGTAGTTAACAAGCATGTCAATAGCATGGAGCTGATAATGTTTTTATCAATATCAAAATATGTCGGCTTGATCTCTTAGAGGTCTTGGAAGTGCTTATAGGGGATTAGGGGTAGGGTCTATTTGGAACTGCTCTGCTCACAAAAACCAGCCCAGCTCCATCAACTCTACCATAGAGTAGTTCACTTTGGAGTTTGTGGAGCATGTGAATGTGTTTGGCATGTAGCTCAGCTCTAACTCTAAAAAAGAAAGTTTTTTTAATGGTCTAATGTTTTGATGTTTGTAAGTATATATGTGAGTGGTTGTTTTTTAATAGTTGAATACAATGCAAAATATTATAGTTACAAATAAGTTAGTCAAAATAATTATCAAGGCCTCTTTTGCACATTTTGTATACATCAAAACGGCATGCTCCTGAGTTGCACCAATGACATTTGTTGCTTCAGATCATAGATGCTAAATAATCTAATAAAAAGCTGACATGAACGACGGCGGCATCTAGGGCCACGGAAGTTGGCAATGCTGACGAGCATCAAGCGGTCATGCCCGGTGCAGCTACAGGAGCACACAACCGAGCGGCAGATGGTGTTTTCATTGATGAGTAGCAAGTGTGGACTAATTTGCATAAGTCTAAAATTTGGAATCTTTTGAGGTGCTTTAGAAAAAATGTAGAGTTAGCTTAACTTCACCTTTTTCTTAGAGCAGAGTTTTAGGAGTTAGTGGTGTTTGGCAACACAAAGGGCCCGTTTGCCACAACTCTAGATCTGAGATGTACTTTTATACTTTGTTGACTAAATTAAGGAGGTTTAAATATTTTTTATTTAGTATAAAATATACACAAAATGAGTCATGTAAATGCACTTAACATGAGCTAGGATTTTCTAGAGCTATGGATGACTAGCTCTAGGAAATCCTAGAGCTCTGCGAAACAAGGCCGAAGTTAGAGCAAAACTATAAAATTTGGAGTGGAGCAATCCCAAAAACTCCCTAAGCATCTATGTATATGCACTGGGATTTGAAAAAAAATTATTAACCCAATTTTGTTAGCTTCCTAGGAAAAATGCCATGCTGTTTAGAAATGAAAATTCTATGGAATAACTATGAAATGAAGATGTCTATTTTAATTTAGAGTAAAATGTATGATTGGTATTTAAACTTGTCTCATGGTGTCATTCAGATCTTCAAACTCTCAAAATATATTTTCAGGTACTTTAAACTTGTCCTGTGGTGTCACTTAGGTCCTCGAACTCTCAAAATTCATTTCTATGTACCCAAACTTGTTTTGGGGTGCCATGTAGGTCCATAACTCTTAAAAATTTATTTTTAAGGTCCTCTAACTACTATGTCATCTAGATCCAAACAACCTCCATGTAGCCCACATGTTGGTCTCTTGTGCTCTATCTACATGCTCTCCCTCTCTTTTTAGTCCTCTCTCTACGTTTCAAATTTAGTAGGATATCGCATCATAGTCGCTAACCAGCCATCCCTGACCCAATGCCTCTATCATCATCCACATCAAATGCCACAACGTCATCATTGATGCTCCTTACACGAAAGAGGTAGGTTAATGATTGTTTTCTCATTAAATTCCTGCGACCATCAATAATGAGGTATGGATCGGGCCAACCGCTATGGCATGTGGCATGGTGATGCAAAGTAGAACAGGTCTAGTACCTAAGTGACATAGTATGACAAGTTCAGGAACCTAAATTACACACTTAGACAAGTCAATGACCTAAAAATAAATTATAAGAGTTCCAAAAATGATAAGATGCGAGCGTCCGTCCCGCCCGGACACCGTGCGCCTGGGTGTTGACATTCCTTAGCGTCGCTACTAAGAACAAAGTTGAATCTAGTCCCCGGCAACGGCGCTAGAAATGCCTATTGGTATTTATTAACTTGTGACTCATTTTAGTAGCCACTTATTGTATGCCTACATCTCCTACATTGCTTACTAGGTTGTCATCCCTAGTGATGATGCCAAAGATGCTTGTTGGTACTACCTAGTATTACTACTAGAATAATACTAAGTAGTTCTTTATCATTTTATGTGACTATAAAGAATATATAGATATGAAAGGAAAGGAACCTGCAAGCACACAGATAATATACCATTGTAACACTTCACCCAAGAGTATTCTAGGTATCGTTATTTATGTTTTTACCAAAGGGAAGGTCTGGCATAGACATGTATTGATAACTTATACTATTGATAGAGAAGTAAACCATAACTAAGATTCTACTCACAATAGGGGTAAGTCATAGGATAAATTATATATATGATAAGAATGAATCAATTATAAATCACTCAGAGTACTCCTTTCTATGGCATTATCATGGTTAAGTAGAATATTAGAGGAATAATTCCTAAGTCATTCTTAATTATAAGTCAAAGCATACATTGATTAGTGCAATTACACCTAATAGTCATAGTTAAGGTCATCTTTATATTTACACATAAGGGATATTACTAAGGAAAATTAAGAACAGAGCTTGTTCTTCCTTGGAACCGGACCTACTTGCACCTATATTCGGGGAGTGGACTCCAAAGGACTCAACGAGAGTGTCACATCCGCGATCTACTACATGACCCAGAATATAGGGTGTATCCGTAGGCAAACAATGTATAAGTACCATGCTTACACAATGTCGACCACTCACCTCGTGTACACCAGAGCAAGCTCTATACGAACTTATGCATAAACATAATGATAAACTAGCTATACTAAGTATATAATCAAAATAGACGATAAACATTATAACTAAGAACATAAATAAGATGAATACTAATGTTGTCATAACAATTGTAGCAAACATATAAAAATAATAGAGATACAAAAGAAGGGGGTACAAAGATTATACCAAACCACGCTCTTGACACGATCAGGAATCCAAGCGAAGCCTGCTTGCCTTCCTCTAGACCTAGCCTAACTAGCTATGCCTAAGAATATGGTGGAGCTCTGATGATAATTAGAGTTTCTGTCTTCTTAAATGACTTATTCCTCAGGGGGGTGGCAGGGGCTGGTATATATGGGCCGGAGCATCCATCGTGAGCCCTTAGATCAAACCTACTTAAAAATGGTGTAGATGCATTTTAGGAGGTGGTGGAGAACTAACATAGCAATGGGGACCAACATGTGAGCCTCTAGAGGCCGGGCGGCTGACAGGTGGCAGCCCCTCATGGTCTGCCTCAGCACGGTGTCCTCTAGTGTCTTCTAGAGTCTTCTAGAGTCTTCTGGTGTCCATTTCGCTATAGATAAGCACGGATAATTCTAACATCTAGGTCCACCTTGACGATTTTCTATATAAACCCTGCAGAAATCACAGATTCACCAAAACTCGTGGAATATGTTAGTTTAAACCCCTAGACCTTTGTTGATGATCATATTTATGCCCTTATACATGTTTTATTGACAGTTTATAATACCTATTAACTACCGTCCACAAGCTCCCCCAAGCTTAACCTTTGCTAGTCCCTTAGCAAAGCTAAACTCAACAAAAAGGATCAGGAGTTGTGTTGGTGCTTTTACTCCTCAAAAGTACATATGCGTTCAAACAAGAATTCTCCTCCGAATTAGAATAAACCGATCTGACTTTCAAACTTACCCGTATTGTAACACCCCAGGTGTTTGCCTTGCATCTGTGCATCATATGAGCATGACATGAACATGTGCACTATCATTTCATGTGCATTGTCATTGAAACATAGCATTGAAACATCTGCAACATTCATGTTGAGTGCATGTGCTATACATACATGTGTTGTTTGCAAGTGATGGTATGTGTGTACTAGACTCGTAGTAGTGTGATGTGTGACACCACACCTTGAAACATGATCATGCAACACATGCTTGCAACACAATGTTCAATAGTGCTTTAGAGTTGTTTCAATACACCTTGATGTGACTTTTGCTCATAAGTGATGCTATTGTGTGACTTGTGGCTTGAAAACCTCTTTGACATGTTAGTGGAGCAAAATAAGCTAGGGTCTATATTCATGTTTTGGCCAAAATCTAATTTGACTAGGTTTAACCCTAGTTTGACCATAGCACTGATCTGCTTTGACCAATTTAAAAGTGGTACCTAGAGATCTTGCATGGTTGTGCAACCTTTAACAAAGTTGTAGCAAACTTGATAAGGAACAAAAGTTGTAATATGAACATCTCATGAAAATGCCTAGAACCTACTTAAACAGGGCCCACAAGTTAGTTAGAGGATTGCCCAACACTTAGAATTATTTCTAAGTCTGAAATGTGACATTGCAGTTTCATGGTGGCCTACATTGGGAGCTTGTAGTTTGAAAACCAGACCAAACCAGCTCTAACCCATATTGACACTTTTGTAGAACTCACTTAGCTCTACAAGTTCGTTAATAACACCATCACCTAGTTCTCAATGGTTTATGAGTTAGAGTGCTTTGAAAATTAGGTTTCAGTCGGGGGGATAACTGAAACTCAGTTTTAGTTTTCATGTGCCTCACTTTGGGGCACTGTATCTCACTAACCAAGCCGAGTTAGATCATGATCCTATTGAAAAACTTGGAGATCTTACTTAGAACTACAGTTTTGTATTTAACACTTTGGCCCAATTCGAACTCGTTTGCGAGATCTTGAGCTCCCAACTTGGCCTGTCAGTCGCTCCGATCGGGCGTGGGTTCACACAGCAGGCGCTGTCGTGGCGACCGGTTCAGAAACCGGCCACCACGTGGCGTCCATGCCTGCCCATTCCTCCACGTCGCGAGCACATGCCCAAGTGTGAAGGTCGAGCTGACACCTCGCTCCTCACTCTCGCTCGCCATTCCCTTCCCTCTCGGCTGTCTCCATTGGAGCGGAAAAACTCTGCACCAGCGCCGCCGCGAGCTCCTCCGCGCCTGGCCGCGCCACCGTGCCATCGTAGCACGCTCCACCTCGCACGTAGCTTCGCCATCACCCCTATCACCCGGTGCACCTGCTAGCTTGGTTAATCGGTGACCGGAGCGAGCGGGTTTTGAAGTTCCGCCATCGCTATTACTCCGAACCTCACCGGAGCAAGGCCGCCACCGTGGTCAGCCTCGAATCGAGCTCCACCGAGCTGCATCCACCTCGTCCTCGCGCCGCCGTGACACGTGGATCTTGGAGCTCCCATCGATTCCACCTCTACCAAAGTGAGCTCTTCGGAACGGCTTCACCGTGAGCGTGCTCCGCCTTGGCCGCCATGGTCGGCGAGCTCTCTCTCTCTGTGTTCACCCCTCCTTTCTGACTTCTTGCGAGTGCGTCGTGTGTCCTAGGTTTAGAACCATGTCCCAGCGTGATGTTACCGCCGATAGTACCCTCGTCGCCGGGGAACGCCGCCGCGAACTCACGGTGGCCTCGCCGCCGTGGCACCCCCCTCGCGGTCACGCATCGCCGGAGGTCTCGCCTAAACCCCGGTCACTCCAGGAGCTTCTCCTCACCTCGTTTTTGCTTGAGCACACTTCGTCGGGCCTCATCGGAGTTGGAATCGGCCGGTACGCCACCGTGCTGGGCCGCCTTGCTACCATTGCCGCCGGCGAACTCACTCCGGTGACCCACACCCCAACCCTTACCACTCTCCGTTGTGGATTGGCGAGAGGAGAGCGAGGGTGGCCTCGGTTTCACTAGTCGGCTTGCCGGCGGCGAGTTTCGCCGGCGTCCCCCTCCTCCTCTGTCTCCATCCCGCTGCCGCATGGGCCCCTGGCATCAGTGGCGTCGGGCAGGCGGGAGCGGTCTTGGGCCGAGCAGTGCCATCGGGCCGGCCCAGTTAGGTTTAGGAAGTTGTTTTTGTTTTATTTGAATTATTTCAAAGGTTTGATTTGTACTCAAACTTTGTAAATTCATATCTCATGTTCTAGAAGTCCAAATTAGTTGGTTCAAGTTTTGTTGTGCTCTATGAGAGGTCTAGTTTATTTAGAAAATATAATATGTGGTATGTTGGTTAATAATTCTTGAGGTTTGCAATTAATTTTGTGATGCATTTAATTTAAACATTTGTTTTAGTAATTTTGTTTCTCTTTGTGTATTAATTAAATTGTCATGAAATTTTTGTGAGATGCTAGTCATGGTATAATGATGCTCTAGTTAAATTTTTAGCCTTGTTGGAGGTCATTTTTAGCCCCGTCTGTGTCGATAAGGACCGAGACCTGGAGCCTTCTATGTCATTTTGAATGCATGCCTAACATTTAGTTGGCCGGCCTAAGGTTGCCGACCGCGAAGCCTAGTAGCTCAACTCAGGCTGCGAAGTCAAAAAGTGAAAGTCGCCTCGGAAGGGAGCCAGAGGGTCCAAGGGTAGGTGAGTTAAAAGTCCTGAGCATCCTGGCCACTGGTATCCATGAGAACGCGGCGCTGTTTGGGCCCACCCTGAGTTGTACCAAAGGTTATCTACGGCTGCCTTTAGCGAGGTTTGTCGGGTGAGTGTCAGGAATACCCCCCTCAGCTGAGTTGGAATCGATTCGAGTCGCCGTCTCTCCCGGATAGTGAGAAACTTGACTGGTTATCTCCAGCGTAGATACACTAATTATAATGATGGTTCGGAATTGATGATAATGATGATGATGATGGCCTTATTATACCTGCTATGGTTAATATTGTTTGATCATAATAAAGTGAGTGCTTTAGTACAGGTGCTAATCTAGTTATCAGGTTAATGATGATCAACTTGATACTTAAGCATATATTGGTTACTTATCTGTAGTAAGCTTTTCTGCAATTGAGTCAAGCTAGCCCACTTTATAAAGCCTTGCATACTCCTTGGTGTCACCTTTGTTTCTGGTTTTTGTCGGGTAAGTCTAGCTGAGTACCTTCTCGTACTCAGGGTTTATTCCCACCTGTTGCAGGTAGCAGATTCGTACTTGTTGCTGCAAGTATTGTCTTCGCCATGTGGGTGTGAAGACTAGACCATATGGGCATGGTCTCTGTAGTATCTCTTCTAGTATGCTTTTGCAGGATGTGACTATGTACTGGCAGTATTTGACTTCAAATGGTTTCAGAAATTATGTTGCTTCCGCTAATCTTTACTTTGGTTTTGTAATAAATTATTCGTACTCCGATGTATGAGATTACTTATGAACTATTGTAATAAGTGCTGTGTTATGTTGAATACTACGATCTTGGTTGCTCTCAGTTTGGTTTGAAATCCCTCGTGATTTCGTGGACTATCAGAGTTATATGGGCTCAAGTTTAAAATTTTGATTGCTTCGGCGATTGTTTTTGGACTTGTGCTCTTATAATTTGGACGGTTCCATGACACTATTACCTTCAACCATGGGGCTTTTTAGCCTTCACATGGGTCTTGAGCAGTTGAAAGACAGAACAATCAAGTCAAACACTATGTCTCAAGTTCTTTGCTTAACCATTATTCTAGAGTTTTTATGGGTTTTCATAATAAAATTTAGAGCTTCTTTTGTATGACACTCTCAAATCTCTCAATATATGTGGTATTTGTGGATCTTCACCAAGGCAATAATGATGTTATGCCTTTCTCTTCCTACAACTAAGACTTATGTAGAGCTCATAGAAGTGGAAAAAGCATACTTGTAATACATATATTGTAAAGTCAACCCTTAGATCCAAAGAGAGTTGAGTCATACAATCAAATCAAGATATGAATGTGTGTGGATATATGATGAATATATAAGGTGGCTAACCTAATTGTACTATGCTCCTTAGAAATATATCTCTTTTTTAAAACTTGAGAACAACTTTGCAAGAAAACATGGGCTATCTTATTCATCTCTTTCTTTTCTTCTTTTTTTTAGGCAGACATCTGAGTATCCATTGTTTTAAATATCTCAGACACTTGTCTATTTTTTCTCAACTTTTCTTTTTTCTTCTTCTTCTTTTAAGAATAACTCTTGCATAACCACATGCTTCTTTCCTTTGCAACAAAACTTTTGAGAGATAGCAATGAGAACTTGGAGCATTTATTTGGTAGATGAAAAACCTATCAAGCATATTTTTTGTGTTCACCCCCACTATAGGAGTGAAACATTTTTGGGTAGATCTAGATGGAATGGCATGTTTTTGTGCCTACCCGTGATCTCGATTTTAAGAATATGACAAATCTCCCATAAGGGTCAACAAAGCTTGACTAAACTCAATGTAAAACAAGCAACATATATGAGTGGAAGTTTTTCTAGTATAAATATCATATATGGCTCTGGTTGAAATTTGTAACACCCTAAAATTTGAAGAGAAGAAAAATAGGAAAATGTGATTTTTATATTTATTTTTGTGAAGCATGCAACTTTAGAATAAGAATAATTTTATAAATTTAAAATCAAATATAAGGGTAGAAACATGATTGAGCATTCATGCTGCTGCATTTGAAGTTTTGTATTGAGTGGTTTAAATCAAATTCAAATTTGATTTGAAAATCTTTTGAAAATTTGCTTTGAAAAATTAGAAAAAGAAAAAAAAGGAATTTACTTTCTTTCTGGGCCGCCTTCCTCCCTCAGCCCAGAGCTCGGCCTGCCAGCGGCGGCCCATCTTTTCTTCCCCCGCGCCCCCTTCGCCCGCATGGGCCGAGCCCAGCCGCGGCCTGTCGGCCCGTTGTCACCCGCGCGCGCCTGCGTCCCGCCTTGAGTCGCTGACGTGCCGGCCCCACTGGTCAGTGACCCGTTTCCCTTTCCTTTCTTCTTCCTCCGGCCGACACCGCCTTCCCTCTTTCATCCGATTCGATTCATCGATTCGATCTCGAATCCTACCTTTCCTTTGCTTCCTCGCGCCTCCGGGCTATAAAAACGGAACCCCGTGCCTCCCCGCTCCTCATTAAGCCCCTAAAACCCTAGCCTTGACACCCCAGGAAGGCCACCGTCGAAGCTCCGCCTCCACCGCCGCCTTGCCGAGCTAGCCGCCGCCCTCCGGTTGCTCTCCGGTCTCGTTTTCGTGCGGGGTAAGGTTGCATTGATGCGCTCTTTCTTTTGGTGCTGTCGGTTTGGTGAATGACGCTCGGGATGATCATCTTCGCAACTCTGGCGATGTCCCGGCCATGGTGCCACCGCACGGTCGTCTTCTCCGGTGGGAGCGCCGCCGGGTTTCTCCCCCGATCGATCTGGACCGTCCGATCTAAAACGGACGGATCATATTTAATGATACCGGTTCGCGTGAACTTTTGTAAAAGAGACCCTGGATTTTTGTGTTATCTAACCCGCGGTCCAAAGCGTAAACCGGGAAAATACGTTTTGATTAAATAAAAACATAATTCGTTTCGGAAAAAGAAAATACGCTTTCTCATATTTACAGTTTTGCCACTCAGTTTGTTTTAGTCGTAGAATCTTCGTTTTAACTCCGATTTGATCCATTCAAATTGCGTTAGATTCATATTTGCGAGCTCTATCTAATGATACAACTGTACAGTAGGTTTGGATTAATTTATTTTCGAGTTTCAATTAAAGTATTTATTTTTCTATAGGAAATCTTTGGAAATTCATAACTTTGTCGTTTTAGCTCCATTTTTCGTGATCTTCGCGTCTGTGTGATCCTAGCGAGTTGTAGATTCGTTTTAAAGACTTTTTAATCTTATTTTCTTACTGTTGGTGTATTGTTCTAATTATAGCCTTGTTTGTCTATGCATGATTGCCTCTGGATGTGTGTTGTTGATATTGGTTGATCGAGTATAGACGGTGAGCAATTCGTTGGAGATCAAGAGCCTTACTACGAGCAAGATCTTCAGGACTAGTTTGAGCAAGGCAAGTATAGCATGGGATTGTCCTTGTTGTCCTATTCACCTTATGCAATTAATATCATTATGCATTTATTCCTTGTTAAGGATGACTTAGTGATTGATCCTATACCTTGGTACCCAATGTGATGCATGGAGTAGTATGGCTAGTGCTTAAACATAGACTATGATCATGTAAATTGATCAGAGGAATATGCAACAAACATTAAAATATGATTTTGATTATTGTTTAAAGGGGATTAGAGCATGTGGGTTACTTTTGATGCTCTAATTGCTCTCCATAAGGACTCATCTATAAGCGACAATCCGGGATTTACAGTACAACTGTGGGGGCTATATGGCTCTGGCTTTAGTCATATAGAAGGACCTTTTCTAGCTTGTTAGAGGTAACCTTTTTGGTGTAAGAATGGCTTGACAAATCGGGTATAGTGCGGCCTCTGTCCTTATGTGTATAGGCTGCGGGTTATTGTGCCATTTGGAAGGGGGGCTCTACATCTGTTTGCCGAGTGAATCTAATGGCCCTAACTTGTTAGACGAACCTTCGAAAGACTTCATAGTGTTTACCCTGCCTGCTCACCTTGGTAGTGTTTTGGGAGTAATTAACCCGGGCATTTGGGTAACACGACTCACAGTGAAAGTGTACAACCTCTGCAGAGTGTAGAACTGTTATAACAGCCGTGCTCACGGTCACGAGTGGCCTTGGACCCTTATGGAATAGTTGAATAATTGTTTATGTTATGTTTTTGCTATTCATTAATCATTTCACATGGATCATATGTTTATTGTTTACATTGAGACCTTTTGATGCTATTGATATGCTAAAATCATGTTAACTAAAAGCTACATGCTGATAAACCAATGATATGCCTTTTTGAGCCTCATGAACCCCATGTTACACTTGTTGAGTACGAGATGTACTTACGCTTGTTTATTTTTCTTATTTGGATAAAAATCCCGGATGGGTAACAGATGGAGGTAATAGTGACTACTACGCCTACTTCCCTGAGGATTACTAGTCTTGCTGTCAACCAGTCAATGTACCTGTGACTGGAGCTACCACGAGAGATTTTTATTTATACTTCCGCTACATTTGTGTTAAGACTAAGTGTTTAAATATCGTGATGTAATAACATTTGCCATGATACTTCTGTTATAATTTGTGAACTTATGTGTGATTGATCTCTGGGCGCACATAAGGGTAAGCATTCCATTTGGTCGATAAATGGGTGTGACAAATTGGTATCAAAGCTCTTGTTGACTGTAGGACGCAAGCCTAGCTAGAAATGGTCGATTTAGTATCATCTTTACACTATTTTTATGCTCACTATCTTGCTCTTGTTATTTGATAAATATTTATGCTTCTTATGTCTCATTCTATTATGAAATTTTGCCTCTATTCTAACTTCATCTAAAAATTCTGTAGATGGCCCGTGACCGTAAGACTGCCCGCATCAGCTCTGCAGGATACTACCCACCTCGTGCCCTGCATGCAACTGAAGAGCCACAAGAGCCAGAACCTCAGGAACAGGAGCAGACCCCTGTAGCACCAGTCCAAGCACCAGCACCTCCCCAAGAAGAGCCTGAGCCTGAAGAAGATCCAGAAATCGTCGAGATTGAAGATGGTGAGGAGGAAGCTAATGGAGGAGTACAACCCCCGTCTCCACCACATGAAGCTCCTGAAGATATGCCACCTCCTCCAATGGGGTGGACTGTGAGGATCTACCACAGGAATGGAGGGGATGCTGTCTCTCATATTCGCCTAATGGGGATGCTCACTGCTTACTTCGCTGATTGGCATCCAGCCGTAGAGTACGTCTGCTGGGAGTACACTCATCCACTAGAGGACACGTACTGGAAGGCAAGGGCGAGCATCTTTGCACACAAGCAAGACAAGGGGGCATATCAGCTGGACAGGATGTTCTCTCATGTGGGACATCGAGCTACTATAGAGGATAGCATTGAAGATGCTGCTTTTGAAGCATGTATGGGTCTCCGCTATCTTCGCTTTAACCTTATGAAGCATGACATTCATCGCTTCCTTCCTCGTGCACACCCCGAGCTTGGATGGGCTATGACAGATCCAGTGCAGCTAGAGCCACTACCTCGGGTGATGGTGAACTTTGTCTATGATATGATGGACAGGAAGCTGCAACTAGAAGAGATGGTGAGGGCACAAGGGAAGACTATCAAGAGGTGCCAAGCAACCATTGATGAGCTCCGAGCAAACCAAGGCATGCCCAAGATCTACGAGACATTAGAGCATGAGCCACTTCCTTAGGAAGTAGGAGTCCTTTATGTAATAAGAACGTTCTTAGTAACGTCAGTTGAGTCAGTCGAGTCTGTCGTGTGGTTTGAACCTTGGTGTGCTAGTTGCTTTATTATTATGCTTATGTGTGAGTTGGATCTTTGTTTGAGTGTCTGGACTTGTAGGCATGTCTACAAGTTCCATTCTTAAGAATAATAAGTTTAATAGTCAGGGAATAATAGTTGGGTTTGATATTACCTCGTTTCTGTCCTTGCTGTTTTCGGGAGCAGTCTCTAATGTTTCTGCTATAGTTTAAAAACGGTTCGTGCAACATTTATGAAATTTTTATGAGAGAAACTAGACTCAAGCATCTTTCAAATGCCACTGGAATCACCTTTTTATCTAATCTGGTTCGAGAGATATAATTTTCACAAGTTAAAGTTTCTGCACAGTCTGGAATCTGGAACAGTTTCTGTTACGTCTTATTTTTCATAGACTTAACGACAGAATCTGGTCTTGAGGTCTGAATAGAAATTGTGGATAATTTCATAAGCTTTCCAACCATATAAAGCACGCCTCTTTTGGACTTCTGTAGCCCGAGATATGATTGAAATACTGAACTGTCAATATTGCTACTCGTCCAGAAAACTTTCAGATCTCATTCTTAATCTTATAAGTGGTTGATAACCTGGATTTCTTAAAGTTTGCATGTTTATGGGTGGCAGATGGCCGGAAGAGGAAGAGGCAGAGGTCATGGAAACATTCCCCCAAATCCACCACCACCACCGCCACCAACTATCGAGCAGCTGCTGGCAGTACAGACGCAGTTGATGCAACAACTGGTGCAGAATCAGCAAAATCAGCCAGTTGCTGGGGTTCAACCACGTGATAAGCGTGGTGAATTTTTGAAGGGTCGTCCCCCAGTGTTCACACATGCTGCTGATCCTTTGGAGGCCGATGATTGGCTTCGTGCTGTGGAGAAACAACTCACTATTGCACAATGTGATGACCGACAGAAGGTGTTGTTCGCTTCTGGGTAACTTCAGGGAGAAGCTCAGGATTGGTGGGAATCATATGAGTATGGTCGTCCTGCCAATGCTCCTGCAGTCA
Organism: Saccharum spontaneum; assembly: GCA_022457205.1. Classification (NCBI taxonomy): domain Eukaryota; kingdom Viridiplantae; phylum Streptophyta; class Magnoliopsida; order Poales; family Poaceae; genus Saccharum; species Saccharum spontaneum. Next base: position 23,665,154 of record CM039582.1, on the reverse strand, counting down.
CCTGGCAGGAGTTTAGAGAGAACTTCAGGGCTTACCATATACCTGAAGGAATGATAGAATTGAAGGCGGAGGAATTCAGGAACCTGACCCAAGGGTCAATGACTGTAGCTGAGTACCGTGACAAGTTTGCTCAATTGTCACGATATGCTCCACATGAGGTGGCCAATGACAATGATAAGCAGCGCCACTTCTTGAAGGGATTATATGATGGACTACAGTTGCAGTTGATGTCCAATACCTATCCTAACTTTCAGACGCTTGTGAACCGCGCTATCGTGGTGGATAACAAGCGCAAAGAAATGGATGCAAAGAGGAAGAGGTTACAGGGACAAGCCTCCAATAGCAACACCCGTCCGCGTACTGGTTTTCAACAGAATACTCAGCAGAGGCCTCCTTCTGGACAGTGGAATCGTGGTCAGGCCCCATTCCGTGGACAGTTCCCGCAACGTCCCCCATTTCAGCCACAGAGTAGCAACCAACGTCCACCACAGCAGAATGGGAATCAAGTGCAGCGTCAGGGTCCTTCCAACAACACTCCTGCAAATACTAGTGCTCCCAATACTCCCAACAGGTGTTTCCGTTGTGGAAAAGAAGGTCACTTGTCTTACAATTGCCCGGAGAAGCCTAACCAGCAGACTCCCCAGAGACAGAGCAGCCACCAGAAGCCCGCACTTAACTCGGGAAGGGTGAATCACTTGTCCCAGGAAACTGCAGTGGAGGAGCCAGAAGTTATGCTTGGTACGTTCGATGTCCACTCTACTCCCGCCACTGTTCTTTTTGATTCTGGAGCATCACATTCTTTCATATCACAATCATTTGTTAGAATACATAGAATCCATTTGTGTGCCATGAAGAACCCTATCTTAGTAAACTCACCTGGTGGAAGCATGCCAGCATCTTATCGCTGTCTTCCCATTAGTCTCAACTTAAGGGGGGTAGAGTTTACAGTTAGCCCTATAGTATTGAGAACAGCTGGGATTGATCTTATTTTGGGAATGGATTGGATGATGCAACAACAAGCAGAGATTCAGTGTAAGGATAAATCAGTTGTGCTGACAACACCAAAGGGTGATAGAATCAGGGTTGAAGTCAAAGTGCAAAAACAAGAGACCGCTACAGTGAACCAACTCAATGATGGTGCCAACCAGGAGGATCCAGTTGTGGAGGAGTTCCCAAATGTGTTTCCGGAGGAATTGCCAGGTATGCCACCAGACCGTGACATTGAATTTATTATTGAATTATTACCTGGAACTGCACCTATAGCTAAGCGTCCTTATAGAATGGGAGTAAATGAATTAGAAGAACTTAAGAAACAAATTAAGGAGTTGCGGGATAAGGGTTTTATTCGTCCTAGTTCTTCACCATGGGGAGCACCAGTGATTTTTATGGATAAGAAAGATGGAACTCAGAGGATGTGTGTAGATTATCGGTCTCTTAATGAGGTTACTATTAAGAACAAGTACCCATTGCCTAGAATTGATGACCTGTTTGATCAGTTGAGAGGAGCTTGTGTATTCTCCAAGATTGATCTTCGCTCTGGATATCATCAATTGAAGATTCGTGCCAGGGATATACCCAAGACAGCATTTACCACACGTTATGGGTTATATGAGTATACAGTGATGTCCTTTGGTTTGACTAATGCTCCTGCATACTTCATGTATTTAATGAATAAGGTGTTCATGGAATATCTGGACAAGTTTGTAGTGGTATTCATTGATGATATACTAGTGTTTTCCAAGACGGAGGAAGAACATGCTGAACATTTGAGGTTGGTCTTGCAGAAGCTCAGAGAACACCAATTATATGCAAAAAGGAGTAAATGTGAGTTTTGGCTGAAGGAAGTTTCTTTTCTGGGTCACATTGTTTCAAATGGAGGAATATCAGTAGATCCTGGCAAGGTGAAAGACGTATTGAACTGGAAACCACCTATCAATGCAAGTGAGATCCGTAGCTTTTTGGGATTGGCTGGTTATTATAGGAGATTTATAGAGGGATTTTCCAAGCTTGCAAAACCAATGACTGCATTGTTGGAGAAGAATGCCAAGTTTGTGTGGTCCGAAAAGTATCAGGCTAATTTTGAGGAATTAAAGAAAATATTGACTACTGCACCCATCTTAGTTTTGCCAGATCTGAATAAACCTTTCTCTATCTATTGTGATGCATCTCGATTGGGTTTGGGATGTGTTCTGATGCAAGAAGGTAGAGTTGTGGCATATGCATCGAGGCAGTTAAGGAAGCATGAGTTAAATTACCCTACTCATGATTTGGAATTAGCTGCAGTAGTTCATGCATTAAAGATATGGAGACATTATTTGATTGGACATAAGAGTGATATATACACTGATCACAAGAGTCTAAGGTATATCTTCACTCAAACGGATTTGAACTTGAGGCAGCGTAGATGGTTGGAGTTGATAAAAGACTATGATCTAGAGGTGCATTATCATCCCGGAAAGGCCAACGTTGTTGCTGATGCTCTGAGTAGGAAAAGTTATGCAAATGAAATACAAGTAATGCCTATGCCAAAAGAATTGTGTGCTGAGTGCAAGCATCTGAACTTAGGATTTACTACTAATGCAGTGGAACTAGTATTAGAGCCTACTCTGGAGCAAGAAATCCATAAAGGTCAGCAGAAGGATGAAAAGTTGAGAGAGATAGCTGAAAACATAGCGAAAGGTAAATCTCTAGGATTCCGTAAGGATGAAAACGGTACGCTATGGTTTGGGAAAAGGTTGTGTGTGCCCGAAGATAAGGATATCCGAATGGCAATTCTGCGTGAAGCTCATGAGTCAGCTTATTCCATACATCCGGGGAGTACTAAGATGTACTTAGATCTGAAAGAGAAATATTGGTGGTATGGTTTAAAGAGAGACGTAGCTGAGTATGTTGCCCTGTGTGACACTTGTCAAAGGGTGAAAGCAGAACATCAGAGGCCTGCAGGATTGTTACAACCTATGCAGATACCCGAGTGGAAATGGGAAGAGGTCGGTATGGACTTTATAGTTGGGTTACCACGGACTCAAAGAGGATATGATTCAATTTGGGTGATAGTGGATCGTCTGACTAAGGTTGCTCATTTTCTGCCTGTGAAGACTACATATAGCAGTGCGAAATTGGCAGAGTTGTATATGGAAAGAATAGTGAGTCTACATGGAGTTCCTAAGAAGATTGTGTCTGATCGAGGTACTCAGTTTACATCTCATTATTGGCAAAAGATACATGAATCATTGGGGACCAAACTAAATTTTAGTACAGCTTATCATCCCCAGACAGATGGTCAAACAGAGAGAATTAATCAGATATTGGAAGATATGTTGAGAGCTTGTGCTTTACAATATGGTACTAGCTGGGATAAGAGTTTGCCATACGCAGAGTTATCTTATAACAATAGTTATCAGAAGAGTCTTCAAATGGCACCGTTTGAGGCTCTGTATGGACGAAAGTGTAGGACCCCGTTGTTTTGGAATCAGACAGGGGAGAGTCAAGTGTTTGGGCCTGATGTATTAAAGGATGCTGAAAAGAAAGTGAGAATGATTAGAGATAATCTAAAAATAGCCCAGTCCAGACAGAAAAGTTATGCTGATACTCGCAGAAGGGAGTTGACTTTTGAGGTAGGGGATTATGTCTACTTGAAAGTGTCACCCATGAGAAGTGTGAAGCGATTTAACATGAAGGGTAAATTGGCACCAAGATATATTGGACCTTTCAAGATTATAGAGAGACGTGGTGAAGTGGCATATCAATTGGAATTACCCGAGAGTCTGGCAGGTGTACATGATGTGTTCCATGTGTCACAATTGAAGAAATGTTTACGAGTACCAGAAGAACAGATTCCGATAGAGGAACTCACTGTTAAGGAGGATCTTACATATGAGGAGTTTCCGGTTAAAATTTTGGAGACTACAGACAGAGTCACAAGAAGTAGAACAATCAAAATGTGTAAAGTATAGTGGAATCGGTATACCGCAGAAGAGGCTACTTGGGAACGAGAAGAGGATCTGAGAAAAACTTATCCGCAACTGTTTGAGTAAGCATCGGTCGAATCTCGGGACGAGATTCATTTTAAGGGGAGTAGAATTGTAACACCCTAAAATTTGAAGAGAAGAAAAATAGGAAAATGTGATTTTTATATTTATTTTTGTGAAGCATGCAACTTTAGAATAAGAATAATTTTATAAATTTAAAATCAAATATAAGGGTAGAAACATGATTGGGCATTCATGCTGCTGCATTTGAAGTTTTGTATTGAGTGGTTTAAATCAAATTCAAATTTGATTTGAAAATCTTTTGAAAATTTGCTTTGAAAAATTAGAAAAAGAAAAAAAAGGAATTTACTTTCTTTCTGGGCCGCCTTCCTCCCTCAGCCCAGAGCTCGGCCTGCCAGCGGCGGCCCATCTTTTCTTCCCCCGCGCCCCCTTCGCCCGCATGGGCCGAGCCCAGCCGCGGCCTGTCGGCCCGTTGTCACCTGCGCGCGCCTGCGTCCCGCCTTGAGTCGCTGACGTGCCGGCCCCACTGGTCAGTGACCCGTTTCCCTTTCCTTTCTTCTTCCTCCGGCCGACACCGCCTTCCCTCTTTCATCCGATTCGATTCATCGATTCGATCTCGAATCCTACCTTTCCTTTGCTTCCTCGCGCCTCCGGGCTATAAAAACGGAACCCCGTGCCTCCCCGCTCCTCATTAAGCCCCTAAATCCCTAGCCTTGACGCCCCGGGAAGGCCACCGTCGAAGCTCCGCCTCCACCGCCGCCTTGCCGAGCTAGCCGCCGCCCTCCGGTTGCTCTCCGGTCTCGTTTTCGTGCGGGGTAAGGTCGCATTGATGCGCTCTTTCTTTTGGTGCTGTCGGTTTGGTGAATGACGCTCGGGATGATCATCTTCGCAACTCCGGCGATGTCCAGGCCATGGCGCCACCGCACGGTCGTCTTCTCCGGTGGGAGCGCCGCCGGGTTTCTCCCCCGATCGATCTGGACCGTCCGATCTAAAACGGACGGATCATATTTAATGATACCGGTTCGCGTGAACTTTTGTAAAAGAGACCCTGGATTTTTGTGTTATCTAACCCGCGGTCCAAAGCGTAAACCGGAAAAATATGTTTTGATTAAATAAAAACGTAATTCGTTTCGGAAAAAGAAAAATACGCTTTCTCATATTTACAGTTTTGCCACTCAGTTTGTTTTAGTCGTAGAATCTTCGTTTTAACTCCGATTTGATCCATTCAAATTGCGTTAGATTCATATTTGCGAGCTCTATCTAATGATACAACTGTACAGTAGGTTTGGATTAATTTATTTTTGAGTTTCAATTAAAGTATTTATTTTTCTATAGGAAATCTTTGGAAATTCATAACTTTGTCGTTTTAGCTCCGTTTTTCGTGATCTTCGCGTCTGTGTGATCCTAGCGAGTTGTAGATTTGTTTTAAAGACTTTTTATCTTATTTTCTTACGGTTGGTGTATTGTTCTAATTATAGCCTTGTTTGTCTATGCATGATTGCCTCTGGATGTGTGTTGTTGATATTGGTTGATCGAGTATAGACGGTGAGCAATTCGTTGGAGATCAAGAGCCTTACTACGAGCAAGATCTTCAGGACCAGTTTGAGCAAGGCAAGTATAGCATGGGATTGTCCTTGTTGTCCTATTCACCTTATGCAATTAATATCATTATGCATTTATTCCTTGTTAAGGATGACTTAGTGATTGATCCTATACCTTGGTACCCAATGTGATGCATGGAGTAGTATGGCTAGTGCTTAAACATAGACTATGATCATGTAAATTGATTAGAGGAATATGCAACAAACATTAAAATATGATTTTGATTATTGTTTAAAGGGGATTAGAGCATGTGGGTTACTTTTGATGCTCTAATTGCTCTCCATAAGGACTCATCTATAAGCGACAATCCGGGATTTACAGTACAACTGTGGGGGCTATATGGCTCTGGCTTTAGTCATATAGAAGGACCTTTTCTAGCTTGTTAGAGGTAACCTTTTTGGCGTAAGAATAGCTTGACGGATCGGGTATAGTGCGGCCTCTGTCCTTATGTGTATAGGCTGCGGGTTATTGTGCCATTTGGAAGGGGGGCTCTACATCTGTTTGCCGAGTGAATCTAATGGCCCTAACTTGTTAGACGAACCTTCGAAAGACTTCATAGTGTTTACCCTGCCTGCTCACCTTGGTAGTGTTTTGGGAGTAATTAACCCGGGCATTTGGGTAACACGACTCAGTGAAAGTGTACAACCTCTGCAGAGTGTAGAACTGTTATAACAGCCGTGCTCACGGTCACGAGTGGCCTTGGACCCTTATGGAATAGTTGAATAATTGTTTATGTTATGTTTTTGCTATTCATTAATCATTTCACATGGATCATATGTTTATTGTTTACATTGAGACCTTTTGATGCTATTGATATGCTAAAATCATGTTAACTAAAAGCTACATGCTGATAAACCAATGATATGCCTTTTTGAGCCTCATGAACCCCATGTTACACTTGTTGAGTACGAGATGTACTTATGCTTGTTTATTTTTCTTATTTGGATAAAAATCCCGGATGGGTAACAGATGGAGGTAATAGCGACTACTACGCCTACTTCCCTGAGGATTACTAGTCTTGCTGTCAACCAGTCAATGTACCTGTGACTGGAGCTACCACGAGAGATTTTTATTTATACTTCCGCTACATTTGTGTTAAGACTAAGTGTTTAAATATCGTGATGTAATAACATTTGCCATGATACTTCTGTTATAATTTGTGAACTTATGTGTGATTGATCTCTGGGCGCACATAAGGGTAAGCATTCCATTTGGTCGATAAATGGGTGTGACAAAATTCAAGCTTTGTTATACATGAACTCATCATGTAACATTTTATATTTTTTAAAAGATAAATCTCCAGAACTTTAGTATCACTTGGAACAGGATAAACAGTAGCTTAGACCTTCTCATATCATATCCATCAATTTTCTAGACTTAGATCAAGCATATGCTACCCACGAGTTTCAAGTTCAGATTAAATTCTTATATTAAACCAGTTATACCCAAAACTCGGGAGAATTCAAGGCTGAAAACTAGGTACTTAAAAGGGATTACAACAGAGCAACTATTCATCATTTCCATTGCAAGAGATTATCCTCAAAGTCCATTTATTTAGCTCTTAAAAAAACTAGACACACTTTTTTATTTCATTTTCTCACCACTTTTAAAATCACACCTTATTGCTAATATATAGAACTGACTAAGACATTTTTATTTTGTTTTAGTTTGTTATGCATTTTTTAATAAAATAGAATACTTAGAAATAATAAAATAAAAGGAAAGTAATACGGGGGATGCTCCTCCCCCAAGCTAGATGTTGCTGTGGTTGAATGTTGAAGTTGAATGATCCTCCTTAGAGTGGGTTTACTGGTGGATGTCCTTCTCGTCCATGGGTGGAGCAAGATAAAAATGGTCGGGTAAACTTTCTCTTGATCTCATGCACCATCCTGCAAAATACCAACAAGAACATCAAAAATTCATGGCACGGATTAGGATATGAGGTTAGCGGTCAGTCTATTCAGAGATTAGTTGTTCTTGTAGGTTTAGATAGATTTTCTATTGACAGAATTTTAGCAGGATGCCTATCTAATAAATTTTGAATTTTCTTATTTTCATAATACAGAAAAGGACATACGTATACATGGTATTTTTAATTTTTGTGCCACCACAGTGAATATTCCCATGAGCTTTTACACACCACAGAATTATTCACACGGGGCTTAAGATTTTTATAATGTGATAATGATATACGGTAATGAAACTTTTTATTTTTCTTTTCTGAATGCAATGCTTAATGCAGAAAAGTAAATAGGCTAAGGTGTAAATAATTCATACAATGCTATAAAGTAAATATGGATAACTACCGATGTTACCTTCTGGCGAGGGGTCGGATTTTTTAAGTCCTCCAGACAGGGCTTTTCTCCGGTCTTGCTCATTCTTTGGGTGCATCTGTCAGTCCCGAGATGGAGACCTTAATGGTTGCACCTCTTGTGATGATGACTCTATTGATGTCACTTTCTCTTAACACACCTGCTTGGGCTATGGACTTGACTTTGATGGAGTAGGTTCATCTTTCGCAGGTTCTTTAGGTTATTCATCTTCCTCCCATTCATTCTTTAGGGGTTGGTTCCTTTGACGTCGGTATGATCGACGTCTCCTCCTGGAGTGGTTCTTCTTCAGCTGTTCATAAATGGTACAACTATTGAAATAACAGCAAACCTTTTCTCTAGGAAATTGGAAATGGACTTGTCTAGATCTGACGTAGATGATTGCATTGGTGGTGTTGAGGAACGGTCTTCCAAGGATGATGGGTGTATCATCATCTTCTTCTCCCATGTCTAGAACCATGAAGTTGGCAAGGGCATAATGATCATGTATTCTTACCATGACATCTCTAGCTATCCCTTCCATAAATTGGATTGATTGATTCGCCATCTGCAATTGCATATATGTTGGGAACAAAGGTTCATCACCAAATAAGTATTAATACGTTACCTTGGATATTATGTTGATACCCAACCCAATGTCGCAAGAGGTCTTGTGGAAGATTCTTTGTCTAATGAAACACTCGATCGTTGGTACACCAGGATCGTCCTTCTTGGCAAGGAATGGTGAAGTGAGGAGGTGGTCGTACTCTGATCGAATTGTGTTGATCATATTGACTGATTCTTCTAGTGACTGCTTGACCGTGTTCTTCCTCCTTCTCCGGTTGCTCTTCTTCTTGGTAACCGTCGTTTCTTCGGGTAGGTATGGCTAGGAGATTGCAAGATGCGGTTCTTGAAAGAGAACTTCTTCTTGCACTTGATTGTGAAGCAGATCCTAGCACTGTCCGCGTAGATGATGGCTTTTGTGGTGCTCAGAAAGGGTTGACCCAATATGATGGGTGCCCTTTCATCTGCACCTATTTCCAAAACCACAAAGTCCACAAGGACATATGAGCTTCCCACTCATATGATGGCATCTTCAAGAACTCCCTTGGGGTAATAGAGTGATTGATCTACAAGCTACAAACGTATATTTGTGTACAACAAAGGATCTTCTAAAATCTTCTCATAAATTACCTTAGGCATGATGTTGACACTTGCTCCGAAGTCACAGACAGCTTCCTAAAAGATGTGAGGTCCAATGGCGATGGGGATGACAGGTCTCCCCTGATCACTTTTCTTGTCGGGTAAAGAATAATCTATCCATCTTCCTATCGATGGCTCCATGTAGTAGTAAGCTGCATTGTGAATATCGACAAGATTTATAGTTTCTAGATCTTTCGGCTGCCCTAGAATCTTACATTTGTCGGTTGAAGGAATAGCAGCCACCAACTGAGCTATTTGTGATTCTATCATTTTATTAAAGTTGTGTGATTTTTAATGGCAAAACAGAAGCTATCCATTCTATTATTTATATTTTCTAAGATTCTATCATTAGAAGATAACTTCCTAGATAATCCCTCTATCATTTTAGATTGGCCAGAAATCAATTCTCTCAAGGGTGGTTTGATTGAAATTATTAAAATTGTTGCCATGAGGGTTACCTTGGTAATACCTTGGTAGTTCGGCCTCTGTTGCTGGTTCTATCCTTAATTTTGTTGAGGGCGAAAGTAGTAGTTGTTGATGAAGTTTACATCCTCATGAATTTTAGGGTAGCTATTCCCTGAATTCCTAGTGTTTTCACATACTTCACAAGTCATGTGGGAGTCATGAATGTGCATGACTTCTTGCTTCTCATTGGCTTGGTCTTCAAGCTTCTTCATCAGCAGGTCCATCTTGGCAGACAACATGTCTACATCCTTGAGTTGATACATACCTCCACTTCTCTTGCGGATCTGAACTTGTTCTTCATTCCAACCTTGGTTGGAGGCCATCTTCTCCACTAGAGCTATTGCAACTGGGAGTGTAAGTGATAGGAAATCTCCTCCAGCAGCAGCATCAATAGTCTCACGGGTACTGTTGGTTAACCCGTGATAGAAAGTTTGCATGAGTAGCCAATTCTCCATCCCATGATGAGGACATTTTGATATGTAATCTTGAAAGCGTTCCCACGCATTAGGGATAGATTCATCATGTTGTTGCTGAAAACTTAAAATTCTCCCACGTAGAGCACTGTTCTTACCTGTAGGAAAGAACTTCGCTAGGAAGCAGTGGATTAGTTATCCCGTGTAGTGTTTCTATCTTTGTTGGCATAGAACCATTGATTTGCCTTCCCCAAGAGTGAGAATAGGAAGAGGCGAAGTAGTATGGCGTCTCTGGTCACTTCTTTGATGGTGAAAGTGCTGCAAATCTCTACGAAGTGTTGGAGATGAGCATCCGTATCTTTATGTGTCTTTCCACAAAACTGACTAGCTTACACCATGTTTATGAGAGTTGGTTTGAGCTCAAATCCATTATCTCTGACATTGACCATCGGTCCAATATGGATGTTGGCGTTAGTTAGAGCAGAGAACTCACAGAAAGTCTTGTTAGCCATGGCTTCAAATTCTGGTGTTAAGCTTCACCTTGTTTGATTGTCTTCCGACTCTAAAGCTGAGACTTTCTTGAGTTTAGCTCTTGTTCTCCAGATTAATGCTTCTAGATCTCACTACAAGAAATGTGTCAGTTTATGATGTTTATGACATGACGTCTAATAAAAAAGTCACTAAATCAATCAGTTTATGACATTTTGTTCCGAGGCATGCAAGCTTAGTGACTAAAAGAAGTTTGTGTCTGTTGGCATCTCTTAGCATTGCTTAAGTTAAGTTATCATCCCTAACACGACACCAGAGATGTGGTTGTACTTATGATCATGACACTTACATAAAATATAGAATACAGATTATCTGCAAGTGCACAGATAAAAATACACCCATTGTAGTATTTCACCCAAAAATGTTCCAGGTATCGTTATTTATACTTTATCACTGGGAATGGACATGAAATATAAAGGATATAGGCTATAACTTTTACACTCACATGTGATAAGAGAGTAACTAGATCACTATCTTTACTTAGAACAGGGATTCAATCATATGATAAAGATAATAAGATAAATAGTTCAAGATCATCCTATAAAGGTCCTAGAGCATTCCCACCCTATAGCATTAGCGTTGAAAGGATCAAGATGCCCAAGAGGGGGTGAATTGGGCTTTTCTAAAAATTAATTGCAAGAATTAAATCCTACAAGCCAGAATTCACCCCTAGTGCCTACTTGTGTTCCTAGAGATTCTACCGGTAAAAGTTTTGCACCCTAGTTTCCAATCCTAGTCTAGCATGGCAATTCTAGGAAAGTAAAACAAGCAATGAATGTAAATACGAGAATGTAAATGCTTGAAAATAAGGGCAAGGAACACGGCGATGTTTTTCTGAGGTATCGGAGAGTCGCCACTCCCCACTAGTCCTCGTTGGAGCACCCACGCAAGGGTGTAGCTCCCCCTTGATCCGCGCAAGGATCAAGTGCTCTCTACGGGCTGATTCTTCGACACTCCGTCGCGGTGAATCTCCCAAAACCGCTCACAAGATGAGTTGGGTCATCCACAAGCTCCGCCGGATGATCATCAAACTCCCAATCACCACCAAGCCGTCTAGGTGATGGCGATCACCAAGAGTAACAAGCTAGAACTCTCACTTGACCACAACGAGCCTAATGAGAAGATGGATGCAAACTTGCTACTCTCTAATCGCTAGTGAGGAACTCTCAAGCTTTGATTCTCAAAACACAATCCTCACTAGAGCTCTTGCACTCCCTTGCACTCCAAAGGTGTTTCTCAGCTGATCAAATGAGCAAGAGACCTCTAAAAGAGGTGGTAGGGATGTATTTATACACCCCACAGTCGAAACAAACCGTTACCTACCAACTCAGCAAAATACGGGGTGACCGGACGCGCCGGTCGAAGTGACCGAACGCGCCGGTCGCCGTAACGGTCGAAATTCGGAAATCTCGGCTGAGTGACCGGACGCGCCGGTCAGGGGTGACCAGACGCGTCCGATCGTGCAGGGAGCTTACTATAACGAGACCGGACGTGCGATCGCGTCCGATCGGTGATGACCGGACGCGTCCGGTCGTCGCAGGACCTTACTAGAACGTGACCGGACGCGCCGATCACACCCAGGTCGCGTCTGATCGGATGTTTTCCCTCAAGTGACACGTGTCGGCCCTGACCACCGCGTCCGGTCCTCGCAAGGGACGCGTCCGGTTGTCAGCGCTGAAACGCAGTCGTGGTTTTGAACTGACCGGACGCGTCCGGTCAAGCCGAGAACCGCGTCCGGTCAAGGGAAAAGCCCTCTAAACTCTCCGAAACGCGACGCAACTTAAACCAAGTTGCTTCCAACTAAACTTTGAGCTATTCTAGAGCTGCCTAGTGCTAAGTTTAACAAGTGTGCACCACACCTAAACATAGGACTCACCTAGGTCAAGCTACCCGCTCATGCTCCCCTTTATAGTACGGCCAAAAGAGAAAACGAAGATCCTAACGACTATTCCGAATGTATCTCAACACTTCGACATCCGAAACTAACCGTCCTTAATCTTGACGTCACTCCTTTGAAAACCAAAATGATTTCTATTAAGGGGCATGAATACCATGGTGCCCAAAGCAGTTATCACCTCCATGACCTAACTTACCAAAGTTTCTGCAAAACACACGTTAGTCATGGTAATAAAGCGTTGTCATCAATTGTCGAAACCAACTCTCGGGGCCTAGATGCTTTCAATCTCCCCCTTTTTGGTGATTGATGACAACACTAAGATTCAAAAGATAGGAGTGGAAGTTTTCGAGCATGCTTGGTTCACATAAGCAAAAAGCAATAAGCACAAAGGGTTAGGAATTGCTTATGTGCCCCAAGCCAAAAGTGTGTACTCATAAGATAAGACATAAAGCGTTAGTACACATAAAGATATAGCTCACAAGAAATCGGAGTAAGGCACGGAAGCACAACCTTAGAGCTATAACCAGACAAGTGACATGATTTAAAACAGTGACTGGATAAACCATTAGACTCAAAGTATCTCACACGACCACATGTCACACGAATGCAATGACTGTAAAGTAAACATGATGCATGAATGTAGCACACAAAAAAACAAAAACCCTCTATCAAAACTCCCCCTGAAACTACTCTCTCTCCCCCTTTAGCATCAAACGCCAAAAACTAGTCTAAGGATCTGACGGGGGAACAGACAGGGTCATGTCGGGTGCCGAGGTGCGCGGAGTAATCACAAAGTGCAGAGTGTCTCCCTCAGAATCAGAGCTATCTGGCTGACCCTCTGAAGAAGCACGTGGCTGTGAAGCGGTCTGGGTCTGAGTAACAGGAACAGGTACTGACGTAGTAGCAACAAGTGGAGCAGTCTCTGTGACCTGAGCCTGTAGTGGGCCAATAGCTGGGGGATCGGTCGAGGCAACTGACGAAGGAACTGTCTCTGTAGTGCCCGTCCCTGTCACAGGAGGAACAGCTGCCTCTGAAGCGGACAACCCTGAAGACGTAGCAAAGGTAGTGTGCGAGGGCGTCGACTGACCAGTCAACTCGCTGTATGTGGCACTGAAATCAACGAATGGTGTGCCTGTCAGTAGGTGAGGGCGAGGCTGATCTAAAGGAGTAAACCCCGTCTGAATAGGCGTGTAGCTCGGGGACTAGAACGACTGGGGGACCTGCTGCTGTGGAGAGGTGAACTAAAAACTCGGTTGTCCCTGACTCAATGGACCACTGGACTGTAAAGCTGGAGTCAGGACAGAAGCAGGTGGAGGAACCCCAACAGTGACTAGGTGACGCAGAAGATCCAAGTACTGCTGCTGGCTAGCTGCACTCTGTCGCTGCATCTCATACTGCTGACGCTGCATCTCGACTTGCTGGCGCTGGATCTCAAGCTACTGTCTCTGGAACTCGTCCTGTTGAGCCTGTATCTGTGCAAACGCTGCAGCTGTGTCCTAAGCCTGTCTTTGTATCTGCAGCTCCTGTCGCTCCTGTGCCTGGGTCAGCCTCTCAAGGATAGCCACCATGGCTGGATCTGAGCGGGAGGCTGAACCAGAGCCACCGGCCTCGTGGTCGTGAGGCCGAGGAGACCGATACCTAGGGATGGGCTGATAGTCCTCGTCAGTGCTGTCAGAGGCCTCATCCTCAGCTAGATCAGCAGGCTGAGCATCAAGATCTGCAAGCTCTGCCTCAGCAAGCCCCTCAACGGTGGCATCCTGCTCAGCTGCTGTCTCTGGTACCTCAGGTCTCTCGCACTGTCCTGGCACTGGAGCCTGCTCTCTCGTAACTGAAGCCCATAGCTGACGGATATCATACTCAGGAAAAGCGGTGGTAGTATCGGATATCTCAGCTCTGATCTCTGCAGGAAGCTCAAGGGCAGATCTGATGATGAAGCAAATCCAGTGAGCATAGGGCAGCTGACGATGTCCCTTGAATCCCTCCGCCAGGGTGTCCTCCATCTCACTAAGCATAAGATCCCAAATGTCAAAAGGTGTCTGTGAGAGGAGGTGGTGAACAACCCATAGCAGCATCCTGGTCAATCCCTCTCTGTAGCCAAGCCTGGGAAGAAGAGTGTGTCTGACTATAGCATCCAGGACTCGGGCTAGCGGTGTCAAACTGGCAGGAGTGCGACGAGACCCTTCGCCAAAAGGGCGTCTGGGTGGAGGAGTCTGACCAAAGCAGAGCTGATGAATCTTCGTGTCTGAAGCTGGGAGTCTGAGAATCTCCCGCACTCTAGTGCTGTACAGTCTGCGGTCGCGGCCTTGGAATGCAAAGTGTATGAACTCATGGGCAGGGTCAATCCATAGTGAAGCATAGAACTCTCTAACCCATGTGCCGCAGTATGCACCTGTCCGTCCAAGAAAATCTGACAAGCCCGGCAGAAAGGACAGGTGCAGACGAAGCTGCTCACCCACAACCTCAACAAGTGACTCGATGCGACAGACCCTCTGTGGTCGAAAAGCAATGCCACTGTCAACATAAGCTCTGTAAAAATCCTCCTGTAGAGGAGTATAGAAACCCTCTGAAGCTCTGGAGTCCCTCTGAGGTGGGAACCACCGACTGACCTCAACAAACCTCAAGCCTTGCACCTGACGTGCTGTAGCACCCCTCAAGTCAAAGTGCTCGACTAGGGGTGAACCTCTAGCCCTGGGAGGTGGACGTGCTCCACGACGCTGGCCCTCTGGCCTAGGAGTCACCTGAGCTCGTGTGCGTGTGGAGCGGCGACGCGGTGGAGTCTGAGCTGGCTGCTCCTCTGTCCCCTCTAGAGCCTCTGCAGGTGGATCAACTGACATAGCATCTGCATGCTCTGTGCCCTCTGTGCCCTCAGTGGCCTCTGTAGCCTCTGTACCAAGCTGTCGACCTTCAAGATGAAAGCGACGCTCGCCAATGTGTATGCCACTGCTCCTGCCTCCCCTCTCTGCCTGCTCTGCTGCATCTACAACTGCCTGAGCGATCTCTACATCGGTAAGGGTCTTCTTCTTCTTTCTGGCCATGATCTTGATGCGCTTTCCACGCGCAACCTTAGACAGACGAGGAGGACTGTCATCCCCGTCACTAGGAGCACCACCGGTGTTCTTGCAACGAACCATGCTGTCACACTGTCGGGAAACCTCTGAAAGATGGTGTACTGACACTCGAGAGGCTTGGCCTCAATCCGTATCCGCAGGCTTGGCCTCGGATTCAGCAACTGAACTGCGATCGCCCCGACACACTGACAAAACTCGCTGAAAAGACGGAATAGATGGATCTACTATAAGAAACATATATAAACTACTAGGTGCGAAACCATAGAGATAGCAAGCACATTAGGTAAGACATGAATCGAAACACGATAGCTACCTCGGATCGACGAGTAGACGGTGAAAAGGTAAGACGACCTAGTTCGCGAGACTTCCCGAATACGCCGGACGAGCTCTGATTTGCCGAAACACGAGATAATTAGGATAATCAATAATGAAATTTCGGCAAACCCTAACAAGAGTGTCAAGGAGATGCGTAACAACCTCGCAAAGAAGATGTCGCGCGACGAAAGTTTCGACGACGAACGACGGAGACGTCGCGGCGCGAACCCTAGAGTTAGGGTTAGGGCAACGCAAAGGCCACGAACGACGACGATCGCGAGGGAGGGCAAGGGCCGGACGGAGGTAGCGCAGGTGATGGAGAGTGGATAGGGTGGCGCAGTTCACCGGCGGCGGCAGAGGACGGCGGCGGTGGTGCAGGCGCGGCGCGGCTAGGGCAAAGTGGCGGAGGTGCAGGCGCGGCGCGGCTGGTCGGGTGGCGCAGTGGTGGAGAAGAGGCGCGGCTCGCTGGCGGAGGAAGAAGGAGAGGGCAGGGCGCGAACTTCGGTGAGGTGGCGGCGGAATACGGCGAGAGGAGCGGTGGCTAGGGCACGGGCACGGAAGGATTGAGGAAAAAACGAACCGGCACCGAAGAAATTTATGAGGAGTTAGATCCGCTCGGGAAGCGATGACCGGACGCGGTGGTCGATATGACCGGACACGGTGGTGCAGCGTTCGGTCACACTCCAGTAAGCACCTGGAGCGACCGGACGCGTCCGGTTAGAACTGACCGGACGCGGACAGAGTCCGGTCGAGGGTTTTCGGGAAAGTCATCGCGAATCACCGGACGCGGTGGTGGTTACCGGGACCGGACGCGGTGGTCAACAGCAGCGCGTCCGGTGCAGCATCCGGTCACTAGATCAGGACTTGGTCTTTTGGATGACCGGACGCGCTGGTGGTCACCGGGACCGGACGCGGTGGTGAAGCATCACTGCGTCCGTGCAGCGTCCGGTGCAACGTCCGATCACAGTTTTTCGCCCTTCTTCGTTCCGAACTTTGACGCGACTTCTCCCAATCAAGTTCCAATTCAAAGAGACACAAATAAACACCAATTGGAACCTAATATGAGTGACCTCACTCAAACCCTTGAGTTTTTCAAAATAGATTGCCTTAGGCTAGTATTATTTTTAAGAAAATAGGCAATAAACACCCGAGGAGCAACGTATGGCCATGCAAAAGAGTTTTTGAACCCTTAGGAGCGTCAAAATGCTCTCTCTTCCCATGGACGAACACAGAGGTTGCTCAAAACCAAACCGAAAAGAAACGACAAACCAACAACCATGCATATGCAATGCAATACAAGAAAGTAAAGCTAGGTTGCTTGTCAAGTTTGATCCACGGTTAGGCTTCTTCACTCCTCCAACGGAGGGTTATCGTAACCGTGTTAGCCAAGCCCTAGATGCATTGCGATAAGATAAACATGGCATATAATACAATGCAATGCAAGGGACAACACAAGCTCACTTTTTAAAGTTGCTAGAATCAAGCACATTGAGTTCACTTCTCAACCTACAAAAGGTGGCCTCATCCAAAGGTTTAGTGAAGATATCCGCTAATTGATTTTCACTTCTTACACCTTCTAGTGATATGTCATTTTTAGCAACATGATCTCTTAGAAAGTGATGGCGGATATCAATGTGTTTGGTGCGAGAGTGTTGTACCGGATTGTTAGCAATTTTAACGGCACTTTCATTATCACATAAAAATGGCACCTTTTCAAGAACAATTCCATAGTCTAGGAGGGTTTGTTTCATATATAAGATTTGTGCACAACAAGCCCCCGCGGTAATGTATTCCGCCTCGGCGGTGGACAAGGCCACACTATTTTGCTTTTTAGAAGACCAAGATACTAAAGATCTCCCAAGCAAATGGCACCCTCCGGATGTGCTTTTTCTATCAATTTTGCAACCGGCATAATCTGAATCGGAATAGCCAACTAGTTGGAATCTAGCTCCTTTGGGATACCAAAGACCAATGCTTGGGGTGTGCTTAAGATATCTTAAGATTCTTTTTACGGCACTTAAGTGAGGTTCTTTAGGGCACGCTTGAAAGCGAGCACACATGCACACACTAAACATGATATCGGGCCTAGATGCAGTAAGGTACAATAAGCTACCAATCATAGAACGGTAGAGTTTGATCAACCGGTTTACCTCCCTCATCTAGGTCGAGATGTCCATTTGATGGCATTGGGGTCTTGATTGGTTTGCATTCTTCCATCTTGAATCTTTTGAGAAGATCCTTGGTATACTTTTCTTGAGAGATGAAAATCCCTTCTCTCATTTGCTTGACTTGTAAACCAAGGAAGAATGTGAGCTCACCAATCATTGACATCTCGAACTCCTTCGACATCAATTCACCAAATTCCTTGCAATAATCTTCATTTGTTGATCCGAAGATGATATCATCAACATACACTTGACAAATGAAGATCTCCCAATTAAGCTTCTTGGTGAATAGTGTGGTGTCGACCTTCCCAATGGTGAAGCCCTTCTCAATGAGGAAGTCCCAGAGGCGCTCATACCACGCTCTAGGGGCTTGCTTGAGCCCATATAGCGTCTTAGACAACCTATAAACATGATTAGGATATCTAGGGTCTTCAAACCCGGGAGGTTGATTAACATAGACTAGTTCATTTATGAAGCCATTTAAGAATGCACTTTTCACATCCATTTGATATAGTTTCATATCATGATGTGATGCATATGCAAGGAGGATACGAATGGCTTCAAGTCTTGCAACGGGTGCAAAGGTCTCTCCAAAATCAAGACCTTCAATTTGAGAGAACCCCTTTGCAACTAGTCTTGCCTTGTTCCTCACTACTATGCCTTGGTCATCTTGCTTGTTTCGGAACACCCACTTAGTTCCAATGACTCTTGCACCTTTAGGATGCTCTTCAAGTGTCCATACTTGATTGCGGGTGAAGTTGTTTAATTCTTCATGCATAGCATTCACCCAATACGGATCTTGAAGATCTTCTTCTACATTCTTAGGTTCAACACAAGAGACAAAAGAGTGATGTTCAATAAAAGAAGCAAGCTTTTGAGATCGAGTCATTACTCCCTTAGTTGGACTCCCTATGATGAGATCTTGTGGATGTGCTTGAAGTAGAGGTGAGTTTCTTCTATCAACCACTTGAGGAGGTGGACGGGGAGCATCAACATCTTGAGCTTGTGCCTCGGCTTGTTCATGAGAGACATAAGTGTCTTCATTTTCAACTCTCTCATTCTTGTCATTATCTTGAGGCACATGTGATGAAGATGGTGGATCAATAACTTGTACATCATCATCATCATCTTTTGGCTTGATGTCTCCCACGGGCATGTTCTTCATGGCCTCCTTCAAGGGTTCATCACCTACATCATCACAATTCTCAATTGCTCCTTGGGAGCCGTTAGATTCATCAAATTCCACATCATATGTTTCTTCAACCAAACCGGTGGCATGGTTAAATACTCTATATGCTTTGGACTTTAATGAGTAACCAATAAGAAAACCAATATCACAACGTCTTTGAAACTTCCCTAGGTGTTGACGCTTCTTGTAGATGTAGCATTTGCAACCAAACACCCGAAAGAATGAGATGTCCGGCTTCTTCCCATTAAGCAACTCATAGGGGGTCTTGCCAAGAAACTTTTATAGGAAGAGGCGATTGGAAGCATAGCATGCGGTGTTGATTGCCTCGGCCCACAACTTTTCCGGAGTGTTGTACTCATCTAACATTGTTCTTGCAAGGGTGATCAAAGTCCGGTTCTTCCTCTCAACTACACCATTTTGTTGAGGAGTATAGGTTGAAGAGACTTCATGCTTGATTCCAATTTCATCACAATAAGCTTCAATGTTTGTGTTGTCAAACTCTTTGCCATTGTCACTTCTAATCTTCTTTATCTTGACTTCAAATTCATTTTGAGCTCTCTTTGCAAACTTCTTGAAGCAATTTGCCACTTCGGATTTGTCATGAAGGAAGAAGGTCCATGTGTACCTTGAGTAGTCATCCACTATCACAAGACAATAGAGATTACCACCCAAGCTCTTGTAGGTTGTAGGCCCAAACAAATCCATGTGTAGAATTTCTAACACTCTTGAAGTTGACATGAAAGCTTTGGTTGGATGAGTGTTTGCAACTTGTTTGCCCACTTGACATGCACTACAAGGTTTGTCCTTTTCAAACTTTACATCCTTCAATCCTCTCACTAGTTCTTTCTTCAATAGCTTGTTGAGAGTGTTCATTCCAACATGAGCAAGCCTCCTATGCCAAAGCCAACCAAGTGAGGTCTTGGTGAACGAACATGTCATCAAGTTTGCATCTTCGGAGGTGAAGTCAACAAGATAAAGATTTTTGTATCTAAAGCCTTTGAATATCACTTGCTTGTCATCTATCTTTGAAACTACCACTTCATTTGGTGTGAACAAGCATTAGAAGCAAAGGTCACAAAGTTGCCCAACGGATAATAAGTTAAAACTCAATGAAGCAACATAGAGCACATTTGAGAGTGAGTGATCATTTGATATTGCAATCTGGCCTATACCCTTGACTTTGCTCTTTGAATTATCTCCAAATGTGATCTTCTCTTGACATATCCCATTCTCTTCAATGGAGGTGAACATACGAGGATCACCGGTCATTGAGTGCAACCACTATCAATAACCCAATGAGATCCACCGGTCTTGTAGTTCACCTACACACAAGAGATCAAGCTTTTGGTTTAGGGACCCAAACTTGAGAGGGGCCCTTGACTTTCTCAACTAGTGACTTGGCAACCCATATTTTCTTTGGCCTATTCTTGTTAGGGGGACCCAAGAACATAACTTTCATCTTTCCATTAGAATCTTTTCTTACAATGTAATGAGCATTGAAGGCAAAGGGTCTAGCATGCTTGGGCAAGGGTTGTGGTGGTGGAGTTTTACATTCATGAGCAAAATGACCTTCTTGTCCACACTCAACACATCTCTTTGGCTTGGGCTTTGACTTGCTTTGTTGTTGTTGAGCTTTTGCCTTCTTCTCTTGATTTGCCAAGTATCCAATACCACTTCTATCCATCTTCATTATGGTGTTCATGAGTAGCTCACTTTGCAAATATTGACCTCTTGTGAACTTGCTTAGGCCGGTCTTGAGATGCTCTTTTTCTTGCTTGAGCTTTTTGTTTTCTTCAATGAGTGACTCATTTGTTGTTTGCTTCTCAAGAGCCATCAAACCTTTTAGCTTTTTGTTCTCATTTGCAAGTGTTGACGGTCCTTAAGTATCAATTATAACTATCAAATAAATAGAGAAAAGGATCCAAATGAAACCAACACCTAGACTTAGGGTTTTATCTGACAGAATTCCATGATTTTTGTTGTTTATCTATTTCTGCAGGGGGTTATCAGGAAATACGGAAGAAAGGCCCACATGTCGGATTAATGACGGGATATTAACCGAACACGTAATTATCTTACATCTAGAAGAGTCCAGAAGCCACGAGAACGAACGGGAGGCATAACAGAGCTGGACACAGGGCGCCCGCCCTGGTCCTTAGGGCGCCCGCCCTGGCCCCGGAGCCAATCAGGCTCCGCCTCGAGGATTATGCTCCACCGACCTAGAGGATCAAGGAAAACCGTCCGTTCAATGTCGGTTTGATCAGACGGCCCAGATTCATCCGAAAGGGCTATATAAGCAAGGCCCCTGCCCCTGGAGGAGAGGCCCTCGTCTCATACTTCAAACCCTAATTCAGGAGGAGAGCCTCTGATCAAGCCCTAGAGCCACCACATCAACTAGATCTCTAGTTAGCATAGCTACATAGGATTAGAACTAGAAGGAGTCAATCTTCGATTGGTTCCCGGATCTGTCAAGAGGATTCTTGGTAATTCCTCTATTGTTCTTCAATTGTTCATCATTGTTCTTCAATATTATGAATATGACTTTGTTCTATTTCAATATATTGGTTATGACTTTGCTCTACTTGATTATATTTGCAATTATATTGTTCTTAGTTTATCATAGTTATATGCTTGGCTTAGTTAGATTGGAATTATATACATGCCTAGGATCGTATAGCGTTTATCCATGTGTACAGTGGGTGAATGATAACTATTGTGTAGACGTGGTGTCTATACCGTATTTATCTGCGATTGCACCCTATATGCCGGATTGTGGGGTAGTTCGCGATAGTGACAGCTTCGTTGATTCTTATATAGTCCCCCTCTCGTGTATAGGGCAGGCAGAGCAACACTATTACAGGGGAGTGATTGCTATGTTCTTCATCTTCCTTGCTAATATTCACTATGCATGTATATAGTCTTTTCTCACCATGATTGCCAAGTATAATTGCACTAACTATGATATGCTAGACTTTATAGTTAATAATAACTTAGGGAATATCTTTGTAGTTCATCCTAATTCCATGCTAATGACTTGCTAGAATATCTGTTGAGGTGCTTATCATTATTATATGTGGCTAGCTGATCAGATTAATTATCTTTGTCACCATTATCACTTTACCTTTACTTAATGTGACATTTATACCTGTATAAAGAGATTGATAAATACTCTCGGTTATACATGCAATGATGTGTACTCAGTTCCATATTCTCATTCCATTATCAACCATGATACTTAGAAATCCCTTCCCAGTGGTAAAAATATAAATAACGATACCTGGAATACTTCCCGGTTAAAATGCTACATCGGTATTAATCTGTGCGCTTGCAGATCCCTTTTATTATTTATCTTGATGAGCAAATGCATATTTCAATACCGCGTCTCTCATGTCATGCTGGGGATGACAACTTGGCTTAAGTGGCATGAGGGATAGGTTTGGCATTTTTGGCGCCGTTATCAGAATTAGAAAACTAAGTCTACTTTTGGTAGTGACGTTAAGAATGCCCAACAAGCATTTTTGGCGCCGTTGCCGGGGAAGGTTGATTACTAAGTAGGAATGAATATGGAACTTTGAGTCATCATTTGCATCACTAATCTGATCGAGCTTATCAATTCTCTTATACAGTTTTACCCCTGTATTTTCCATTTTGATTATTTATTGTAGGGTGATGCATGAATAGAAGACATCTTCCAGACAACTTTGTTGACGATCCCGAAGCCTTATTCAGAAGAACAAGAGCCAAGCTCAAGAAGACATCGTCAACACTTCAGCACAAAGCTTCATCCAAATCCGAAGACCGTCGAAGTTTCATCCGGAATTTGTCGACTGAATTCGAAGCCATGGCGAACAAGTCGATCCGCGAGTTCTCAGCTCCCACTACGGACAACATCCGCACTAGACCTGCTGGGGAGATCGACCGCAACTTCGAGCTCAAGCCTGGGCTCATCAACATGGTGCAAGCTAACCAGTTCTGTGGGAAGCCACATAAAGACGCTAGTGCTCATCTTCAACACTTCCTGGAGATCTGCTGCACTTTCACCATGGCTGAAGTCCCCAGAGATGCCATACTACTTCGCCTTTTCCCATTCTCACTGTTGGGGAGAGTGAAGCAGTGGTTCTACGCTACAAAGGAGAAGAACACTACGTGGGCACTCTGCTCCATGAACTTTCTGGCCAAATTCTTTCCCATGGGCAAGACCAATGCTCTCCGTGGGAAGATTACAAGTTTTCAGCAACAACATGATGAATCCGTTCCAGAAGCATGGGAGCGTTTCCACGACTACATCCTAGAATGTCCCCATCATGGAATGGAAAGCTGGCTGTTGATGCAGACATTTTATCATGGGCTCATTAACAGTGCCCGTGAAACCATGGATGCTGCAGCTGGAGGAGCATTCCTATCACTCACCATACCTCAAGCCACAGCTCTTGTGGAGAAGATGGCATCCAACCAAGGTTGGAATGAAGAAAGAAGTCAGACACGCAAGAGAGGTGGAGGTATGCACCAGCTCAAGGAGGTAGACATGCTGTCTGCCAAGCTAGACCTACTCATGAAGAAGCTCGATGATCGAGCTGGAGAAAAGAAAGAAGTCATGCACGTCTACGACTCCCACATGACTTGTGAGGAGTGTGGAGGTACTGGACACTCGGGCAATCACTGTCCTGAGTTGCTGGAGGACGTGAACTACATCAACAATAACAACAACAACTACTACAACCGTCCTCAGCAGAATCAAGGTTGGAATCAACAGAGGCCTAACTACTCAGGTAATTACCAAGGTAACAATTCTTTCAATAATAATAATAATTATCCACCTTTGAGAGAGTTAGTGTCCAACCAAGGAAAGCTAATGGATAACCTATCTAAGAAATTGGCATCTAATGATAAAATACTAGAAAATATAAATAATAGAATGGATAATTTCTCTACTGCCATCAAGAACCAGATTAGCTTTAATAAAATGATTGAATCTCAGTTGAATCAAATAGCTGCTGCTGTTCTTGCTACTAACCCCGGTATACCATCACAACCGGAAGGACTAGAATCTGCAAATCTTGTAGACATGTTTGATGCAGGAGATTACTGGAGTAACCCTATCATGGAAGTAAGTACTGACCGTCTGCCGGTCAAGAGAGGCGATCCAGGATGCCTCGTCATCCCGATCTCCATCGGCATGCGAGACTTCCCAGAAGCACTCTGTGACTTTGGCTCCAGCGTCAACATCATGCCCAGGGTACTCTATGAAAAACTCTTTTCACAACCATTATTAGAAACAACCATGTGTTTGCAGCTTGCAGATAGGACACTGAGTTTCCCGAGAGGAATATTGAAGAACATCTGTGTCCGAGTGGGTTCCTCGTACGCTCCAGCAGACTTCGTAGTGATAGAGACCGGTTCTGATGAGAGGGCTCCCGTCATCCTAGGGAGACCATTCCTGAACACCGCGGGAGCTGTCATCTATGCTAGTGTTGCCAAGATCAGTTTCTACATCAAGGGGAGGAAGGAAACGTTTTCCTTCAAGAACAAGACCGCACAAATCCCAGAGCAACCCCAATATGAACCAAGGAAGAGGACCAACAGGAGGAACAAGAGCAAGAAGCAAGTATGGACTGAGACAGCTAAGATGGTCACTGCAGTGCACAAAGGTCAAGATCGCCAACTCAAGTCACCATTCTTGCCTAAGAAGGACGACCCAGGTATGCCAAGCATTTATTGCTCCATTAATGGGTCCCACTTCTACAAGACACTTTGCGACACTGGGTCGGGCGTCAACATAATGGCCAAGGTCACCTATGAACTTCTGTTCGGAACTATGCCCTTAAACCCAACATATATTCAGCTCCAGATGGCAGATCAGACATTCCGACAGGTCGAAGGTACAGTAACTGACGTCCCTGTCAAGATAGACGATCACTTTGTCCATACAGACTTTCAGGTTATTGATATGGGAGAAGATGAATACGATCCACCCATCATCCTTGGAAGACCATTCCTTAGTACTGTCAAAGCAATCATTTACATTGGAACTAGAGAAGTCCACATGCACTTCCCCTCTGAGAAGGTACGTCTTTACTTTACTGACCCTAACTATGTATTTGAAGAATCCAAGCAGGTCAGGACAAGAAGAAGGCGGTGTTACCACAATCAGAAGCAACAGGTCATCAAGGATGGATGGGCAGATTATGAAGGAGAAGTGGTAAGATCTGAAGACATACCACTCAACCAACACTGTCCTGAGGAGACCAAAGCACCGAGACAGGTATGGAAAGAAAAGACAGTTGTACATGAAGAAGAGGCGCTGCCGAAAACACCGACTACGCCATCCACCGAGTCCCAGGACGACTGAACGAATAAGAGTCCCGTTCGGAGGACTTTAAAAACACCGAACGCCTTGCTAAGAGGTAACTTGGTAGTTATCCTATTCCTTTCAATTATTTACTTTATCTTAAATAGTTTGCTTAGTTAATCATATTCATACTATCTTAAAAGGAAAATAAAAATGTTAAAAACCCTAAAGCCCCATGTGAGTATGCGAGTGGCATAAAACCCATAAGTACATTCACTGTGGTGGCATAAAAAAATATATATATAATAAATACATAAATATTTTCTTCTGCTTTATAAAATAAAGAAAAAAAAACAACATAAAAAAATCAAGGAGGCTCAGCATGATAAAGGCTAGATATTTATGCTAACACTTAATCAGTTCCACAAAGCTTTGTTGTCTATTTGAGCTTCACAGAATTCAAGGAGACTAGCAGACGGAGGACATTCTAATCGCTGTCAGGGTGCTGCCGACTTTCAAATACATCTCCGCCATCTGCTAGCTACATCAGAAGAGATTATGTCAAGATCCAGCTTGGGGGAGAGCACCTCCATTATCTTGCTAAGTATTTCTATCTTTATCTTTATATTTATATATACTTCTACCTTATAAAAATAAAAATATACATAACTATGAAAAAACCAAATAAAGATTTTGTGCTTATATATATATACCTATATCTTTTGCTTAGTGTGTTTTAATAAATAAATAAAGTGGCTATGCTAAACTGAATCTAGATAATAATAAAACTCTAGCATGGATATGATGAATAGTTGCTTTGCCTAACTTTCAAATTTGAAGTCCTCTCTCTAAGTTTAGACATAAGTGTTATCATTTGAAGCTTGCTCTAAACCTGAACTTGTGGGAAGAGAACTTGATCTAAAGTCTAAGTTGTTAACGGATATGATATGGGAAGGTTGAGCTGCTGTTTATCTATTCCTAGAGATGCTAGAATTCTGGAGAATTTTATCTTTGAAAATCTTAAAATGCTACATGATGAGTTCCTGTATGATGAGAGTTTAAGTTCCTACCACAGCCATACATACATGCTTGCTAGACTTTAAGCCATACCTTTACTTTTTACTGCTTATGAGCATTGAGTGTAGTCAAGCTGTGTAGACCCTTAGGAGCTTGTCATGCGGTTAAAATCAAGATTCACTTGCACGATCACTCATACATGCTGCTTCTCCTCCGGAAGTACGCATCCACATATATCCACTCATTCTCATCTCCAGATCCACATAAAATTATTCTACTCCTAATCCGGGAGAGAATAGCCAAAAATATTTTCCCATTCTTGTTATCCCCTGTGAAATAAATGCTCAAGCTATTTTGGTTACTACCACTTGCTATATTGTTCTAAGGAGATGAGTGCTCTATACGAGGAAATAAAAAGGGGCAAGTGCCCGGAACCTCGAAAAGAAAAAGGTACGAGGAAATAAAAAGGAGCAAGTGCTCGGAACCTCGATGAAAAAAAAAGAAAATATAGAGCACCTCATTCTCCTCAAGAGCTTCAAAAGCAAGAAAGGTACGTATCCCCTCAAAAAGAGCAAAAGTAGAATTAGACTTTCACCAGTGTTATCATCACTATCACCATACACCATTCATTCGCCACACATGCACATCTTGATTTGACTTATTGGCTTGTTTCTCTGGATCCATGGTTTGACTATGCAATAAATGTCTTGTAAGTATGTATACTTTATCTCCCACCGATGAGCTCCAGATATCAAAAGCCTTATTAGAATAGGATGAGAGAGAAGGCAGTGTCACTCTGCCTTATACCACAAATACTACATACTTTGCTTTGAGAGAAGGCAGACATCATTACTGCCTTGGTGAGGATCCAGAAATACCACAAAAGAGAGACCTGAGAGAGTCATACAAGGAATCTCTGATTTTTATTTGAAAATCTGCAAAAAAACTCCAAGAGCTATAGCTAATCAAGAATAAGAGACATGGCGCTTGACTAGACTGTTCTATCTTTTAACCGCTCAAGACAAAGGTGACGGTTGCAAGCCCCATGGTGAAAGGTATAATGAGTAAGTTTTAAGTCTTGACAGTTTACTTTAACTCAGAGATGAGACTCTATTTGAAAGCATGTGTACCGTCAAAATTCAAAGGCATTTCAGCAACTACTGAGTCTCTCCTTGCTCAGGGACGAGCAAGAGGTAAGCTTGGGGGAGTTTGTTGACGGTCCTTAAGTATCAATTATAACTATCAAATAAATAGAGAAAAGGATCCAAATGAAACCAACACCTAGACTTAGGGTTTTATCTGACAGAATTCCACGAGTTTTGCTGTTTATCTATTTCTGCAGGGGGTTATCAGGAAATACGGAAGAAAGGCCCACATGTCGGATTAATGACGGGATATTAACCGAACACGTAATTATCTTACATCTAGAAGAGTCCAGAAGCCATGAGAACGAACGGGAGGCGTAACGGAGCTGGACACAGGGCGCCCGCCCTGGTCCTTAGGGCGCCCGCCCTGGCCCCGGAGCCAATCAGGCTCCGTCTCGAGGATTATGCTCCACCGACCTAGAGGATCAAGGAAAACCGTCCGTTCAATGTCGGTTTGATCAGACGGCCCAGATTCATCCGAAAGGGCTATATAAGCAAGGCCCCTGCCCCTGGAGGAGAGGCCCTCGTCTCATACTTCAAACCCTAATTCAGGAGGAGAGCCTCTAATCAAGCCCTAGAGCCACCACATCAACTAGATCTCTAGTTAGCATAGCTACATAGGATTAGAACTAGAAGGAGTCAATCTTCGATTGGTTCCCGGATCTGTCAAGAGGATTCTTGGTAATTCCTCTATTGTTCTTCAATTGTTCATCATTGTTCTTCAATATTATGAATATGACTTTGTTCTATTTCAATATATTGGTTATGACTTTGCTCTACTTGATTATATTTGCAATTATATTGTTCTTAGTTTATCATAGTTATATGCTTGGCTTAGTTAGATTGGAATTATATACATGCCTAGGATCGTATAGCGTTTATCCATGTGTACAGTGGGTGAATGATAACTATTGTGTAGACGTGGTGTCTATACCGTATTTATCTGCGATTGCACCCTATATGCCGGATTGTGGGGTAGTTCGCGATAGTGACAGCTTCGTTGATTCTTATATAGTCCCCCTCTCGTGTATAGGGCAGGCAGAGCAACACTATTACAGGGGAGTGATTGCTATGTTCTTCATCTTCCTTGCTAATATTCACTATGCATGTATATAGTCTTTTCTCACCATGATTGCCAAGTATAATTGCACTAACTATGATATGCTAGACTTTATAGTTAATAATAACTTAGGGAATATCTTTGTAGTTCATCCAAATTCCATGCTAATGACTTGCTAGAATATATGTTGAGGTGCTTATCATTATTATATGTGGCTAGCTGATCAGATTAATTATCTTTGTCACCATTATCACTTTACCTTTACTTAATGTGACATTTATACCTGTATAAAGAGATTGATAAATACTCTCGGTTATACATGCAATGATGTGTACTCAGTTCCATATTCTCATTCCATTATCAACCATGATACTTAGAAATCCCTTCCCAGTGGTAAAAATATAAATAACGATACCTGGAATACTTCCCGGTTAAAATGCTACATCGGTATTAATCTGTGCGCTTGCAGATCCCTTTTATTATTTATCTTGATGAGCAAATGCATATTTCAATACCGCGTCTCTCATGTCATGCTGGGGATGACAACTTAGCTTAAGTGGCATGAGGGATAGGTTTGGCATTTTTGGCGCCGTTATCAGAATTAGAAAACTAAGTCTACTTTTGGTAGTGACGTTAAGAATGCCCAACAAGCATTTTTGGCGCCGTTATCAGAATTAGAAAACTAAGTCTACTTTTGGTAGTGACGTTAAGAATGCCCAACAGCAAGCTTCTCATTTTCACTCTTGATCTTGGCATAATCATCATAGTTGCTTGACTCAACCACACTCTTGCCTTTGCTACTAGAACCTTGCTCAATGCTTTCAATGATCAGGTCATCACATGATGTAGCTATATCACACTTAACAACATTGTTAGTAGCATCATGTGTCTCAAGAGCAAGTTCATTAGCAACCACAAGACTATCATAGTCAATTTTCAATGTGGTGTATTTGTCTTTTAGAGAGTTATGTCTAGTGATGAGCTCATCATGCTTCTTCTCAAGTTTATCATGTTGATCTTTAAGCTCTTTATTAGAAGTTTTGAGCTCCTTGAGAGTGGAAGACATAACTTCATTTTGATCTTTAAGCTCACCACTAGCCTTTTGAGCACTTTCAAGCTTAGATGAGAGTGATTCATTTTCATTTTGAAGTTCATCATTTTCATTCCTTGTCCTTCTTATGAGTTTAGTGTATTTGTTCAATAATTTTACAAGTTCATCATAAGAAGGTGCATCATATTCATCATCACTATCACTATCATCATCATCATCACTATCATGGTTTTGTACCTTTCGTTCACCCTTGGCCATAAGGCATAGGTGAGTAGTGGACGATGATGGTGAAGGAGGCGATGAAGGTGGTGATGAAGATGTTGGTGAAGATGATGGCCCCATCACAAATGCGGCAACCTTCTCTTTCTCATCATTGCTTTCATCTTCGGAGGACTCACAAGATGATTCAATATCGGTGAGCCAATCACCAACAATGTATGCCTTTCCTCCCTTCTTCTTGTGGAACTCCTTCTTCTTGCCATCCTTCTTCTTGTATGGCTTGTTTTTCTTCCTCTCTTCTTCTTCATCACTTGAATCATTTTTCTTACCCTTGTTCTTGTTCTTGTACATGTCTTTTGGTGGTCTAGGGCATTGATGGGCTAGGTGGCCAAGTTCACCACAATTCTAGCAATCCATCTCCGAGATTGGCTTTCTCTTGCTACTTGTGAAGAATTTCTTTTTCTTGCCGTCGAACTTGATGCCACTCTTGTTGAGCTTCTTTAGCATTTTGGTGGTCTTCCTCACCATGAGTGCAAGTGATTCATCATCAACATCACTTTCACTTGAGCTCTCTTGTACCATCATGGCTTGGCCTTTCTTCTTCTTCTTGTCATGGCTAGCTTTGAAGGCCAAGTCTTTCTTCTTGGAAGATGATGAGCCCTCTTCCGGAGTGATGTGCATGTACATCTCATGAGCATTGATCTTCCCCAATACTTGTGTCGGTGTTGCGGTGGAAAGATCACTTTGATGAAGCACGGTGACAATGTGACCATACTTCTCAACGGGAAGAACACTTAAGATCTTCCTTGCAGCATCCGATTGGCTCATTTGAGTGAGCCCAAGAGCATTGAGGTCCTCTACAAGAACATTCAATCGAGTGTACATGTCATTAGCACTTTCTTTGGGAAGCATCTCAAAAGAATTAATTTTCTTTAAAGCAACATGATAGCGTTCCTCACGCTCACTCTTAGTTCCCTCATGGAGAGCACAAAGGTTTTCCCACAATTCATGAGCGTTCTTTGCATTACGCACACGATTGAAGATATCCTTGCCTAAGCCCCGATAGAGTGCATTTTTGGCCTTTGCATTCCACCGGTCGTACTTCTCCTCGTCACCAATGGGGTTTGCGGGATCCTTGATAGCGGGAAGCCCTTGGGTTGCGGCTCTAAGACACCCAACATCTATGGCTTCGAGATACGCCTCCATACAGATTTTCCAATATGGAAAATCATCCCCCTCAAAGGTGGGAGGTTGTCCTTCCCCGTTGGACATCTTGCTTTAGGCAGTAAAGCCTAAATTAGGAGCAACTCGGCTCCGATACCAATTGAAAGGATTAAGATGCCCAAGAGGGGGTGAATTGGGCTTTTCTAAAAATTAATTGCAAGAATTAAATCCTACAAGCCAGAATTCACCCCTAGTGCCTACTTGTGTTCCTAGAGATTCTACCGGTAAAAGTTTTGCACCCTAGTTTCCAATCCTAGTCTAGCATGGCAATTCTAGGAAAGTAAAACAAGCAATGAATGTAAATACGAGAATGTAAATGCTTGAAAATAAGGGCAAGGAACACGGTGATGTTTTTCCGAGGTATCGGAGAGTCGCCACTCCCCACTAGTCCTCGTTGGAGCACCCGCGCAAGGGTGTAGCTCCCCCTTGATCCGCGCAAGGATCAAGTGCTCTCTACGGGCTGATTCTTCGACACTCCGTCGCGGTGAATCGCCCAAAACCGCTTACAAGATGAGTTGGGTCATCCACAAGCTCCGCCAGATGATCACCAAACTCCCAATCACCACCAAGCCGTCTAGGTGATGGCGATCACCAAGAGTAACAAGCTAGAACTCTCACTTGACCACAACGAGCCTAATGAGAAGATGGATGCACACTTGCTACTCTCTAATCGCTAGTGAGGAACTCTCAAGCTTTGATTCTCAAAACACAATCCTCACTAGAGCTCTTGCACTCCCTTGCACTCCAAAGGTGTTTCTCAGCTGATCAAATGAGCAAGAGACCTCTAAAAGAGGTGGTAGGGATGTATTTATACACCCCACAGTCGAAACGAACCGTTACCTGCCAACTCAGCAAAATACGGGGTGACCGGACGCGCCGGTCGAAGTGACCAGACGCGCCGGTCGCCGTAACGGTCGAAATTCGAAAATCTCGGCTGAGTGACTGGACGCGCCGGTCAGGGGTGACCGGACGTGTCCGATCGTGCAGGGAGCTTACTATAACGAGACCGGACGTGCGACCGCGTCCGATCGGTGATCACCGGACGCGTCCGGTCGTCGCAGGACCTTACTGGAACGTGACCGGACGCGCCGATCACACCCAGGTCGTGTCCGATCGGATGTTTTCCCTCAAGTGACATGTGTCGGCCCTGACCACCGCGTTCGGTCCTCGCAAGGGATGCGTCCAGTCATCAGCACCGAAACGCAGTCACGGTTTTGAACTGACCGGACGCGTCCGGTCAAGCCGAGAACCGCGTCCGGTCAAGGGAAAAGCCCTCTAAACTCTCCGAAACGTGACGCAACTTGAACCAAGTTGCTTCCAACTGAACTTTGAGCTATTCTAGAGCTGCCTAGTGCTAAGTTTAACAAGTGTGCACCACACCTAAACATAGGACTCACCTAGGTCAAGCTACCCGCTCATGCTCCCCTTTATAGTACGGCCAAAAGAGAAAACGAAGATCCTAACGACTATTCCGAATGTATCTCAACACTTCGACATCCGGAACTAACCGTCCTTAATCTTGACGTCACTCCTTTGAAAACCGAAATGATTTCCATTAAGGGGCATGAATACCATAGTGCCCAAAGCAGTTATCACCTCCATGACCTAACTTACCAAAGTTTCTGCAAAACACACGTTAGTCATGGTAATAAAGCGTTGTCATCAATTGCCGAAACCAACTCTCGGGGCCTAGATGCTTTCAAGCGTTGATTAGAACAAGAGATTAGAGACTAATTCCTAGTTATTCTAATTATAAGTCATAGTATACATTGATTAGTGCAATTACATCTAGCAGTCATTGTATCAATTATATTATATCTTCACACAAGAGACATTTCTAAGGCAGATTAAGAACAGAGCGTAATCTAGCCTTGAAACTAGGTCTTACTAGGCCAATATTCGGGGAGTGGACTACAGAGGACTCAACAGCAATATCACACCCGCGATCTACCACTTGATGTCCTAGAATATAGGGTGCATTCGCAGGTAAACAACGTATAAGCACCACGCTTACATAATGTCGACCACTCACCCTCTAATCACAAGAATGAGCGCTATACGAACATGTGCTTGAACATAAATATAATCTAATTGAGCTAAATATATAATCAAAGTAGACAATGATCATTATAACTAAGAACATATAATCGATTAAGAATAAAGTCATATCAAGTAGAACAATATGATCAACTAGAACAAGAACTAGAAGAACAATAAGAACTAGATTAAGAACACGATGAACTAGACGAACAAATAGAACAAATAGATCAATAATGTTGATACAAGGCTTTACCGAGCCTCCTCGTGACATGATCCGGAATCCAAGCGAAGCTTGCCACCTCTAATTCTATTCTATCCCTAGGTTTGGTGGAGCTCTAAGGTTATCCTTTCGAGGGATACCTCTTGCTATGATTACGATTGATTGAATATGGAGGGGGGGTCTGGGGTCTGGTTATATAGTCTGGACGGATGAACCATGGCCCTCAGATCAAACCGACAATAATCAATGGTGGAGATGCGTAGTAGAGTTCGGTTGGAACGCGTTGCGTGAAAGAGAACGTGATTGGTATCTTTAACAGGCCGGTCGGCCTAGGGGTGGAGCCGGCCAGCCCCCCTAGCGGTGTCTCGCCTCCCGCTTTGTTCTAGTGTCTTCTAGTGTCTTCCATGTCCTTCCCGTGCCAAGGTTCGGTCCGTTTGCACAATTAGTCGTATCATGATAGGTTTCTCCTCGTCCCAGATCCTGTTTTAATCCCTGAAATATAATAATTCATAGAGCTATGAAATTCTGTCAGTTTAGTCCCTGAAACTTATGGTGGTGATAGTTCTAGGATGTTCTAGAGACTTCCCAAGTTGTATTCCACCAAAGATGTGATATCTTTCTCTCCGGAACTCCAAAATAGCAAGTGCTATGTCTGTTTCGATCATCTCAATGAGCTCTTCACAATGGTGCACTTTGTTTCATCACTTGAGATACTTTTATATGGTGAAATATTGAATATCCTGCAAAATAAGTGAAAACACCAACACTCGTGAAACTCATTAGAATCAAATCCTATAACTATGCTTTATAAGTTTTTATATCAAATCAGGCATTAGTTGATGGTCTATAGTTGACATTAAGGACTGTCAACAAGTCCCCCCAAGCTTTCCCTTTGCTAGTCTCTTAGCAATTTATTATGATGGATCAGGAGTCGCTACTATGCTTTCACACCTTCAAAGTACATATGTGTTCAAACAAGAATTCTTCTCCGGATTAGAATCAATCATTCTAACTTTCAAACTTACTCATATTACATTCAACCATGGAGCTTCTTAGCCTTCACTTGTGTCTTGAGTAATTGAAAAGCAGAATGATCAAGTCAAGCACTATGTCTCAAGTCTTTGATCAACTGTTATTCCAGAGTTTTGCAAGGTTTTCAAAATAAAACTCAAAGTTTTCTTTGTATGATCCTCTTAAGTCTCTCATTTGTGGTATTTATGGATCCTCACCAAGGCAAGAGTGATGTTTTGCCTTTTCTCTTCTCTAAAAATATGTGGTATTTTTGGCATAAGGCAGAATAACATTGTGCCTTCTCTCTTCTCACCCTATAACTAATAGGCTTATATGGAGTTCATAGGTGGGAA
The DNA here is from genome assembly GCA_022457205.1 of Saccharum spontaneum. NCBI lineage: Eukaryota > Viridiplantae > Streptophyta > Magnoliopsida > Poales > Poaceae > Saccharum > Saccharum spontaneum. Next base: position 23,630,361 of record CM039582.1, on the reverse strand, counting down.
GACAGCCTATACATACTTGCTCAGCATATATTGCACAGTCAAACCATGGATCCAGAGAAATAAGGCATACAATCAAATCAAGATGTGCATATGTGTGGACCTATATATATGGAGTGGATATATGGTGGAAGTGGTATGAAAACATAGTGGAACTGGTGGAAACATGGTCGTAACTTGATTGGAAACATAGCTCTACTCTTGCTCCTTGAAAACATATATCTCTTTTAGAAATTGAAAACTTTTGAGAGAACTTGGGTTGCTCTTATACTTTTTCTCTTTTTTTCTTTTTTCTTTTCTTCTCTTTTTTTACAACCCAAGACTCTTTATGTAACAGAATTTTGAGAGATAACAACAAGAATATTGGAGCATTTATAACTGGGGCTATGGAGTATTAGGATAGAAAATATTTTTGGTTGCTCACTCCTAGTGTAGGAGTAGAACATTTTTGGGTGGATTTAAATGAAAAATATGTTGTTGCGTACTTTCAGGGTAGAAGCAACATATTTGGGTGGAGTGTACGTGATCTTGATTTTAAAAGCATGACAAGTCTCTAAGGTATCAACAAAGCATGACCACACTCAATGTATATACAAGCAACAAATCTATAAGTGGACTTCCTAGTCTATCAAGCATGTATATATGGCTGTGGTAGGAATTTAAGCCCTCATCATACAGGAACTCATCATGTAATAATTTTAAGATTTTCAAAAGATAAATCTCTAGAACTCTAGGATCACTTAGAACAAGATAAACAGTAGCTCAGACCTTCTCATATTATACCCGTCAACTATCTAGACTTAGATCAAGTATATGCCCCACAAGTATCAAGTTTAGAGCAAATCTTCATGTCAAAATAATCTTATCTAAAATTCAGGAGAATTCGAGGCTAAAAACTAGGTACTTGAAAGGAATTACGGCAGAGCGACTATTCATCATTTCCATGCCTACAGGATTATTTTAAAAAGCTCATTTATTCTAAGACAGTAAAGCAACTTTGCACACTCTCTCTTTTTATTACTTAAATATCTTTAAACAAAATCATACTAAATAATTATATATATATTCTAACAAGCAAACTTTTGGTTTTTTAGTTATGCCTCTTTTTATTTCTTTTCTATAATAACTAATATAGGTAAATCACACATAACGAAAGAAATACTTATCTAAATACATAAGGGATGCACCTCCCTCAAACTGGATGTTGACATAGTCGTTCATCTTAAATCTTTGACAGCATAGACGCACTTCTCTTCTCTAAAGCTCTAAAGGTAGTGCTCTCAGAGTGGACGAAAACATCTATCCGTACTTTTTCGAATCCTGCTAAACTCAAATAGACAACAAAGCTCGTGAAATAGATTAAGCGTTAGTGATAAACCTTCTGTGCCTTATTTGTCTAGAGTTTTTCAGTAATTGATAGGGTATCTCTATCTCAGTATTTTTGTATTTTTATTTTTATATGTTTTATATATATATATTTATATATATATATATATATATATATGCAGATGACTAATACAAGATATATTATTTTTTATGCCTCTACAGTAAATATCTAGAATACTTATTTACATGGGGCTTAAAAGTTTTCTTCTTAAATGTAATGAGATGATGCAATAAAATATATTTTTATTCTTTTCCTTTTTCAATGCAAGAATATTAAAGACAGAAATGTTTATATGGATGATTATATTAAAAATTAAGGGTAGCGCCAGAAATAACTATGATCAAGTAAACATGGTAGAGTAAAATTAATTAATGCAAAAAGAAATAAATATGCAGATAACTACTGAGTTTACCTTCCGGCGAAGGTTTGAAGATTTAGGTCCTTCGAACTGAACCATATGCCCTTACACATTTTCTTGTGTTGATGTATCTAGTTGGGTACCACAATTAGGGGTACCCAAATTAGGGTGAAAGCCCACCACAAATCAAGCACCCGACCTCTCCTTTAAGAGAAAAAATCGACAAAGGAAGACCCACGGGCCAAATCTCCCCTTGCTAGGCCTCCAGCAAGCCGCGCGAGCAAACCTGCCCGTATTCCCGCTTCGCCCGAGGCCTCGTGCAGAGGGGTCTCGGAGCACCTCCAATTCACCCGAGGCCTCAGCTCCTGGGGTCTCGAACACAAAACGACCCCCAACAGTATCACCGCCTCACCTGAGCCCCAGAGACAGCACTATTCATCTCCAACTCGCCCGAGACCCACCTCTAACGCCGCTTCCCATTGGTACGCTCGATACCTCCCATGACATCACCCACGTCCTCAAGTCTTCCTAACCGGATAGGCCAGGAATGACCGGGGTCAAATCACCATACCCACCACTGCAACAAGCATGGGAGAGCTACTGACCACTATGCCACCCATGACGGCACTATACGCACGACTCATGCGTGCACAGAGTACGGAACAACTACTCTGGACCACTATTTCCACGATCAAGGTAAGATTGTGCCACGTTTCCCGCCCCCGAGGCCTTGGCCCTCTACGTGGAGTCAAACTGCAAGGACCAATACTCCATGCCAGCTACAGGACCAGGTATGACGGGGCGCGTCGCTACAATACCAAAAGACATAAACCACTCCCTCAAGCAGTGGCATGCATGCATCGCCATGTAGCGGCAATGTCAGGAGTACCAACGCCATTCCTCTACAGTACTGACCACGACGCCACCGGATAAGGCCCCACGAGGCCTCGAGGTGCTTCCCCGACAAGGATCTCCCACACACCAACATCTTGTAACCCTGCACCTCCTTGAGGCTATAAAAGGAGCGTGCAGGGACAATTCTAGATGACGAAAAAGAAACAAGTAGTGAAACGCACACAAGCACGAACAACACACGAGCAAGCGACTCTCCTAGACCTTGTGAGGGATCCGAAAGGGTCACACGCGCAAGCACTCCACTCACACTTTGAGACTTGGGAGCCCCTCCCTCTCTCACGTTCGCTTGTAACCCCTACTACAAGCACTTCAGTGTAAGATAATACAGAACTCTCCTCCTTCACTAGATGTAGGGCATTCTTCGGCCCGAACCAGTATAAATCGCCTATATTCTTCTTGCACAGCATCCGGACCCCTGACGCTTAGACACTCATTACTCGTTGGTGTTAGGATCACCATTTCTTACACCGACAGTTGGCGCACCAAGTAGGGGCCTTCTACGCGTCACAGCTAACCATGTATGTAGGATCCGGAATGGCCACAACATCTCACCTCCATCTGACGAACACATCCCCAGCGGCCAGAGGCAACATCAGCCTCACCCCGGGCTCCCACATCTGGTTCGGGAGTCTCGAGTTCATCATCACCAAAGAAGGCGGCGACCTTGACCTTGTCCTACCAACCAACAAGCCTGCACACTTCCCCGAGCCCGTGGTTGACCTATGATGCCATTCTAATGAGCTGAAGAACACATGGCCTAACAAATTTAGCCTACCCGGTCTACCTCGAGCTGCCCAGTCCAGCCACGATAAAAAGGTTCATAGACCATCAACTAATATTCACCATCTCAGCCCCAAAGTAGGTGAAGTACCAGAGGATCTACCACAATAGCTCGAACACGCCATCGCCGACACCCTGGCGTCAATAGAGACAAGCTCTAACTCTGACTTCGATGACGACTACCAAGGCAGTACCGGCTTCATCAAACTTCAGGGGATGCAACACTTCTTACACATCAACAACTACCTCCTCGACGACGAACCACTCCCCGATGATTTCATCGATCGCTTCGATGACTACGAGCTATCCTGGCCATAAAAGGGATGATCAAGCCCCGACACTGCATTCGGTTTACGGAAGCCCCCCCATCATCTTCATCGTTAATACCACTTTTATTCGCTCCTAAAAGTCTCTGTGAACTGATTTTTTCTCTTAGCAACTCCCTTATAAATTCATATGTGTAAATATATCATGCACATGCATCATGCGCATGCATCATTCACGCCTCATACATGCATTTTGCATATGTCGTGCCGCATCATGTGCACATGGTCCGAACTAGGGCCCAGAGTTCGTAGGCTGGCCTCATGAGAGGGTTCGATAGCCGCTCCGGCCCAACAGAGTGAGGGATGGTATGTGAGGAGTGGCACAATAGAGGCCAACACCCTGGTGCCTCGAAGCACCATACGGGACTCCCTGAACCATGTTTGAGCCTCGACGCACACTGATTTGAGGGTTTTTCACCGGAGAAAGGCAACAAGCCGCCAGGGTTGTGCCGAAACGACCCTGGTTACCCCAAATCGGTCGCCGAGGGTATGAGGTTGGTCACGAGATACCTACATTGGATCCCCAGCGAACGAGATCCGGGACCTCACTCGAAACGAAATACCCGCTAGCAACTCAAACGGACACCACGAAAAATGGCCCCATTTGAGGAGGATGACGTGCCGCTGTCCAACCCCTCCTTCTTTGCGAAAAAGATGCGAGAGGGGAATGCATTGGGCCCCCTGACTGGATCATACCCCCGAGGCTTGATTTTCGGGGGCCTAGTTTCATATGCACGGCCTATCGAGGCCTGCCGAGACCTAAGAAAAACAAGGCAAATCACCTAGGGCCCGAAGTTCGTAGGCTGGCCCCACGAGAGGGTTTGACAACCGCTTTGGCCCAACAGAGTGAGGGATGGTATGCGAGGAGTGACACAATAGAGGCCAACACCTTGGTGCCTCGAAGCACCATACGGGACTCCCCGAACCATGTTCGAGCCTGGACACACGCTGATTTGAGGGTTTTTCACCAGAGAAAGGCAATGAGCCGCCGGGGTTGTGCCAAAACGACCCTGGTTACCCCCAATCGGTCGCCGAGGGTATGAGGTCGGTCACTAGATACCTATGTTGGATCCCCAAAGAACGGGATCTGGGACCTCACTTGAAACGAAATACCCGCTAGCAACTCAAACGAACACCACGAAACATGGCCCCATTCGAGGGGGATGACGTGCCGCTGTCCAACCCCTCCTTCTTTATGAAAAAGATGCGAGAGGGGAATGCATTGAGCCCCCCGACCGGATCATACCCATAAAGCTTCATTTTCGGGGGGCCAGTTTCATATACACGCCCTACCGAGGCCCGCCGAGACCTAAAGAACAGGACAAATCACCCAGAGCCTAGAAAGCACCCTAGGGGCAAAAAAGTCTGGCCGAGAGACGTCCCATCTTCACGACTAACCCTGGGTGCCGCAAGACCCCGCCTCAAACCATGGGACAGCAAGGGTCACGTCAACGTTAAGACCCTGACTATGCCTCGAGGCACGTGCTCCCCCTAGGGGACTACGCCGTGCATGCCACCGGCGATGCTCCGGTGGCCGTCCTACTAATTTAGAAAATCACAACAACCGGTAAAAGAACTTAGGACCATTACGATCGGTTCATTACATCATGCTAATAAGATAAAAGACGCTATGCGTCAACAACCGATGAGCCGACAAAATAAAACCCCTAAGGAACAGCATCGTGGGGAAGCTCTAAGAGGATTTGGTGGGTGGGGACGAGGGCGGCCACCGCCTCCTTGGCTGGGCCATAGCGCGCCACCAGGTTCTCATGGAGGCACAACGGCTCCTCCACAGGGAACCCGCCGACTTCGGTGAGATCGGCCCCCACCGCCAGCTCTGCCATTGCCAGGGAAACCCCGGTCCCATGGCGGACGCTGCTCTCAATGGCGGCAGTGACGCGATGGCGTGTGGCCCAGAGCCGCTCCTCCCTGGTGCCCAGGGCGACCCCCAGGTAGTCTAGAAAGGCATCCACCACGGCGCGGAGACCCTCTAGCTCCATGGTCACCTCTGACACATGCAGTTTCAACCTCGATTAGAAAGAAGCACCAGGCTGCAGATGGATAAGGGGAAAGATAGAAAGGAGAAAGAACCCACCAGCACCTCGACGATCGGCATCGTCCAGTTGGTGAAGAAGAACGTTCGCCCGACCCTCGACGCCCGCGGCCACCGCACGAACAAGCACCTGCTCCTCCACTTGGTTCACACTTGGGGCTGACGGGCCAGCCAAGGCCCCAGGAAAAGCAAAGCGAGGCCAGATGCTCCCCATCGAGATGCCACCAGTGCGTAACTGGCGGCCCCTCCCGGTGAACACCCGGTCGTCTATCCGACGACGTTGCACCACTAGGGGGCCGTCCACCTCCTCAGACCGCTGTGGCGAGTTTTCACGCGCCATCAAGATCATGGGGTCACGCTAAGAGAGAAGTGGAGAATGGTGGACGGCAATAGATGTGGGGGGACGAGCACCAAGCCGGGTACAAATAGGCTCTAGGCAGCCGATTCGGCTACGCTGCCCCCCCGGGATCATCAATGCGATCTTAGAGCTCAAGCCGACGTTCCCACTTCCCACTAAAACCTGAGTAATGGAACCACCACCCTCCACTTCCCTCGATTGAAACTCCACGTTCCCACTCGCTGTAATACGGTCGTCTAACTTCCAAAACCACGGATTCTCAAAAGAATGATGGGCCTTGCCAAAGATAAGCATCCTCCAAATAGGGCCTCCCCCGAACTCGATTACAGCCCGTGTAAAAAACCATTTGATAACACCCAGCTTGGCCCGTCAACCCCTGGTCAAAACCAAGGGACCCAAAAACGGAAGCCGCAAGAGCAGAAGCAGGCTAAGCCATCAAACGAAGCAAATGGACCTAGCAGCTAAACCCACCAAAGGGTTGGCCAAGGGGATCACCTTCTCGAGGCCCCTTGAACTAACATATGTCGCAGGGGCTGGCCCCGCCACGCCAGAATAGCAGAAACTCAGAATCATCTTTGACCCCATACACCTTAAGTCACGTCCAAGACCAAGTAGGAGTTGGCCAGTGAGATCCCATCGGAGGGAGGCTTCGGGCCCTCAGATCCTGTCAAATGGATCTGAGACTCGCAGGACAACCCTTAGGCAACTCGAAAAACGGCCAAGACCAAACCCAACAGTTCTGAGGCACCCCAAGTCATCTCCAGGACCCCCGTAGGCGTCAACTAGTGGGATCCCATCAAGGGAGGCACCGAGCCCTCAGAGCCCATCAAACGGCCATGAGGCCCACTGAATGACCCTCGGGTAACCTAGAGCAAGCCTTTGACAGACCTCTCACCATGAGCAGAGGCTCAAGGGCTGCCCTTGCGCCACAAATGACACTTCGAATTCACACTCCACTCCAAATCAAGCCCTTGGAAGCATACCCTATTCTTCTAAGGCCTCGGGGGCTACACCCGCCGGGTGCGCTCGCGCGCACCCCACGGAAAAAGGCACCCAATGCCAGTCAATGGTGTGAAACTCAACATGAGCCAGCTTAGCTCCTGACCAGCGTACAGCCTCTGAAGGAGTATACCTACTCCTCCACAGGCTCGGGGGCTACACCCGGCGGGTGCGCTCGCGCGCACCCCTCGAAAAAAAGCAACCAAAAAACAAGCCTAGGCCTCAGTAACGACTGGGCCGAACCTCGGCAAATAGCATAGCCAATGTGCAGCCTCTGAAGGAGTATACCAACTCCACCACAGGCTCGGGGGCCATTGTTGAGTACCACAATTAGGGGTACCCAAATTAGGGTGAAAGCCCACCACAAATCAAGCACCTGACCTCTCCTTTAAGAGAAAAAATCAACAAAGGAAGACCCACGGGCCAAATCTCCCCTTGCTGGGCCTCTAGCAAGCCACGCGAGCAAACCTTCCCGTATTCCCGCTTCGCCCGAGGCCTCACGCGGAGGGGTCTCGGAGCACCTCCGATTCGCCCGAGGCCTCAACTCCTAGGGTCTCGAACACAAAATGACCCCCAACAGTATCACCGCCTCGCCCGAGCCCCAGAGACGGCATTATTCATCTTTGACTCGCCCGAGACCCACCTCTAACGCCGCTCTCCCATTGGTGCACTCAAGACCTCCCATGACGTCACCCACGTCCTCGCGTTTGCCTAACCGGACAGGCCAGGAATGACCAGGGTCAAATCACCATACCCACCACTGCAACAAGCATGGGAGAGAGCTGCTGACCACTATACCACCCATGATGGCACTATATGCACGACTCGTGCGTGCACAGAGTACGGAACAACTGCTCCAGACCACTATTTCCACGATCAGGGTAAGACCGTGCCGCGTTGCCCGCCCCCGAGGCTTTGGCCCTATACGTCGAGTCAAATTGCAAGGACCAATACTCCATCATGGCTATAGGACCAGGTATGACGGGGCGTGTCGCTATAATACCAAAAATAGAAACCACTCCCTCAAGCAGTGGCACGCATGCCTCGCCATGTAGCGGCAATGTCAGGAGTACCGACGCCATGCCTCTACAGTACCGACCACGACGCCACCGAATAAGGCCCCCTGAGGCTGCTTCCTTGACAAGGATCTCTCACACACCATCTTGTAACCCTGCACCTCCTTGAGGCTATTAAAGGAGCGTGCAAGGACCATTCTAGACGACGAAAAAGAAACAAGTAGTGAAATGCACACAAGCATGAACAACACACAAGCAAGCGACTCTCCTAGGCCTTGCGAGGGATCTGGAAGGGTCACACGTGCACGCACTCCACTCACACCTTGAGACTTGGGAGCCCACACTCTCTCATGTTCGCTTGTAACCCCTACTACAAGCACTTCGGTGCAAGATAATACAGAACTCTCCTCCCTCACTGGACGTAGGGTATTCTTCGGCCCAAACCAGTATAAATCGCCTGTATTCTTCTTGCACACCATCCGGACCCCCAATACATAGACACTAATTGCTCATTGGTGTTAGGACCGCCGTTTCTTACACCGACACTAGTGGTGTTCTCTCTTTCTTCTTCCACACCTTCTTGGACTGAGGACTCTCTTTCTGTGGTTCATCTTTCTTAGATTCTTCCTCTTTGCATATTGTGATGACCGGTGTGTCTGTTGGTGGTGTAACTTCCACAAGGGGACTTTCATTTTTCTCAGGTTCATCATTCAAATAGTCTTTATATCTAGACACTTCCCCTAGATAGTCTGCCCATCCATCCTTAGTGATTTACTTCTTTTGGCACTGAGAATGATGTCTCCTTGACCTATTTTTCTTGGGCTACTCATAAGAGGTATAGCTATTGAAATAGTAGCACACCTTTTCTGTAGGAAATTAAAAGTGGATCTGTCCTGATTTCATATAGATGATCACGCTAGTGGTGTTGAGGAATGGTCTTCCTAAGATGAGGTGGACGTCATCTTTATCTCCCATGTCTAGAATCATGAAGTCAGTTGGAACATAGTGATCTCAGATGTTGACCATGATGTCTTTTGCTATTCCCTCAGAAAATCAGAATGATTGGTCTGCCAGCTGCAACCGCACATATGTCTGGTATAAAGGTCTATTACCATACAAATGTTTATATGTTACCGTAGACATTATGTTGACGCTTGAGCCGATGTTGCAGAATGTCTTGTAAAAGGTACTTTCCTCGATCTTGCAATCTATGGTTGGCACTCCTAGATCATCCTTCTTGGTGAGATATGGTGACAGCAGAAGGTGGTCATACTCTGCCTCAACAGTGTTGACCATTCACACTGGGTCTTCTCTTTGTTGCTTAGCCTTGTTCCTCCTATTGTTGTTCTTCTTCTTCGGAGCAGCAGTTGGTTCTGCGTAGATGTACGGTGTCTGGGGATGGATAGGAGCCTTGAGTGTACGCCTCTTGAAACTGAACATCTCCTTCCTATCATTGATTATGAAATAGATCTTAGCACTATCCGCGTAGATGATGACTTTGGTTGTCATCCTAAAATGATGGGTGCTCTCTCATCCCCTCCTGTTTCTACAACCATAAAGTCTATTGGTACACCTGAGTGTCCAACTCGTATGTATACATCTTCAATAATTCCCTTAGGGTAACACAGTGTCTGATCTGCAAGCTGTAAACACATGATTGTGTATAACAAAGGTTCACCATGAATTTTCTCATAAATTACCCTTGGCATGATGTTAACACTTGCTCCAAGGTCACAGACAGCTTCTTCAAAAGTGTGATCTCCAATGGCATAGGGATGACAGGTCTCTCTGGATCACCTTTCTTCTTTGGTAGGGAGTCATCCTCCCAAGCTCTTGATGGCGCGGTGAAGTAGTATCCTGCATTGCAAATGTCTATAAGATTCGCAGTTTCTAAATCTTCTGGCTTCCCTGGAATCTTACCTTTTTTGTCACAGGAACTGAAGCTGCTAGCTGAGATATTTGTAATTCTATCATCTTATTAAAGTTATGTTGATTCTTTATTGCAGAAGTAAAGCTATCCATTCTATTGTTAATGGTTTCTAGAATTTTATCATTGGAAGCTAACTTCCTGGACATGTTCTCACAAAATTTATTTTGATTAGTAATCATTTCTCTCAAGGGTGGTTGGTTGAAGTTATTACCTTGCTAGTTACCAGCATAATTGGGTCTTTGTTGCTAACTCCATCCTTGATTCTGTTGAGGACGATAATTGCTGTTGTTGTTGATGTAGTTCACATCCTCTTGAATTTCAGGGCAGTTACTCCCTGAATGGCCAGTGCCTTTACACTCCTCATAGGTTATGCAGGAATCATGAATGAGCTTGACTTCTTTCTTCTCATTGTCTCGTTCATCAAGCTTCTTCATGAGCAGGTCCATCTTAGCAGACAACATGTCTACCTCCTTGAGTTGATGCATTCCTCCTCTTGCGTGGTTGAGTGCGTTCTTCGTTCCATCCTTGGTTGGAAGCCATCTTCACCATAAGAGCGGATGCATCACGAATAGTGAGTGACAAGAATGATCCTCCAGCAACTGCATCCATGTTCTCATGGGTACTAGTAGTGGGCTCGTGGTAGAAAGTCTGCATGAGTAGCCAATTCTCCATCCCATGAAGAGGACATTCTTATATGTAATCTTGAAAGCATTCCCATGCGTCAGGGATAGATTCATCATACTGCTACTGAAAGCTTAAGATCTTAGCACGTAGAGCGTTGGTCTTACCTACTGGAAAGAACTTTGCTAAGAAAGCAGTGGAGCAGATTTTCCATGTAGTGTTTTATCCTTATTGGCGTAGAACCATTGCTTCGCATTTCCCAAGAGTGAAAATGGAAATAGACGGAGTAATATGGCATCCTTGGAAACTCCTTTGATGGTGAAAGTACAAATCTTTAGAAAGTGCTAGAGATGAGCACTTGCATCTTTATGTGCTTCCCACAAAACTGATTGGCTTGCACCATGTTGATCAAAGCTGGTTTGAGCTCGAATCCATCCTCCCCCACATTGACTATTGGTCCAGTCCGGATGTTGGCAGTGGTTGGAGCAAAAAATTCATGAAGGGTCTTGTCTGCCATGACTTCAAACACTGGTGTTAAACTTCTTCTTACTTGAGTATCTTCCGACACAGAGGGTGAAACCTTCTTGAGTTTGGATCTAGTCTTCCTGAGTAAAGCTTCTGGATTGTCAACAAAGTTGTCTAGAAGATCATGCATGCATTACCCCTGCATAAGATACAAAAGTAGACAAAGCTAGGATAAGCCTGTTTGAGCAAAGGGATCAATAGTGTATCTCAATTATCATGGTGTAAAAGTTATTCCCAGATATGAAAGTCTAGCTACCATATTTCATTCCATTCCTCGGCAACGGCGCCAGAAATGCTTGTTGGCATCGCTTAAGTTAAGCTGTCATCCCTAACACGACACTAGAGATGTGGTTGTACTTATGATCATGACACTTACATAAAATATAGAATAAAGGTTATTCGCAAGCGCACAGATAAAAATACACCCATTGTAGCATTTCACCCAGGAATGTTTCAGGTATCGTTATTTATACTTTATCACTGGGAATGGATATGAAATATAAAGGATGTAGGCTATAACTTTTACACTCACATGTGATAAGAGAGTAACTAGATCACTATCTTTACTCAGAATAGGGATTCAATCATATGATAAAGATAATAAGATAAATAGTTCAAGATCATCCTATAAAGGTCCTAGAGCATTCCCACCCCTATAGCATTAGCATTGATTAGAACAAGAGATTAGAGACTAATTCCTAGTTATTCTAATTATAAGTCATAGTATACATTGATTAGTGCAATTATATCTAGTAGTCATTGTATCAATTATATTATATCTTCACACAAGAGACATTTCTAAGGCGGATTAAGAACAGAGCGTAATCTAGCCTTGAAACCAGGTCTTACTAGGCCAATATTTGGGGAGTGGACTATAGAGGACTCAACAGGAATATCACACCCGCAATTTACCACTTGATGTCCTAGAATATAGGGTTCATTCGCAGGTAAACAACGTATAAGAACCACGCTTACACAATGTCGACCACTCACCCTCTAATCACAAGAATGAGCGCTATACAAACATGTGCTTGAACATAAATATAATCTAATTGAGCTAGATATATAATCAAAGTAGACAATGATCATTATAACTAAGAACATATAATCGATTAAGAATAAAGTCATATCAAGTAGAACAATATGATCAACTAGAACAAGAACTAGAAGAACAATAAGAACTAGATTAAGAACACGATGAACTAGACTAACAAATAGAACAAATAGATCAATAATGTTGATACAAGGCTTTGCCGAGCCTCCTCGTGACACGATCCGAAATCCAAGAAAAGCTTTCCTCCTCTAATTCTATTCTATCTAGCTATGCCCTAGGTTTGGTGGAGCTCTAAGGTTATCCTTTTGAGGGATTGTTGACGGTAGTTATCACCTATCACAAACCGTCAACTTTGTGCAAGAAAATGATCACCAATAGAAATATAGGAGGTTATTACTGATAATTTCCACATGTTTTCGTGAATTACTATTTTCTATAGGGATTATTCAGAGAGAACAAAAATAAGGATTAAATTGACGAAACACCATGAAACTTGATCGCGATGAAAGGACACCAGAAGACTCTAGAAGGCACGGGACCGAGGCAGAGACCGAGAGGCCACTAGAGGAGGCCGCCCGACCCCCTCTTACGCCGGCCGGTCTGGCCCAGAGGTCAACCGCCTTCTCCTTCACGTGACGCAATCCAACCGACCTCTACATCGTATTTTGACCCTTGATTCAAGTCGGTTTGATCCGATGGCTGCAGTTCATCCTACCGGACTATATAACTAGACCTAGACCCCCCCTGAGGCATCCATCATCGTAAGGTCAAGATAAGATTAGAATTAGGGTTTTTAGAGAGAGATTAGAGCTCTACTTCAAGTTTAGGGTTTAGATCTAGCTAGATATAAGAAGAGTTGTGCGTTGCTCAGGATTCCGGATCGCTGTCGGGAGATTTGGTAATTATATCGTAATCTCGTTATTCGACTATATTCTACTTCAATAATATCATTATGTTTCTATTTATTTCGTTCTTAGTTTATTCTAGTTGTATATTTGATATAGTCATGATTAGTAATGATTTTATGCATATATTCGCAAAGCACTTAGTTCAATTCCGGATTGGATTAGGTGGTAGATATGATGTAGGCGTTGTGCTTATATTAAATTTACCTACGAATGCACCCTATATTCCGGGACATCAAGTGGTAGATCGTGGGTGTGATATTCCGGTTGAGTCCTATGTAGCCCACTCCCCGAATATAGGCCAAGTAGAACCTGGTTACAAGAAAAGGATTGCTCTGTTCTTGATATTCCTTAGTAATGTTCCTTATGCATAGATGAAGGATTGATTATGCTATAAATGATAGTGTATATACTAGAGTAAACAAAAGACTTGGTAAATATGAAATAACTTAGGATTCTTACCTCTTAACTTATATCCTGATTAGCTCTACTTGATTTATGAGTCTCTCATTCTGGAATACCCATTATTATCTTATTTTATATCTATCATTTATCTATTGTCTTACCCCTATAAAAATAAGAGTGGTTATTTGATCTTTATCATGAGTATGTATATTTGATATTCTTTCTATCCATATCATTCTTTCATTTTAAACCTTGTTAAGCTCCCAGTGGTAAAGTATAAATAACAATACCTGGAACATTCCTGGGTGAAATGCTACAACAAGTGTATTTTATCTATGCGCTTGTGGATAACCTTTATTCTACATTTTGTGTAAGTGTCAAGATTATAAGTATAACCACATTTCTAGTATCATGTTAGGGATGACAACTTAACTCAAGTGATGCTAAAAAATATCAACAGGACACCTCTTGCTATGATTAGAATTGATTGAATATGGAGGGGGTTTAGGGTCTGGTTATATTAAATTGAATCGTGGCCCTCGGATCAAACCAACATTGATCAATGGTGGAGATACGTAGTAGAGTTCGGTTGTAACGCGTTGCGTGAAAGAGAACGTGATTGGTATCTCTAACAGGTCGGCTGGCTCCCCTAGCGAGGTCTCGCCTCCCTCTTCGTTCTGATATCTTCTAGTGTCTTCCACGTCCTTCCTGTGCCAAGGTTCGGTCCGTTTGCGCAATTAATCATATCGTGATAGGTTTCTTCTCGTCCCAAATCCTATGTTAATCTCTAAAATATAATAATTCATAGAGCTGTGGAATTCTATCAGTTTAGTTCCTAAAACTTATGGTGGTGATAGTTCTAGGATGTTCTAGAGACTTCCCAAGTTGTATTCCACCAAAGATGTGATATCTTTCTCTCCGGAACTCCAAATATAGCAAGTGCTATATCCGTTTCGATCATCTCGATGAGCTCTTTGCAATGGTGCACTCTATTTCATCACTTGAGATACTTTTATATGGTGAAATATTGAATATCCTGCAAAAACAAGTGAGAACACCAACACTCGTGGAACTTAGAATCAAACCCTACAACTATGCTTTATAAGTTTTTATATCAAATCAGACATTAGTTGATGGTCTATAATTAACATTAAGGACTGTCAACAGTGTCATAAAAAACATCATTAAGCAAGTCCAATTCCATTATGTGACATTTTACTACGCCATAAAGACCAAATTCTTGATGCCATAAATCTATGACCAAGCTTTTGTGGCATAAATTATTTTCTAGAAGAGCGCCTGTTATCAAATTTATTATTTTTCTAAAAGAGCACATGTCCTCAAATAAACATCCCTACACCCTACTCTCCACCTGTGTCTAGAACTTTGTCTAACCCATTTAACCCGTATTTTAACCTTATCCCTCATCTTACCCTTTCTCGTGCGAAAAAATCTAGGTTCCCACGCATCAGTTTGGTATGTTTATTTGGTCGTGTGCATCAGTTGCAGCTTGCAGGAGATAATGAACCAAGTTTAAATATTTTTTTTCTGAAGATCAAACTTGAACCAATTTTAATGAAAGTTCTAAGAAAAATATTAACTTAATCATGCATGTCAACCAAATTGTGCTGATATAATGTTTTAGTGCTTCTATTCTATTCTATTAGAATTAGATGCCTAGCAAAAAGGTATTAATAATATATATTTATTTATTTGTTCTATATGTGTTTACTTTAAAATTAAAAAACTAAAAAAAGAAAATAGAAGAACGCACGCACACCACACATCCCCCGACTCCCAAAAAGGCGACCCAACCTTATCCTCTCCCCTACTGTCTCTCTCTCTCTCCCTTGTCTTCTCCGCGCATGGGCTCCTCTTCCTCAGTCCTCCCCAACATCGACACTGGCTCCCTCTGCATCCTCCTCCCCTGCTCTTCCCCAAGCCGGTGCTTTGCTCCACGCGCCTCAGAGGCTGGGAAGCTACCCCCAAATAATCGGGCTAGGAGCAGTGCTGCCGCGTAGGCTGGGTTGGTAGGCTGCAGGGCCGCTATCCAAGCTGGGCGGTTGGTTACCGTGCCGCCACTTTGGCTAGGCGGACTGAGTTGCACGGCCTCCACCGTCGTGGGCTGCTGTTGGTGACTCCTCTGGTTGGACTATGATGTCATCCACGCTGCCCCCTTTCCCTCGCTACCGTGCGAGCACTGTAGTTCTAGATCGGGCATCTATCGCCGTGGTGAGCTCCCTCTCCCCCCTCCTAATGGATTTGTGCATGTCTTGTTTAGGCATTGCAAATTGTGGATCTAGGGTTAGGTTTTGCTTTGTGATTTGTTGTTCCTGTTGTGACGTTGTTGTGTAGTCTCCATGAAAGGTCTTGATGGCTAGAGGGGGGTGAATAGATTAATAAAACTTTCTACAAAGATCACTCAAACAATTTAATTAGTAATACAAATGGCGAGATGTGAGTTTTACCTAGCCTAATAGGGTGATGCAAGCCACCTATCTAATTGACAATTCTAGTTTGGTTCACACAACCGCCATAAGACAAACCGCAAGCTAGCAAAGCTACAAATCTACTACAACTAGAACTACATAAGCTAGCAACAAAAAAGAACAACAACAAACTAAACAAGAAGATACTAAAGTAAGTGCAAGAGGGGATTTGGAATGTTATACCGAGTGGTGATGATTGAGCCAACTAAAGTGAATACCAAGATAGTCAATGAAGTAACCAATCATCGGGATGAAATCCAATTGATCGAATACAATTGAGACACAAGATTTATCCTGAGGTTCACGTGCTTGCCAGCACGCTAGTCCCCATTGTGTCCCCCTACACCACGTGGTTCGGTAGCTAATCAGTATTACACACCAAGCCTCTCAAAAGGTGTCACAAGAACCTACCAAATGGTGAGAAGTTCTAACATGAGCAATCCACTAGAGTTAGAATTCGGTGCTCCGTCGGGGAACCACAACAACCCCTCACAACAAGCTCATCGGAGCCAGCCACGAACAATCACCAACATGTGTCGGACCTCCTCCGCTGCTCCAAGCCATCTAGGTGGCGGCAACCACCAAGAGAAACAAAAATCCCGCAGCAAAGAACACCCAAGTGCCA
The DNA here is from genome assembly GCA_022457205.1 of Saccharum spontaneum. NCBI lineage: Eukaryota > Viridiplantae > Streptophyta > Magnoliopsida > Poales > Poaceae > Saccharum > Saccharum spontaneum. The sequence continues at coordinate 23,613,618 of CM039582.1, read as the reverse complement.
ACTAGATGCAAACTCACAAGCAAATGCACTTGAGATCACTCAATTTCACTTTGATTAGGCAATCAAGCAAGAGAGATGAGTGGGAGGGGATGTGCTCAGCTCAAGAGTATGTTAGAGGGTCAAAATGTCCAAGAGAAACCCCCCAAAGCTGGCCAACAAGTATTTATAAGCAGCCCAACATGAAATAGTTGTTAGGCACCAGTTGTTGCTGCTGTCGCGCTGACCAGACGCGCCGATCGATCTAACTGAACGTGGTCATAGCGTCCGGTCATGCCTGCGCAACTTCCCCGATGAACGCCACGTGTCTCGCTTTGAATCTCGTTCGTTCGATCGTAACGGTCAATTAAAAGTACTCGTTCACGCACTAGAGTGACCGGACGTGCCGATCAAAATTGATCAGACGCACCTAGGCGTCCGGTCGCCACTGATTCGCGTTGCTGGCCACGCGACCGAATGCACCACTTGAATTGACCGGATGCCATAGTGCCAGCGTCCGGTCGATTCCAGTAAGCACCCACACACGACCGAATGCGTCTGGTCGATCATGACCGGAGGCGCCACCACGTCCGATCGACCTTTTGCGTTTGTTGTCCCTCTGGCGCCTAACCAGACGCGCCGGTACCATAAGTGACTGGACACGCTGGTGGTAAACCCCAGCCCATGCGCCAGACTACTGTTGTCACTAACCAGACGTGCCCGGTTCAGCGTCTGGTCACCCCTGTGACCTTTGTTCGCCTCCGTTTCTATCCACGATGACTTAGAGAAAATCTCCATCTCCGACGTAGTAGAAAATAGGCGTTTCACTCCCAAACCCATCTCTACCGCTCAAACTCCACCGCCTTCGCAAATGTACTAACACTACCAAGTGTACATCACTATGTGCATATGTGTTAGCATTTTCACAATCATTTTCGGAGGCGTTAAGTTAGCTCATCACTAGATCTAGATGCATATGCAAATGAATCCTCATCTAGTGGCACTTAAGTGATCAATAGTCCCGGAAATTCCCCTCTTTATAGTACGGCTATCGGTCCTAAGCCATCCACACTCTCTATGGTGTCTTGGATATAAAATGAAAAACCCTATCATATACATTTGCCTTGAGCTCCATGATTTGGCTTTGCACCTTCATCCAACTCCATCATGGCAAGCACTTGATCACATCACCATTGTTTGATCCTTGCTTCACCATGTCATTGCACCAACCACATCATAGCTACACATATATCTTTGTTATGTAGTTAGTACTAGGTATTGTCACTAATCAACACCAAACATAGGACTTTCACTCCATTGCAATTCCCTTGCCCAAGCACTATTCAGTTTTGTGACCCACTGAACCATGTGTGCTTTAAGATGTGCATCCTTTCAATGTTAGAAGAACAAAAAAGATATAATCACACCAGAATCCATCTTTGCTTGATAATGAATTGATGTTTGGCAGGATAATATGAGGGTTAGTATTATAAAGATAATCAACTGATTGGCTCTCTCTTTTGATTGGCTGCTCTAGTTATCTGCAATTCAGTAGATCTTTGAGCGCTCGGTAATTTGTAGCACCGGCAGCAGCTGTTTGGCAGAAACAGTAGCTGTTCAACATCTGTTCAAGACTTTAGATAATGCTCCTCTCTGCAGTTTTTAGTTTACGGTCAGTGGATGAAAATTGATGTGCTTCTGTAAAAAGTCCTTGCTCTTAGTAGATTTGGTATGCATGGCAGTTCATTATTCTGCTGATTTAAGTAGCTTGAGTCAATCCATTTTTCTGGTGTGTTAGTAGCTAGCTGCTAATCTATGAGTTCCATTTTCTGGTGTGTTCAGTAGCTAGCTTGCTAATCAATCCATTTATTTTGCTAATCAATGAGTTTCATTATTCTTCTATTTTAAGCGACTACAGAGAGAATTTTGTTTAAGTAGCTGTTTTAACTAAAGAAGGCTCTATTTTGTGTTTCTGGACTTCATCGACAACTTTTGTAGCTTCTTGTATTCTCTCTGTTTCCATCTATTTTATAATTAATGAATACTAGTAGTAAGCTAGTAGTGGCCAATAGCTATTTAATAGTACTGTAATGCAATCTTTGAGATTGTAATTTGTTTCAGAGTAGTAGTGCATGACTTCAAGTATCCATTACATGACCTTTAATTGGCTGGTAGCTTTATGTGCAAATCAGCAGCCTCATGTTCCTTTCTCTGCTTATTTAGGAAACTTTTAAGTGCAAATTCAACGGTCTCATGGTTTATTCTTATGATATATTCAGGACTCTGCTTCCTCACAGGAAATATGTAATAGGTTAAGTTATACAAATTAAGAATAGCACTAGCAATACATAACAAGTCCTTGAGCAAGAGATTATCTATTTTATGCATAGTTAAGAACAAATACTTGTTATTTTAACATGACCTTATATTAATTTACCTATTTATGCTTAGGTGGTTGTTGTCCAATATGTTGGGATCTAGCAGAGGCAACCATGGAGCTCACAGTACATGCCACTATAGGATAAGGACTTGTCCTCATGTTTAGGCCAAAGACAACTAGGATGTGGGTAGGCTCTGTGGTGAGTTGCATTGCTCTAACGATGTAATCAGATTTTTGTCAATTGCTAGCACATAAAGGATCAATTTATGCAGCTCCATATTCAATTCAACAATCTTATGCAGTTCTGTGATATATAAACTATTATGTGGTATATAGAATATGTGATACACACTGCTGCAATAGATCCTAGTTTATTTTCCTTTACATGGCTACAATTGCATATTTTTTAGTGAGAAAAAAGCTTCCTGGAAACATGAGATAGGAGCTGTGATAGGAAACTTGAGATAGGAGCTAGTGACATATGTATAGTTAGTAGGCAAAAAATGACCTGACCTTGAGATAGGAGCTGTGATAAAAGATAACCCCTTGAACTAGAAATTGATCTCGTTTTCATGGAAGAAATTTCTGGTCAAATATAATTTTGGATATGAAATCGATGACAAGGAATTTAGAAACTAACCAATTCGTTCACAGTTTGTAGGGTGTAACTGATGAAGACTTGGAAGCATGATTGTCAAATGAGATTTTAAACTAAGTTTATTTGGTCCCTTGCTGATGTACATTGTTAAGCTGCAGAATACTAAACTTTTGTGTGGTTGTTCTACCTATACTCACTAGTGTGTGGTTGCTCTTTAGAACTTTATTATTGAACTTCCCTGGTTGCATTACCTATACTCACTAGTGTGTGGTTGCTCTTTTATGCAAGTGTCTAGTTGCAGGCTATATTCTGGTACTTTTGTAGCAGCCTCAGCAAAACGTGTATGCTTCTTTGTGCTCCCTAGTTATAGGTTTAGGGTCATTGTCAAGGTTCAGATCAGTGTCTTGGCTATCATTTTGAAATGAACATGTACCTGCGACCGAACCTATAGTTGTGTATGGGATTTTGGAGATGACCTTGAGATTTTTATGACTCTAGTACTGTCCTCAAATTAGCATGTATCTAAGTTATAAGAAACTTAGATTATTTTGGTCATGTGAACCTTATGTGTGGTCACGGTCACTATTCCTCGTATTGGCAGTGAAGGTTCTAATTTTGGAGACTCAACAGTGAATGTAATGCTTATATTTACTGATGGAATGGATATGTAATTTGTATTGGTTATATTTGAAATGAAAGATCAATGTATTGCATATCTGATGGACGTATGGTATAAGAAATTGTGACTTAAAACCAAATGTCATAAAATTTTATGACTTCAAATCCAATGTCATGGATTTGTGACACTTACATCTAAATGACATAAAACATGGTTTAAGGTGCATGGTTTTTGACGCAAGCTTTTTCGTCAATTTGGTGTCATAAATGCTAATCTATGATGTAAATTGCAGATATTATGACATAAACTAAATGACATAAACCTGAGCATCTGTAGTGTCTTCAACGTAGTTTGTCAGAAGGTTAAAACCAGTCATAAATTACCCTGCATAAGTTACACAAAGTAGACAAAACAAGGGTAAGCATGTTTGAGCAGAGGTCAATGGTTATTTCGATCACATCAATAAGTATAAGTTTATCAATACTTCTTTTGCCTAGCTACCTTCCCTGGCAACGGCGCCAGAAATGCTTATTGACATTCCTTAGCGTCGCTACTAAGAACAGAGTTGAATCTAGTCCCCAGCAATGGCGGCAGAAATGCTTGTTGGTATTTATTAACTTGTGACTTGTTTTAGTAGCCACTTATTGTATGCCTACATCTCCTACATTGCTTACTAGGTTGTCATGCCTAGTGATGATGCCAGAGATACTTGTTAGTACTACCTAGTATTACTACTAGAATAATACTAAGCAGTTCTTTATTATTTTATGTGACTATAAAGAATATATAGATATGAAAGGAAGGGAATATGCAAGCATACATATAATATACCATTGTACAACTTCACCCGAGAGTATTTCAGGTATCGTTATTTATATTTTTACCACAAGGAAGGTCTGGCACAGACTGTTGACGGTCCTTAAGTATCAATTATAACTATCAAATAAATAGAGAAAAGGATCCAAATGAAACCAACACCTAGACTTAGGGTTTTATCTGACAGAATTCCACGAGTTTTACTGTTTATCTATTTCTGCAGGGGGTTATCAGGAAATACGGAAGAAAGGCCCACATGTCGGATTAATGACGGGATATTAACCGAACACGTAATTATCTTACATCTAGAAGAGTCCAGAAGCCACGAGAACGAACGGGAGGCGTAACGGAGCCGGACACAGGGCGCCCGCCCTGGTCCTTAGGGCGCCCGCCCTGGCCCCGGAGCCAATCAGGCTCCGCCTCGAGGATTATGCTCCACCGACCTAGAGGATCAAGGAAAACCGTCCGTTTAATGTCGGTTTGATCCAACGGCCCAGATTCATCCGAAAGGGCTATATAAGCAAGGCCCCTGACCCTGGAGGAGAGGCCCCCTCGTCTCATACTTCAAACCCTAATTCAGGAGGAGAGCCTCTGATCAAGCCCTAGAGCCACCACATCAACTAGATCTCTAGTTAGCATAGCTACATAGGATTAGAACTAGAAGGAGTCAATCTTCGATTGGTTCCTGGATCTGTCAAGAGGATTCTTGGTAATTCCTCTATTGTTCTTCAATTGTTCATCTTTGTTCTTCAATATTATGAATATGACTTTGTTCTATTTCAATATATTGATTATGACTTTGCTCTACTTGATTATATTTGCAATTATATTGTTCTTAGTTTATCATAGTTATATGCTTGGCTTAGTTAGATTGGAATTATATACATGCCTAGGATCGTATAGCGTTTATCCATGTGTACAGTGGGTGAATGATAACTATTGTGTAGACGTGGTGTCTATACCGTATTTATCTGCGATTGCACCCTATATGCCGGATTGTGGGGTAGTTCGCGATAGTGACAGCTTCGTTGATTCTTATATAGTCCCCCTCTCGTGTATAGGGCAGGCAGAGCAACACTATTACAGGGGAGTGATTGCTATGTTCTTCATCTTCCTTGCTAATATTCACTATGCATGGATATAGTCTTTTCTCACCATGATTGCCAAGTATAATTGCACTAACTATGATATGCTAGACTTTATAGTTAATAATAACTTAGGGAATATCTTTGTAGTTCATCCTAATTCCATGCTAATGACTTGCTAGAATATCTGTTGAGGTGCTTATCATTATTATATGTGGCTAGCTGATCAGATTAATTATCTTTGTCACCATTATCACTTTACCTTTACTTAATGTGACATTTATACCTGTATAAAGAGATTGATAAATACTCTCGGTTATACATGCAATGATGTGTACTCAGTTCCATATTCTCATTCCATTATCAACCATGATACTTAGAAATCCCTTCCCAGTGGTAAAAATATAAATAACGATACCTGGAATACTTCCCGGTTAAAATGCTACATCGGTATTAATCTGTGCGCTTGCAGATCCCTTTTATTATTTATCTTGATGAGCAAATGCATATTTCAATACCGCGTCTCTCATGTCATGCTGGGGATGACAACTTGGCTTAAGTGGCATGAGGGATAGGTTTGGCATTTTTGGCGCCGTTATCAGAATTAGAAAACTAAGTCTACTTTTGGTAGTGACGTTAAGAATGCCCAACAAGCATTTTTGGCGCCGTTGCCGGGGAAGGTTGATTACTAAGTAGGAATGAATATGGAACTTTGAGTCATCATTTGCATCACTAATCTGATCGAGCTTATCAATTCTCTTATACAGTTTTACCCCTGTATTTTCCATTTTGATTATTTATTACAGGGTGATGCAGGAATAGAAGACATCTTCCAGACAACTTTGTTGACGATCCCGAAGCCTTATTCAGAAGAACAAGAGCCAAGCTCAAGAAGACATCGTCAACACTTCAGCACAAAGCTTCATCTAAATCCGAAGACCGCCGAAGTTTCATCCGGAATTTGTCGACTGAATTCGAAGCCATGGCGAACAAGTCGATCCGCGAGTTCTCAGCTCCCACTACGGACAACATCCGCACTGGACCTGCTGGGGAGATCGACCGCAACTTCGAGCTCAAGCCTGGGCTCATCAACATGGTGCAAGCTAACCAGTTCTGTGGGAAGCCACATGAAGACGCTAGTGCTCATCTTCAACACTTCCTGGAGATCTGCAGCACTTTCACCATGGCTGAAGTCCCCAGAGACGCCATACTACTTCGCCTTTTCCCATTCTCACTGTTGGGGAGAGCGAAGCAGGGGTTCTACGCTACAAAGGAGAAGAACACTACGTGGGCACTCTGCTCCACGAACTTTCTGGCCAAAATCTTTCCCATGGGCAAGACCAATGCTCTCCGTGGGAAGATTACAAGTTTTCAGCAACAACATGATGAATCCGTTCCAGAAGCATGGGAGCGTTTCCAAGACTACATCCTAGAATGTCTCCATCATGGAATGGAAAGCTGGCTACTGATGCAGACATTTTATCATGGGCTCATTAACAGTGCCTGTGAAACCATGGATGCTGCAGCTGGAGGAGCATTCCTATCACTCACCATACCTCAAGCCACAGCTCTTGTGGAGAAGATGGCATCCAACCAAGGTTGGAATGAAGAAAGAACTCAGACACGCAAGAGAGGTGGAGGTATGCACCAGCTCAAGGAGGTAGACATGCTGTCTGCCAAGCTAGACCTACTCATGAAGAAGCTCGATGATCGAGCTGGAGAAAAGAAAGAAGTCATGCACGTCTACGACTCCCACATGACTTGTGAGGAGTGTGGAGGTACTGGACACTCGGGCAATCACTGTCCTGAGTTGCTGGAGGACGTGAACTACATCAACAATAACAACAATAACTACTACAACCGTCCTCAGCAGAATCAAGGTTGGAATCAACAGAGGCCTAACTACTCAGGTAATTACCAAGGTAACAATTCTTTCAATAATAATAATAATTATCCACCTTTGAGAGAGTTAGTATCCAACCAAGGAAAGCTAATGGATAACCTGTCTAAGAAATTGGCATCTAATGATAAAATACTAGAAAATATAAATAATAGAATGGATAATTTCTCTACTGCCATCAAGAACCAGATTAGCTTTAATAAAATGATTGAATCTCAGTTGAATCAAATAGCTGCTGCTGTTCCTGCTACTAACCCCGGTATACCATCACAACCGGAAGGACTAGAATCTGCAAATCTTGTAGACATGTTTGATGCAGGAGATTACTGGAGTAACCCTATCGTGGAAGTAAGTACTGACCGTCTGCCGGTCAAGAGAGGCGATCCAGGACGCCCCGTCATCCCGATCTCCATCGGCATGCGAGACTTCCCAGAAGCACTCTGTGACTTTGGCTCCAGCGTCAACATCATGCCCAGGGTACTCTATAAAAACTCTTTTCACAACCATTATTAGAAACAACCATGTGTTTGCAGCTTGCAGATAGGACACTGAGTTTCCCGAGAGGAATATTGAAGAACATCTGTGTCCGAGTGGGTTCCTCGTACGCTCCAGCAGACTTCGTAGTGATAGAGACCGGTTCTGATGAGAGGGCTCCCATCATCCTAGGGAGACCATTCCTGAACACCGCGGGAGCTGTCATCTATGCTAGTGCTGCCAAGATCAGTTTCTACATCAAGGGGAGGAAGGAAACGTTTTCCTTCAAGAACAAGACCGCACAAATCCCAGAGCAACCCCAATATGAACCAAGGAAGAGGACCAACAGGAGGAACAAGAGCAAGAAGCAAGTATGGACCGAGACAGCTAAGATGGTCACTGCCGTGCACAAAGGTCAAGATCGCCAACTCAAGTCACCGTTCTTGCCTAAGAAGGACGACCCAGGTATGCCAAGCATTTATTGCTCCATTAATGGGTCCCACTTCTACAAGACACTTTGTGACACTGGGTCGGGCGTCAACATAATGGCCAAGGTCACCTATGAACTTCTGTTCGGAACCATGCCCTTAAACCCAACATATATTCAGCTCCAGATGGCAGATCAGACATTCCGACAGGTCGAAGGTACAGTAACTGACGTCCCTGTCAAGATAGACGATCACTTTGTCCATACAGACTTTCAGGTTATTGACATGGGAGAAGATGAATACGATCCACCCATCATCCTTGGAAGACCATTCCTTAGTACTGTCAAAGCAATCATTTACATTGGAACTGGAAAAGTCCACATGCACTTCCCCTCTGAGAAGGTACGTCTTTACTTTACTGACCCTAACTATGTATTTGAAGAATCCAAGCAGGTCAGGACAAGAAGAAGGCGGCGTAACCACAATCAGAAGCAACAGGTCATCAAGGACGGATGGGCAGATTATGAAGGAGAAGTGGTAAGATCTGAAGACATACCACTCAACCAACACTGTCCTGAGGAGACCAAAGCACCGAGACAGGTATGGAAAGAAAAGACAGTTGTACATGAAGAGGAGGCGCCGCCGGAACCACCGACTACGCCATCCACCAAGTCCCAGGACGACTGAACGAATAAGAGTCCCGTTCGGAGGACTTAAAAACACCGAACGCCTTGCCAAGAGGTAACTTGGTAGTTATCCTTTCCTTTTAATAATTTACTTTATCTTAAATAGTTTGCTTAGTTAATCATATTCATACTATCTTAAAAAGAAAATAAAAATGTTAAAAACCCTAAAGCCCCATGTGAGTATGCGAGTGGCATAAAACCCATAAGTACATTCACTGTGGTGGCATAAAATATATATATATATATATAATAAATACATAAATATTTTCTTCTGCTTTATAAAAGAAAAAAAAACAACATAAAAAAATCAAGGAGGCTCAGCATGATAAAGGCTAGATATTTATGCTAACACTTAATCAGTTCCACAAAGCTTTGTTGTCTATTTGAGCTTCACAGAATTCAAGGAGACTAGCAGACAGAGGACATTCTAATCGCTGTCAGGGTGCTGCCGACTTTCAAATACATCTCCGCCATCTGCTAGCTACATCAGAAGAGATTATGTCAAGATCCAGCTTAGGGGAGAGCACCTCCATTATCTTGCTAAGTATTTCTATCTTTATCTTTATATTTATATATACTTCTACCCTATAAAAATAAAAATATACATAACTATGAAAAAAACCAAATAAAGATTTTGTGCTTATATATATATACCTATATCTTTTGCTTAGTGTGTTTTAATAAATAAATAAAGTGGCTATGCTAAACTGAATCTAAATAATAATAAAACTCTAGCATGGATATGATGAATAGTTGCTTTGCCTAATTTTCAAATTTGAAGTTTTCTCTCTAAGTTTACATAACTGTTATCATTTAAAGCTTGCTCTAAACCTGAACTTGTGGGAAGAGAACTTGATCTAAAGTCTAAGTTGTTAACGGATATGATATGGGAAGGTTGAGCTGCTGTTTATCTATTCCTAGAGATGCTAGAATTCTGGAGAATTTTATCTTTGAAAATCTTAAAATGCTACATGATGAGTTCCTGTATGATGAGAGTTTAAGTTCCTACCACAACCATACATACATGCTTGCTAGACTTTAAGCCATACCTTTACTTTTTACTGCTTATGAGCATTGAGTGTAGTCAAGCTGTGTAGACCCTTAGGAGCTTGTCATGCGGTTAAAATCAAGATTCACTTGCACGATCACTCATACATGCTGCTTCTACTCCGGAAGTACGCATCCACATATATCCACTCATTCTCATCTCCAGATCCACATAAAATTATTCTACTCCTAATCCGGGAGAGAATAGCCAAAAATATTTTCCCATTCTTGTTATCCCCTGTGAAATAAATGCTCAAGCTATTTTGGTTACTACCACTTGCTATATTGTTCTAAGGAGATGAGTGCTCTATACGAGGAAATAAAAAGGGCAAGTGCCCGGAACCTCGAAAAGAAAAAGATACGAGGAAATAAAAAGGAGCAAGTGCTCGGAACCTCGATGAAAAAAAAGAAAAAGTGTGAGAAGAGAGGTAAAAATGGACAAGTGTCCGACAGTAGAATTAGGGGTACAAGATACCCACCTGAGAGGAAAAAAAAGAAAGAAAATATAGAGCACCTCATTCTCCTCAAGAGCTTTAAAAGCAAGAAAGGTACGTATCCCCTCAAAAAGAGCAAAAGTAGAATTAGACTTTCATCATTGTTATCATCACTACCACCATACACCATTTATTCGCCACACATACACATCTTGATTTGACTTATTGGCTTGTTTCTCTGGATCCATGGTTTGACTATGCAATAAATGTCTTGTAAGTATGTATACTTTATCTCCCACCGATGAGCTCCAGATATCAAAAGCCTTATTAGAATAGGATGAGAGAGAAGGCAATGTCATTGCCTTATACCACAAATACTACATACTTTGCTTTGAGAGAAGGCAGACATCATTACTGCCTTGGTGAGGATCCAGAAATACCACAAAAGAGAGACCTGAGAGAGTCATACAAGGAATCTCTGAGTTTTATTTGAAAATCTGCAAAAAACTCCAAGAGCTATAGCTAATCAAGAATAAGAGACATGGCGCTTGACTAGACTGTTCTATCTTTTAACCGCTCAAGACAAAGGTGACGGTTGCAAGCCCCATGGTGAAAGGTATAATGAGTACGTTTCAAGTCTTGACAGTTTACTTTAACTCAGAGATGAGACTCTGTGTACCGTCAAAATTCAAAGGCATTTCAGCAACTACTGAGTCTCTCCTTGCTCAGGGACGAGCAAGAGGTAAGCTTGGGGGAGTTTGTTGACGGTCCTTAAGTATCAATTATAACTATCAAATAAATAGAGAAAAGGATCCAAATGAAACCAACACCTAGACTTAGGGTTTTATCTGACAAAATTCCACGAGTTTTGCTGTTTATCTATTTCTACAGGGGGTTATCAGGAAATACGGAAGAAAGGCCCACATGTCGGATTAATGATGGGATATTAGCCGAACACGTAATTATCTTACATCTAGAAGAGTCCAGAAGCCACGAGAACGAACGGGAGGCGTAACGGAGCCGGACACAGGGCGCCCGCCCTGGTCCTTAGGGCGTCCGCCCTGGCCCCGGAGCCAATCAGGCTCCGCCTCGAGGATTATGCTCCACCGACCTAGAGGATCAAGGAAAACCGTCCGTTCAATGTCGGTTTGATCCAACAGCCCAGATTCATCCGAAAGGGCTATATAAGCAAGGCCCCTGACCCTGGAGGAGAGGCCCCCTCGTCTCATACTTCAAATCCTAATTCAGGAGGAGAGCCTCTGATCAAGCCCTAGAGCCACCACATCAACTAGATCTCTAGTTAGCATAGCTACATAGGATTAGAACTAGAAGGAGTCAATCTTCGATTGGTTCCCGGATCTGTCAAGAGGATTCTTGGTAATTCCTCTATTGTTCTTTAATTGTTCATCTTTGTTCTTCAATATTATGAATATGACTTTGTTCTATTTCAATATATTGATTATGACTTTGCTCTACTTGATTATATTTGCAATTATATTGTTCTTAGTTTATCATAGTTATATGCTTGGCTTAGTTAGATTGGAATTATATACATGCCTAGGATCGTATAGCGTTTATCCATGTGTACAGTGGGTGAATGATAACTATTGTGTAGACGTGGTGTCTATACCGTATTTATCTGCGATTGCACCCTATATGCCGGATTGTGGGGTAGTTCGCGATAGTGACAGCTTCGTTGATTCTTATATAGTCCCCCTCTCGTGTATAGGGCAGGCAGAGCAACACTATTACAGGGGAGTGATTGCTATGTTCTTCATCTTCCTTGCTAATATTCACTATGCATGGATATAGTCTTTTCTCACCATGATTGCCAAGTATAATTGCACTAACTATGATATGCTAGACTTTATAGTTAATAATAACTTAGGGAATATCTTTGTAGTTCATCCTAATTCCATGCTAATGACTTGCTAGAATATCTGTTGAGGTGCTTATCATTATTATATGTGGCTAGCTGATCAGATTAATTATCTTTGTCACCATTATCACTTTACCTTTACTTAATGTGACATTTATACCTGTATAAAGAGATTGATAAATACTCTTGGTTATACATGCAATGATGTGTACTCAGTTCCATATTCTTATTCCATTATCAACCATGATACTTAGAAATCCCTTCCCAATGGTAAAAATATAAATAACGATACCTGGAATACTTCCCGGTTAAAATGCTACATCGGTATTAATCTGTGCGCTTGCAGATCCCTTTTATTATTTATCTTGATGAGCAAATGCATATTTCAATACCGCGTCTCTCATGTCATGCTGGGGATGACAACTTGGCTTAAGTGGCATGAGGGATAGGTTTGGCATTTTTTGCGCCGTTATCAGAATTAGAAAACTAAGTCTACTTTTGGTAGTGACGTTAAGAATGCCCAACACAGACATGTATTGATAACTTATATTATTGATGGAGAAGTAAACCATAACCAATATTCTACTCACAATAGGGGTAAGTCATAAGATAAATTATGTATATGATAAGTATGAATCAATCATAAATCACTCAGAGTACTCCTTTCAATGCATTAGCATGGTTAAGTAAAATATTAAAGAAAGAATTCCTAAGTCATTCTTAATTATAAGTGAAAGCTACATTGATTAGTGCAATTACACCTAGTAGTCATGGCTAAGGTCATCTTTATATTTACACATAAGGGATATTACTAAGAAAGATTAAGAACAGAGCTGGTTCTTCCTTCGTAACTGGACCCTACTTGCACCTATATTCGGGGAGTGGACTTCAAAGGACTCAATGAGAGTGTCACATCCGCGATCTACCACATGACTCGGAATATAGGGTGTATCCGCAGGCAAACAATGTATAAGCACCACGCTTACACAATGTCGACCACTCACCCCGTGTACACCAGAGCGAGTGCTATATGAACTTATGCATAAACATAATGATAAACTAGCTATACTAAGTATATAATCAAAGTAGACGTTGAGCATTATAACTAAGAACATGAATAAGATGAATACTAATGGTGTCATAACAATTGTAGCAAACATATAAAAGTAACGGAGATACAAAAGATGGGGTACAAAGATTATACCAAACCACGCTCTTGACACGATAAAAAAATCCAAGCGAAGTCTGCTTGCCTCCCTCTAGACATAGCGTAAATAGCTATGCCCTAGAATATGGTGGAGCTCTGAGGATGATTAGGGTTTCAGTCTTCTCAAATGACTTATTCCTCAGGGAGTGGCAAGGACTGGTATATATAGGTCGGAGCGTCCATCGTGAGTTCTTGGATCAAATTGACTTAAAGGACGGTGTAGATGCATCTTAGGAAGTGGTAGAGAACCGACATAGCAACAGGGACCGACATGTGGGCCCCCAGTGGCCGGGCAGCCGACAGGTGGTGGCCCCTCATGGTCTGCCTCGGTGCGGTGTCCTCTGGTGTCTTTCTAGAGTCTTCTGGTGTCCGTTTCACTGCGGATAAGCGCGATTAATTCTGACATCTAGGTCCATCTTAATGGTTTTCTGAATAAACCCTATAGAAATCATATATTAACCAAAACTCATGGAATTTGTTAGTTTAAACCGCTAGACCTTTGTTGATGATCATATTTATGCCCTTATACATGTTTTACTGACGGTTTATAATGCTCGTTAACTACCGTCAACATTGGGCCTACGGACCAGCCAGTCCAATAAACCTCCTGTCCGCCTCCTTCTGTAGCTCATGCTGCCCGCCTCGTGCCGCTTCTTCTCCTCCGCCATAGCCCCTTCCGTTGCTTCTGCCGCTTGTCCTGCACTGCTTCTGCTCCTCCTTCGTTGCCCACACCACTGCTCGTGTCGCTGCTCCATGTGCGCCTGCCCCACTACTCTTACTCATGCTCCGTGCGCCCGTCTCACTGCTCCTACCATTGCTTTGCCGTCCGCGCCCACTGCTCCTGCTCCGCTACCCGCCAGGCCCGACAATGCCAACAAGCGCCACTAGTGTAAGGAGAAGCGTCAGGCTCTGGCGTGGAAGCCCTCCGGCCTCGCCTGCTCCTACGGCTGTGGCGCCCCGATGCAGACGGTGGAGGTCGCACCGGGATATGATGCATGTTGTAAGCTCACGTTTTAAATGTTTTATTTGTTTTAGAGGTATGTTGCAAGCGTTTTCATACAGATGTTGAAAAGTAGATCATGATGTTGCATATGTTGCAATGCTGTACACGTATGTTAATAGTCTGTCTCCAATGTTTCATCTGTTTTTTAGACGTATGTTGCAAGCGTGTTTATTTGGATGTTATTTATGTTCTCACACATATGTTGCAAGTGTTTTATCTGGATGTTGTATATGTTTGCAATGTTTTTCAAGTGTTTTTGTCAGTGTTTCAAACGCATCTATTAAGTGTTTCATCTTTCTTTTTTCTAATGTTGTATTCGAATGTTTTAAAAGTATATCGTGTGGTTCATGTGGGATACGCGTGGGAAGTTGGAGGGGCCGCGAGACGCAGGTGTGGGCGAGCAACATTCGGTCGACGCGGGCCCACGCGTGGATGCGGGAAAATGTATTGCAGCCCACATCCGTACGTCTGGGCACTAGTGTTCTGCCATTCTAGGACCTAATACACCGCTGCCCACCACCGCTAGTAGGGCCGCGCGCCGCCCCCTAGGGTTCCAGCAGCGATCGTTCTTCCTCCCACCGCCGGCAGGCGTGTTGCGCCGCCACTTGCCACCGCCGGCAGGCGTGTCGCGCCGCCACTGCCACCTGACGCTCCATACCCTGGGCCGGCACCGACGAGCCCTGTGCCCATGGGCTAGGCGCGTGCACGGCTTCGCCCTTCGAGGACCGAATAGCAAGCGGTTGCGGGCTACCTCAGCGCGCCATACGATGATGGGTAATCTATTATGTTTTTCTTAAACCACCGAAATTGAACAAAAAAAATTAATGAGTTTTTGGTAGGGAATTTTGAAAGGAACCAATTGGTACTTTTTTTTCCTGAGAAACTGAATTTTTGTGAGAACCAGAACCCGAACTGATCGATTCGGTAATATGGAATGCCCAACCCTATTTACGACACCTGTTTGACCGGCTGTTCGTGCCCAGCCCGTTGCCACTTGCTTTAGTCCCCCTCTTCGGTCTCCGTTCTGTTCCCGTTCCCGTTTCTCCTCAACCTAGTCCCACTGAAGCTGGGCCCCGCACCCTTCGTTTCTCACTGTCACGTGGTCCCATTGATACCGAGAGCCACTGACTGGCAGGCCCCACGTTCTCCCGCCCGCTTCCTCTCCATCACACCCTCTCTCCTCCGTGCCGCCGCGCTTTTCTCCTCCCGCGCCCCTCCGCGAGCTCCCTGCCCCTCGCGCTCCCGCCGGCGACAAGCTCCCGCCAGAGTTAGGTAGATCAGGGTGCTGTGCCGGCACGCGTGGAAGGGATGGAGGACCTCGCGGGTTCGCGTGGCGGCGGGGGGTGCGGTGGTCTTGACGCGCAGATCGAGCAGCTCATGGAGTGCCGCCCGCTCTCGGAGACGGAGGTGAGGCGTGCCACCCAATCCCCTTCACTCTGGCTTATTTGATTCGCGGCGAGATCTGGGAGGCTTATGACGGCCGGTTTCGGCGGGGGAGTTTCTTTAGGGTTAGATCGTTTTCGGGAAAGATGACGCCTTTTCTGTGGTGCGGGTTTCGCCGGCTGCGGTAGATCTCTCATGTCTTTACGTCATTGAGTGGAATAAATCCTGCAGCTTTTTATGCTCCTATGGTTTCTGGATCAGAATATGCTATAGCAGCTTATGCCATAGATGCCGAATCTAGCTCTGCTCTGTGTTTTGGCACCCCTACTAAACCTGAATTTATGGTGGCCGTATTTGTCTTTGCATTGACATTCTTGATACTTTATGGCCTGCACTGCTGTTTGGTTCTGGTGATAGGATTGGAATGCTTTTTTAACTGCCTGGAGCATTGGCAGGTTAAAACACTATGTGAGAAGGCCAAGGAGATATTAATGGAGGAAAGCAATGTTCAGGTACGGCGGATCTCTCACACAATTTACTCAGCTTGACTTTTTGTTTTTGGTGCTACAATGTTTTTCTCTTCACTGACTATCATAACATCAATGGTTTTGGGGCCTAAGGTTGGTTGGGGAATATAGTGAATGCATGCTCTACTTAGTTTGGGTAACATCATCCTCAGTGATAATCTATTTGTAATTTGTAATTGGCATGTTATTATTTTAGTATTTATGTATATGTATAGAGGGAACCGACGTCATATGCAGGAAGAATTGAAACTTTCGTGCCTTTTTTCTTGGGCGTCCCATGAAAGAAGTTGACCTTTTTGGAGTTTAATACCTTAAGGGTACTGGTACCTTCCACCTGTGGAATATAAAGTCAACAGTCTATATGCTGGTTGGCATGCAAAAGTGATTTAATGACAAACGAGAGGGAAAGTATGGGTGCCTCACTATTGGCTAGGTAATCCCAAGTTTGTGCATGTACTTTCAAGCTAATAATGATTTATTTATTATTTGCATGTTTGTTTAATTTTTCAAGTTTTTTTTGGTAAGTTTTGACCCCTTATGAGTGCTGTGTGTATAGCTACAATCAAAAGGATGATCTGATGTGTTTACACTTCTTTATATCCATTTGATTAACTGTTAGTTTCTGGTGTGAAGTTTGATGAGCCAAATAGAATTTTATCTGTGGCCACAGCCAAAGAATGCATGCTTTATGTACATTTGATATGCATGCAACTATTCTGTTTTATGTTCCAGCAGAAGCTGCTTTAACTTGGCCTTTTTATGCCATATATGTACAGCCAGTTAAAAGCCCTGTGACAATTTGTGGTGATATTCATGGCCAGTTCCATGATCTTGTAGAACTTTTCCAGATTGGTGGGAAGGTACTCAGTACACTGCAATCTTTGTGCATTATATCTCTCTTCGCACTTTTGATGCTGTTCATTTCATTCTCCGAGAGCTGACAGATCATTCTTTGTTGTTTACCAGTGTCCAGATACGAATTATTTGTTTATGGGTGATTATGTGGATCGTGGCTATTACTCTGTTGAGACAGTAACGGTAAGATCTAGCCTGATAGTTGCATTTGTTTTTTTTTATGGTAATAGAAGACCAATGGTCCATGTTTTGTTTTCATCGGCAGCTGTGTTGGTTTCATTCCACCCCTATTTTTAATTTTCTATCTAACTCATTTAACTGTCAAATTCACAAGTTATATGTGCAGTGTTTTTCTTGAATAGCAGGGAGATCTATAATCTAAGTCTAGCATGCATAATTGATAAGTCAATGTTGTCGTGTGGACACTCACAAATCACCGCTGTTGTTGTCACCCTAATTTCCTTTCCACTGTTCATAGAATGTTCCCCCCCCCCCTTATCTCTTTGCCACTTTTCTGTTAGTGTGATTTTCTCTATTCCTTTGTTTAGTAAATGGCTGTAAATTGTTTCTTTTTGTTCTAATGTTTTTGTTATCTAGAAACAAGAACAAGAGCAGAGCATAAGTTGCAGATGATTTGGCAAGTGCCAGTTTTCACTCTGCAAATTTCCCCTGAAGTTTGGCATTAGCAGTTTGTTGCAAGGGTGCTATGGATGTGTTTGATCGGCGCCCCAGTGCACCCTGCCGATACAAATGGAATGAAATCCTTGTAGAATATTTTGAACTAAACCAAATGTGTGTCAATTCTAGCAACCATTACCAAAAA
This sequence comes from Saccharum spontaneum, assembly GCA_022457205.1. NCBI lineage: Eukaryota > Viridiplantae > Streptophyta > Magnoliopsida > Poales > Poaceae > Saccharum > Saccharum spontaneum. Next base: position 23,595,498 of record CM039582.1, on the reverse strand, counting down.
TAGGATTACTTATGAAAGTAAGCATATCTGTTGATTCTATTATGTTAATGAATTTTCTGTTAGTCATTATTTGTTGACATGATATAGTGGCCATCGTGCAGCTTTTGGTTGCACTTAAGGTGCGGTACCCACAACGCATCACAATTCTTCGTGGAAACCATGAGAGTAGGCAGGTACGGTAACTCCACAACGCCTATGAAATTAATTGCTCTTTCATTAGTTAAAATACAAACATTCTCATTTTGTTTATTAGTGTTACCTTTTCTGTCAAGGGCGTCAAACCCAAGGATAGCACGACCTCGACTACGCAGTTCGTAGTCGCGATCCGTCTTCTCCGGCGAGGTTTTGCCCCTCTGCCGCAGGCTTAGGAAATGCAAGGGAGAGAGAGGTTTGTTTGGAACTGATTGCTTGCTTATTCTCAATCTCCGATTACAGCATATATGGCCGGCGGCCCCTGACTACGGGAGTAACAAATCTCCTCAATCTTAGGAATAGAAATAGCAACTAATAGAAACTAATCTTATCATGCCTAATTCTAGCCACTATTGTTGATTTGGCCCTGTGGCTCCCTGGACTGCGCGCGCGCCGCGGCGCGTTCGCCGGCTCGGCGTACATCCCGTGCCCTGTGGCGCCTGGCATAGGTTCGGCCCCACATGACATCTCTTCCCTCCTCGAGAGCCAGCTCGTCCTCGAGCTGGAACGCCGGGTAACGCTCCTTGAAGGAGTCCAGGTCTTCCCATGTGGCGGACGCAGCCGATTCCCCCTTCCAGTGAACCAGAACTTGACGAACGCCCCGAGCTAGCCGAGAACGGGTGACGCGCTCTGGCTGGGGCTCAATGGCACCGTGGTGGACAGCAGGCAGTGCCGGGGGCGATGGTGGCGCAGCTCCCACGAACTTCTTGAGGAGGCCCACGTGGAACACGTCGTGGAGCTTGGCGCGAGGCGGGAGCTCGAGGCGGACGGCGACGGGGTTGATCACCTCGATGACGCGGTAGGGCCCGAAGTAGCGAGGCTTGAGCTTGCCCTTGGACACTTGGGGTAGCGATGCCGGGGCGCGGTGACGGAGGCGCAGGAGAACGAGGTCGCCCACCTCGTAGGACACCGCACGGTGGCCTTTGTCGTAGTACTTCTTGTGCGTTGCCTGGGCCTGCTCTAGCCGGTAGCGCACGTCGGCCAAGAACTCGTCACGGTCCGCCATGGAGCGAGCGACGGCCGCCACGCGCGTCTCGCCGGGCTCGTAGGACCTGATGATCGGCGGGTCGCGCCCGTATACCACCCGGAACGGCGTGTCGCGGAGAGATGTCTGATAGGCGGTATTGTAGATGTATTCCGCCCAGGGGAGCCACCGAACCCACTGCCGAGGTCGGTCGCCAGTGAAGCACCGCAGGTACATGACGATGACCTTGTTGGCGGCCTCCGTCTGGCCATCAGATTGTGGGTGGAAGGCCGTCGTCATGTGCATCTTTGTACCTGTCAGCCGCATCAACTCGCGCCAGAAGGAGGACGTGAACACCGGATCCCGGTCTGACACCATGGACTGGGGTATGCCGTGGAGGCGCACAATGTCCGCGTAGAACGCCTGAGCCACTGATTCAGCTGTGTAGGGGTGAGCCAAAGGTACGAAATGACAGTACTTGCTGAACCGGTCGACAACGGTGAGGATCACTGTCTTCCCACCCACACGGGGCAGAGCTTCCACGAAGTCGAGGCCAATGTCGGCCCACACCGTAGTTGGAACCGGCAGTGGAAGAAGCAGGCCGCCCGGGTGCAAATGCTCAGACTTGTTGCGCTGGCACGTGTCGCACGCCCGGACGAACTCCTGAACCACCCGGCGCATGGCGGGAGAGTGGAAATCGCGGCGCAGCCTGTGCAGGGTACGCTGCACGCCTTCATGTCCGTCGCTGTGGGTTGCCGCCAAGATCTCGTGGAGCAGTGGTGACGACGGCGGAATGTATAGCCGGGAGTCGAACATCACCATCCCGTCACGAAGCGCCCACGGTGCGCCGCGGTTGCCGGCCTGGATGGCGTCGCGGATGGCCACGAGCGCAGGATCCGTGGTCTGGGCTGCCCGCAACCGCTCGATGTAGTCGAACCGTGGCGCCGACAGTGCCAAGACGGCACCCTCTTCCGTGTCGCGGCGCGAGAGGGCATCGGCCACCACGTTGGAGGCGCCCGACTTGTACTCCACCGAGAAGTCGAAGCCGAGGAGCTTGCCCACCCAATGGTGTTGGGGGATGGTCGCCAGGCGTTGATCGAGCAGGTACTTGAGGCTGTAGTGGTCCGTCCGCACCACGAACGCACGCCCCCACAGATACGGCCGCCAGTGGCGGATGGCGAGGACGAGGCCGATCAACTCCCGCTCGTAGGCAGCGAGCGCACGGTGGCGCGGCGCGACGGGGCGGCTGAAAAACGCCAGCGGGTGCTTGTCCTGCAGGAGTACCGCGCCGAACCCATGCGTAGAGGCGTCGCACTCGACGACGAATGGCTTGGTGAAGTCGGGTAGTGCCAGAACCGGGGCCGTGGTGACGGCGTGCTTGAGGGCGTGGAACGCAGTCGCCGCCTCGTCGCACCACCGGAACCCCTCCTTCTTGGTCAACGCGGTGAGGGGGGCGGCGATTGTCCCGTAGTCGTGGACGAACTTGCGGTAGTAGCCCGCGAGCCCCAGGAATCCCCGGACGGCGCGGGCCGAACGCGGTTGCGGCCAGTCCACGACAGCCTGCACCTTGGCCGGGTCCATGGACACGCCTGTTGCGCTGATGATGTGGCCCAGGTAGGAGATGGAGCTGACGCCGAAAGCGCACTTTGAGCGCTTGACGAACAGGCGGTGCTGACGCAGCAGGAGGAGCACCGCCCGGATGTGCCTCAGATGGTCTGCCCAGGTGTTGCTGTAGATGAGAATATCGTCAAAAAACACAAGGACAAAACGCCGAAGATATATGCGGAGGATGTCGTTCATTAGTGCTTGGAATGTCGCCGGGGCGTTGCACAGCCCAAATGGCATGACCAAGAACTCGTAGAGGCCATCGTGCGTCCGGAACGCCGTCTTGGCGACGTCTTCAACCCGCATCCGGACTTGATGATAGCCCGAGCGCAGATCGAGCTTGGTGAAGAACTTGGCGCCGTGCAGCTCGTCCAGCAGCTCGTCCACCACCGGGATCGGGTAGGCGTCCTTGACGGTGATGGCGTTGAGGGCCCTGTAGTCGACGCAGAAGCGCCACGAGCCGTCGGCTTTCTTGACCAACAGGACGGGGGACGAGAACGCCGACGTGCTCCGGCGAATGAGGCCCTGCTCCATCATGACGGCACACTGCCGCTCAAGTTCATCCTTGTGCGCCACCGGGTAGCGGTAGGGACGCACGGCGACGGGCGGGGCGCCTGGCCGGAGGTGGATGGCGTGGTCGCGGCCCCGTGGTGGTGGCAGTCCCCGTGGCTCAGCGAAGACGTCGTCGAAGGAGCCCAGGAGGCCGTCGAGGAGGGCCGGCTCCGTCGTGGGCGCCAGGGTGCTGGAGGAGGACCCGGTGGCCGCAACGAAGCTCGTCCCGGTGCTGACGGCGTGGACATCGGCGCGCTGGTGCGGGGGTAGGCTCTGCCACGAGACGGAGCGCCCTTGGTGTTGGAAGGACACGGTCCCCGTGGTCACGTCCCAGGCGATGGTGGTGCCCAGGTGGGCCATCCACTGAGTGCCCAGCACCATGTCGTAGCCGGCGAGGGGCATGACGTAAAGGTCGACGTCGAACGCCATGCCCTGGATGGAGATCGGTGCCTGCCGCAGCACACCCGGACAGGAAACCTTCTCCCCGTTCGCCACCGTCGCAGTGAGTCGTGGACGCGGCTGGACGGGCAAGCCGGTGCGGAGCGCGGCGTCTTCACCGATGAAGTTGTGGGTGGAGCCCGTGTCCACCAGGGCGACGAGGGAGGCGGCACCGAGCGTCACTTGGAGTAGGATCGGGTTGCCCACCGGAATGCCAGCCACCGCGTGCAAGGAGAACACAGGTGCCTCGACAGCCGCCTCTTCGGCGTCATCCTCCACCGTGTCTTCGCCTTCTTCGATTGCACCGCCTTCCACAAAAAACAACCGTTTGCATACCTTGTTGTGGGAGCGGCTGTATTTCTCGTCACAGTTGTAGCACAGCCCGAGGCGGCGGCGCTCCTCCTGCTGGGCCTGGGAGAGTCGCTTGACCGGGCGACCCTCGACGGTGACGGTGGCCGGTGCCGGCTTGACGACGGGGCCGGTCGATGGCCGGGGGGTCGGCGTCGGAAGTACGCCACGCGCGGATGTCGTGGCCGGGAACAGGTAGGGCTCCATGAGCTCGAACTGGCGGGCGAGACTCATGGCCTCTTCCAGGGATGCCGGCTTCTGCTGCTGGACCTGCAGGCTGAGCGGCGGGAGGAGGCCCCCGGTGAACAGCTGTACCTGCTGGGCTTCCTCGAGACGACCGGCGCGGGGAAGCAGGGCCTGGAACCGATCTTGGTAGTCTTCCACGGTGCTCGTGCGGCGGCACGCCGAGAGCTCGAACAGCGGCACGGAGCGGAGCGGGGGTCCGTAGCGGAGGTTGAGGAGTGCCTTGAAACGCTCCCACGTCGGCGTACCCTCGGTGTCCTGGACGTGCATGTACCACAGTTGCGCGCCGTCTTGCAGATTGTACGAAGCCATCCACGTGCGTTCCGCCGGGATGACGTGTTGCTGGATGAAGAACGACTCGCATCGATTGATGAAGGCGAGCGGATCGGTCTTGCCATCGTACTTGGGGAACTCCGGGCGCCAATGCTTCGGCGGCCGATCTGGTGCGGGTGTCCCCGATGATTCCGTGGAAGCCTTCTCGGTAGTCCGAGCAACGGACAGGGCGGCGATGGCCTGTGTGTTGGCCTCGATCGCCTTGGTCGTGGCGTCGGATGAAGATTGCAGGGCGGCCAGGGTCTTGGCGAGAGTCTCCAGGGTGGACTTGAGATCGTCCCCCATGGCAGCGGCTTGGTAAGATGTGGTGGAGTTGGTGTCTGGAACGGCGGCGGCGGCGGTGTCGCGTGGAGTAGAGGATCGAGAGGAACGTGATACCAGGTTGTCAAGGGCGTCAAACCCAAGGATAGCACGACCTCGACTACGCAGTTCGTAGTCGCGATCCGTCTTCTCCGGCGAGGTTTTGCCCCTCTGCCGCAGGCTTAGGAAATGCAAGGGAGAGAGAGGTTTGTTTGGAACTGATTGCTTGCTTATTCTCAATCTCCGATTACAGCATATATGGCCGGCGGCCCCTGACTACGGGAGTAACAAATCTCCTCAATCTTAGGAATAGAAATAGCAACTAATAGAAACTAATCTTATCATGCCTAATTCTAGCCACTATTGTTGATTTGGCCCTGTGGCTCCCTGGACTGCGCGCGCGCCGCGGCGCGTTCGCCGGCTCGGCGTACATCCCGTGCCCTGTGGCGCCTGGCATAGGTTCGGCCCCACATGACATTTTCTTTAGCTACTGTCTGATTTGTATGCATATAGAATCGTGCCTACTCTTATGTATATCTCACTCGAAATTATTTGCTCCTTCATTAGCTAAAATACAAACCTTCTCATTTTGTTTATTAGTGTTACCTTTCTTTAGCTATATTCTGATATGAATGCATATAGAATCACGCCTGCTCTTTGTATGTAAATCTCACTCGAATTCTGTATTTCATTTGAGGAATCTTCAATTTTTGCAGATCACACAGGTGTATGGCTTCTATGATGAATGCCTACGAAAGTGAGTTATTTAGGTGCTTGAAAATCAGCTACTCATCTACTCTTATTCCTTGTGTAGCCTGTGTACTGCAGCATCACATTCATACTAGAAGACTACTTAGGATTAGGAAAGTGTGGCAGAAATTTAGAGCAGCTAACCTTAGGCTACTTAGTTGCTCCACGGTGATCATAAGACTATGACAACTTAGAGATCTTATACCATAGTTGAATACTGTAAGATCAATTCCAAGAGCCTCTTTATACCCTTCTTTATTGATAGAAATAGAGATTTTAGTGAAAAATGTCCTCCAACAGCTGCTTTAATTAGATCTCCAAATATTGTCATCATCTATTCCGGATTTCTCACTAGCCAAAGATGGAGAGTGGGGTTGGCTCTCTAGAGTGCGCACAAGGTATAGAGAAGTTGTTGGAGGGTGGAAAGATATAGAGAGATTTTTATTCAAATGATGATTTAGAGAGTGATTTAAGAAAGACTCTTGGGGGTGCTCTAAGGATGCATATCTATCTCTGCATGTAAGCCATCCACATCAGCAGCCCACTAGCATGCAGTTATGATAGTTATCTCTTAGTGCAAGCTATCCATTTCATCAAGCCACATCATCCACCAACATGCACTTAATTGTCCACATCAGCAAAATGAGCCATCTAATTTTCATTCCAAATCATCCACGATCCCCGCAGCAAAGCCCAGGGCATCCTTCTTGTATTAAATATATATATAAAAAAACCAATCATGGGGAAAAGATGGCCTCCTGGCATTGCTCAGAGGGGTGTTTGTGTTGTACTTAACCGTTGCCTGCTTGGAACAAGCTAGCCAGAAATCTCAGGGAGGTACCCACATTTGGGAGTGCCTGGTTTTGAGTTCATGTGGGCTGCCTCCATGATAAGAGATTGCCAACCTAGTGTTATTTCAGTTCTCCACTGTATTAGTTACAACGTATATGCTTCATTTTCTTTGTAGACTGCATTTGCCATGGAGCTTTTAGAGTATTTTTTTGTTGTTGTCTAGTATACTTGAAATGTCCTATTAATCATGTCCCATAACATTAGTAAAGGAAGTTCAAATCTGTCTGATTATTATTGTAGTGCTCTGATTCATCATGCTGTTCTTCTACTCATATTCTGGATAAACTCGAAAACTCCTTAGTTCTTCTGTTTATCATTGTTGACTACAATGTGTTTAGCTTGATTTATTTTTGTTTGACTCTGTTGTACTGTCTTTGATTCTTCAAAACAGATATGGCAGTGCAAATGTCTGGAAGATCTTCACCGATCTTTTTGATTATTTTCCGTTGACAGCATTGGTACGTTCGCCCAGCTTTAAGCCCTTTTCCTTTCTTCGTAAACCCTTAGTCCCTCGACTCATGCAATTGTATTTCTTTTATGAAATTGACCATCATACCTGTTAAAGTACTGCGAGTTTAAGCTACTTTCCACACATGCTACTTTGCCAACTTAATTCTGCAACTGTCTTTCGTTGATGACACTATCATTCATCTATTAGATATTAAGTGCTGCGAGGTTAAGCTTATTCGTCATTCACACATGTGCTATTTATTAACTTAAGGCTTAACTACTCTCAAAAAGATAGAAGAAAGGCTGCTAAGGAGGTGATGTGCTGAAGCACCCATCTGTCTGTTTTCCATTCTCTTTGCAGTCCAGATAAATATGTATGTGAATATGACATTTGAAATACTAGAAATGGTCTGATGGACTTAATACACATTCTATTTGATGTTTGAATCTTTATGCTGTGATTTCTACTCTCAGCTCCATGACTTAATTTAATGGTTGTTTGTTTTTTCGTTCAGAAATCATTTTGACATTTCTTCTCTGCTTGAAGGTGGAATCAGAAATTTTCTGCCTCCATGGCGGTTTATCTCCATCCATTGAGAATCTTGATAGTGTTCGTAGTTTAGATCGTGTCCAAGAGGTCCCTCATGAGGGACCTATGTGTGACCTTCTATGGTCTGATCCAGACGATCGATGTGGCTGGGGCATATCTCCTCGGGGTGCTGGATACACTTTTGGCCAAGTACTTGATATACCATATCTTCTACTTATTGCCATGCTCTTTCTTCAGTTTTGTCCTCAACTGTGTGGCTTTCATTTTCAGGACATATCGGAACAGTTTAATCACACCAATAATCTTAAACTTGTAGCTCGGGCTCACCAGTTGGTTATGGAGGGATACAACTGGGCACATGTAAGTTTTCACTTTTCAGCATGGATTAGCATATAGCATTTGTTTACTTGATATGATCCTATGATTTCTTAATCCAAATTCACAGGAACAAAAGGTGGTGACCATATTCAGCGCACCTAATTACTGTTACCGGTGTGGCAACATGGCATCCATCCTCGAGGTTGATGATTGTAGGAATCACACATTTATTCAGGTAACTGGTTCTTCATTGTTTCAGGTTACTACATTTTTTTTTCTTATTGTTCGTTTCGTTTCCTTGGTAGCTGGTAGGGTTAGGTGTAGCTGCTTTCTTAAGTCTGTACATGTAACATTATAGAAAATTGGTAATTTCACATGCTTGAAAATCAGAATAACAAGGAAATGCCTCTTCTTTTTCTTTCCTTTTTTGGTTGCATTACTGTTGTGTCTGAAGTTACATCGGATTCTTTCCTGCAGTTTGAGCCAGCTCCTAGGAGAGGTGAACCAGATGTGACACGGAGGACACCTGACTATTTCCTTTGAGTTATCTGCCATACTATTTTTGGATTTTGTCCAATATTGCAATAGTGATGCTGGTCAGTAACATTTTTGTTGGATCGATATGATAACTTAACCAACCAGAAACAGTAAGAAAATGCGGAAGCTGCATATCCGCATTTGTCATTGCAAGAGGTTCTATCAGATCATCCTACATCCCAAGCTGTCAATAGATCCGCTTGTCTACCCAAGTGATGAATTGGCACCTCCCTCGGGCTTTGGCCCCATAGACCTTCACTGTTTCGAAGGGCGTTGGGACGTCAGAGCTTACATTTTCAGCGTAAGTTGCCTCAGCTCTGTCTTCTCTGTCAGCTAGTTTTGTGGTTGTGTGATTGTTTATTGTAACTTCTGTGATTAAATGACAACAGACAAGCTGATCTTGTTGCAAGAATTGGAAACAATTCAACGAATTCTGCTAGCTCTTCCATTGTTTCTTTATCCATGCCCTTGATACATGTGTGTTAGCCACTCTTCTCATGTAGCAGCAACACGTTACCGTCAAGTTGTTCCATCTCATTTTAGTCATGTTAATGCTCATGGTAATTAAATGAACAATGTTTGCTTCCCATCTTTCTTGGACGATCTTCTCTGAACTAAACAAAAACTGCTGACGGCAAACCGATGGCTTAAAGTGGTCAGATGTATGGCCTAAATTCCAGATCAATGTGGTCGCCTGCGCTTTGGAATTTTAGTTGTTTATTACACAAATGATCTCATAGTCTCGCTACTGCTCACCATCATCCAGCGCTTTCAATTCAGATAGAGTAGCATTTCTTTTGCGTCTGCCTGGCGCTAGTATGCAGAATGGGTGCAGGTCTCTTGACACATTTTTCCGTGGGCCAAACGAAGACTCTAAGTTCAAAAGTTAAGTATCACTTTTATTCTAAAAAAAATGGTGAAGTGCGGGAGTGCATTTTTGAAGCATACGTGAAATCCAGATCCGTGTATGTTTGCAACGAACTCATTCCCTATTGCAGCAAAACAAGATGCTGTCGGATCCTTCAATTCCTCGGTATTTTTTTTGCCCTTTTCCTCCGGCTGTGCAGTTTATCTGACATTTGTCCACTCAAGAACAGAAAAGAGGTGATATGTTATTAACTTATCTTGGCTAAAATCTGTCATCATCTATCGACATAGCAACTCATGAGATAAATGGGAATACAATTCGAGCATCTCCAAGAGTTTGGTATATGGGTTTGTCATCCTAAAATTTTTGGCAAAATAAGAAAAATACTTCTCCAATAGTTTGGTATTTGAGTTTGGCATTTTTGGCTAGTTGGCAAATCTCGGTCGATTACGCGCATATATGCGCGCGGGGCACCGGCCGCGCATCGTAGTTTCCTCGTGCTTAGCGGGGCTCTTCGTTCGGTTAACGGGGCTCTTCGTTCGGTTAACGGGGCTCTTCGTTCGCTTAGCGGGTTTTTAGGGTTTTGGAAACAAAATTTGCTAAACTATTGGAGATAAAATCTTTTTTCCTCCTCATATTATTTTGGGAGTTGGCCAACAACGAGATTTGAAAAACAAAATTTGCCAAACTGTTGGAGATGATCACTGCAAGTTAGGATTAAATCATTCTTCATCCATGGACATGGCAGGTAATGAGATAAATGTGCACACAAGAGTTTAAATCACTAATATATATATATATATATATATATATATATATATATATATATATATATATATATATATATATATATATATATATATATATATATATATATATATATATATATATATACGGCAGCGTTAGGTGTAGAATATTATTCTACACCACAAGCCAAAATTGACCTAAAAAAATACTGAGTACTACTGAACCATGTTCAGTATCAGTCAGTACTACGCACAGTACCACGAAATACTGAATAATACTGAAACGCGACTACTGAACATTACTGAATTTTGTTCAGTATAACAGCTCGGTGTAGAATAGCGCGTGTATATATATATATATACTCCCTCCGTCCCAAAAATAGAGTCATTCTCGTTTTTTAAAAAGTCAACAACTTTTAACTTTGACCAAATATATTTAACAAAATATTAATATTTATGGTACATAATTAGTATCATTAGGTAGATCTTTGAATATATTTTCATAATAAACTTATTTGGAGATATAAATGTTACATGTATTTTCTACAAACGTAGTCAAAGTTGAGAAAGTTTGACCAGCACGCTTCCCACGGCGACTCTATTTTTGGGACAGAGTAGTATATATATATATATATCCTCAGCAAGCACTTACGAGCTACAGATTAACCAAAAAAGGTTCATTGTTTCGGGTAGCCTTCCACACTGAAAAAAATTAACAAACATCAATATACTCTAGAAAAAAGTTTTAGCAACTCAAAACGATCCACAACAATTTTGTTCTTGGCTGGAAAATACAAAATACAATCACCTATTCCAGATCAGATCTTAATTAAAACAATACACATGCCTCTTCTGTACTCACAATGCGTAATCCGTTTGCAACAAAAATACAGCGGAGCAAAAGCTTCAATCACCTACCTGCTTTAAATATTATAACGAGTAATTCTGATGCACACCAGTGCTCCTAATTCTTTTGTGTACATGCAGGCCAGGCACCCCAGCTCCATATGACACTACCTCGCTTTAGTGTATATATATGAATATGTAATGCTACGCCAACTATAGCTACAAAATCTTTTGATATTCAAATGATCCGAGTATTATCAAAAATTCAAAAATTTATTTCTGACACTAAAGACTGATAAAGAAGCAAAACAAAAACGGTTACAACATTTACAACACAACTTTCAGCACTTTCAAGTAAATAAATCAGCATTTCTGGCTTTCTAGCATGTTGTAGTAGGGAAGTGCAAAAGCCAAAGTAATGCTTAACCACAAGAATTCAATTGGCGTGGCTGTAACTAGTGTACAGAAGATTGCAACTCTGTAAGATTCTGCAAGATGGTACTCAGCACCAACCTCAAGCGATTTTTTTTATTTTTAACACTTTTTAAAAACTTTTATTAATTTTAGCACCGAAACTTTTTTTATACCTAACACTTCTGGCCGCTCCCACGCGAGGGAGTGGCATTTTAACTTTGCCGCTCCCTATGTGGAGGAGCGGCAAGGCTGCTGACGTGGCAGTGGTGCCACGCGGGCACGGGGCTGCCGCTCCCCCTGGAGGAGCGGCAAGGCTGCCACTCCCCAGATCAAGGAGCGGCAACACGCGTGTAGCATACTTCAAAAATTTTGTTCGTGCGTTATCGTTTCACTCTCCCGTCCGCCCAAGGCAGCCGTCCACCGGCACCGCGCACCCCCCCCCCCCCCCCGCCAAGAGCAGCCCGCCCCCAGCGCCCCCCATCCGAGAGCAACCCGCCCCCCTGGCGAGAGCAGCGACATCAGCGCCGAGAGCCCCCCCCCCCCCCCCCCCCCCCCCGCCGAGAGCAGTCCGCCCCCCCTCGGCCGAGAGCGCGCCGAGAGCAGCCCTGCTGTGCGGCCGTCCTGCTCGTCCGTAGGCCGCATCCCCGGTCGTCCCGCATTGGGAGCCGTTGCCGCCCCTCGCCTCTGACTCGTCATCACCCTGCCCGTGCCGCCCCTCGCCTCTGACTCGTCATCACCCTGCCCGTGTCGTCACCACTGCCAAGGTAATCTTGTTTCCCTATTTTTTTTTGAATTTTTGATCTATTTTGATTGTTAATTAGATTAGTTTGTTTAGTTAGTTTAGTTAGTATGATTACTAAAGTGAGTAGTGAGTACTCCCTCCGTATTGGATTTAGAAGTCGTTTAGGACAGCGACACGGTCTCCAAAACACAACTTTGACCTCTTGTTTTTATAAAAAAATATTTATGGAAAAGTGATATATGTATACTTTTATGAAAGTATTTTTCAAGACAAATCTATTCATATAATTTTTATATTTGCAAACTCAACAACTTAAAAGTTATTGATGATTTATATTCCCAATGTTTGACCCAAACCTTGTCCAAAACGACTTCTAAATCCGATACGGATGGAGTATAGTTAGTATTGTTAGTATGAATAGTTAGTTTAGTTGGTATCATTAGTAAAGTTAGCATACTTAGTATAGATATTATAAATAGTTATTTTAGTTAGTATGATTAGTAAAGTTAGTATAGTTAGTATAGGTATTATAAATAGTTAGAATAGTTAGTATGTTTAGTTTAGATTAGTGAAGTTAGTATAGGTGGTATAAGTAGTTTAGTTAGTTTAGTTAGTATAGTATAGTTAATAAACTTAGTATAGTTAGTTCGCTTGGACGACTTGATGAAGTTTGCTCGAATGGTTTTCAGATGGATTGTTGTGTCCGAGTTTATTTCAGAGGAATTGTTAGGAAGGAAGATGGTGAGTTTGAGGATATGGAAGAGGAGTTGGAATGGTTTGATGAATCACCGAGCTTCAATGACCTAACTTTGCGTTTGAACGCAAAGTTTGGCGGTGATTTCACAATCAAGGGGAGATTTGATAGTGGGAAGACTTGGGCAAAATATGTCCTGATGCCTTTGCGCGACCCTACTCATTAGTCCCACTACACTAGGGTCCTCATAGGCTCGAACTCACCCATTGCTGAGGTGGTTGTGGAGAATGGGTACACGTTGGAGGATGATCATCATGACGATGTTGGAGGTGACGAAGAAGCAGTTCCATTCACATCCAGTCGGTTGTGTATGGATGGTCAGTTGACGCAGGAGCAATTGCATTCACATCCAATCGGTTGTATAAGCAATGACTTCGATGTGAGGGAGTTCAAACGTGAAGAGCAGGAGCAGGCGGAAGAGAACTGGTTTGGTCATGACGACGACGACGATGACGATGACGACGACGACAACGACGACGATGATGATGATAGAGCTGCCCTAGCGACACTGGATCATGCTACAATGTCCTATGTTCCAGCTTCGGTGCTTCATGCCATGCCGACTCAGGGAAGGCTGGTCCATGATTTGCTAGAGGGTGGTGTGCCGTATTTTGATTCGTGGGGTAGGATCAGCGAAGCACAGCATTATATTGCACTGCCCCCTTACACAGAGGTAGAACTCATGCAACTGAGCCAAGGTGGTGTACCTTTAAGTGGTGGTCCGAACTACAGGGATGTCAACATGGTACATATGGCAGTTTGTGACACAAGTCTGCAGATATGTGCAGAATCACTGTATAACCATGAGCATGTAATCCTTTAGAAGGGCATGATATTCAATATAATGTCAGAGATGAAGCTCTTTCTTCAGGATTATGCTGTGTACCACCATAGGCCATACTTCGTGACTCATTCTGACAAGAACTTGAGGTACCACATTACCTACAAAGCAGGTTTTCTGTGCCAGTGGAGGCTTACTGCAAGGAAGAAAGCGAGTGATGGCAAGTGGAGGATAAGTAAATTGGTCCAACCCCATTTATGCTTGGATAACAAGGGGAAGGAATATCATCCGCAACTCACTGTACGTTACCTTGCCCATCGTATATTGGGGCTCACTGACAAGGACAATGATATCTCGGTGTCTTATTTACAGCAGTCCATATATGAGCTTGTAAAGTATCATGTGAAGTATGGCAAGGCTTGGCATGCAAAGCAAATTGCACTGGCGATCTGATGGGGTAGTTGGGAGAAGGTGTACAACTGGGTTCTCCGAATACTGTCTGCAATGAATTACTACAACCATGGTATGAAATGGTTTGTGGACACCAGTGGAATGTCTTTGCAGAACCTGGTGAGGCATGTGCTACACCGTGTTTTCTGGTTGTTTGCTCAGACAGAGCATGCTTTCCAGCTCTGTAGGCCAGTGGTACTTGTTGATGGCACTTTCTTGACTAGAAAGTATAGGGGCACTTTGATGATGGCTGCAGCGGTTGATCCGGAGGACCAGATAGTACCAATGACTTTTGCTTTGGCAGAGGGAGAGAACAATTCATCGTGGTCATAGTTCATGTGGCTTCTATGTACCCATGTGTTTGGGGCATCACACACTATATGTTTGATTTCGGACTAGCACGCAGGGATTCTCCACGCCGCCGATGAAGATATCGAAGGGTTCCCGCCTTTGGTGCATGCGTCATTTTGCAGCTAATTTCTGGCAGCGTCAGAGGAAGAAGGAGGTTAGTGACATGGTTAAGGCTCTATGTTGCGTGCGTACAGAGTACCAGTTCAAGGAGAAAATGAGAGAACTAGACAAAGTGATGAACCAAGCCGCCAAGACATGGTTACAAGACCAAATGGAACAGAAGGAAAAGTGGGCACTAGCATACGACGAGAGTGGATTTAGGTACGGCATCATGACCACCAACTCGTCCGAGTCTTTCAAACGTGTGTTCACCAGAGTTCATTCGTTGCCAGTGTCTGGGATTGTTGAGTTCTTTGTCATGAAGGGCAACGAATATTTTATGAAGAGGTGGGAGCTCACGCATAGGAATATAAGGGAGGCTGGGGTGTGGAGAAAGGCAACCGCTCATTTTATTAAGGAGGGAGAGGAATTGGCCAAGCAGCAGATTGGCAAGCCATACGGACCTCACAGGCATATCTACAGTGTACGGGGGTTGGGTGGTGTTGACACCTCTAATGCCACCTAAGCTAGGTTGTCATCCCCAGCATGACACTAAAGGTGCTGGTACTAAAAATGCAAATGCTCCTCTAAAATAAATATGAAATCCGTAAGCGCACAGATAATACCGATGTAGCATTTTAACCGGGAGTAATCCAGGTATCGTTATTTATATTTTTACCACTGGGAAGGGATGCTAAGGATAATGAGCAATGAGCATCACTGCATGTGATAATGGAGAGCATAACCATGTCTTTATCTATCTTCTCATACAGGGTAAGTGTCACAAGATAAATAATATGTATATAAATAATAAAGCATAACTGGTAAGCACATAGCCACATATAATAATAAACATCTCAATAGATTACTCTAAGTATATAGCACTAGCATGGATTAGGACGAACTATAAGGATACATCCTAAGTTATTCTAACTATAAGGTCAAAGCATACGATGACTAGTGCAATTACACTTGGCAATCATGGCAAGAAAAGGTTATATCTATGCATAGTGATATTACTAAGGAAGATATAGAACATAGCCGTCACTTCCCTATAATAGTTGTGCTCTGCCTGCCCTATACTCGGGAGGTGGACTACAAAGGACTCAACAAGACTGTCACTCCCACGATCTACCACACGGTCCAAAATATAGGGTGCAATCGCAGGTAAATACGGTATAGGCACCACGCCTACACAATGTTTACCACTCACCCATGATATCAATGAGCAAGCGCTATACGATGCTATAATTAAATATAATTCTGATCGAACTATGCCAAGCATATAATCAAAGTAGACTAAGAACAATATAATTGAGAACATAATCAAATAGAGCAAAGTCATATCCAATATGATTGAATAGACTAAAGTCATATTCATAGCAAATAAAGAACTAGATGAACAATATAAGAACAAATACAAAAGTAGGAGAGAATTACCAAGTATTCTCTTGATAGATCCGGAAACCAAGCAATGCTTGCCTCCTTCTAGTTCTAATCCTATGTAGCTATGCTAAACTAGAGATCTAATTGAGATGGTGGCTCTAGGGCTTCTATGAATAGAATGAGATGAATGAATTGAATGAATTAGGTGAATTAGGGTTTCTCCTGGGGTCAGGGGTCTTGCTTATATAGCCCTCTAGGAAGCACCATAGCCCTTGGTCAAACCGACCTTGATGAATGATTATTATTGATCATCAAAGGCGATGGAGGCATGATCCAGGAGCTTGGCCCTGATTGGCCACCTGGGTGGGGCGGGCGCCTAGGCCAGGGGGCGGCCGCACCACCTGCCTGGCCTGTGGGCCCTCCCCTCCGGGGGATCTTCTCAAGTCTTCTAGAGTATTCTTTTTCATAGTATGGTCGGTTTCTCTCTATATAAATCTGACATGTGGACCTCCTTTGGTTCTTTCCTGATAACCCCCTGCAGAAATAGATATTCACCAAAACTCATGGAATTCTGTCAGTATAACACCTATATCTAGATAGTATTTATATTTAGATCATTTCTCATGCTGTGTTGACTGTTAAAATATGATACTTATCTACTGTCAACAAACTCCCCCAAGCTTACCTTTTGCTCGTCCCTGAGCAAAGATAGACTCAGTGATGGATCAGGAGTTGCAACAATACTTTCACGCCTCACAGGTACACATGCGTTCAAACAAGAACTCTCCTCCGGATTAGAGTGAACTATTCTGATGAAAAACTCACTCATATTACCTTCCACCATGGGGCTTGTAGCCGTCACTTGGGTCTTGAGCAGTTGAAAGACAGAATGGTCAAGTCAAGCGCCATGTTTCAAGCTCTTTGATCAACTATTATTCTGGAGTTTTGCAAGATTTTCAAAATAAAACTCAGAGATTCCTATGTATGACCCTTTCAAGTCTCTCCTTTGTGGTATTTCTAGATCCTCTCCAAGGCATTTATGGTGTATGCCTTTTCTCTCCTCTCAAAATATGTGGTATTTTTGGTAGCATCATAACATTATGCCTTCTCTCTCACCCTACTTTTAATAGGCTTATGTGGAGCTCATAGGTGGGGAGACAACGAAACATATATTGCATAATCAAAACTATGGATCCAAAGGAACGAGTCATAAAGTCAAATCAAGATATGTATGTGTATGGGCTGTATGGTAGATGGTGGTAAATGGATGAATAGAGAATAGAGTAGAAGTGGTTATAAGGGGGTAAAGGGATGATGATGGTGAATACTTAGCTCCTTTGAGAAATTTCTCATACCTCTCTTAGAAACTTGAAGACTTTGAGGAGAACTTGGGCTGCTAAATCTCTCTTTATTTCTGAGTGGGACATTTGTCCTCTTTTTTTTCTTTTTTTAAATGAATACTCAAGCTCATTTTGGAACATAATAACAAGAGGTAGCATAACTGGATGTTTGGAGCTTTATTGGTTAGCAAGGGATAAAATGGATGATAGGAATATTTTTGGGCAGTTCACTCCCAGTGTAAGAGTAGAACTATTTTCTGGGTTGATCTAGATGGGATATATGTGTATTCGTACTTCTAGGGTAGAAGCAGAATATATGGGTGGATATATATGGGTGGATATGGATGCGTACTTCCAGGGTAGAAGCAGCATATATATAGGTAGAGTGTATAGGTGGATCTCGATTTTAACAGCATGACCAGTTCCTAAGAATCAACACAGCCTGACCATACTCAATGCTCACAAATAGTAAATATGAATGTAAGGCTTCCTAATCTATAAGCATGTATATGGCTATGGTAGGAATTCAAACTCTCGTCATATAGGAACTCATCATGTAGCAAGTTAATTTTTAAAAGATAAATTCTCTAGAACTCTAGTATCTCTAGGAACATGATAGACAGTAGCTCAAAACCTTCCCATATTATATCCGTCAACTATCTAGACTTAGATCAAGCATTCGCTACCCACAAGTTCAGGTTTAGAGCAAATCTTAAATCAAAATCATTGTATCCAAAACTCGAGAGAGCTCGAGGTTGAAAACTAGGTACTTAAAAGGAATTATGACAGAGCAACTATTCATCATTTCCATATAAGAGTTTATTCTAGGGGTTCACTTAGCAAGATGAAACTTAGCATACTCTCCTATATTTATTAAACTTAAAGATTATACAGAAAACATATATATATAAGAAAACATTTATTTGGGTTTCTATAGGTTATGCACCTTTTTTATTTTATATATCAAAGCAAAAATAAATAAATAGGTAGTTAAGAAAATACTTAGCTGGATACATGGGGGATGCTCTCCCTCAAGCTGGATGTTGACATAGTCTTGCTTGATGAAACTGGTAGACAGTGAAGGTGTACTCCCTTCATCAGAGTGCTTGTGATGATAATGGCGAGACAGACAGTTTGTCCTTCTGTCTGTTGATCCTTCAAATTCTAGGAAGCTCAAAATAGACAACAAAGGTTGTGGAACTTGATTAAGTGTTAGTGATAAACCTCTAAGCCTTGAGCGTCTAGAACCTCTCAACTCATGTATTTTTCTAACAGGATCTCTTGTACCATATTTTTATATTTTTATACTTATACTATGCAAGGAATAAAATGATAAATGCTTCTTTATTTTATTTTTATGCCACCACAGTAAGTAGACTTATGGGTTTTATGCCACAAATTTATTTGCATGGGGCTTAGCAATTTTATAATGCAATGCAAGGTATATTTATTTTTTTCTATGCAAAAATAAAGTATAACTAAACATGTAATGAAGGAAAGTAAATATGATACAGAAAATTAAATGCAGAACTAAAAGAGGGAAATATTGATAACTACCAAGTTTCCTCTTGGCGCAGCGTTCGGTGATTTGGGTCCTCCGAACAGGACCTCTTGTTCACTTAATCATTCTGGGACAGCTCGGATGGATCGAGTGGTGCCTCTGATTGTGCTAAATATGATGTTAAATTTACCTTTACTTTCCATACCTGTTTTGTTGATGAGCTTGACTTTGAGGAGGAAGCTTGCTCTTCTGTCTTATCTTCTTTGTTCTCCATGGTGACTGAGTCACTCTCTGTTGGTGGTACAACTTCTCTCTCAAGAGATGTATTGTCTTGAGGGAATCGATCTTCGTATCTTGATACTTCTCCTTGATAGTCAGCCCATCCATCCTTAGGGATCTGATTCTTCTAGATGCGATTACGACACCTTCTTCTGGTTCTGTTCTTCTTGGGTTCTTCATCAACTATATAATTATTGTTGAAATAGCGACGTACCTTCTCTGAGGGGAATTGGAAATGTACTTCTCCTGTTGCAATGTAGATGATAGACTTGGTGGTGCTTAGAAATGGTCTCCCTAGGATAATCGGTGGATCGTACTCATCCTCTCCCATGTCGATGACTAAAAAGTCAGTCGGGATGAAGTGGTCATCAATTTGTATGGGGACGTTCTTAGCTATTCCGTCCATGAAGCGAAATGATTGGTCCGCCATCTGCAGCTGTGCATAGGTTGGGTCTAAAGGCATAGTACCATATAGATATTCATAAGTTACATTGGCCATTATGTTGACGCCCGATCTAGTGTCACAGACAGTCTTCTGAAAGGAGCTTCTATTGATTGTGCATTCAATGGTTGGGACACCTGGGTCGTCTTTCTTGAGCAAATATGGGGACTTGAGCTGATGATCATGCTCTCTGTGGACTGTAGTGATCACCCTCGCTGACTCTATCTGTTGTGACTTCTTATTCTTGTTCTTCCGATTGTTCTTCTTCTTTGGCTCATAGGGATGCTGGGGCGTGCAGGGAATTGCAACACTCTGTCCTTGAAGAAGAAGGTCTCCCTTTTGCCCTTGATGTTGAAATAGATCTTGGCAGTGTTGGTGTACATGATAGCTCTAGTGGTGTTCAAGAACAGTTGTCCCAAAATGATGGGCGACTTCTCATCACCACCTGTCTCTATTACCACAAAGTCTACAGGAACATATGAGCTGCCTACTCGTACACATATGTCTTCTAAGATTCCCTTGGTGTAGCAAAGTGACTGGTCTGCAAGCTGCAAGCACATGGTTGTGTGTAATAAAGGATAATTGAACATTTTGTCATATATCACTGAAAGGATCAAGATGCCCAAGAGGGGGGGTGAATTGGGCATTTCTAAAAATTAATTGCAAGAATTAAATCCTACAAGCCGGAATTCACCCCTAGTGCCTACTTGTGTTCCTAGAGATTCTACCGGTAAAAGTTTTGCACCCTAAGTTCCAATCCTAGTCTAGCATGGTAATTCTAGGAAAGTAAACCAAGCAATGAAAGCAATACAAGAATGTAAATGCTTGAAAGTAAGGGGCAAGGAACAAGGCGATGTTTTCCCGAGGTATCGGAGAGTCGCCACTCCCCACTAGTCCTCGTTGGAGCACCCGCGCAAGGGTGTAGCTCCCCCTTGATCCGCGTAAGGATCAAGTGCTCTCTACGGACTGATTCTTCGACACTCCGTCGCGGCTAATCGCCCAAAACTGCTCACAAGATGAGTTGGGTCATCCACAAGCTCCGCCGGATGATCACCAAACTCCCAATCACCACCAAGCCATCTAGGTGATGGCGATCACCAAGAGTAACAAGCTAGAACTCTCACTTGACCACAACGAGCCTAATGAGAAGATGGATGCACACTTGCTACTCTCTAGTCACTAGTGAGGGACTCTCAAGCTTTGATTCTCAAATCATAATCCTCACTAGAGCTCTTGCACTCCCTTGCACTCCAAAGGTGTTTCTCAGCTGAACAAATGAGCAAGAGACCTCTAAAAGAGGTGGTGGGGATCTATTTATACACCCCATAGTCAAATCCAACAGTTACCTGCCAACTCAGCAAAATACGAGGTGACCGGACGCGCCGGTCGAAGTGACCGGACGCGCCGGTCGCTCGTAACGGTCGAAAACCTGAAATAACGGCTGAGTGACCGGACGCACCGATCAGGGGTGACCGGACGCGTCCGATCGTGCAGGGAGCTTACTGTACTCTGACCTGATGCGCGACCGCGTCCGATCAGTGATGACCGGACGCGTCCGGTCGTCAGAGTACCTTACTAGAACGTGACCGGACGCGCCGATCACACCCCAGTCGCGTCCGATTAGGTGATTTTCCTTAAGTGACACGTGTCAGCCTGAACACTACGTCCGGTCCTCGCAAGGACCATGTCCGATCAACAGCGCTGAGACACAGTAGTGGTTTAGAACTGACCGGACGCGTCCGGTCAAGGGAAAACGTCTCTAAACACTCCGAAACGCGACGCAACTTGAACCAAGTTGCTTCCAACTCAACACCTTGACATCTGGAACTAACCGTCCTTAATCTTGACGTCAATCCTTTGAAAATCGAAATGATTTCCATCAAGGGGCATGAATACCATAGTGCCCAAAGCAGTTATCAACCCCATGACCTAACTTACCTAAGTTTCTGCAAAACACACGTTAGTCATGGTAATAAAGCGTTGTCATCAATTGCCGAAACCAACTCTCGGGGCCTAGATGCTTTCAATCTCCCCCTTTTTGGTGATTGATGACAACACTAAGATTCAGAAGATAAGAGTTGAGGTTTTCGAACATGCTTGGTTCACATAAGCAAAAAACAATAAGCACAAGGGGTTAGGAATTGCTTATGTGCCCCAAGCCAACAGTGTGTACTCATAAGATAAAACATGAAGCGTTAGTACACATAAAGACATAGCTCAAAAGAAATCGGAGTAAGGCACGGAAGCACAACCTTATGAGCTATAACCAGACAAGTGACATGATTTAAAAAGAAGACTAGATAGACCACATAGACTCAAAGTATCTCACACGACCACATGTCACAAGATGCAAGTACGGGAATGTAAACATGATGCATGAATGTAGCACACAAATAAAAATGAAAACCCTCTATCAAAACTCCCCCTGAATCTACTCTCTCCCCCCCTTTGGCATCAACCGCCAAAAACTAATCTAAGGATCTGACGGGGAACAGACAGAGTCGAGTCGGGTGCCGAGGAGCACGGAGTGATCACAAACTGAGAAGTATCTTCCTCGGACTCGGAGCTGTCAGGCTGACCCTCTGAAGAAGCACGCGGCTGTGAAGCGGTCTGGGTCTGAACAACAGGAGCAGGTACTGACGAAGAAGTAGCAACCAGTGGAGCAGTCTCTGTGACCTGAGCCTAAAGTGAACCAATAGCTGGGGGATCTGTCGAGGCAACTGACGAAGGTACAGTCTCTGTAGTTCCCGTCCCTGTCACAGGAGGAACAGCTGCCTCTGAAGCGGACAACCCTGAAGTAGTAACTAGAGTAGTGTGCGAGGGCATCAGCTGACCAGTCAACTCGCTGTAGGTGGCACTCAAGTCAGCAAACGGAGTGCCTGTCAGTAAGTGAGGGCGAGGCTAGTCTGAAGGAGTGAACCCCGTCTGAATAGGCGTGTAGCTCGGGGACTGGAACGACTGGGGAACCTGCTGCTGTGGAGAAGTGAACTGGAAGCTCGGCTGTCCCTGACTCGAAGGTCCACTAGACTGTAATGCTGGAGTCAGGACAGATGCAGGAGGAGGTACCCCAACTGTAACCAAGTGACGTAGGAGCTCTAAGTACTGCTGCTGGTTTGCTGCCTGCTGTCGCTGCATCTCAAACTGCTGACGCTGTAGCTCAAGCTGCTGCCTCTGGAACTCATCCTGTCGTGCCTGTATCTGAGCAAAAGTGGCAGCGGTGTCCTGAGCCTGTCTCTGCATCTGTAGCTCCTATCTCTCTTGTGCCTAGGTCAGCCTCTCAAGAATAGCCACCATGGCTGGGTCTGAGCGAGAGGCTGAACCAGAGCCACCGGCCTCATGGTCGTGAGGCCGAGGAGAGCGATACCTGGGGATGGGCTGGTAATCCTCATCAGTGCTATCAGAGGCCTCATCCTCAACTGGATCAGCAGGCTGAGCATCTAGATCAGCAAGCTCTGCCTCAGCAAGACCCTCAACGGTCGCGTCCTGCTCAACCGCTGTCTCTGGCACCTCAGGTCTCTCTCGCTGTCCTAGCACTGGGGCCTGCTCTCTGGTGACAGAAGCCCATAGCTGACGGATATCATACTCTAGAAAAGCAGTGGTAGTGTTTGACATCTCAGCTCTAATCTCAGAGGGCAGCTCGAGTGAAGATCTGATAAGAAAGCATATCCAATGAGCATAGGGCAGCTGACGATGTCCCTTGAAGCCTTCTACCAAGGTGTCCTCCATCTCACATAGCATGAGGTCCCATATATCAAACGATGTCTGTGAGAGAAGGTGGTGCACTACCCACAACTGCATACGGGTCAGTCCCTCTCTGTAGCCCAGCCTCGGAAGAAGTGTACGTCTGATAATGGCATCCAAGACTCTGGCAAGAGGTGTCAAGCTGGCGGGTGTACGACGGGACCCTTCGCCAAAAGGCTCACGAAAGCAGGGTCGGATCAGATCAGTAGGGGGCACTGTCCCGCCGTGAGGGCGTCTAGGTGGAGCAGTCTGACCAAAGCACAGCTGATGTATCTTCGTCTCTGAAGCTAGGAGTCTGAGAATCTCCCACACTCTGGTGCTGTATAGTCTGCGGTCACGGCCTCAGAATGCAAAGTGAATAAACTCATGTGCCGGGTCAATCCATAGTGAAGAATAGAACTCCCTGACCCACGTGCCACAGTAAGCTCATGTCCGTCCAAGAAAGTCTGATAAGCCCAGAAGAAAGAACAGGTGCGGACGCAGCTGCTCACCAACCACCTCAACAAGAGCCTTAAGACGACAGACCCTCTGAGATCGAAAAGCAATCCCACTGTCGACATATGCTCTGTAGAAATCCTCCTGTAGGGGTGTATAGAATCCCTCTGACGCTCTGGAATCCCGTACAGGTGGGAACCACCGACTAACCTCAACGAACCTCAGGGCCTGCACCTGACGTGCTGTAGCTCCCCTCAAGTCAAAGTGCTCGACTGGGGGGGTACCCTCGAGCCCTGGGAGGTGGACGTCCTCCACGACGCTGGCCCTCTGGCCTAGGAGTCACCTGAGCTCGCGTACGTGCTGAGCGATGACGCGGTGGAGTCTGGACTGACTGCTCCTCTGGAGCCTCTGCAGGTGGATCAACTGACATAGCCTCTGTACCCTCTGTCCCCTTTGTGCCCTCTGTGGCCTCAGTACCAAGCTATCGACCTTCAAGATGAAAGCGACGCTCGCCAATGTGAATGCCACTGCTCCTGCCTCCCCTCTCTGCCTGCTCAGCTGCATCTGCGACTGCCTGAGCGATCTCTGCATCTGTAAGAGTTTTCTCATTCTTACTGGCCATGGTCTTTACGCACTTACCACACGCAACCTCTGTCAGACGAGGAGGACTCTCGTCCCTGTCACTATGAGCACCCCCGGCATTCTTGCAGTGAACCATACTGACCAACTGCCGAGAACCTCTGTAAGATGATGAACTGTCACTCAAGAGGCTTGGCCTCAATCTGTATCCGCAGGCTTGGCCTCGGATTTAACCACTGGACTACTGTCACCCCAACACACCGACAAACTCGCTGAAAAGATGGAATAGATGGATCTACTATAAGCAACATATATAATCTAAAAGACAAGAAATCCTAAGGATAGCAAGCACATAAGATGAGATGTGAATCGAACAGCGATGGCTACCTCGGATCGACGAGAACTCGGTGACGAGATGAGATGACCTAGTTTCGCGAGAGTTCCCGAACACGCCGGATGAGCGCTGATAAAGCCGAGACAAGGAACGATGATAAGCGATTGAATGAAACTGTCATGACAAACCCTAATGATGGAATCGAAGGATTAAAAATGTAAAACGGTTTCACCTTCGAACTCACAGGAGCGAGGAGGGTTAGGGCAAACCCTAATGACAGTGGCTCGACTTGATGGAGGAGCTGAGGGTGCCTAGGGTTGGCACGGGCGAGCAGTGGCTGAGCACGGTCTGGGCTCGGTGGTGGCGCGCGGGAGGCAGTGGCGGTGCGGCGACCAGCGCGGCAGTGGCTGCGCGGGAGGATGGTTGCGTGCGGCGAGGTAGCGGGCAGCGGCGGCGCGAGGCAGCGAGGCGCACAGTGCGGGCGAGATTGGCACGGTGGCGTGGCGTGGCGGAGGAGGACGGCGAGGAGGAGACGGCGCGGCGGCGGAGGAGGCACGAGCACGGCGGCGCACGGCGAAACAACGAGAGGAGGCTAGGGCACGGGGAGCGGCGGCGTACGGCGGGTGAGAAAGAAAACCGGATCGGGACGAAAGCTTATAAGAGGACTCAGATCCGCTCGCTGCGCACTGACCGAACGCGGTGGAGCAGCGTCCGGTCACAGTCTAGTAAGCTCCTGGATCGACCGGACGTGTCCAGTTTGGACTGACCAGACGCGAACAGAGTCCGGTCGAAGGTCATCCGGGAAATTCATCGCGCATGACCGGACGCGGTGGTGGATACCGGGACCGGACGCGGTGGTTAACAACGACGCGTCCGGTCGAGCGTCCGGTCACAGGTCCAAGAGGAAGTCTTCGGGATGACCGGACGCGCTGGTGGTCGCCGGGACTGGACGTGGTGGTGAAGCATCACTGCGTCCGGTGCAGCGTCCGGTCCAGCGTCCGGTCACTGTTTTTCGCCGTTCTTCAATCCGATCTTCGACGCGACTTCTCCCAATCAAGTTCCAATTCAAAGAAACTCAAATAAACACCAATTGGAACCTAATATGAGTGACCTCACTCAAACCCTCAAGTTTTTCAAAATAATTTGCCTTAGGCTAGTATTGTTTTTAGGAAAATAAGCAATAAACACCCGAGGAACAACGTATGGCCATGCAATAGAGTTTGTGAACCCTTAGGAGCGTCAAATGCTCTCTCTATTCATGGACGAACACAGAGGTTGCTCAAAGCCAAACCGAAAAGAAACGACAAAGCAACAACCATGCATATGCAATGCAATACAAGTAAGTAAAACTAGGTTGTTTGTCAAGTTTGATCCACGGTTAGGCTTCTTCACTCCTCCAAAGGAGGGTTATCGTAACCGTGTTAGATAAGCCCTAGATGCATTGCGGGAAATTTAAATATGACATATAATACAATGCAATACAAGGGACAACACAAGCTCATTTTTTAAAGTTACTAGAGTCAAGCACATTAAGTTCACTCCTCCACCTACAAAAGGTAGCCTCATCCAAGGGTTTAGTGAAGATATCCGCTAATTGATTTTCACTTCTTACACCTTCTAGTGATATATCATTTTTAGCAACATGATCTCTTAGAAAGTGGTGGCGGATATCAATGTGCTTGGTGCGAGAGTGTTGTACCAGATTATTAGCAATTTTAACGGCACTTTCATTGTCACATAAAAGTGGCACCTTTTCAAGAACAACTCCATAGTCTAGGAGGGTTTGTTTCATGTATAAGATTTGTGCACAACAAGCCCCTGCGGCAATGTATTCCGCCTCGGCGGTGGACAAAGCCACACTATTTTGCTTTTTAGATGACCAAGATACTAAAGACCTCCCAAGCAAATGGCACCCTCCGGATGTGCTTTTTCTATCAATTTTGCAACCGGCATAATCTGAATCGGAATAGCCAACTAGTTGGAATCTAGCTCCTTTGGGATACCAAAGACCAATGCTTGGGGTGTGCTTAAGATATCTTAAAATTCTTTTTATGGCACTTAAGTGAGGTTCTTTAGGGCATGCTTGAAAGCGAGCACACATGCACACACTAAACATGATATCGGGCCTAGATGCGGTAAGGTACAACAGGCTACCAATCATAGAATGGTAGAGAGTTTGATCAACCGATTTACCTCCCTCATCTAGGTCGAGATGTCCATTAGATGGCATTGGGGTCTTGATTGGCTTACATTCTTCCATCTTGAATTTTTTGAGAAGATCCTTGATATACTTTTCTTGAGAGATGAAAATCCCTTCTCTCATTTGCTTGACTTGAAAACCAAGGAAGAATGTGAGCTCACCAATCATAGACATCTCGAACTCCTTCGACATCAATTCATCAAATTCCTTGCAATACTCTTCATTTGTTGATCCAAAGATGATATCATCAATATAAACTTGACAAATGAAGATCTCCCCATTAAGCTTCTTGGTGAATAGTGTGGTGTCGACCTTCCCAATGGTGAAGCCCTTCTCAATGAGGAAGTCCCGGAGGCGCTCATACCACGCTCTAGGGGCTTGCTTGAGCCCATATAGCGCCTTGAACAACCTATAAACATGATTAGGATATCTAGGGTCTTCAAACCCGGGAGGTTGATTAACATAGACTAGTTCATTTATGAAGCCATTTAAGAATGCACTTTTCACATCCATTTGATATAGTTTCATATCATGATGTGATGCATATGCAAGAAGGATACGAATGGCTTCAAGTCTTACAACGGGTGCAAAGGTCTCTCCAAAATCAAGACCTTCAACTTGAGAGAACCCCTTTGCAACTAGTCTTGCCTTGTTCCTCACTACTATGCCTTGGTCATCTTGCTTGTTGCGGAACACCCACTTGGTTCCAATGACTCTTGCACCTTTTGGATGCTCTTCAAGTGTCCACATTTGATTGCGGGTGAAGTTGTTCGATTCTTCATGCATAGCATTCACCCAATCTGGATTTTGAAGAGCTTCTTCTACATTCTTAGGTTCAACACAAGAGACAAAAGAGTGATGTTCAACAAAAGAAGCAAGCTTTTGAGATCGAGTCATTACTCCCTTAGTAGGACTCCCTATGATGAGATCTTGTGGATGTGCTTGAAGTAGAGGTGAGTTTCTTCTATCAACCACTTGAGGAGGGGGATGGGGAGTATCAACATCTTGGGCTTGTGCCTCGACTTGTTCATGAGAGACATGTGTATCTTCATTTTTAACTCTCTCATTCTTGTCATCATCTTGAGGCACATGTGATGAAGATGGTGGATCGACAATTTGTACATCGTCTTCATCATCTTTTGACTTGATGTCTCCCACCGGCATGTTCTTCATTGCCTCCCTCAAGGGTTCATCACCTACATCATCACAATTCTCAATTGCTCCTTGGGAGCCGTTAGATTCATCAAATTCCACATCATATGTTTCTTCAACCAAACCGGTGGCATGGTTAAATACTCTATATGCTTTGGACTTTGATGAGTAACCAACAACAAAACCAATATCACAACGTCTTTGAAACTTCCCTAGGTGTTGACGCTTCTTGTAGATGTAGCATTTGCAACCAAACACCCGGAAGAATGAGACGTCCGGCTTCTTCCCATTTAGCAATTCATAGGGGGTCTTGCCAAGAAACTTTTGTAGGAAGAGGCGATTTGAAGCATAGCATGCGGTGTTGATTGCCTCGGCCCACAACTTTTCCGGAGTGTTGTACTCATCTAACATTGTTCTTGCAAGGGTGATCAAACTCCGGTTCTTTCTCTCAACTACACCATTTTGTTGAGGAGTGTAGGTTGAAGAAACTTCATGCTTGATTCTAATCTCATCACAATAAGCTTCAATGTTTGTGTTGTCAAACTCTTTCCCATTGTCACTTCTAATCTTCTTTATCTTGACTTCAAATTCATTTTGAGCTCTCTTTGCAAACTTTTTGAAGCAATTGGCCACTTCGGATTTGTCATGAAGGAAGAAAGTCCATGTGTACCTTGAGTAGTCATCCACTATCACAAGACAATAGAGATTTCCACCCAAGCTCTTGTAGGTTGTAGGCCCAAACAAATCCATGTGTAGAAGTTCTAGCACTCTTGAAGTTGACATGTAAGCTTTGGTTGGATGAGTGTTTGCAACTTGTTTGCCGGCTTGACATGCACTACAAGGTTTGTCCTTTTCAAACTTTACATCCTTCAATCCTCTCACTAATTCTTTCTTCAATAGCTTGTTGAGAGTGTTCATTCCAACATGAGCAAGCCTCCTATGCCAAAACCATCCAAGTGAGGTCTTGGTGAACAAGCATGTCATCAAGTTTGTATCTTCGGAGGTAAAGTCAACAAGATAAAGATTATTGTATATAAAGCCTTTGAATATCACTTGCTTATCATCCATCTTTGAAACTACCACTTCATTGGGTGTGAATAAGCATTGGAAGACAAGGTCACAAAGTTGCCCAACGGATAACAAGTTGAAACTCAATGAAGCAACATAGAGCACATTTGAGAGAGAGTGATCATTTGATATTGCAATCTTGCCTATACCCTTGACTTTGCTCTTTGAATTATCCCCAAATGTGATCTTCTTTTGACATACCCCATTCTCTTCAATGGAGGTAAACATATGAGGGTCACCGGTCATATGTTGAGTGCAACCACTATCAATAACCCAATGAGATCCACCGGTCTTGTAGTTCACCTACACACAAGAGATCAAGCTTTTTGTTTAGGGACCCACACTTGAGAGGGACCCTTGACTTTCTCACCTAGTGACTTGGCAACCCATATTTTCTTAGGCCTATTTTTGTTTGGGGGACCCAAGAACATAACTTTCATCTTTCCACTTGAATCTTTTCTTAGCATGTAATAAGCATTGAAGGCAAATGGTCTAGCATGCTTGGGCACGGGTTGTGGTGGTGGAGTTTTGCACTCATGAGCAAAATGGCCTTCTTGTCCACACTCAACACATCTCTTTGGCTTGGGCTTTGACTTGCTTTGTTGTTGTTGAGCTTTAGCCTTCTTCTCTTGATTTGCCAAATAACCAATGCCACTTCTATCCATCTTCATTACGGTGTTCATGAGTAGCTCACTTTGCAAATATTAGCCTCTTGTGAACTTGCTTAGGCCGGTCTTGAGATGCTCTTTCTCTTGCTTGAGTTTTTTGTTTTCTTCAACAAGTGACTCATCTGATGTTTGCTTCTCAAGAGCCATCAACCCTTTTAGTTTCTTGTTCTCATTTGCAAGCTTCTCATTTTCATTCTTGATCTTGGCATAATCATCATAGTTGTTGGACTCAACCACACTCTTGCCTTTGCTACTAGAGCCTTGCTCAATGCTTTCAATGATCAAGTCATCACATGATGTAGCTATATCAAACTTAACAACTTTGTTAGTAGCATCATGTGTCTCAAGAGAAAGCTCATTAGCTACCACAAGACTATCATAGTCAATTTTCAATGTAGTATATTTGTCTTTTAGAGAGTTGTGCCTAGTGATGAGCTCATCATGCTTCTTCTCAAGTTTATCATGTTGATCTCTAAGCTCTTTGTTAGAAGTTTTGAGCTCCTTGAGAGTAGAAGACATAATTTCATTTTGATCTTTGAGCTCATCGCTAGCCTTTTGTGCACTTTCAAGCTTAGATGAGAGTGATTCATTTTCATTTTGAAGCTCATCATTTTTATTTCTAGTTCTTCTTATGACTTTAGAGTATTTGTTCAACAATTTTACAAGTTCATCATAAGAAGGTGCGTCATATTCATCATCACTATCACTATCATCATCATCATCACTATCATGGTTTTGCACCTTTCGTTCACTCTTGGCCATAAGGCATAGGTGAGTAGTGGATGATGATGGTGAAGGTGGCGGTGAAGGTGGTGATGAAGATGTCGGTGAAGATGATGGCCCCATCACAAATGCGGCAACCTTCTCTTTCTCATCATCGCTCTCATCACCGGAGGACTCACAAGATGATTCAATGTCGGTGAGCCAATCACCAACAATGTATGCTTTTCCTCCCTTCTTCTTCTTATGGAACTCTTTCTTCTTGCCATCCTTCTTCTTGTATGGCTTATTTTTCTTCCTCTCTTCTTCTTCATCACTTGAATCATTCTTCTTGCCCTTGTTCTTGTTCTTGTACTTGTTTTTGGAGGTCTAGGGTATTGATGAGCTAAGTGGCCAAGTTCACCACAATTGTAGCAATCCATTTCCGAGATGGGCTTCCTTTTGCTACTTGTGAAGAATTTCTTCTTCTTGCCATCGAACTTGATGCCACTCTTGTTGAGTTTCTTTAGCATCTTGGTGGTCTTCTTCACCATGAGTGCAAGTGATGCATCATCAATATCACTTTCACTTGAGCTTTCTTGTACCATCATGGCTTGGCCCTTCTTCTTCTTCTTGTCATGGCTAGCTTTGAAGGACAAGTCTTTCTTCTTGGAAGATGATGAGCCCTCTTCCGGAGTAATGTGCATGTACATCTCATGTGCATTGATCTTCCCCAATACTTGTGTCGGTGTTGCGGTGGAGAGATCACTTTGATGAAGCACGGTGACAATGTGACCATACTTCTCAACGAGAAGAACACTCAAGATCCTCCTTGCAACATCCGATTGGCTCATTTGGGTGAGTCCAAGAGCATTGAGGTCCTCTACAAGAACATTCAATCGAGTGTACATGTCATTAGCACTTTCTTTAGGAAGCATCTCAAAAGAATTGATTTTCTTTAAAGCAATATGATAGCGTTCCTCATGCTCACTCTTAGTTCTCTCATGGAGAGCACAAAGATTTTCCCACAATTCATGAGCGTTCTTTGCATTACACACACGATTGAAGATATCCTTGCCTAAGCCCCGGTAGAGTGCATTTTTGGCCTTTGCATTCCACCGGTCGTACTTCTCCTCGTCACCACTTGGGTTGGCGGGATCCTTGATAGTGGGAAGCCCTTCGGTTGCGGCTCTAAGGCACCCAACATCTATGGCTTCGAGGTACGCCTCCATCCGAATTTTCTAATATGGAAAATTATCCCCCTCAAAGGTGGGAGGTGGTCCTTCCCCGTTAGACATCTTACTCTAGGCGGTAAAGCCTAAATTAGGAGCAACTCGGCTCCGATACCAATTGAAAGGATCAAGATGCCCAAGAGGGGGGGTGAATTAGGCTTTTCTAAAAATTAATTGCAAGAATTAAATCCTACAAGCCGGAATTCACCCCTAGTGCCTACTTGTGTTCCTAGAGATTCTACCGGTAAAAGTTTTGCACCCTAAGTTCCAATCCTAGTCTAGCATGGCAATTCTAGGAAAGTAAACCAAGCAATGAAAGTAATACAAGAATGTAAATGCTTGAAAGTAAGGGGCAAGGAACAAGGCGATGTTTTCCCGAGGTATCGGAGAGTCGCCACTCCCCACTAGTCCTCGTTGGAGCACCCGCGCAAGGGTGTAGCTCCCCCTTGATCCGCGCAAGGATCAAGTGCTCTCTACAGACTGATTCTTCGACACTCCGTCGTGGTGAATCGCCCAAAACCGCTCACAAGATGAGTTGGGTCATCCACAAGCTCCGCCGGATGATCACCAAACTCCCAATCACCACCAAGCCGTCTAGGTGATGGCGATCACCAAGAGTAACAAGCTAGAACTCTCACTTGACCACAACGAGCCTAATGAGAAGATGGATGCGCACTTGCTACTCTCTAGTCACTAGTGAGGGACTCTCAAGCTTTGATTCTCAAATCACAATCCTCACTAGAGCTCTTGCACTCCCTTGCACTCCAAAGGTGTTTCTCAGCTGAACAAATGAGCAAGAGACCTCTAAAAGAGGTGGTGGGGATGTATTTATACACCCCACAGTCAAATCCAACCGTTACCTGCCAACTCAGCAAAATACGAGGTGACCGGACGCGCCGGTCGAAGTGACCGGACGCGCCGGTCGCTCGTAACGGTCGAAAACCTGAAATAACAGCTGAGTGACCGGACGCACCGATCAGGGGTGACCGGACGCGTCTGATCGTGCAGGGAGCTTACTATACTCTGACCTAACGCGCGACCGCGTCCAATCAGTGATGACCGGACACGTTCGGTCGTCAGAGTACCTTACTGGAACGTGACCGGACGCGCCGATCACACCCCAGTCGCGTCCGATTAGGTGATTTCCCTTAAGTGACACGTGTCAGCCTGAACACCGCGTCCGGTCCTCACAAGGACCATGTCTGGTCAACAGCGCTGAGACACAGTAGCGGTTTAGAACTGACCGGACGCGTCCGGTCAAGCCAGACACCGCGTCCGGTCAAGGGAAAACGTCTCTAAACACTCCGAAACGCGACGCAACTTGAACCAAGTTGCTTCCAACTGAACTTTGAGCTATTCTAGAGCTACCTAGTGCTAAGTTTGACAAGTGTGCACCACACCTAAACACAAGACTCACCTAGGTCAAGCTACTCGCTCATGCCCCCCTTTATAGTACGGCCAAAGGAAAAAATGAAGATCCTAACGACTATTCTGAATGTAACTCAACACCTTGACATCCGGAACTAACCGTCCTTAATCTTGACGTCAATCCTTTGAAAACCGAAACGATTTCCATCAAGGGGCATGAATACCATAGTGCCCAAAGTAGTTATCAACCCCATGACCTAACTTACCTAAGTTTCTACAAAACACACGTTAGTCATGGTAATAAAGTGTTGTCATCAATTGCCGAAACCAACTCTCGGGGCCTAGATGCTTTCAATCACCTTAGGCACGATGTTGATGCTTGCACCGAAGTCGCAGATAGCTTCATTGAAGTTTACGCTTCTAATGGAGATCGGGATGACAGGTCTTCCTAGATCACCTTTTTTAATCGGCAGAGTCTCGTCGTTCCATCCTTTGGAGATAGGGTCACTCCAATAACTTTCTGCATTAAATATGTCTACAAGATTTGCAGTTTCTAGATCTTTCGGTTGTCCCGAAACTTTTTCTTGGTTAGCAGGAACAATATTAGCAAGCTGTTGCAATTGAGACTCTAACATCTTATTAAAACTGAGCTGATTCTTAATGGCAGTAGAAACATTATCCATTCTATTATTAATTGTTTCTAATGTTTTATCATTGGATGCTAATTTCTTAAATAGGCTATCCATTAATTTTCCTTGATTAAGCACTAACTCTCTCAGAGGGGGTTGATTAAAAGAATTATTACCTTGATAATTACCTGAGTAGTTACCTGAGTAGTTAGGCCTCTGCTGCTGATTCCAACCTTGATTCTATTGAGGACGGTAGTAGTTGTTGTTATTATAGTTGAGGTAGTTCACATCTTCTTGTAGCTCTGGGCAATTGCTTCCTGAATGCCCAGTGTCTCCACACTCTTCACAAGTCATGCGGGAATTATGAATGTGCATGACTTCCTTCTTCTCACCGGCTCTCTCATCGAGCCTCTTCATGAGTAGGTCCATCTTGGCAGATAGCATGTCTACCTCCTCAACTGGTGCATACTCCACCTCTCTTGCGAGTTTGAGTTCTTTCTTCATTCCAACCTTGGTTGGACATCATTTTCTCCACAAGAGTTGTGGCTTGATTGATTGTAAGTGATAAGAATGCTCCTCCAGCGGCAGCATCCATAGTCTCACGGGTGCTATTAGTAAGCCTGTGATAGAAGGTCTGCATAAGTAGCCAATTCTCCATTCCATGATGAGGACATTCCAGGATGTAGTCTTGAAAGCGCTCCCATGCTTCTGGGACTAACTCACCATGTTGTTGCTGAAAACTTGATATCTTCCCATGAAGAGTATTTGTCTTGCTCATGGGAAAGAACTTCGCCAGGAAATTGGTGGAACAGAGTGCCCACGTAGTATTCTTCTCCTTATTTGCATAAAACCACTGCTTCGCTCTCCCCAAGAGTGAGAATGGGAAGAGGCGAAGTAGTATGGCATCTCTAGGGACATCCTTGATGGTGAAAGTGCTGCAAATCTCCAGGAAGTGTTGGAGATGAGCACTAGCATCTTCATGTGCCTTTCCACAAAACTGGCTAGCTTGCACCATGTTGATCAACGCAGGCTTTAGCTCGAAATTTTGCCCAATCTCTGCCGCAGGTCCACTCTGGATGTTAGTTGTAGTTGGAGCTGAGAACTCGCGGAGTGACTTGTTCGCTATAGCGTCGAACTCTGGTGTTAAGTTTCGAACTATACTTGATTGGCCTTCCGAATTAGAGAGTGGAGCTTCAAGCTGAGATGATGATGTTTCTGCTTGAACTCTCTTTAGCTTGGCTCTTGCTCTTCTGAATAGCAATTCTGGATTATCGATGAAGTTATCTGGACGGCCAAACCTACTCATACATTACCCTATATATAATATATAAATAGACAAAAGGCAAGGGTAAGGTTGTATGAGTAGAGAAGGATGATGGTTTCTCGATCACATTAGTGGATGCAAGTGATGGCTCATTATCCTTTGAATAGCAATTCAACCTTCCCCGGCAACGGCGCCAAAAATGCTTGTTGACACCTCTAACGCCACCTAAGCTAGGTTGTCATCCCCAGCATGACACTAAAGGTGCTAGTACTAAAATATGCAAATGCTCCTCTGAAATAAATATGAGATCCGTAAGCGCACAGATAATACCGATGTAGCATTTTAACCGGGAGTAATCCAGGTATCGTTATTTATATTTTTACCACTGGGAAGGGATGCTAAGGATAATGAGCAATGAGCATCACTGCATGTGATAATGGAGAGCATAACCATGTCTTTATCTATCTTCTCATACAGGGTAAGTGTCACAAGATAAATAATATGTATATAAATAATAAAGCATAACTGATAAGCACATAGCCACATATAATAATAAACATCTCAATAGATTACTCTAAGTATATAGCACTAACATGGATTAGGACGAACTATAAGGATAAATCCTAAGTTATTCTAACTATAAGGTCAAAGCATACGATGACTAGTGCAATTACACTTGGCAATCATGGCAAGAAAAGGTTATATCTACGCATAGTGATATTACTAAGGAAGATATAGAACATAGCCGTCACTTCCCTGTAATAGTTGTGCTCTGCCTACCCTATACTCGGGAGGTGGACTACAAAGGACTCAACAGGACTGTCACTCCCGTGATCTACCACACGGTCCAAAATATAGGGTGCAATCGCAGGTAAATACGGTATAGGCACCACGTCTACACAATGTTTACCACTCACCCATGATATCAATGAGCAAGCGCTATACGATGCTATACTTAAATATAATTCTGATCGAACTATGCCAAGCATATAATCAAAGTAGACTAAGAACAATATAATTGAGAACATAATCAAATAGAGCAAAGTCATATCCAATATGATAGAATAGACTAAAGTCATATTCATAGCAAATGATGAACTAGATGAACAATATAAGAACAAATACAAAAGTAGGAGAGAATTACCAAGTATTCTCTTGATAGATCCGGAAACCAATCAATGCTTGCCCCCTTCTAGTTCTAATCCTATGTAACTATGCTAAACTAGAGATCTAATTGAGATGGTGGCTCTAGGGCTTCTCTGAATAGAATGAGATGAATGAATTGAATGAATTAGGTGAATTAGGGTTTCTCCTGGGGCCAGGGGTCTTGCTTATATAGCCCTCTAGGAAGCACCATAGCCCTTGGATCAAACCGACCTTGATGAACTATTATTATTGATCATCAAAGGTGGTGGAGGCATGATCCCGGAGCTTGGCCCTGATTGGCCACCTGGGTGGGGCGGGCGCTTAGGCCAGGGGGCGGCCGCCCCACCTGCCTGGCCTGTGGGCCCTCCCCTCTAGGAAGATCTTCTTGAGTCTTCTAGAGTATTCTTTTTCATAGTATGGTCAGTTTCTCTCTATATAAATCTGACATATGGACCTCCTTTGGTTCATTCCTGATAACCCCCTGCAGAAATAGATATTCACCAAAACTCATGGAATTCTATCAGTATAACGCCTATATCTAGATAGTATTTATATTTAGATCATTTCTCATGCTATGTTGACAGTTAAAAAATGATACTTATCTACCGTCAACAGGTGGCACAAGCATGGGCGGGGAGCGTTACGGTGGGAGGAACTACCATGTCGATTTAGACAAAGTTGAGTGCAGTTGCAACGTCCCTCAGATCATGCATGCCCCTTGCTCTCACATGATCACGACATGCAGGATGCGCAGATATGACTACTTGGCTTTGCCATATATGTCTCCTTTGTACCTCCGTTCGAACACCGTTCGGGTATAGGAGAAGAGCTTCGAGCCTTAACTTGACCCGTCAAAGTGGCTCTCATATCATGGACCTAACTACGGGCCCAATCCGGCCCTGCAGAAGTTGGGCAAGGGTAGGAGGAAGAAGAAGCGTCTCAAGGGGGATATGGATGCTATGAAAGGGTACGGCGATGACATTTACGGAGGGGGAGACTTCAACGGGACATGTGGCAGGAATTTGTGCTCGGTTTACAAGCAACCTGGTCAGAAGGCTAGCAGGCATAGAAGACCTGGACAACAGGTCTATCCATATTAGTTTGTTAAGATATCCTAGTATACCTGTTCTTATTTGTACCATCGATGTCATTATGTTTTGTTGTAACATATGTTGTTATTCATGTTGTCTAAATGTATGTTGCAATGTTCAGTTATTAATATTATTTGCACTAACTCTTTTTTTCCAATCTGAAACAGGATGGAGGAAGCTCATCCTCCGAGGTGGCACCCGCTCTACCCCCTCCTTGACTACGACTACGACAAGGAGCATTGGGCGGCTCACATGGAGTACAGGCCTATGGACGAGCAGCTGCCCCTTCTGAAGCCACGCACACACACCCAGCAACTCAAGTGGGACGAGCGTTACGTGCCGTACATACGGCATGCCAGTTTCCTCGAGCTTGTACGCGTGGTCCGGGAAGATCTTCCGCCCCTAAACCCCGCACTTCTTAGTGCAGCTGTGGACAGGTAACTTATTTTTCCCCTAACACAGGTGTTGTACAATGATATTTGAAGTATGTAACTTATTTTTTCCCTAACACAGGTGGAGGTTGGATGCCGGAGACCCACACTTTCCACCTTCCTTGCGGCGAGATGACCGTGACCCTGGAGGATGTGAAGGCAATACTTTGCCTTCGCATTGGTGGCAGTTGTGTGACTGGTGTAGTGGACAACGACGGTTGGAGGCAAAAGGTATACGAGTTATGGGGCCACTACCCAGAGGACAACAGGGAAACTAAGAAGCATAAGTAAGCTACTTAATTGCTTCTTGTTGCTTTCATTGCAGCCTTTGTTTCAAATCGATGGCCTCTAATTGTCTTTGCAAATTTCAAGAAAACTTCCGGTGTCACGTCACAGTGGCTCATAGGGCGCTTCGATAACCTGGACAAACATGCTGGGTCGGGTACCGTGGAGACGTATGCTCGAGTGTGGCTGTGGCACTTCCTTGGTACGTTTTTGTTCCCCGACGCGTCGGGCAACGTCGTCAGCTAGATCTTCCTGGACATACTACGTCAGTCGTGGGAGAACATCACCCTGTTCAGTTGGGGCAGCGTGGTCCTAGCGTAGATGTACAGGCAGCTGTGTGCTGCTTGCTGTCGCATCTCGGGCTACCCGTCGCTTGGTGGTTGCTCATACCTGCTTCAGATCTGGATCTGGTACCGGTGGCCTGTCGGGCAGCCCAGAATCACCGGTTTGTCCATAAGTAATTTGCTACGAAACTAATTACATTAGCATTGCATACGAAACTTTATTTAAGAAATGACTAATTCATTTTTGTGTACAATGCAGGTTTGGGAGCGCGAGGATACAATGCCTACAGCCTTGTGGGTTTGGAGCGGGGCAGAGCGGGTCACAGGGAATGCAGAGCGCAAGTACAGGGAGTACACCAACTTGATTGACGTCCTAACACACATGCAGGTACGTTGGGGTCTTTGATTTGTATGGTATTAGTTTATCTTGTCAATGTTAAAGACTAACGGAATTGCCATTTGCTAGGTGTATTAGCAACCCTACGAGGATCCCCAGCTGTGAGGCCACTTGAGTCCGAAGTGTTGGCAAGAGAACGATGAGTTTTGGTCCGACGTCCCGCTGGTTTTCTTCCACGTGGTTGAGATGCACTATCCCATCAGGGTTTGCAGGCAGTTTGGCAAATGTACGGGCATGCCACCACCTCTTTACTCCACGGGCAAGGAGCTGCACAGGTTGGTTCACAAAATCATATTTATGTATCAACTAATTTGGCATAAGTACGCCATTGCATTTATGTGCACTAACACCGTCTGTACTTGTTGCAGTGTGGACCGCATACTGAGGATGAAGCAGAAGAACTAGCATGAGATACACGCACAATACATTGAGAGGTGGGAGAGAAGGGAGAAGCAGCCGCTACAGGATGGCCCGCCACACGACCCACACGCCTTCAACGAGTACCTATGGTGGCTTCACAGGTCGACCCGTGTGCACGTGAAGCAGGCGTACAAGGGGGGAGAACTTCCCGCCGACTCCGAGGACGACATCGTCGCTGACGAATACGAAGAGGCGACTATGCGCGAGATGCAGCCACAGAGCCCCCCTTCAGAGATACGTGGTAAGATCCTGGGTCCGTGCACTTTGGATGGGTTGTATTCTAGTTTTAGTAAATTATAACATCAAGGTGAAACCTCGTTTGTGTACGCAGGCCAGACAATTGTCAATGATGTCCAACAAAGCAGCGTTCCAACTACATGATTGCAGGAACAAAGGGCGAGGCGCGCTTGAGACATTTGTGCATGTAAGCAACACGTTGAAAATATCCTATAATATTGTACGAGTCAAAAGGTTGTCCTAAATATATTGAGTCCATACATGTGTTTGCTGAAAATGAGCAAGAGTTTGAGGAAGCTAGCCCAGAAGTTGAGCTGCATGGAAACTCCGTGGGAGCCGCCAGCAAACCCTCCGCGTTCCCGGAGCACAGCTTCGCCTTCTTTGAGGACACCTGCGGGCTCTTCAGACCCCGTGACAGGGTCCACCACCGGCGCGCGTACACCACCACACCGCCCCGACAAGGCCCCAGTTGAGGTAGAGGATGACGAGGATGGTGACTCAGAGTCGTCCGATGAGGACGAGGCACCGGGCTTCGGCATACACCAGCACAGGCACCCTACGCAGCAGGGACCTTCCCACCTCAGTCCTTTCTAGTAGGGCTTCTTCCAGCAGGGTCCTTTCTAGCAGGGTTTCTCCCAGCCAGGCCCATACCCGCAGGGCTCTATTCACCTCGGTCCTTTCCAACAGGGCAACTTCCAGCACGTACCTTTCTAGCAAAGCCCCTACCAGCACAGCCCGTACCAGCATAGTCCGGTGGACCCTTCCCACCACCAGGAGATTGGCATATCGCAGCTCTTTGATGCCCCATTGGGAACCTAAGGAGACGAACAGGTAAAACTAAATAAGCAAATTTTCTTATTTGCCTAGCCCATGTTATGTAAGAATGCCACAATCTAACACCGATTTGTCTTTTATCTGAACAGGGGGCGACCCATGTGCAGGGGACGAGCCATGCGCAGAGCCAAGGACGGCAGCACCGTCATCGGGACCACACGGACGTTGGCTATACCCCCAACGTGTTGCCTACCAATCCGAAGAGATGGAGGCGGCCGAGGGAGCCTTACACTCCTGGGATATAGAGTGCATGTAAGCATAGCAAATATATAAGGACAACATTTTGATGTTAAAAAAAATGATCTATGTGTTACTTACCAATGTCATATATACTGCAGGTTCACTTGGTTATTTTCATGGCAGGATGAAGTTGGAGACCCTTTGTTGCACTCTATGTCACTATTTATATATCCAAGTCATGTGTCGAAGAACCTACTTAGTGTTGAACTTATGTATCCTAGCAGTGTGTCGAAATAATTTGCAACTTCATGTATTTGGAAGTAATGTGTGTCGCAGTGAACTTGTAATGTGCAACTTATTTGGAACTAATGGATTTGAGCTTGTAATGTGATGTTTTATGTGTTCCAGTGAACTTGTAATATGCAACTTCATGTGACGAGCCTTATGTTCTCCTCATCAAACGAGACTTCGATGCAATACTAGTGATGTGGAACGTTCTCTCAGCTTACATTCTACTTTTTAAGCTCACTTGTATATACTATACGTACTAGCAAACCGGTATAAATGGTATAAATTGTATCACACCTGAAAAGTGACATGTTCGAAATAAAACACTTGCACGATCGAGGAAAATAGTAGCTAAATGGTACACACTTATTATAAGGTTCAACAGTTCAACTACCACTTGCTCCAACATGAACATAGTTCAAACTCAAACACTGACATTAATGAACTAAACAATGACATGTTGCAAACTAAACCTAGCATGCCTAATAATGGTCCCACATATTGAACTGAGTTGAGCCTTCCCTATAGTAACCCCCCATTGATGGTGACGGTGGCGGTGGCGATGGAGAAGGAGGCCCGTGCTTCTTATGGTATGGGCACTGGCAGTATGGATTATTGCATAGTGACTTCTCTACATCGTTAATGTTGTCGTCCTTCGACTTGTCCCTATTACCACTTCTAGGGCCATACTCTAGGTCAAAGATGCATCCTTGTAGATATGTAATGTATTATTAATGAGGATAGATAGGAGGAAGATCGACCCATCGAGTGAACCCACAGTTATCTGGGTAACTTGAATCCTGAAAACACATGTACCAATAAGTACTTCTACAAACCAAATACAAATATGAAAAAATAAGAGTTAAAAGGAAATACAAATCCTCGCGGGCATATGAAGAAACGACGGCCTCCACTGTCAGTCGTTGTACATCTGCACGACGCAATCTTCACTGTGGTGGTATTTTGGTCAATCTTTCATGCGGTTGTCATATGATCTAAGAGGTCTCTCGCGGGTGAAGTCACTCTTGCTCTCCAAAGAAAATTGTTCTATAGGTTCCTCAAAAGAATCAGGACCCAGAGAACCCTCCCACACAATCGGAGGTCTCTTCCTCACTCCCTTTCCTCTACCTCTGCTCGACGAACCTCCGCCTGACATTTGAACTACAACTAAACAAGAACCAGAGAACCCTCCCACACAATCGGAGGTCTCTTCCTCACTCCCTTTCCTCTACCTCTGCTCGACGAACCTCCGCCTGACATTTGAACTACAACTAAACAAGAAAACAAATTGTGTGATGTGGACGAAAACATGGAGCACTATATATAGATGAA
The DNA here is from genome assembly GCA_022457205.1 of Saccharum spontaneum. NCBI lineage: Eukaryota > Viridiplantae > Streptophyta > Magnoliopsida > Poales > Poaceae > Saccharum > Saccharum spontaneum. The sequence continues at coordinate 23,553,773 of CM039582.1, read as the reverse complement.
GGCAGGTTCACCACGAGTGCTACTTTAATAAAAACCTGTGTGTACTCATTTATTGAATTTGAAAAGGCTAGATACTTTAATAAAAACCTGTGTGTACTCATTTATTGAATTTGAAAAGGCTAGATGCTTCATCTGAAAAGCCTACAAGTACTGTGTGGTCATTTCATCTGCAAAGGCTACATTGGTGTTTTATCGCTTCATGTGAAGGCAGTACAACATTCAGAAATGAATGAATTCAATGCGTATACGGATGCAATAGTAAACGAATCAAATGTTTCCGTGTTTAAAAACAGTAGAATTTTTTGGGTTCTATGATAATTAATTGTAATTGGATGATATGCTCATAAGACAACCAAATTATTGGATGATATGTTCAAAACACTGAACTTATTACAAGGTTCAAATGTTGGACCGCCATTTGACCAACAACATCACGGTTCAAATTCAAACACAAACATTAACTACCGACATTCAACTACCATGTTACAAGTGCACTGCTCAACCATCCACTCCTCAGAACTGAGTGACATACTGAGTAACTCGTCGTCGTCGGAGTGCCAATAGTAAGCGAATCGGGCTTGGGCTTGCCGCTCCCCATGGAGGACCGGCAGCCCCGTACGCGCGTGGCACCCACTGCCACGTCAGCAGCCTTGCCGCTCCTCCACGTGGGGAGCGGCAAAGTTGAAATGCCGCTCCCTCGTGTGGGGAGCGGCCAAAAGTGTTAGGTATATAAAAAAAAAGTTTTGGTGCTAAAATTAAAAAAAGATTTTAAAAAGTGTTAAAAATAAAAAAAATCCCTCAAGCTGCTTCAATCAAAGACAATCTCCTCATGCTCAGGAAGAAAGCAAACATGATTTCTAGTCTCCAGACAAGCACCGAAGGCAATGGCACTTGAAGCCAAATCCATCAGCAAGAATCTTCTGTCTAGCGTCAGCATCTAGGCTAGTATCGATGTAGCAGATGCGCAGCTCCTCACCTATAACAGATGCAACAACTCAATACAACAATTTTGTTAGCATCTATGACTTTTGTATTTGTTTTTAACTGTGCACAAGGTTGCCAGTGTAACAGAACTCCTGTATGTATCACTACATTTCTCCATACCTTCTTCAATGTCACGGAGGGCCTTCAATTTCGCATCCGCATTATCCAGCCAAACTATGTGAGCATTTGGATCTGATAGTCAACACAAACAATAGTGCATATTTGAATCATTAATGCATAATGAAAAAAGGGTTATATTAAGCAGCCTAAAAATTTCTGCTATTGTATCAAATAGTATACTCCTGTCACTATTACATTACCATACATACAAAAGCTTAACCAAATATGTTCTTATATTGAGAGTAGTTTAGCAGAGACATCCACTATCAAATGCAATAGCAGACTAATAGTCTAATATTGATACGACAAGTTAAGTAGCATACTCCCTCCGTCCCTATTTAAGTGTCGCTGTGCGATTCATGCCAGTCAAATTTTCTTAAGTTTGACTAAGTTCGTAGAAAATATTATCAACATTTATATCTCTAAATAAATTTATTATGAAAATAGATTCAACGATCTATCCAATGATACTAATTATCTACTATAAATATTAATATTTTATTTTATATATTTAGTCAAATTTAAATATATTTGACTTCTCGGGAAGTGAGAACGACGGATAAAAAGGGACAGAGGGAGTAGTGAACAAGCACCATACCACAAGGGTGGTGACAAATCCTGGAATTTGGTTGGTCAACCTATCAACTGAATCACTGCTAGCAAAATGAAATTTAAATAGCGAAGATGATATGCATTCATTCCAAATGTATAGGTGAAGAGCGTACCGCAGTCATGGTTGTAGAAAGAGGGGAGCATATAAACCACATTGCCAACTGATGAATCACATGATACGGAGGCTGCCGCTGAGGATAAGAGATCCTCATATGAACTTGCAACCAATTCAATACGAAATGCATTTATGCGTATTCTTGCCAATACATTGATGTACCAATCTATGGTCAAAACTAATTTTGTCAAAGTCAACCAAATTTGAAGAGGACTGAGACAAGAACTCTATGAAAGACCCAATTTTCTCAACATTCAGTTGTAAGAAACTAAGAATAGTCGCAATGAGAGGAAACAAAATTTGAAGGATACAGTTTGTGACTTCTTCCTGAAACCCAGCTTTTCTAAAAGTGGATTCCAACAACTCAAATTCCTCCTCCATCTGTAATATAACATCGCTACAATAAGCATTGAACCAAATAACTTTGTGATTACTGTATTAGTATTATGATGTGACAATAACAACAATAATACAAGAACTGAGTCCAGGGTGACCTGGAAGGAGAGGAGTCACTACCTCAATCAATGTCCCCTGGTGCAACCGAGCTGGCTGAAGTATGTTAAGACAATCTGCATTAGCAGCTCCTGATATAACCATGCAAGCAAGGCGCTTGGCCATGTATGGGTACTTCAGACCACGTGAACTTTAGAACAGAAAAACACAAAATGAAGAAGTCAAGAGGTGCACATCTGCAGAAAGATGAAAGGCGAGTACTATCATACCTGCAGTGGTAATCGAATAAAGACCAATCTACGTTCTTGTCAATGTCATGGAACCCCTATATTGGTGGAAATCACACGAACTGTTAGCAAAACCTAGCCTCAAATGCTGAACATTTTTGCTTTCTGTTATTCTATGGCAGGCAAATAAGCAACATCATTCAATCTTTCTGACATGTAATGATGTAAAGGAAAATTAAAATACGTCTCATTCAAATATCCACGAGTTAGAATTCACATTGCATTTCCACAAACGCAAGACATGACTGGAAACACATACTATGTTCGAACTTCGAACACACCATTATAATAAGACCTGCTGAATGTTGAGACATGAACACTTGTACACAGAACAGGTTTCGCTCGCCACTAATAGTTAGTGAGGCGAAGAGAGCAGACTAAGCATCATATGCACCAAGGTGAAACACACGCAGATATGCAAGGATCGCTAAGGAAATGGGCAGAGAGGTACCACCTTGGCGTGGTCCCTGCAAGCGTCGCTGCAGAAGTAGTAACCTCCGCTTGAAACGCGCCCTTCCCAGGGCTTCCTTCTGAGGCAATTGTAGCAAACCTGAGCCCAGAACAGTCCAGTTGGTTGGTTCCACTGGCAGGGGCAAGGAGCAGGAAGAGCGGTCACCTCACCTCGTGGAGCAGTGAGTGGGAGGGGTGGGAGACGAGGGGCTGCGCCGAGTGGAGGAGCTCGCCAGAGGAGACTGGGCGGGTGGCGAAGACGCCGCGGCCCGCGGACTCCGTTAGGGACACCCGGATCGGCGGTGGGCCGCGGGCGGCGGCCGCCGCGGCCGCGGTGGAGAGGAGGCGGCGGCGGAGGAACATGAGCTATGCCTGTCAGATGTCAGCTACTATCAGCTGTGCGAGAAGAGGAGTGGCGAAGAGATCAAGGCCGTTGGTTTAGGGCGTGTTTAATCGGTGAAAAGTGGGTGAAAAGTTTCTGTAACACTTTTCGTTGTTATTTGATAAATATTATCCAACTATGAAATAACTAGGCTTAAAAGATTCATCTCGACATTTACAGATAAACTGTATAATTAGTTATTTTTTTACCTATATTTAATACTCCATACATATGTTCAAATATTTAATGTGATGAATGCAAGAGAAAATATTTTGAGTTTGCATGAGAAGTAAACACACCCTGAGATGGGGTCCTGTGGCTTGGGAGTTGGGAGCGTGTCACCAGGTGTGGGGCCCTCAACTCCAGGTGTGGCCGTCCTCAACAACATAGGGTGTGTTTAGATGAGGGAAAAGTGGTTGAAAAGTTACTGTAGCACATTTCGTTGTTATTTGACAAAATTTGTCTAATCATGGACTAACTAGGTTCAAAAGATTCGTCTCGACCTTTACAGACAAACTATGTAATTAGTTATTTTTTTACCTACATTTAATATTTAATATATGTGTTTAAAGATTTGATGTGATGGGTGGAAGATGAAATTTTTGGGGCTTGCATGGGAACTAAACGCGGCCATAACTCCAATCTAGCTGAGCTGGAATTCAGCTGACGTGGCAAAGAGAAAAAAAACCATCCACGCTAGCGAGTAGCGACGAACACCTCCTAGTCTATTTGTGCGCCTCAAGAAAACTTTGCCAACGTGAAGAGAGTTGTAAAGTTGTACAATCTTGCTAAGAGAGGAGAGCGCCCTCCTCTAACAAAAGGTATATAGTGAGATAAAATAGAATAAAAAAGAACATACATATGAAGTTCTCCTGATAAGTTCGCATCCAAATCGCTAAGTTGTTGATGAATGGAAAAAAGAACAGACATTATTGAGGACGTTCTAATACTACCTCTGTTCTCTATGGCTAAAGAAACGCATATAAGCCCTCTCCCCTATGACGTGTGGTCCTCTCATTCTCCCATGTCTCTTTTGGTTTTCTAACAAAAACCACCTATCCAACACATACTCATACAATTTTCTATGTTTTTCTCTTCATCCCCAATTTGTGCATTGACATCCGGTTTCTCCCTCCACCCACCTCTATGAACCACGCAGTCATCGCCGCCCCTCTTCTCGGCCTCTTTGCCCTACTAGCTGCCTCACCAAGTTTAAGCCCTACAGTTCAGATCAATCTTTTTCCCTTTCACACCTTGGATCCACACCATTGACGTGGACGTCAAGATGCTAGGGATGAGATGGGCAACGATGGCGGGTGATGGAGGTGGGCCACGAGAAAGAGGTTGGAAGGCCGATTCTTGGCACAGAAGAGATTATAGGACCTTGACTCTCGATGCAAGGAGACCGACTTCGAACCAAGTCCATCGACAAGCTCCCTTGCTTCACACAGTCACACGATTCTCCATGCATCTAGCCTCTGCTAAGGACCACAGCCACCATGCCCTGCCGAATGCTAACGTACTAGGGTGACAATGACCACCACCATTAGCGGCAGCTCACAAGGTTCGGATGAAAGACCTATTCGGGTTTTGGTAATTGAATGGAAACAATTATGTACTAGTATGTTTCATTTGAGATGAAAGGTTGAGGTTAGTCCACAAGCTAGAGTTGAGCAACATGAAGGCCATGGTGGATGGCAAGGAATATGTGGTGCAAAACCTCAACAAGTGAGTATTGAAGATGATGGGTGCTAGAAGAGCAAAGAATGGAAAAAAAAGTGAAGGAAAAAATATATGTATAGGGCTTTGCTTTCATCAACCATGTGGTGATTAGATAAGATGAATGGCCAGGTTGTTTATGATAGATAGTCGTCTATAAAGAGGAGCAAATTCGTTGACAGTTCTCTAGTGTCATAAGATGAGATCTAACATTACATATGCATTAGGATCGAGTGGCTTGGTGAGAAGGAAGTGAAAACCTTTGGAATTTTTTTAAAATACTAACTAAAGACTGAAGGTGTTGGTTATCCCGTAGTAGATCTATTGGAGTTAGCCAATTGAAAAGGTTTCAAAAAAAGAGCTCAATGGAGATTTTTTACCCTTACCGGAGCTCACCCACCAGATCGAGTTTAGTTCATTGCCCTAGCACAGTACAAAAAAGCACCACAAACCCTAACGTTTGGTGCCACCGGAGAGCAAGGCACTGGAGCTTAGGTAGTCATGGGCAATTGTGGATGGTAGCGCACGGGAAATGCAAATAGGGGCACCAGAGCTCTCCAGTGACCCCTGATAGGATCTAGATGGCTAGATGATGGATGAATAGCCTATAAAATATTTCTACAAACCCACAACACTAGAGCAAAGTGATTAGTAAAACAAGAAATCCTAATAGCCACTACTTGCTCTAGCTCTACTAACACCCAAGCAAGCCCCTACACAATTCTAGTAGCTTTGAGTTCTAAAAGAGCACAACACCACACAAGCTACAAGAACACTTGCTACTCTTACTAAAAAAACTAGTCTTAGGCTTCTCCAACGACTAGGGTAACACATAGTCTGATGCCGTACATAGAGGGTTCCAGAAAAGGTTTTTTGTATCAAAATGCTCCTTTGCCCCTACATCGGAACAATCTGATGACCCTTGTCAGTGCACCCTCTGGAATAGTGCTAACGCATACTCCGATGTTACTCTAGGGTGAACCATCGGAACAATCTGATGCCTAACCATAGGCATAGTTAAACCTCACTATGCGAAGCTTACACTCCAATGGTCGTCCTGGGGACCCATCGGATCAATCTGATGGTCCACCAGAGGCACCAAACAACTTCTTTTCAACCCTATTTTCAAATGTGGTAACTCCTATATGTGTCCACCATATGTGCAGTATGTGCAAGTGAATTAGCATTTTCACAAACATTTTTAATGGGTTTTCACTTGCTTCTCACCATGTCACTAGGTCTAATGAATATGCAATGTATTTTCATACCTAGTGACACTTAGATAACTGATTTGACTTTAGAGCTCCCCTCTTAATAGTATGTCTATCTGTCCTAAACTCGATCACATACTCTATTGCGTCTTGACTAGCAATACAAATTCCCTATTTATACCTTTGCCTTCACACCATTTGATTTTGCTTTTCTTTTTCTTCTTTTCCAAGTGAGATCTTGCTTCAATTGGATTGATCACCCTTCATCCATCTCCAAGCCCACCTAGCTTAATCACATACTTAGCATTTGTCTCAATTACCAAAAACCAAACATAGGGCTTTCAACCCCAACAGAGATTCACGCTGTAGAATTCCAATGAGACGGTGTTTTTGTGCACGAGGGGTAATAATTGCCTTCCTCATACCTGGGCCTCATGACAGCTGCCAGAAACATGACTTTATCTATTTTTTTTTATGTGGTTACCTACATTATCAATTGGTACCGTGAGCACATCTTGGTAGAGTGAGTAACCTGCGTACGTATCGTCCAACTTGGATGCTAAGAGTAGTTCCAAAATGGTGTGTGAAGGAAGAAAAGCTTAGTTAATGAAGGTCATTAATTAAGTGAAAAGCGGGTGCTTAAATTAGATCAATAGAGCACACTATATTATGTGCGTGCTATTTCCTATACAAGGAGAATGGTAAGATGATGGATTGTTACGACAGTCTTAACTAAAAAATCATGAAATCCTGTTCTTCAACACTACTTCAGCGGTACTTTTCAGCGAACGAACAATGTTTTTCTCTCACAATAAATCAGCATAAGCATCAACATAAAACCAAATTTCAGCGTAGTCGTCAAGTTAAAAAGACATTGCACAAAAAAAAACTATACTCCAATGTATCGAGCTGTATGATCCAGCGTGCATTTCTTTTTAATGCGCTGAGAAAATCCAAGGACAGCAAAGCGCGTACTCCTGGGATGGTTTACTGCAGTACGGCTAACATGTACGGCCGTGTACGTGCATGCCGGTGATGGATTGCAGAATCGGATCCGCCTTCCGACGCCTTGCCAGCTGGCCTTGTCTCGCCTTTTGATTCCTGAGTCCTGGCCGGCCGTCCACCTCAGTCTGGGCCATTTTTAAATTCATTATTTATTCGTACAAGACTTTGCGAGCTCTTGTTTGTACAGGAGTGGTTTTTTCTACTCCATTTTTAATATTCTATCATTACATATGCTCTTTCTTCATATATATATATATACAGCGACTTTTCTTCTACAGTGATTACTACTTTCTCTAGAATACAAACGTCTATGTATACTTCATCCATTTTAAGTTATAAGTTGTTTTAGCTTTTTTTTAATACGTAGCATTTTATTATGTATCTAGACACAATATATACCTATGAAAAACTAGAATGACTTATAATTTAAAGTGCTGGAATACTCGAGAACGTAATGTGTGGGTCATTCAGTTACTTTGCGTCTGAGAAGTCGCTGTCCAGTTGTGATGGGCAGAAGTTAAATTAGCAATGGGCTAAAGTGTTGAGCTGGATCCTTTTTAAAAGGGAATTAGAAAGCTAGGCCTCATGATATTTCAGCTCAAGATTGCCCTGTCATGGAGTTGGTCATGGAGAGCTGGCTGGAGTAGACTTGTGGCCACCTTTTTAATTACTAGCTTATTATTGTGTTTTCCCGTGCTAACATTTGGCAAAGGGTTAATGGCTCTCTTCATGAGATTCAACTGCATGCCAACCGAAAGCGACCCCTCTGGTCATTCTGATGTAGACTTGGATAAGAATATGGATCACCAGATCTTGATTTAAATTAACACCATTGGTTAGTCCTAATGTCTCTTGCATTGCACCATGCTATGTGTCGGCAAAATAATGCCTCTGCAAGACTTGGTGTATATATTTTTTTTTTCATAAAATACCCAAAACAAAAATCAAGACACGATGCTACACACAAATTGTCAGGTTCTATACAGGTATTTATTTGGACCGAAAATGTACCAGCTAGGTCAAGCAAATGCTAATATATATCGCCCTGAAATAATGAAGAGACTACTACAGTAGAAACCTCCATCATTTTCTTTATTATCTACAAGTAAGCAAGCAATAGGATTCATTCACTTGAACCCTTTTTAGTTTTTAGAGAGGAGGAACAAACAGGGCAAAAAAAAAAAAAGACAGAATAGACCGGCCATCTGTTGCCAGCACACTCTTGATTCCCTTTTCAATTCATTCAGAACGCATTCTTCAAGGCAAGGAGGACCAGCGTGAAAGCTCCTTATAGTATTATTTTTTATAACTCAGGCCGCGTTCACTTGCCATGTATACCCAAAATATTTTCTCTTCCGCCCATCACATCGAATCTTTAGATGCATGCATAAAACATTAAATGTAGGTAAAAAATAACTAATGACATAGTTTGTCTGTAAAGTTCGAAACGAATCTTTTGAGTCTAATTAATCCATAGTTGGACAAATTTTACCAAATAACAACGAAAAGTGCTACAGTAACTTTTCACCCAAATTTTCTCAACTAAACACAGCCTCATCAAATCTGTCAGTGACAGACTTTTGATCAGGGAACTAGCTAGGATAGGACACCGCAAGTTTTGGTTTGTTATTTATAGAGTGCAGGGGCTTTTGGGCTAGCTCCTGCCACCTACCTTCCCCGTATGGCCACCGCCCCATTTAGATTCTGTTCCTCCTAAATCTCCTCCCCATTGGCCCCTGCGCTTCACAAAAATAGCTTTCTGCCTCACAGCAAGCCTGTCTGTCGCACAATCAAGGAGCTTGCCTGCCTCTGAGGCGGTTGCAACTTGCTTCGCACGAGGATTTGGATTTTGGAGGCAAGGTCTGTTTCTTGATTCTTGGTTTACCATTTAAGTTTTCTAGATAGATAGATAATGGGTCCTTCCGATTTTACAAGGAAGAAACAAAGTTTGAAGGAGACGCAGCATGTTCTTGTTGAGTTGCATCATGCATGCTCTCTTTCTTCCCTTCCTTGATTGTTGTTTATTCCTTGCATCCTGACATGCAATCTGTTCCTGAAGATGGAAATTATTTGGAAAGAGCAGCATGAACCCAAAAAGGGCTTCAAATGTGTCCATTCTTCTGAAACAGTTCTTACCCATTCACAAAGCTCGAACTTGGTGTCCATTAATGAGTTGTTTCTTGGAACAGATTGGTTGAGACGGGCCACAGATTGTGAGATCCAACAACCGAATCCAATCTAATCCAATCAGAGAAAAAGGAAAGACGGCGAAAGGCCTTTGTCTGTGTGGCACCACATCTTGGCATCAGGGGAAATGGGGTTGTCAATCTCATACCCACCGGACGACTACCTGCCAGCAGTGGAGGACAACATGGGGCGGCTCTTCATCCGGTCTCTCAGCTTCGACGACATGGAGGCCGCCGCTGAGTCGCCTTTGTCTTCGCCTTCGACTTCGCCTTCGGCATTGCCCCTCGCCTTTGGCTCCGGGAAGCTCATCATAGAAGGCTCCCTGAGCTTCAAAAGGAGAGAGGCTGACAGCATTCAGATGCAGAATGTGTTGTCCATCAGGAGTCCTAAACCTCCTGATAGAGAAGCTTGCAACATCATCAGTGCCGGTGCTGCTACTTCTGGGTCATCAAGATTCGGGCCAATCGGGGACCGTCCACCAGATTATGATTACCCCATGATCGGAATGGACAGCCCCAAGCACCAGGCCGCGGCCGTCAGGCTGCAGAAGGTGTACAAGAGCTTCAGGACAAGGCGTCAGCTTGCGGATTGTGCTGTTCTTGTGGAACAACGATGGTAGGACACTGCCTTGTTCTATGCTATTTGTTGGGTTGGGTGAGCTTGTTCTTGTCATCAAGCCGCCATCAAGGTGGTGCTTTTCTGAATTTTATTTATGATCCTATATAAAATGCAGGTGGAAGTTGCTTGATTTTGCACTGCTCAAGCGGAACTCGGTGTCATTCTTTGACATAGAGAAGCCTGAGACTGCTGTCTCAAAATGGTCCCGGGCAAGAATGAGGGCTGCCAAGGTACCAATTGTATTCTTCTGTTCAGATATATCATCATAACTTCAGCAATCAGCATTATAAATCCTGTACAGTGGAATACCAACTTTGTATCAGCAGTTTTTCTTTTCTTGGAATACACTGCATTCCTGACAGGTGTGTAGTGTTGCTGTCGCATTTAGGTTGGCAAAGGTCTCTCCAAGGATGAAAAGGCCCAGAAACTTGCGCTGCAGCACTGGCTCGAGGCGGTAAGAATATAAGGATGTGTTTGGTTTGAGGAATGGGGTGGTCCATCATCTTCTCACTCCTCACTTGTTGTATTTGGTTTGTAGAATTGAATGAGTTGATCCATCACCAACTCATTCCTCATAAGATAACAATTAGTATATGCATGAGGAATGAGTTGGTTCCACTAAAATTCATGGAATGAACTCATGATGCACCACCTCATGATGTATGGGGTGACTCCACAAACCAAACACACCCTAAATGTCTTCATAAATATAATGCTGGTCAGATTATGCCACTGAGCAGTCAAAAACTGCATTTTGATCCATTTCTGAATGTCAGATTGACCCTCGACATCGGTATGGCCACAACCTGCACTTCTACTACCACCGCTGGCTCCACTGCCAGAGCAAGCAGCCATTCTTCTATTGGTACACACACACACAGAGAGCAAAAGTCATGTGTCTGAACCAATGAACAACATAGTTACTGATCGAGTACTGACGGTTCTGTAATTCTTTGGACAGGTTGGATGTAGGAGAAGGGAAAGATGTCAACTTAGAGGAGCATTGCCCTAGATCGAAGTTGCACAAGCAATGTATCAAGTACCTTGGCCCTGTAAGTTCCACTGTTTGTTCCTCCTCAGATTCAAAGTAAAAAAAAAAAAGAATCATTCAGGCAGGAAGAAAGGGAAGATAACCAAATATGTCGTCTCGTGCTCGTGCAGAAAGAAAGGGAAAATTATGAAGTGATAGTCGAGGATAAGAGGCTGATGTACAAGCTGAGCCGTCAGATAGTCGACACGACTGGAAGCGCCAAGGGGACCAAGTGGATCTTTGTGCTCAGTACATGCAAGACTCTTTACATAGGCCAGGTGAATGATAATTCCCTGACAAGTTCGGATGGAATTCTTTTGAACACTGAGAGCAATTCAGTGACTGAAGTGAGACCGAAACTTTGACATGTTTGCAGAAGCAGAAGGGCGTATTCCAGCACTCAAGCTTCCTTGCAGGGGGAGCCACATCTGCTGCAGGAAGACTGGTTGTGGAGGATGGAATTCTCAAGGTGTGGCATAGAAATTTGTACTGTGGGATTCATTCATCCCAACATCACTTTTTTTTTCTCCTGCTCAAGTTAGAGATGTGTTCATTTCAGGCTGTGTGGCCTCACAGTGGGCATTACCGGCCGACCGAGCAGAACTTTCAGGAGTTCATGAACTTCCTGAAGGAGAGGAGTGTGGATCTTACCAATGTGATGGTAAGAAGCCTAATATATTGTGACTCCTATGTATGTAGATTGGCTAATGATCCCAGACGCTTCAGCTGATACTGGTATCACTTTGCTGGCTTTTCGGTTTTGCTACAGCTGAGCCCATCAGAAGAAGGTGAAGAAGACGGCGACTTCAGCCTCAGGGGCAGCCACTCTAAGCTGGACCTGACCCAACTCTGCCAGCAAGAAGACAGCCAAGAACAGGAGGCAGAATCTGCGCAACGCCATGGCAAAGACGAAGCCGAAGCCGAGACCTGCAGCCACGAACCCACCCTGCCAACATCTACAGAGACCTGCAGCATGCCGGCGACGACGATCAGGAAGACCTCCTCAGACAACAGGCTGCAAGGGAAGCGGCCGCCCAGGCTGCTGATCAGCTCCAACAACAACATAGCACCGCTGCCGCCCACCACGCACAGCAGCAACGCCAGGCCGTCGCCCGGCGTGAAGGACGTGGACCCCAACTCCGCCATGCTGGGCGAGTGCCTCGACTTCTGCAAGCGGAACCTGTTCGCGGAGGACGGGTACGAGGATCACTACCTGGACGATCTCGCGGAGGTGCCGGAGGCGCTGATCCTGAGCCGCATCAACTCTAAGCGGGCCATGCACTCGTACCAGCTCGGCAAGCAGCTGCACTTCCACTGGAGCACCGGCGCCGGGCCCCGGATCGGCTGCGTCCGCGACTACCCCTCCGAGCTCCAGTTCCGGGCGCTGGAGGAGGTCAGCCTGTCGCCCCGCGGCGGCGGCGGCGGCAGGCCGGCGAGGTTCCCGTCGCCCAGGCCGGGCGCGCTCACGCCCAACAGCATCCCTGCCGCCAAGTGTGGCTCCCTTATGGCTGAAGGCGACGGCGTGCACGCGTCGCTCAAGCCCAGGCAGAGGAGTGCCACTTGGACTGCATTTTGAGATGGCATGCATGCTTCCTTCAGTTTTTTCTTGCTTCTTCACGTTCACGGCAGGATGATGATGGTGATGCTGACTGTGCATGCATACTGAGGCAAATGTGAGATAGCATGCTTCACAACATTGTACGTAGACGAGGATAGAAGGATCAGAATTAACATTTGGCAAACACTGGGTAATGCCGTTGTAATGGTACTGATAGGTTGATGAGCAAGCTCTTGCTGTTTTATAAGTGCATGGAAGGAGCAAATATGAAGTATCACTTCAGTGAAACCATTCTCAGATTACACATAAATCAAGAGCAAATCATGTTAAACAACTGGATGAAAAGAAAAAAAAATGGATGTGTTTTGACAGTGAAGCAACAATCATGCAGCTACTCCACTCCAGGGCACAACCAAACAAAATATTTGGATTTGCTGTGACAGTGAAACACATCAATTTGGCTCATGTTGGCAATGCAGCAAGCATTCAAACAACTCATGTAACTTTACCCAATGTGACAGCATATCCTAATTCAGATACAAATGTACCAAAACTGTAACCAGATGAGTACTCACACTACATTTGCATTGCTCTTAACCATACTTCTTAGCCAAATCAAAGATAAAGCAGTGTCGGATAACTTGATAAGCACTACACAACCAAGACCGTTACATTTTAAAGACAGCAACTGCAGAGGACAGACAGCCAACAGCAGCCTCATGAGACCTCGCTATTTTAGGCCCCTTCGTCTTCTTAATAAAAAGGTTTTAGGCCAATATAAACAATTATATTCCTCTGGAAAGAATCAAAACGAATCTGTCCCCCTAAAAAGATTCAAGAAAAATGAAATTGTCCGGGTAGTATAATAGTATATTGTTCTTTTTTTTTCTCTGTTCGTGCGAGGGTCAGAAAGTTGACAAAAAAATAAAAGGTTATAAAACAAATATTATGCTTGATCTTACAAAATTAAGCAAATACTTAACTTATCACCAAAATAAGGTCGACTTAAATTCATATCAATGATGTTCAACAATTGCAATGTACAATAATACTGTTGACACTTCTCAAGACACCCCAAGTTAACAGAACAAGAACCGAAAACCAAATACACCTTACACTACCTGATCTATCTCTTTAGTGGCTAACTAAACGGGCTATGCAAAGAAGGGGGGGTGATCAACTAGGAGACAAGAAAATATGCTTGACGACTAGCCAGAGTCAGCAACTATACATATCCGAATTCCAGGTGTGAAGGTATACAAATTGCAAGGTCAGGACTTATTCTCCATGTCAGGATCAAGATTCAAACAATCTGTTGGTCGTGCAGGAGATAAACCGCCCTGCAAAACAACAAGTTCAGTGGACCAGCATAATGCACTGTATTTTAAAGTAATAACTTATCATGTAAGGAAGATGCTTGGGGGCATGGGGCTTATAGTGGTTGTTTGGATCTGATGACCAACAAGTCTCTTTTGGTAAAATACAATTTATGAGCAACTTTTGGAAAAGACAGCTTTAGGTGGTTGTTTCATTGACTTCAGGTTTTGTGGGTAACGTGAAACTTTGTTTTACGTATACTCTGTTTGGGCAAAACAAAGTGTGATCTCATCTCTTTCTTGATACAGCATGAACAAAACACTGTTTCCTAACCACCTCTTTTACTCAACCTAAGTCATAGCCAATAGAGAAATCGACATTGCGACTCTTTCAGCTCATGTTTGTTAGTGTCCAGCAGCAATAACCTGGACACTGCAAGTCAAGCCCTCGACGAGAGCAGCAGTTCGCCATGCACCTCCCCTGCTCCCCATGTCCCAGTGAAGTAGCACCACTAATTGAGCAGGCCACCAACACTATGGCTAAAGCGGTCACCGGCCTTCGGGAAGAAGCAAAAGCAACCGTACAGGTGTGAAGCAACAGGCTTGATGATGATGAAAAATTTTGCATCAGCAGGCCAGATGTGGAGCGCTGCTTTAACCCAGATTGTAATTAGCGAAGCGAACGTGAACCACCAAAATGAAACCCGGACCATGAACAAAGTTTCGCATGACATTCTGAAAGCCGGTAGTCATGAAACCGGATATAATTATTTTTCTGGGGGTACTATGGAAAACTGAGTTTTCTTTAAATGTGAGATAGTTTTTAAACAATGTTTTTCAGGTAGTTAGGTTAAAAATTGTTTTATGAATTTTGGTTTCCACAAAACCTGTGCTCCAAACAACCCCCATAGTGTAAGGAGCGTAAGATTTCCATACCATGTTAATGTCTCCTTTGGGTTCAAGAAGGCTGTCGGTTGTTTCTGTATTCACAGCTACTAGCTCCGGAGATGGCAAGGCACCAGACTACAAGCATGAAGAGAACTCAGTATATGATCACAGAACTATGGAAAGTGGGTTTTTTTACCGATGCTAGAATAGACAAACAATGAAGTAATAGGCAACTTACCTTGAAGTGCACTGGACTTTGTACATGCATGCTGCCTGGATCAGTTTCCAACTGGTGGTCTACATTTTGTGTGGTAGCTGTAGAAAATATAGAAATAGAATAGTTGATTGTTTGACATACAAGACACAAAGTAGAAATCAGAAACATAATATAAAGTGGATGCAAATTGTCGATGTTAAGATTCGGTCCAACAATGATATATCAAGTGCTAAACAGGATATGAAGCTGGATAATTTTGATAGTCTACAGTGGTACTTGAACAAAGAAAGATTATTAAGAGTTTTCAAAACCAAGTGTACGAGTACAACTGCACGGAGTAAATATAAATATAAATTATGACAATCATGTCCAGGTCTCCTAAGGGCGGATTGAAACTGAGCTCTTAAAAGAGGAAAAGGAGGACTTACCTTCTTTGACAACTGCAGTTACCGAGGTATGCTCATTTGCTAGGCCACATTGTGTACCTGGAATGCTAATGGTTTCACCACGCACAACTTACAGCATGTTCAGATTAAAAAGAAGTCAATTTATTGTCCAGAACAATAAATGTTTAATGAATCACTCACCTTTCAAGCTGCTCATTATTTACATCCTGTACATCCTGACTTTCAGAAATTGCTGGTAAACTCTTCATCCTCTAGTACACAATTAGTAGATCAAGAACAAATAGTATTTAGCTATAGACATGATGAACAAATTATAATATAATGCAAGACTGATAGTATGAACAGTAAAGATGTCATTCGATTTTTTACTAAAATAATCTTACCTCATGCCCAATAGTACCGAATAAATCTTGAAATTTCTGTAAAGCAATTTCCATATTATGAAGTTCCAAACGCATTGCCTGCAAAAAAACAGGAATTCAATTTGGATCTTCAACGCAACTGGGAAGTTGAAATATTGGTAACAGAATTACCTGATTCTCTGAAGTTAATCTCTCAATAGTCTCATCCTTCACCAACAAAGTTTTCTTAAGGTAACATCATTAAGGTAGAAAACAACCGACATGATTTTGATATAAACTGAAGATGAAACATATGCAATTTATTGACTTAGTTAATGGATATTTCTTCCAGATGGGGCTCAAAACTACTGTTAAGCTTCTCAGTCTCAAGGCGGTTTTTTAATTCATATATGATCCTTGCCCTACTACGGAGTTCAAGCTGGTACGCAGTGATTTTGCTTTCCAAGAAATTAAGTTTCTCTGCATAAATGAAACATGAGAATTATAAAAAGAAACTGCATATACAGTAGCCATTATCATCATATAGAAAACACAATCTCATCAAGCAAGACACAAGACGAGGAAATACCTACAAAATCTTTTTCGAGCACAGAAATCCTTTGGACTTTATCCTTCAAGTCAGCAACTGAAATACCAATACAAGTGACGGTACGGAAACATAATAATCAGAGAAGCAGTGAAACATAATAATGAAAATGAAATTGAGTGATCAGAAAACTGGAGAATCCAAGTGTCAAGAGTGATCATAGCCATACCTACATTTTCCTTCTCACCAACCAGACAATGCACATCACCTAGTACTTGTTTCATAGCAGCAACTTCCTTTTCTACCGAACTTAACAAAACAATATGTGAATTCAATTTCTCTGAAATTACGGCAATCTGTTTATCCTTCATCTGGATTGTCCATTGCATAGAACAAGTAGAGTCCTGCCTACGAACATGGTATATGAGCCAAATGTCAGTTTGTTTCATGCACAGGTTGATTCAGAACCTAAGCTAAAACCTCTGGAAAAAAACAAAAACAAATAATGCGAATTCCATGATAGTAAACAGTGCCCGATTTTCGTCAAATATGTCTGGTTCTCTTGCCTAGCAACTTAGCAAGGTCAGAGAACAATGTTTGATTCCGTTGCTTGGTTTGAATTGGGGAAGGTCTGTGAAGATGTAAATACTTTTGATAGAGAGCCAATTTAACTCTCCTCACCTAGCAAGGTATGCCTTGCGGCCTTGCCCAACATTGCCAAGCAAGGCTAGTAGGCAAAGTTGAGCAAGGAAACCAAACATAACAAAAAAAAAAAAGGGGAGCAGCAAATCTGTTGTATCATGCTCTTGGTTTCAGAAGCCATAATTGTGGGGATGATGATTCATGATTGTAAAAAGAAAAAACGTCAGTGGGTTAACTGGAACAAGATTTGCACAAATGTGTGATTGCGATGAATACAGATATACACTAGCAAGTTCAGTAATTTTTATAGAGAAAGAGAGCATGCAAATAAACGGTGGCCCAAAATAAGTGGGCAAACAAAAAAGGAAGCTACCTGCCTGATAGTGTTTTATGAAAGCCTCCCTTGATTGGAGCAGCACCTCCATGCTTTCTTTCAAGTTGTTTTCGTTTTTCTCGAGCAGCTCATTCTCATTCTCAAGGCACTTTATCTGTACAGAAGCGCAATAATTGGAAATACCAACTAGGAGACCAATAGATCAAAGCGGCATCGGCAACTAGCTTTATGGTATGACGACACTGACTTGTAAGCAATGGCACATATATGATGGATACTGTCCAGAATCATGACCCAACGAGGAACACATATCATTGGAAGGACCCACCAGAGATAGAGACAAAATGGGCAGCATAACCTAACGAGGAACAGGTCTCCAACAACAACGCAACCTTAAAACTGATAACCATAACATCATATCAAACCAGAAGCCGCGGCCCAGTGAACCAAGTGTGAGTGCACTGCAGGCTTCCGGCAGCTTCACAGGTAAATTCAGTCAGAACCCAACAACGACGCCCCCAAGCAGTAAGGACAAAAACTGGAGAGAAATGGCGAGGGAGGACGAACCCTGGCCTCGAGCCTCCGTATCGAGTCGTCCCGCGCGGCCACCTCCGCGCGCAGCTCCCAGGCCTCCCTACGGTGCTCCTCCGCCGCCGCCTCCCACCTCTGCGCCAGATTGCCAGAACACACAAACCTTCATCAGTGGACGGGGCACAGGACCCTATAATAAACACCGAGAGAAGCCCTCACCTGGCCGGCGTCGCGGAGCTCCTCACGGGCGCCGCGCTCCCGCTCCTGCGAACGGGAAATGGGGGGACGATTGTTAGTGCGCGGGTCTGGAAGAGTCTAGAAGGCCAGGCGGGGTGGGCGGTTGGCTAACGCGGAGGAGGCCGAACTCGGAGACGAGGGCGAGGAGCTGCAGCTGCAGCTGCGACAGCATCGACGCCTCGGGCTCCATTGGCGCCGCTCAGGGAGTCGCCGGGGCCCCCCGGGAGCGGCTCCAGATGATCTCCGGTGGTTCTCCGCTCGGCTCTGGCACGCTGATGCCCAGGAAGTTTAGGCCCACTTAAACGCTGGGCTGCACCGTTAAAAGCAGGCACGAGGGGCGTGTTGAATTCTCAAAAAAAAAAAAAATGCAAGCCCTGTGGGCCCGGGTTATTCGGCACAACAACCCTCATCATTTTGCTAATAAGAAAACATTCTCACATAGATTGAAAAGAACCTCGAAGTTTTGCCTCACTCATACATTGGTCATTGACCTTATTTATGTAAATGAGAAAACATTGGCCATTGAACGGGAGAACACCATTGACGTATTGTACGAAACTATAATCGAGCAGCAACAAGCAAAGGACTCTGCAGTTTAGCCTACAACTGCGAGTAAGTGTGTTCAATGGCATGGTCCTAACTCCTATTTTCATTGATCAAGGTTAGGAATAATCTAAAAGGGTTCTTGTAAATGCAGTTATCATTACGCCCTCATTGACATCAATCTGGACAAGAGCAACATCATGGTTTATACAACTCAAAAAGGTGAAAACATGAACATACTCAGCCCCTCATAGATGTCCCAAGCAAGCAGTTATACACAATCTCTCTTTTACTGATATAGTGGTCCAGTAGTTATTCTTTTTTTCTCGAATATGCAAAAGCTTTGCGTATCATTATATTAAATAGAAGAGTTTAGACAAACATACAACACGCTTATATCGAGCGCCGAAGGTCAATCTAACACAGCCGTAGCTAGACCGTCCTAGTAAGAGACCTCTACAATCGATATTACATTAAAAGAAAACAACCAATACCAATACAACGGCGCGACTTAGGAGGTGGCCTTGCGGTCCAGTAGGTATTCTTCAATCTGGTTATATTCACTCTTCGTAATCTCATATAGGGCCTTTGCGAAGTACCATAAGAAAATCAATGTTATGTAGAACTTGTTGTTATACCCCTTCGTCCCAAAAACAGTGTCATTATCACTTCTCGAAAAGTCAAATATTTTCATCTTTGATAAAATATATACTCCATCCGTCCTATAAAAAGTGTCATTCTCACTTACCTAGAAGTCAAATATTTTTAATTTTAATTAAATATATAAGAAAATATTAATATTTATGACACATAATTAGTATCATTAGATAGATTATTGAGTATATTTTCATACTAAAATTATTTAAAGATATAAATATTGCTAATATTTTATATAAATCTAGTCAAACTTAAGAAAGTTTCAACACAAATCTCATCAACTTACTTGGTACATATGGCTGTAGCTGTTTAGGCTGTTGCTGTGTAGGTTCATTTTTCCTGTTGGCTATTGTAGCTGTTAGGGGAGGCTGTGCAGCAACACAGCTAGAACGCTGTAAAAATCACAACCGATCAGGCCCATGACGACACTTTATGAAACGGAGGGAGTACAATATCTGTGGTGCACAATAAGTATATAATATCATTAGATTAATGGTTGAATATACTTCATCATAAAATTAGATATACAAATGTTACTAATATTTTCTACTAACTTATTTAAATTTAAGAAAGTTTGACTAGCATAAAATCCCATGCGACACTTTTTTTTGGGAAGAAAGGAGTATGAGTTATTGTCACTTCAAAAGGAGCTTGTCAGGTTCATTATGGATGAGGTAGTGATATGGGGTGACTCATAATAATAATGGGGTAGTGACAAAGGGTGACGTTTTCTTTTTGAAACTGAGGGTGACGAATTTTGCATTGTACGCAACCGATGTATGACTATTCTAGGAGTACCAAGCAAATCCGGTCATAGTATTTCTTTTAATGAAATCCAATCTGAATTGAAGACCTCCGGTGTCCTTCTTCTTAAAATATAGACTAGGTTTGCCGATGGACACTTGCCATTGGGCACGGCAATTTCCATGGCGACCTGCAGGAACTAAACTAACCACAAATCCACAATGTGGATCATGATATGGGTTGGCAGAGCCGCCGGGCTGACGATGCGTGCATGAACCTGCACCTTAACATATGCTGTTGCTATATACTCCTATATATGATTCCATGGTTGTTATTTGTTGCACCAACCAAGAAAACGAATCAGCAAGAAGCAGCTCGAGTGCTCGACTCCACCTGCAACTGCAATCCACTACTCGTGCAACCTCCGAGATCGAGAATGCAGCAGTCACCACTACCGGAGACTGATTCTATGCCGAGTGCCAAATTCTATGCTGAGTGTTTTTTATCGGGTACTCGGTAAAGAGACTCTTTGCCGAGCGCCGCTCTCGGTAAAATAAGACACTCGGTAAATATCGCTTTGCCGAGTGCCGGGCTCTCGGCAAAGAAAGTCTTTGCCGAGAGCCCAACTCCCGGTAAAGATTTACACTCGGTAAAGACAACCTCCCCCGACGGTAAGCACCCAACGGTGACCCTTTGCCGAGTGCCTGCTGTTAGGCACTCGGCAAACTTTTTTTAATTACTTTGCCGAGTGACAGGAATCTGACACTCGGCAAAGAATTTCTTTGCCGAGTGTCAGAATCTTGGTACTCGGCAAATAATTTTAATTTTTTTTATGCACCTAAATTTATTTTGCAGCCCTACTACAGTATTAGGAGCTAGATTTTAAAATTTGGTACATTTTTTATGTTTTTTTTGCTACATTTAGTTAATTTGTTTCATTTACTTGATTTTTTTCGTAAAAAGCAAATTTGAACTGCAGGTGCATGGAATAATGGAATTTAGCCATTCAAAAAATAATATTCATGCTTTTGAGTGTATTATGAGGCGCTATCTAGGAATGCACCCGAAATTTCGAACATCGTGTTCACGAAACATGGCCACCGACTTGCGGGCGATTTGTTTTTAAATTGTATTAAATACAAACGAAGTCCGAAAATCACAAAAATTGCCAAGATGTCATGATATCGCATGTGGAGGCTATGATAAAAAATTAAGAATGTTTCGAGGAAGTTGTGATGTACGTTGCTTAAAACTCAGATATCTCCACATGTGTTATCACAGTATCACATGTGGTTTGTCTGGGTTTCAAGCAACGTACGTCATAACTTGCTCGGAACATTCTTAATTTTTTATCATAGCCTTCACATGCGATATCATGACATCTTGGCAATTTTTGTGATTTTCGGACTTCGTTTGTATTTAATAGAATTTAAAAACAAATCGCCCGCAAGTCGGTGACTATGTTTCGTGAACACGATGTTCAAAATTTCAGGTGCGTTCCTAGATAGCGCTTCACAATACACTCAAAAGCATGAATATCATTTTTGAATGACTAAATTCCATTATTCCATTCACCTGCAGTTCAAATTTGCTTTTTACGAAAAAATTCAAGTAAATGAAATAAATTAACTAAATGCAGCAAAAAAACATAAAAAATTTACCAAATTTTAAAATCTAGCTCCTAGTTCTATAGTAGGGATGCAAAAAAATTGGGTGCAAAAAAATTTTAAAATTCTTTGCCGAGTGCCAGGATCCTAACACTCGGCAAAGAAATTAAAAAAATCACGAAAATTCTTTGTCGTGTGCCAGGTCGTGGGCACTCGGCAAAGAAATTAAAAAGATAAAATGCTGAAAATTCTTTGCCGAGTGCCGGATCGCGGGCACTCGGCAAAGTATTTATTTTTTTAAAAAATAAAAGGCTTTGTCGAGTAACAGATCGCGGGCACTCGGTAAAGCATTTTTTTAAAAAAATAAAAGGCTTTGCCGAGTGCCAGACCGCTGGCACTCGGCAAAGCAATTTTTTTTAAAAAAACTTTGCCGAGTGCCGGATCGTGGGCACTCGGCAAAGCATGCAAAAACAAATATATACCGGGTAGGCGTGTAGATAGCCAACGTCCGCCGTGCCGCTCGCCCACACGCCCGCGCCGCTGGGTCGCCGCGCCTGCTCGCCCTGTGCGCCCGCGCCGACGTGCCGTCGCTCGCCCGCGCCGCCGCGCCGCCGTGCCGCCGCTCGCCCAAGCCGCCGCGCCGCTCGCCAACGCCACCACGCCTCCGCGCGCCCGCGCCGCCGTGCCGCCGCGCCCCCGTGAACCCGCTCCCGCGCCTCCGCGCCCGCGACCGCTGCCACCCAGACATCTCCACGCGCCAGCTGCCGCCACGTGCCCGCGCCAGCTGCCTCTGCCGCTGTCGCGCTTGTGCCCGTGCCGCCACTGCGCCCACGCCCGCGCCGGCCGCGCCGAGCCCGCCCGCCCACTCCCGCGCGCCCTTTGCGCGATGCCCCGGCATCTTAACCGCTGACGAGCACACACTAGGTTCACCCATTCCTTTTCTATGCAATTCGTGCAGTGCGTGAAGTAGTCGTGTCAGTAGTAATTGTTGTTGTATGTATTGTCGTTGTATATGGTTTTCGGACATCGAGCCGTTGTATGTGGATGTCAGCCATCGAGCCGTTGTATGTGGATGTCGGCCATCGAGCTGTCATATGTGAATGTCGGCCATCGTGCCGTTGTTTTTTGCAGGTATTCGAAACCTCCCCGTGCAGAGGAGGTTCTGCCGAAATTTTTAATTGACAGTATTATTTTTCTTTCTTTCTTTGCATAAAAGAGCCCGACGAAGTGGAGCCGGAGTATGCTGATCGTCTTCCTCGGTGTTGCGGGTCTGCCTGCACCGCGTTGCCTCGCCGCTCCACCGACTCGCCACGGCTCCGCTAGCCTGACTCCACCGGCACCCTAGGTATAACCCCCTTTCCTTATCATAGTCGTAGCTCGCGTAACTCAGTTAGGTGTCTCCCGTTTGAAAGAGATACGGTTATTGGTATGCAGATCTTTGCATATCTACGACCGTATCTATTTCGGATTGTCCACGTATTTTGGACAGCCCGCAGATGCGTTGATGAGTTAGTTTCCTTGGTCTGCTCCGATTCGAGACAGGGTTTCGGCATCACCTCCCTGTTGTTCTCTGGATACACACTCTCCCTGCTAGAACGTGTATCGGAAGAACAGCGGGGAGGTGCTACCGAAATTCTTTCTCGGATAGGAGTAGAGTATGGAAACTAACCTCATCTACGCATCCACGGGTGGGATTAGGACCTATCCTCACCTATTAGACAATACGAACGACATGTAGCTGCAATTGATGGTTACTTTGCTCACTGGTATATATGTTAGAGGATGGATGACCGTGAGTGGATGTACACAGGCTGCTCAAGTCAGAGTGATTTCACCACTGAATGAATGATGAAGACCAATGATTTCTTGGAACTAGCATTTAGCGAGTCTGCTAAAGGAGAGTTTCTAGTTTTGTGCCCCTGCAAGAGATGTGCAAATAGAGCGTTTCTAGTTTCTCAACTGGAAGCCATTGGACGTTTAATGGGGTTCAAGTCTGAGTATAGCATGAGTCGAGAACACTTCGATGGTATGTTGACCGTGATTGGCAGCCTGCTTCCGGATGGCCACATTCTGCCAATGAGCATGTACGAGTCACAGAAACTCCTTCGTGTACTCAAGATGTCGTATGATCAGATACATGTTTGTCCGAAGGGGTGTGTCCTATTTAGGAAAGAACACAAGGATGCAAATTACTGTCCAAAGTGTAAATCATCCAGGTACCTGGAGGTAGACTCTGGTGATGGCCAGAAGAGGCAGCTTACGATCCCCGTGAAGATCCTACGGTACCTCCCATTCGTACCGAGGATCCAATGGCTATACATGACCGAGGAATCCGTGAAACAGATGACATGGCACAAAAAGGGAAAACGATACAATGCTGACAAACTGGTACATCTATCTGATGGTGAATCATGGACCTGCTTTGATTGCATTTATCATGAGAAAGCAGATGAGGCTCGTAATGTACGTGTTGCGCTGGAAACAGATGGGTTCAATCCTTATGGATTGATGGCTGCCCCATACACATGTTGGCCCGTGTTCATTATCCCCTCAATCTCCGCCCCGGCTTATGCTTTCAAAGACAGAATATATTCTTGTCATTGATAATTCCTAGACACCCAGGGAGTAATATGGGTGTATATATGGAGCCTGTGATTGATGAATTGGTCAGTGCTTGGGAGGAAGGCGTATGGACATACGACCGAGCTACAAAGACAAGCTTCAAAATATACGTTTGGTACCACTACTCTCTGCATGACTTCCTGGCCTATGGGATATTCTGCGCCTGGTGTGTTCACGGGAAGTTCCCATGTCCAATATCCAAGGAACATCCGAGGTTCATTTGGTTGCAGAAGGGTGGTAAGTATTCGTCGTTCGACAAACATCGTCAATTCCTTCCTCTTGACCATCCATTCAGACAAGACATAAAGAACTTTACGAAAGGTGTCGTAGTGAAAGACCCTCCATCACAAATGATGACTAGTGCCGAGGTTCATGCTCAGATAGATGCTTTCGTGGCCAATCAAGAAGGTGGTGGTTTTGTGGGGTATGGTGAGGAACACATGTGGACTCATAAGTCGGGGCTGACGAGGCTCCCCTATTTTGATGACCTCATTCTCCCACATAACATTGATGTAATGCACACTGAAAATAATGTCGCCGAGGCACTTTGGGGAACCATCATGGAAACTAAAAAGTCAAAAGACTACCCTAAGGCTAGAGTGGACTTGGCAACATTATGTGATAGACCAAAGCAAAAGATGCAGCCTCCTAGAGGCGGCAAGACATGGAAAAGGCCTAAGACCAATTTCATCTTGGCTAGGAAATACAGGAGGGAAGTACTTGAATGGATGCAGACGCTAATGTTTCCTGATGGGTATGCAGCGAATCTGAGGAGGGGAGTGAACTTATCTACTCTATGAGTCAACGGGATGAAGAGTCATGACTACCACATATGGCTTGAGCGGCTTCTTCCGGCGATGGTTCGAGGCTATGTCCCTGAGCATGTGTGGCTAGCGCTGGCAGAGTTAAGCTACTTCTTCCGCTAGCTTTGTGCTAAGGAGTTATCTCGGACCATGATTGATGACTTAGAAAACGAGGCACCTGTGTTGCTCTGTAAGTTGGAGAAGATCTTCCCACCCGGCTTCTTCAATCTGATGCAACATTTGATATTGCACCTCCCGTATGAGGCATGAATGGGGGGCCCATGCAGGCCCGTTGGTGCTATCCAATCGAGAGATATCTAAAGACTCTTCGCAGAAAAAGTAGAAATAAAGGAAAAATTGAGGCTTCTATTGTAGAGGCATACATTCTGGAGGAGGTGTCAAACTTCGTAGAAAAATACTACGCCGAGAACCTTCCTATCGTACATAATCCACCCCCTCGTTACAAGGCTGGTGAAAATGAATCGAACCTCAGCCTTTTTCGATGGCAACTCGGAAGCGCAAGTGCATCAACCACTAAGACCTTGACACATAAAGAGTGGTGCCGCATCATGATATATGTGTTGAACAACCTTGACGAGGTGGCGCCATACATTGGTTAAGTTCTCAACGAACTT
This sequence comes from Saccharum spontaneum, assembly GCA_022457205.1. Classification (NCBI taxonomy): domain Eukaryota; kingdom Viridiplantae; phylum Streptophyta; class Magnoliopsida; order Poales; family Poaceae; genus Saccharum; species Saccharum spontaneum. Next base: position 23,527,971 of record CM039582.1, on the reverse strand, counting down.
ATTTCAATACGCCATCACTGTTCCTCATCCATTCCCTTGTTTTACGTTGGTATAGGGAATTTATTCATTACTTCTGGAATCAATCAAGGGATCCTACCCCGTAGGAAGCTGATACCCTTCTTTCAAAGGGTGCAGGACCAGGGAGGCCCAATTTTATTTCTTGGTTCAAAAACAAGGTACTTTCGAATTTAGCTCATACTTAGTTCGACCTTCCAAGTTGCTCGTACGTTGAAATAATATAATGATCTATCCTGCTCGAGCTTGTAGGCCCAAATCGATGCGTCTATCAGTGGCGAGCTGAGACAGGTTGCAAACGGTTGTGCCTATAGGGTCAAGTCATTTACCGGTTATGATGTGAATGGATATCGCTTTCACACAGCAAGCTACGAGCAAAGTCGGCCCAACCGAAGAACCACAAATAGCAGAGTTTTTACCCCTGGCACTGATGGCCTCGATAATTATGGAAGAATTGAAGAAATATACGAACTTTCATTTGTAAATGCCATCGGTTGCAAACCTCTTAGTCCTATCATATTCAAATGTCATTGGTTTGATCCTGGAGTAACGAGACGGACCCCTCATCTTGGGCTAGTCGAAATTCGATAGGATTCTGTCTATCCAGGAGATGATGTCTATATTGTAGCTCAACAGGCCACGTAAGTTTATTATACCTCATACGCATGCCAAACCAAAGAGCATCTTAAGGGTTGGTCTATTGTGCACAAGGTATCGCCATACGGTAAACTACCTGTCCCAAATGATGAAGATTACAACTTCAACACAAACACATATGACGGGGAGTTCTATCAAGAAGAGGGGCTACAAGGGAGGTTCGAGATAGACTTAACCGAAGTGATAGGAATGGATGTAGACAATGATTAGGTTGATGACGAGGATGATGGAGATGACGTGCAAGATGTGAAGGACTTACAAATGCTTGAGCGATTACGTTTAGGCAATGACAATGAAGACAACATTCCTCCTTCAGATAGTGTTGATTATTTCGACATGGTTGATAGTGATGATGAGACTTATGATCCAGCTAATTCCGATCATGCAGATTATTTCTAATACATGTAATACAATGTTATTTTGTAATTATGTTTTGTTTATTTTGCATCAATTTCTAATTACTTCTTGTTTATTCTTTCTAATTTCTAATTAGCTCATTTTTATTCTTTCTAATTGTAGGTGTTTGAACAAAGATGGTGGGCAGCCGTCAGAGGAACATGTTCTCGATTTATCGAAGGACACACCCTATGCCGGCTGCAGAAGAGGAGCTGTCGGACAGGAGAAGGAGCAGCAGCAGGAGGCAGGCTTGTCCTCCCATGCCCGTGGAGGACGAGGTGGAGGACGAGGTGGAGGCCGGGGATGGAGACGGGGATAGGGACGAGGAGGAGCAGGCACGGCAGACGAATGAGGAGGGGGGTGGGGACTCAGACGACAAGGAGGCTGTAGGTACGGGTTCTGCTTCCTCTAGTTCGTCGAGTGTCTACTTGCGAGGTCCCGCGAGCCTCCCTCCTCCGCCGGCAACTCATTGACGCCCGGTGATTCGTCCCGAAGGGCAAAAGTAAGTAAATTAATATGTTATCAATACTTTTTCATATGATATGTTGAAAATTAAAGTAGAAACTAATATTTTTTTCTTAATCAATTATGCAGGAACTAGACCGTTGTGTCGGTGGAGGTATCGCACGCCATGTCAATGGCATCCTGGGTCTTTTGTTCATGACCCACTTTCCTAGCCTAGTTGACTACGCCGGAAAGAGGGAGCCAGCCTACACCTTTGACCACTACGCCAACGCCCCCGACGCGGAGGCTGAGAACAAGATGGTGCAGGTGAAGCGAGACTTTTGGATAAGTCTTCATCGCACCACATTGCTTAATACATCACATTCATTAGACTTTTCTTGAAATAATGAATGGATACATCGTGTCCATATGCAACTTTATTACAGATGCGAGGAGGGATTTGAGGCCAGGGCGGAGGCGGTGTTTACCAAAGCCTGCAAAAAGCTCATCGTGGACATCCATTATGAGGCGCGCGTCCAGGCTGTCGTCACTTACCACAAGTCGATCCTTGGAGAGGATGTTAAGAAGCCACAAGCAAGAAGCATGACGCTGACCCGGGACCAGTACATACAGGTAGATAAAGAACATTAATATTGATTCCTTTTGACATTAAGTACTCTTAATTTGTTCATCTTATATGTCAAATACTTGATGACGTGCAGATGTGTCCCTGGTGGTGCGCAATGTATCTCGAGTGCTGGGAAATAATAGTGGACAGGTGGTGCGGCCCCGAGTGGACCGAAGTGCACAACGCTACCCGAGACCGGCGATTGCTGATGCCAGGTGTACCGCATCATCAAGGCAGCCGCAACCTCGCCGCATAGAGACAAGCATGGGTACTCGAATTCATTTCCCTATTCTAACGCTCAATTTTGCCTGATTTCTAATCATCTTGTTGTCTTTCTCGTAGTCGGCGTCACACGCGGGCTAGGAGTGCACCATGTTCATGGCATATGCTATGGCCCACAAGGGCAAGGCGAAGTCCGACATCTCCTACAACCCGGAGGACCCGCCCGAGGCGTACAACAACCCGATTGTCTACACCTGCATCAATGAGTACACATCGGCGGCAAGGTCTCTCCATGGAGACGACTACAACCCGAGCTCCTAGGACTTTGATCCAGAGGTCATCATGAGGATTGGAGGAGGCAAGAAGCATGAGCGGTACTATCTTGGCGACGGCGTCATCGATGCTACCTCTACTCCCTCCCTCTCCCAAATCCGAGCACGGAGCACGGACGCAAGCATTCCCATACACCCACGGCTGGAGACTTTACAGCAGCAGATTCTATCACTCTAGATGATTCCTGTTTTATTCGTCATACATTGATATTTACATATCTTAGCTTTGCATTGTTTAAACATTGTGGTGAAATCTTGCAGACCTAGATCGAGCAATTGGAGGCCCTGCGGGAGGCCGATCGCTAGAGGATGGAGGCTATGGAGGCCCAGCGCATTGCGATGGAGCAGAGGCAACAGCAGCAGATGGCAGAGGTTCTCCAGTACATGCAAGCTCTTGGGCAAAAGATGGGTGTAGCTCCGCCAGCTTCGCTATTCGTTACACCGCCACCTCCACCTTTCGGGCACGCTACTCCTGTAAGTATGAATACGATTGTTTAAGTTTGTATGTTCATGCTTAGGGTCAAACCGTAACACTACTTGTAGCCTAGTGGATTATTGTCTGACACATGCAATGTCTTCTCCTTTATACAGCCTCAATCGGCGGGTTCGAATAATCCACCTCCTGGGTCCTCGAATGATCCAGTTCATGGTACACTACAGTCTTAGTGGGGAGCTTGGGGATCTAGGTAGTTGTCTTTCTATTTGTTGTTCACTTGGTGATGAACTTGTGATGCACTAGTGTTAGTTATTTGAACTTGTGATGAACTTGTGTTAGCTATTTGGACTTATGATGCATTTATGGTTATATATGTTGTGATGCATCTGATCTATATGAGATATTTATGATGTATGTGAGATATACGTGATGAATTCAATATATATGTGAAATATTATTTTTGTCGCGATGAAATGTAAAAATTCAAAAAAATGGGGCAGTTATGGTCACTTCGCCGAGTGTAACACTCGGTAAAGGAAGCTTTTGCCGAGTGCAATCACAAAAACACTCGGCAAAGCTAGGAAAAGCAAGCCAATTTTGGCAAATTTTCTAGATTTGCCGAGTGCCAGGGAGAAAGGCACTCGGCAAAGAATTTTTTTAAAAAAATTTATCTCTTTGCCGAGTGCCAGGCACAGGGGCACTCGGCAAAGAATTTTCAAAAAAAATTCTTTGCCGAGTGCCACGCAGAGGGGCTCTCGGCAAAGAATTTTCAAAAAAAAATCTTTTCTTTGCCGAGTGCCACTCAGAGGGCACTCGGCAAAGAATTTTCAAAAAAAATTCTTTGCCGAGTGCCACACACAGGGGCACTCGGCAAAGAATTTTTTTAAATTTTTTTCTTTGCCGAGTGCCACTCAGGGGGCACTCGACAAAGAATTTTCAAAAAAAATTATTTGCCGAGTGCCACACACAGAGGCACTCGGTAAAGATTTTTTTTAATTTTTTTCTTTGCCGAGTGCCCAGCGGTGGGGCACTCGGCAAAGTACCCGTTAACATTATCTGCCCCGTCACGACAACTTTTCTTTGTCGAGTGCTGTCGTGGCACTCGGCAAAGCCTTTGGTGAGTGCCCGACAAAAAACACTCGGCAAAGAGGTCTTTGCCGACGAATTTTTTGCCGTGTACTCTTTGCCGAGTGCGGCACTCGGTAAAGCCTTTGCCGAGTGTATTTAGGGCTTTGCTGAATGCCTTGGACACTTGGCAAAGCGCCTAATTCCCGTAGTGCACCGGTGCAATTGGTGTCGAGGCGCACCGTGAAGCCGCCACCTCGGCCATGCGAGCGCATCCTGCTCACCACCTGAGACCTCTCCTTGCTCTCCGCCGACTACATCCAGAAGGGGCTGCTCTTCGCGCCGCCGCCCTACTTCTCCACCCTCATCCACCTCGTCGACCACCTCCAGGCCGCCCTCGCCGACACGATCGCCACCTACTCCCCGTCACCGACCACCTCGCCATCGACCATCACCATGGCGACGAGGGCCACATCGTCGGCTGCTTCGTGTCCGTCGATTGCGCCGGCCAGGGCGTCGAGGTCCTCGAGGCTGTCGTGGTCCCTCCCGACGCCGACGTCCCGAGCGTCCCTCCCGACGCCGACGTCCCGAGCGTCGTCCGGTCCTTCTTCCCGCTCAACGAGGCCGTCAACTACGACGGCCATGAGAGCGCCCGCTCTTCGTCGTCCAGGTCACCGAGCTCGCCGACGGCGTCTTCGTCGGGTTCATGTACAACCACGCGCTCTCCGACGGCACGGCCTTCTGGAACTTCATCAACGCATGGGCGTAGATCGCGTGGGCCAGGCTGTAGTCGTACTGGAAGGAAAAATTTGCTAGTGGACCTGCAAACACTACTGGATACGCGTTCTTTGCTGAGACACTCGGCAAAGCCCCATTTGCACTCGGCCAAGGCTGCACTCGGCAAAGGACACTTGGTAAAAAAATTATCGGCAAAGCTGTCTTTGCCTAGTGCCTTTTATCGGGCACTCGACAAAGACTCGGCAAAGTCTGAACCGAAAAAGACCCAAAAAAATAGCAAAATTCTTTTTTTAAAACAGGAGGACAGCCGTCCAACTAGACACTGCCAACACCTCATTTTATTTTATTGCTTGAAAAGCGCGAAACATGCGGCAAGCAGGACTCGAACCTGCGACCTGCGCCCCCAGACTTAGCACCACACTCTGACCACTTGACCTGTTATATGTTTGTGTGCAGAGATGATATTTGTGCATGTTATGTTGTCTATCTCCGATACTAAAGTGGTTATTTGATACACTAAACGATCTCAAATAAAAAAACATATAACAGGTCACTCTTTGCCGAGTGTTTTTGCCGAGTGTTTTTTCTTTGCCGAGTGTTGACTCTCTGGCATTCGGCAAAGAGCTTCTTTGCCAAGTGCCCGAAAAAAAAACACTCGGCAAAGAGTTTGGCACTCGGCAAAGATCTATTTTCCGGTAGTGAAAGTGACCGCTAGTGAACATACAAAATTTGACGATTTGCTGGTGGACACTCTGGTTCTTTATAAATTTGCTGGTGGACACCGCACCGAATAAAATATTCATTTCCAGGCTTTCGAGGAAAGAGAAGCATGGGAAATGTCCTTTCTACCCCTGGCTGTTTCTTCTTCCCCTGTCCTATTTTTTTTCTCGCCGGTGTTATTGCCCAGGGGCGGAGCTCCCCGGTGACGCGGCCAGCCCAGGGCACTCTCCCCAGCAGCGCTGCCAGCCAGGGGCTGAGCTCTCAATCGCGTGGCCAGCCTAGGGGCGAAGCTCCAGGTGCACGCGCGGCCATGGTAGGGCGTAGCTCTAGGCGCACACGCGCTGGCACCTGAGGGAGGTCGAGGCGGAGCAAGGCGGCGAGCTTTGGCTGGGATTGTGGCGGCTCGCGGATTGGAATGGCAGTGGCCGGCCGGAGCTCTACTGCTGCTCGGCGGCGCTTCGCGTGAGCTCAGAGCGAGAGAGAGAGAGAGCAGAGAAGACCAAGAAGAAGCTGCTCGCCGGGCAAGCGCTCCTGCCGGGCAAGCGCACGAGCGAGCTGCGCGTCGGGCCAGCCGAGTCACTGCCGAGCTCGTGCGCGGGGGCCAGGGGGGCTGCTGTCGTGCAGATGGTGATCGACCTCGCCCCTGCTGGCCATGGCAACGGCGAGAACATGCGCCTAGAGCTCTGCTCCGCCATGGACGCGCGAAGGTGAGCACGCCCCGGAGCGCGCCGATGCTGGCCCAGCACGGGTACGGGCACGCCGCCGGTGCTTGTGAAGAGGCAGGCGAGCAGCTGACCTGAACGCGCTGCCCGCTTGAACATCCCCTGGACCCGTCTCGTTGCAGCCTGAAAAAATACGAAGAGCAAGGAAGAAGAAAGAGGCAGGGGCATAATGGACATTTGACCGCCCTTCTCTTTCCTCCGCAGCCAGAAATTAATATTTTATTAGGCGGAGTGTCCACCAACAAATTTGTAAAGAACCAGAGTGTCCACCAGCAAATCGTCAAATTTTGTATGTCCGCCAGCAAAGGACTATCACTTGGCATGTCCAACAACAAATTTTGGCAAATAGCGGCATTCTTTTTTTCAGAGGTTGTACAGCTGCGCCGCTATAGCGGCGCTATACCAAATAGCAGTTTATAAGAAAATCATAAAAAATATGAGTAATTTATATTCATAAAAACGTGACAATCATGATATTTGATGAACACAAATACCTTTTCAAGGTTCTAAGGATGTAGAAAACAATAATTAATATGATATTAGAGCATGATTCATGAAACTCAAGCGTTTAATTTTTCTAAATACTAACTTTAAACAAGGTATAAGTAGGTAATAATTAGATTGTCACTATTATAACTGAAATTTAAATAGTGGCGCTATTTCAAAGCTACAGCTAAGTAATTTAGCGGCGTTATATCACAATTTAGCAGCGCTATATCGCAATATAGCGATCTGTTGACATAGCGGCAAAAGTGACAATAGCTTAGCGTGGTCTCTCTCCAGCAGCCCGCTATATAAAACCTTGGCTGTCATCCCTGGTCGACGGTGGCCCCCGTGCGCTGGCATCGTGCACACCGCCCCTTTTCGAGCATTGGTCGCCCGACGACGGTAGTGGCACGGTGGAGGCGGTGGTCGTGCTCCCTTACGCCGACCTGGAGGGGCACATCGCGAGGCCGCTGCTGTTGCCGCCGCTGCAGAGGGACCGAATGCTGCAATTCTCGATGGAATCCCTGACGGTTCTCAAGGAGCGTGTGCGGCGAGAGCTCCTGGTAGCCGGGGACACGACCGGGGCGGCCGCCGTGACAAGTTCAACTTTTTACTTGGCCTTGTCAACCATCTTTGATCCTGTGTTGTTGTCTCAGGATTCAAAGGTGGCTATTCCCCTACGACTACCAAATAATCCAGGAGCAGCACAAGAATGAGACTCACGAGTACAGCAGAGTATAGCTACTAGAGACCAGCCACCTAAGACTTAGAAAAGTAATAAGTCCCATAGGAATTAAGTTAAAAAGGTGGATAGAATACCAACTTATCTATATCTATATCTTTTATAAAGATAAACTCCACTAGTTATTTCTCTCAACATGCAAGCTATCCACCTAGGCAAAACACTATTACATACAATTAACATCCACTAAGCAAAGAACATGCAAGCTATCCACCTAGGCAAAGCACTATCACATACAATTAACATCCATTAAGCAAAGCCCCACTAACTAGTTATATCAACATGCAAGTTGTCCATATATATACTATATAATATCATGTTCCTGCATACATTACATCTCCTAATTCTTGCTGATTAACATCCTAACCCATTTAGATTCCTTTTTCATACCCGCGGCAACGCGCGGGGAATCCTCCTAGTTTAAATTAAGGAAGAAAACTTTGTTATAGACATGGTACTTGTGAATTATATTCGGCATTGTAGCAACTACTAATCAACAACCAATAACTTGGCTATTTGCTCGGGACGAGTAAAGGTTAAGCTTGGGGGATCTTGCTAGCGGTCTTTACCGATCAAATTCCACCGTCAATTAAGACACAAAAAAGGGAAAAATTAGTAAAATTAAACATATATGCATTTACTATTAACTAAGTTCCACGTGTATTTGGATAACATTATTTTGCAAGTCAAAAACACAAAATACATGGAGAATTCACTGAAAGGCGCTTTTCGACGCTGATTTGCGCAAAGGAATGACAAAGACACCCACCAACTTAACTCAACTAGGGCAAAGCACCACCGAGGAGCGATCTAGATCCAGCCCACAGCCTGCCATGCAAAGGCAGTGGCGAGGCGGTATGGTCGGGGCAGCTGACCTCTAGGGGCGGGCACCCCTGCCAGCGCTGCCTTGCCTCTCCTTTGATAGGCGGTGGCATGGCTCCATGCAGAGGCAGTGCAGCTCTGTCCTTGCGCCAAGAATAGCCTCCAGCACTGTCTAGCTCCCTGTATAAAATAGAGGGGGTACCCCCCTCTCATAACACACACAACATTAAGCAACACCTCTCACACCTCACTCTCTAGTTGTAGCTTTAGTTTCTTTTAGTAGTTTAGAGCAAGGCAAAGCTACCTTGGAGAACTTGGCTCCTTGGAAGAAGAGACCTTTGGATATGAATAGTAAGTTGTAGCTTTAGTTTCTTTTAGTAGTTTAGAGCAAGGCAAAGCTACCTTGGAGAGCTTGGCTCCTTGGAAGAAGAGACCTTTGGGTATGAATAGTAATATGAGTTCTTCTAAAGCTATGCTTTCGTCTTATATTTATAGTCATACTTATGAACTAGAGTATAGTTATTGTGTTATAATCTTGATATATAAACTAGCCTTTGTATGTTATGAGAGTAGCAAAATATGACTTTATGTTTAACAATTCATATAACTTATATAATTGAAATTAGAGTTAAGTTGAGGTGATGGTTCATCGTGCTTTCGGGTGTGCCCAAGTTCTTTACCAATCGATCCGTAGGGTCAAGGACTCGGAGGGATTGGGTAGTTTCTGTATACGCAAGCATGGTGCATGGATATGGAGAGAGGTGAATGCATTGTCCCTTTCCACGATTGAGGGGTAGGCGGTAGGGGGTGACAGCCCTGTCCGTTCCTTATAATCCCCCACGTTCGACTGGGGTGTAGGAGTCTAAATTGTCACATGAGATTGCTGGCAGATCAGTACTCGGTGGTCTCCCGACCTGCTTCACACTTAGCCCTAAAACTAATTTTGTAATCTTTATGATTATTAACTAATCTTGGTATGGTATGACTATGCTAGATCAATGCCTGCTCGACTTAGGATTATTTTTTTATTCTTTCTTTTCTATTTTATCCTTTGAGGAATGTCAAGTGTGTGTCTACTACCTTAAAATCATCGTTTTTACCCCTGTTATAAACATTGGTGTACTTACAAGCATTATTATTCAAGTTCATATTTATAATAAATGCTTTTCTTTGGAAAAATATAAATGAATGATATCCTCAATATACTTTCAGGTAAAATGTTACAATGATAGTTCCGTGCGCTTGCGGATAAATATCTAAAATTGTTAAGGAGCTATCAAGACTATTACTTAGTAGCCATTCTAATCATTAGTGATGACGCTAAGTAATACCAACAAACACTTCTAGCGTCGTTGCGGGAACACAAACCTAGTAGCTACGCTAAAAAGTGCCAACAAGTATTTTTGGCTCCATTGCCGGGGAAGATATATTGATTAAAGAATCTAGTAGGACATGTTAATGATAGAGCAAAATGCACCACAAGTCCACTACCTTTTTTCTTTGTGTCATCTAGGTCCATTACCTTTAAAAATGCAGTTTTGGGTCCATTATCTTTGTTTGGGCTTCACCGGGGGTCCAAATCTGCCTGCAACCATGAAGCGATCCGACGTGCTTGTCCACCGTGGCTGCGGACGTGGTTGACCGCACCTTGCTGGGACCATTGGGTGCTTCTTTTGCTATTTGCCCCCTGGCTGTTTCTCTCTCTCTCATTCCCCTCCACACCCAATTGTCGAATCGTCCGCGCGGTCTGTCTGGGAGAGGAGCTGAGCGGAGAACGGTCGTGGAGGACGGAGGCCGCGGACGGTGGCCTCCCAAGGGTCGATGGCGATGCGCAAAACGGTGGCAGAAAAGGCCATCGCGGGGTGACGCTGGACCTCGGTGTCCAGTCCGATCGTGTTGAATCTCGACGATGGTGGCTACGTTGCGGCAAAAGGGGAAGCCGGCACCAGAATACAGTAAGTGAATGGAAGTCCCAATCTTTGATTTAGTTTGCCATAGGACTCTGTTTATACACATCGGACTCTGTTTACATTGGAACCATACATGCATTCAGATTTTAGAATGCTCCTCTGTCATTTACCTCAGATAGCAACAAAGCTCATAAATTCAGGGGATGCCATAAAATATCTGAAGCTCCAAATCTTGATATTAGTTGCATTGATAAGCATTGACAGAATACAAGTGTACACATTGACAGGGTGTACGCATTGACAGAATACAAACACACACAACAATCTCACTGCAGCTACAAAATCCTATTCTCTTCTGGAATAAGGGCGATTGTTTTCTTCTCAGTATTGCAGTGGCCTACAGCAGCTGGTGCAGTGCAGTGAGAAAATCCTCTAGAGTCTGAACTGAAGCCTCCCAAGATCTTCTCTGTTTCAACACTGCAATCAGAGGGCCTTGGTGGCCCGATCCGCGCCGCCCGCCGCATCCGTGCGGCCACCTGCCCGTGCCAGCCACCAGCGCCGCCCTGGGCTGCTCGCCCGCGTCGAGGCCCTCAGCCGGCCGCCCGCGCCCCTCCGCGACCGCCGGCCGGCTGTGCGGCACGGCGGCCACCGTGCCACCTGCCCCTCACGGCTCCTCCGCCCGCACATGCCTGGCTCTGGCCTCCCGGCAACCCCATGGCCACCATGCCGGCTACCTCTCGCGGCGCGCAGGCGGAGGGGGGCAGTGGCGTCGCGTGTAGGCAGAGGGGGCGGCGGCGTCGTGTGCAGGCGGACGAGACGGAGTGTTTATGGGAGAGAACTGAAGTGTGAGAGGGAGAGAAAGGCAGGGGGTTTTGGCAAAAATAACATCAGCAATCGGGCATCACGTGAGCCTCTCGTGACATTCATGCCACCATGGCAGCTGACTATGCATGCTAATAACCAAACGAACTGGTTTGGACCTACGGTAAACCATCTAAAAAGTTAATGGACCTAAAACTGCACTTTAGAAGGTGATGGACCTAGATGACACAGAGGAAAAAGGTAATGGACCTGTAGTGCATTTTGCTCTTAATGATAATATGCATGTAAGGTAGCCATTATTTATGCAGGCTAACTTTGCTTGTTTTCTCCTGTTGTGGATGAAAATAGGATAGTGTATGACTGGTTATCACATGCCGAACAACTACACCGAAAATCTGGAGGCACTCCTAAGGAAGAAACGGTCTTATGCCGCTTCTTCTTCTGCTACTCCTCCGATAGTCGAACCAGACACCCCCGCACCATCCACTGCTCCAATCATGGCCAAGACCCTCGGTGACTACTCTACCCTCGCTGTAGCCAACATGCCCGTTTGGCCCGCTGTCAACACTAGGGTGAGAATTTCGATCTCCATACCGGTCTCATCATGATGGTGCATGCAAATCAATTCCATGGTTTGCCTAGTGAGGACGCGAACACGCATTTCCAACACTTCCTCGAGTTGTACGACACGATCGTCATCAAAGACGTCGTACTTACGAGCATCAAGCTCCGCTTGTTTCCCTTCTCCCTCTCGGGGAAGGCGAAGTAGTGGTGCTACAAGGAAAATGAAGCTGTCAAGACATGGGACAAATATTCTGCGGTGTTCCTCGCCAAATTCTTCCCCATGGGCAAAACTAATGCCCTGAGGGGACAAATTTCGAACTTCCAGCAAAGCTCCATGGAAACCATTCTCGAGACGTGGGAGAGGCTGCGGGACTACATCCGAGCACGCCCCGCACCACGGGATTGAGAGCTGGTTAGTGCTCCAAAAATTTTATGATGGATTAATACCTATGTCTGGGGCCACCTCGACGCTGCTGCTGAAGGCGCTTTCCTTTTCCTCACCATTGATGGAGCCAAAGCTGGGAGGACATAAACCTAGTAGCTACGCTAATAAATGCTAACAAGCATTGTTGGCACTGTTGCCGGGAAAGACATATTGATTAAATAATCTTATAGGACATTTCTGGCACCGTTCTCGGGGAAGGCATATTGATTAAAGAATCTAGTAGGATATAGTAGGATATGTTTATGATAATATGTATATAAGGTAGCCATTGTTTACGTAGGCTAACCGAAAGCGTAACGCCGTTAAATTCTGAAATAAATTCAGAAAAATACGAGCACTTATGCTAAGTCGAGGATATGAATCCGGGTAAGCAGGTTCCACGACAAGGACCCAACCAGCTGATATATGAATCAAAATATTGGTTTTGTCAGGGCATAAAATGGGACGACCGTGACTTTTTCCCGGAGAAAAGTATTGAACTGGTTCAAACCTTGCTCATCTTGGGTTGCTGGGCTTTTAGGCCTTATGCATCGAGAAAAGATATTCTGAGAACGCCGGCCCGACTTGGCGACCTGCTCTGATAAAGTGCGTGAACTCTGGAGTGGGCTGCTTGGGCTTTTGTGCCTTATGCATCGAGAAAAGACATTCCGAGAATGCCGGCCCGACCTGGCGACCTACTCTGATAAAGCGCGTGTCCTCTAAAAGCGAACCGGACGCAGATTAAGTGACTTTCCTGTAACTTTTGCTATGTTATCCACCGCCCAACCAAGATCCAACGACAGAGATCGATTCAAGGCATAGGATTGATTCAAGACATGGAACTTGTTTCTTCTTTCACGCGACGCAACATCCCCGCACGACCGGATTGAAGCCTTGGAAGCCGAAGCTCCATTCGTCGCAACGCACCATACCTCTGCGTGCGCTTTGCCGGCCGTCTGGCGGTAATGTCGCGCTTGTAGTCGGGCACGTACTAGCATAGGGCCAGCTTGACCGTCTCCCACACGGCGTCCGTGTTCCCAACGGCGATGGCAGCGGCAGCGCAGACACATACTAGTGCAGGAGAGGGTCGCAACACCGAAGGCCCAGCCGGCGGCGACGGCGGCTGGGGCCGAGGCTTGGCGTGAGATAGCAAGTGGGTCCGGCGGAGCAGGCCGAGGGAGCGCCATGACTGTGTCGTGACTCGCAACCTCGTCGGCTCAATTGGCGTTGATGTGGACGAGGCGGAGGCCAAGTCACCGGACTCGCGATCCGCGGAGCCGAGGTAGAGCAACAGCCTCGACGCGGAATCGCGCTCTCCGCGTTGCGCCATGGAACGGAAGGGACGAGGGCCGCACTGGCTGGAGATTGACCTCGGCCCCGGCCTCATCCCCATCGGTGTCCCTGTCAGAACAGCGGCCCGTCGCAGAACGGCGGAACGGGGAGGTCACGCCCATGCCACTGGCACTCCGGTGACGAGCAATGGACGGCGACGTATGTGGACCATGGAGCCTCGGCGTGAGCTTCATCTTCTCTTGGTCGGCACGCCTTCCAGCCCCTCTGGGGAGACGCAGGACGGCACGGAGCGCTACGGCGGCGCGTGGCACCTTCGCAACGCAGCGGTGGCCGCCCCACTCGCCATGCCGACCTTCGCAACAGCCGCCCACTCGCCGCGCCCTGCGCCAACGCCAACCAGTCGCTCGCCACGCTCCACACCGGCCGTGCAAGTTCGCCGCGCCGCCTACCGCGATGGCGGTGCGCTCGCCGCGTCCCATGTCCGCGACGGCCGCCGTTCGCTGTGTCCGTCGCCGTGCAGCCCTCTGCGGCGGCCTGGCGCGCACGCCGCATGCCGTGCCCGCGATGGCCGCCCGCTCGCCAGCGCCTCCGGTGCCTCGCGCTGCGCTACTGCTGGCCTGCAGCGCCGAACCGCCGCTGGCATCTTGCATCGCATTGCGTCGCGCCGCTGCAGGCCTCCCGCGCCGAGCTCTCTCGTGCGTAGCCGCCGGCCAGCCTTCTCCCGCTGAACTCAAAGTGAAGGACCAGTAGTCGAGCTTCAACTTCTGCACATGGCTGCCGCCGGCGCCGTCGTTTGGAGCCTGGCTCCTACGGTCCTACCAGACTACCAGAGCCGAAGGGAAGAGAGACGAATGGCTGACAGATGGCCCCAAGAGCTGAGAAGAAGTAGAGCCTTTGGATCTGATTTGGAGGGCAGAGATGGAGAGAAAGTTACGTTGCAAAGTCACTGAATCTCAGTCCGAACCGTAGATCCCCACGGCTTCCCCTTCGTCCCTCTACTCCCTCCTCCGGCGGCGCCATACACCTGATACACCCACCACATCTGCCCTCAATGTCCAGCATCTTCGCCTCCGACTGCGTCCTCCTCCACGCCGATGGCCTCCCCGGCTGCATCTTTCACCGGAACGGCACCACCGCCGAGGCGGTCACCAGCATCGGAGCCCCCATCGAGGTATCCCTGAGCTGCCCCGAGCGCCCGGTGCTCCCAACAATCCTCTTCGTGCACTGCCTTTGCGCCGACTTCGCCACCCACCCACCGCACGTCGTCTGCGCGGTGGAAGACCTCCTCCTCATCCGCGTACTCGTCGGGCCTCCTCCCGAACACATCTCCCCGGCCGACTACGACTACTTCATTTACCGGGCCCCGGGGAGCAGCAGGGGCCCGTCGCTCGAGCTGCTGTCGCGCCCGCATCCCACTTTTCACGACGACGACGTCGGCCTCCTCCCTCTCAAGGATGGCCACTTCATCATCGCCGCCCTAATCGCCACAGATTCGGCTGACGTATACGATCTCCACCGCTTCCACTCCGAGGCCGGGACGTGGAGCCACGTCAAGGTGAAGTTGGTGACGCCTCACGATCCGTTTCCCTGCAAGATCCCTAGGACCATGTTCCGGCTCTTTTGTCATATCACGTCCACCGTGGTCACCATTGGAGGCGAAGCTGGCACCATGGGCTGGGTGGATCTCTGGCACGGCATCCTGCTTTGTGACGTGCTTGACCCAAATCCCACGCTCTGTGGCGTGCCCCTGCCGTTGCCGATGGAATTGTTGGCACAAAACAGTGGCCTGGGGACCGACATAGGCTGCCCGAAGTCATTGCGCGGCATATCTTTCGTCCCTCAGTCTGGCAGCCAGGGCGGATGCCTTCGGTTTGTTCACTTGGAAGCCACCACCACCATGGTTCCTCTTCCCTCGTGTGCAGGTAGCGATAGCGACGATGAAATACTGGGTTTTGACTGGGAGATGTGTGACTGGGCAATCACCACATGGAGCAACTACAAAATGACCACATCTTTGGATGACTGGGAAATGGACTGCAAGAAGACCAAAGCATCCAAGACCAGCATAGTCAGTAGCAAGCTCAAATCAAAGATGCTCAAATCCGGTTTTCTGTCAACTGGTGAAACAGAGTCAGGAGAGCCCAAGAGAGGCTTGCAGAACCTCTATGTATCGCACCCAGCTCCTGGCATGGATAACGGTGTTGTTTACTTGCAAGCTAGGGCGAAGTTCCAGGATGCCAAGGCATTTGTCCTCGCTCTTGACACCAATAATAACCAGCTGCTTGCAGCAGCTGAGTTTGCCACTGAAACCATATGTCGTACTGGCATCAAGCATCTCCCTTGTAACATATCCAAGTATATTGACCCACAGGATAGGGTTAGTCGAATCCCCAAAGGTACGTTTGCCTCCCTCTAACTATTATAATGAAATATATATAGCAGCAGCAAATTAATCTTGTCACCTAGCTTGTTGTTGGAACCTGTTATATTATATTATTATTTGTAGATAAGGTTTGGGTACTTATACTACTCTAAGATGAGCTCTAATTAACCCAATGGTAGTTGACTGTTGAGCCTTGGCTTGTCAGTAGATTGCATTTATTTTTTGTTTAAGTTGACATGATAGAAACATGCTTCCCACCCCCCACCACCCACCCACTTTGGCTGTTGATAATTATCTGTTATTATATTACTTGTTGTTTTGCTTTCTTTATTGCAATTGCTGTTTTTTTCTTTTAAAAAAAGAGAAGAAATATATAATCCCATCAGCGGGGTGGGTTGGTGGATATGCCCTTAGATCTTTGCATTGGGTATGCTGTTACTGCAATGGGGCAAAATCGAGCATTGAGTGTATACGGAGTTATATAGTTATATGCTTGCTGTTTGACTGGATGCTGTTACAGATGATGATGGTTCTTGGGAAGAGTCAAGCGTTTACGAAGGAACTGAAAGTCTAGTGCTTCCTGATTTCGGAGAATTACTAATCAGTTACTTGTCTAAAGATGGCGCTCATATCTTCAACAAGAGGCAGCCAGAAGATTTTCTGATTGATGCATCAGTTGCTTAAATGACGTCGTGTGTAATAATAATTCAATGCGGGTTTTTGCATTGACTGGCTTTCATCTGGTCTTACGAACTCTCGCAGTTGTTTTATTTGTAGACAATGCAATATTTGCAATGAGGTTATGTATTGAGTCTGAACTCTGAATTCCAGTGCTATCAAGTCATTCTGTTTTAACAAGTACTCCCTCCACCCCAAATTTTAATAGTATATCTAAGTGCACAACCGAGCAAAACAATCTTACAATGTCATGCCATTGCTTTTTATGAGAAATAAGCTATTCACTATCCTGAATCCTATGGTACAATTATGGTGTGTCTTATTTTCTTTTGCTGTGTGTTGTGAATGCCCAGGGTTGTGACTAGTTCTGTGATTGCAGTTGGTGATCTGCTTTTACTCTATTTTCAGATTCTTTTGATCTCTTAAACAAAATTAGTCTGGAAATTATGCTTGCATTAAGATTAATGAACTGTGTATCGAGCTGTTTTTGTCAATTAGTAGTTGAAATTTGTTTGCAGAAATTGCACTTGCATTTGGGAATGAACTGTGATCTAAAGTCTGACAACCTGTTCGCTTGGCTGAAATCTGGCTGGTCTGGTTGGTTTTTTTGTGAGAGAAAAACACTGCTGGTTCGCTGGTTGGTTTGGCTGATAAGCTCAAGCGAACAGGGCGTGAAATCTCAACATGCATTTAATGTAACAAGTAATGTAGCAGTTCTGTAGTCGTAGTTCAAGGTTTGAAGTTTAATCATTCTTATTTCATAATACATCTGTGCCGTTATCTTTATCATCTTTTGCAAGAAATGTTCTGTGATAGCATGGTTAATGTAGGGGTGAAAGTGGAGCGGTTAATTCTCTTCGATCTAAATTCGAATCTTGAGGATATGGTGATGAGTGGTAAGGAATATCCAAATCCGATTGTATGCAGATGGGAATTAATAAAATCTAGGTTTTTTTTGGATTCATACAATTACAATTTTTGAACTTTATTCTCATTGACACTACCACAATCCTGAATTGCCTTGGGTGCCGAAAACCGCCAAGGAAAGAGGTTAAACCGCCAAGCAAATTATTATTTACTTGACGGTTTATAATAACACCCAAGGAAATAGGTATTTTTCCTTGGCGGCTAAGAATAACAGTCAAGGAAATAGCAGTTTTCTTGGCTGTTTATAATTACACTCAAGGAAATGAGTCATTTCCTTGGCGGTTTATTTCAACTGCCAAGGAATATATGTTTACTTGAGTGTCCAATATCACAGCCAAGGAAAGTGCATTTTCCTTGGCGGTTTGATTTTGGCCGCCAAGAAAATTCCTGGCCGCCAAGGCTATTCCAGTTTCCTGTAGTGTGATCTGAATTCAAATCTTGAGGATATGGTGATGAGCGGTGAGGAATATCTGAATCCAGTCGTATGCAGATGGGAATTAATAAAATCTAGGGTTTTTTTATTCATATCATTATAATTTTTGAACTTTGGAGAAACATCATTACTATTGCCCCTAGGCTAGAAAATCGACCAGCTCCGTCACTACCCGACACAACAATCCAAAGGCAAAGAAAGAATATGATCGTAACAACTCCACGCGCTGAGCACCAAGCAGCCAAGTACTAGTGATCGAGATCCGTCCGGCCGCAATTTCTGCGGTGGAATCGAGAACTGAAATTGAGCGCTCGATCAACCCTAATCATTGGCCTCGTTTAGATCCCCGACTCGGGGGTGGCCAAATCTGCACAGTGCCACCCCCGAGTACTGTAGCATTTTGTTTTTTAGTGGTAATAATTGTCCAAATTTTGATTAATTAGACTCAAAATGTTCGTCTCGCAAAGTACAACAAAACTGTGCAATTAGTTTTTGATTTCATCTACATTTAGTACTCCATATATATGCCGACATTTTGATGTGATGGGGAATCTTCTTTTTGCATAGTGGAATTTGGGGTGAATTCTGGAATCTAAACAAGGCCATTGTGCAATTTCACTAGTGCACAGTGATTAGACTATCTGGGGACGCATATTTAGATGGGAGCGCGATATAGCGCGACCGGTCGCGCCAAAAGGCAAGCGTACGACCCGTTCGCTCGACATCGCTGTGACCCCAGTCCTGTCCGGCCGTTCCCAACTGCCTGCTGCATGTGCGGATGCTCCTGACAACAGTGCATGCAAACCAGCAAGCTGACGCAAAACCAAAACATTTTATTTGAACTGCTATAATTTTTGAATGGTGTATCTATTTTTAATTTCATCTGCACTGGTGTGTTCTACGTGACAAGGTGAATAAAACTAGACCTCAATTGCATATGTTTCAAGAAATTTTATATCAATAGCAATTTATGTGTAATATATGGTAAGAGATTTATCAAAGAAGTTACTATTGTGTAATACTAAAGTTGCTAGTTCAAAATATACTGAAGTTTTTGCCACATCGTTGTTATCATAAGAATAAAATAAAATTGTTATATACTCCCTCTGACCTGTAATATAGTGCATTCTAAGAATTTTAAGACAAATTAAGAGAGAACATAAAAAACACATGTACCCTCATTTTATTTCCTAATCAGACGATATCATCAACGTGATTAATAGTGATTGGTTGATAAATGGAAATTATTTAATGTAAAATGAGTTTTTGTCCTCTAGAATGCATTATATTTGAGTACAAATTTTAAATGCTAGAATACACTATATTACATGACGGAGGGAGTAGTATTTAAATAAAGGTACTAACCCCTAAAGAGACTGATGGACCAAAACAAGGCAAGCTGCAACTTTGAGGGGGTAAACTATTAAAATAAACATTACATAACCTGCCAACTAGGAACAAGTTATTATAAAACATATTAAAAAGTCAGGAAACATGACTTTATGCCAAACTGAGGGCATTTATTAAAAAATGAGGATAGCGATACAAAACAAGACAAGCTGCAACGTGTGACAAATTATTAGAACAAAGCATTGGATAAGCTGCCAACTAGAGGAGCAAATTATTATAAAATTCACTATATGAACCAACATGACTTGCTGAAAATTTGAGGGGCATTTATTAAAAAGACAAGAGTAGCGACCCCAAATAAGACAAATTGCACCCTAAGGAGCAAATTATTAGAAGAAATATTGCATAAGGTGCCAATTTAGAGAGTAAGTTATTATACAATTAACTATAATTAAAAACGACAACAAATAATGAAAACTGAAATTGACAAATAAATTGCTACACACTTAATACATAAGTTGCTACACGCTTAATACATAAGTTGCTATACATTTGCTAGTATAATAATTTGTTGGAAGGTTGATATATAGGTTGCTACACGATTAATACATAAATAGCTATTGCATATATAACATAAATTGCCAGCAGGGGCGGATCTGCCGGGGGGGGGGGGGGGGGGGGGGGCTGCCGGGGCTCAAGCCCCCCTACCCTGGCTGCGCCCTCGGAGCCCCCCCTTAGCCCCCCCCCCCCCATGAATTTTGCCGCCATTGATAAGAGGGAAGGAGGGACTGGAGCACAGAACGATGGAGGTTGAAGAAGACTTCGAGTCAGTTGGGCCAGGGGCTGTCTTTGTGGAAAGTGGAATCGTGGGCTGCCTTTATGAAACTGCCAAGTGCCAAATAGGCCCATTAGCAAATATGATAGGAATAGAATTGGCCTTATTTTTTTCCTTTCCTCTGCTGGCTGTCTGTTCTTTCCTCTCCGTCACTCGTCCCGCATCGTGGCATCGGGCGTCGGCGGCTTGCGGTGGCTAGGGTTCGCGGCCTCGCGGGCTCCTCGCGGACGGCGCACGGCGGAGGCGCGGAGCTGAGGTGCCGGACTGCTGGAGGGCCGAGGGCGGGAGGGCGTTGGCAGGCAGCAGCGGCCGCGCCTGGCGCACGCGCACAACAGCAGCAGGGTAGGTGCCCGGGCAGGAGGCGGCTGTCGGCGGCCAGGTGGCCAGGCAGGAGGCCGCGCACGGCGCACAGCAGCGGCCGCGGCCAGGCAGGAGCCCAGCAGAAGCAGCCGCCAGCGGCCAGCCACCACCAGCGGTAGGTATACCTCTTCTGTCTCCTGTTCTTTTTCTGTAGATTTGCCATTCAATTTCAAACTTTGTAATTATTCAAAAATCATTTAAGATTTAATTAATTGCAGATTGTTCAAAATGTCCAAAAGAACATTGCACACATATTTTTCTGGTTCAAGCAGTACATCTTTTGTTGGTTAGTTCTAAAAATTGTATCTTTTACTTATGGGTTTTACGATGCACTTTTGATTGTTACCATAGTTATCATGTATAAGGTTTAATATTGCTATATCTTAGCTTCTAATGGAATAGAATTGAGTGAAGTTGGTCTAGCTCTCTTCGGTCCAGCCCCTCCTAAAATTTTTTTCTAGATCCGCCACTGATTGCCAGTATATACAAACTATTTTGAAACACATGCATCATAGTCTTATTTCATAGATCTACACGCTTAATACATAAATAGCCACACTTTTTAGGTTCTAATGCCTTCCTAAGTCATACGTATTAGTTGTCTCACCTACAATACATAAGTTGTCACAAAAAGGATAGCTATTGTAGACATAAGTTGCTAGAAAAGAAAAAACACATAGAAACACATATAAATGTCTTTGAAACATAGGCAAGTGAGATCTAGTTTTGTTTGTCTCATCATGTAGACATAGAAAAGCATTATGTGGATATAAAAGATTGTTTAGGGAATCACATACCACGTATCGCATGGCTCAAGAGAAGGGATTGGCTCCAAAAACGGTGTGCACGAATTTCTCCTTGATTATCATGTATAGCTACATGGTTTAGAGGGGTGAAGAGGCTAAATATATATGATCATCACTCAGAGAACAAAAAATACACTTGTGGACACCAAATTAGCCAGAAGCTGTCAATGTGATCCCCACAGAATGATGATAAGGACTGCATGTAGCAACTTGAAACAAGCATGGTGAATCCATGTTAAACATATTCTTGCATCACCAGACCACATGCCAGCAATATATACAGATGTTCATGCAAGTCATAATCATCAGGAAGAAACACACAAAAGACATAATATGTTGATAAAAAGATTCTCATTAATTAGAAAAATGAAAACAATTCATCTACATCTGAAAAGGAACCTTGACATCCACCAAGGTATGACAAAAATTTAGCCATCATATATATTACAGCCTATTTGAATGATCTGCATTGCCTGCAACATTCCATTTCTCCCTTGAAGTTGACATCTACAAGAACATTGATTAATA
The DNA here is from genome assembly GCA_022457205.1 of Saccharum spontaneum. NCBI lineage: Eukaryota > Viridiplantae > Streptophyta > Magnoliopsida > Poales > Poaceae > Saccharum > Saccharum spontaneum. The sequence continues at coordinate 23,506,233 of CM039582.1, read as the reverse complement.
CTTAACCAACTGAATTGGAGCAGTTTAAAAATACTGAAAATCTAGAAGACATCTCTATGAAAAAAATATAAAAATGATAATTCACAAGAGCAAGAGTAGGATATTCTACATAGTGCGCCTGACCAAGAGCCAAGTGGCTAACCAAGTACCACATGCCTGGACAAGTAATAGGAGGAGCAACGCTACTTATGAAATTGACCAAGAGCCAAGTGCCTGACGATGACCAAAAATCTCAAAACTCAAAACTCAATAAACTGAAACTAAAAGAACAATACAAGCTGCATGACCTTGCATGTGGCAAGTTTAATTCCAAAGTATGGCAAGCTATATTTTGAGCAAGTGGCAAGATATCGTGAAAATAAAACTTCTAAGAATTATAACTTCCAAACACATAAAAAATAAAACTAAAATTAAAAGAAAAAAATGAAACAAACTAATGAGACTAAAAGATTGAAAACTGAATCTCAAAACTCATAATACTAAATTAAAAGAAAAAACAAAACCAAATTGAGACAAAGGATTGAAGAACTAAATCTCACAACTCAAAACACTAAAAGTAAAAGGAACAAACTGAAATTAAAAGGATAAATGAATCAAAAAATATCCAAGACTAAAAGGATTGAAAAACTGAATCTCATAACTCATAATAATTCTGAAACTAAAAGGGACATTGAAACAAGAACGAAAATGATGGGACTTGGGCATCTGAACGGACACCAAGTCGAGAAGCCACTCCGCGCGCCGCCACTCCGACGCAACCCCATGCCCACACCCCGCACGAAAGAAGAGGGCAGAGAGGAGGAGGGCGTCGGGACACGAGGGCAAGGGAGCTGCTCGGCCACGGACACAGGAGGACGGGACGTGCGGGGAGAGAGAGCGAGTGGGAGCAGGCACCGGCGTCCGGACGTGGGCATCCGTCCTGACGTCTGTGGGGCACTAAAAGAATAAATGTAATGTGACTAAAAAGATTGAAAAACTGAATGTCAAAACTCATATCACTAAAACTGGAAGAAAAAAATAGAATTAAAAGAATAAATGAATCAAAAAATAACTAAGACTAAAATGATTGGAAAACTGAATCTCAAAACTCATAATACTAAAACTAAAAGGAACATTGAAACAAATTAACTAAAGGGTTGAAAAGCTGAATCTCAAAAATCATTTAACTGGAAAAAGGAACATTGAAACAAAAAAACTCATTGAACTGAAAGGGAAACTGAAAAGTATAACTAATAACCTCAATAAACTCAAGCTAAAAGAACACTACAAGCTGCATGACCTGGTGTGTGGCAAGTTTAATTTCAAACTATGTAGCAAGTTATATTTTAAACAAGTGCCAAGATACCATGAAACCCACTCACAAGTCATTGATAAGCGCCTATCATACGAATTTCGTGTATGGCCCAAAAAATATTATGTTCTATTATGAAAAAGGATGGTCAAGAAGGATACTTTTCGATATTTAGGATCAATGCTACAAAAGGATGACGACATTGATGAAGATGTTAGGCATAGAATTTCAGCTGGTTGGTTGAAATGACGTCAAGCTTTTGGCGTCCTCTGTAAAAAAAAGGTGCCTCCGAAGCTGAAAGGTAAGTTTTATAGGACGGCGATTCACCCGGCGATATTATACGGTGCTGAGTGTTGGCCTACAAAAAGGCGACATGTCTAGCAGTTAATTGTAGCAGAGATATGTATGTTGCACTGGTTTTGTGGGCTCAGAAGGAGGGATAGAGTCCGGAACGACGATATTCAGGATAGGTTTGGGGTGGCACCAACTGTGGAGAAATTAATTCAACGTCGGTTGAGATGGTTTTGGACATGTCCAATGGAGGTCTCCTGAGGCGCCGGTACACAGTGAGGTTCTAAAGCGGGCCGATAATGTAAAAAGCGGTAGAGGTCGACCTAAACTGATTTGTTGATACTGAAATTTGGTAATTTATTGCTGATGGAAATTTACGGAAGAAGGCTGATAATTTGATGAATATTGAGTTAAAACGGCAGATTCCAGGATACATGGCAAGGAAGAATACGTGCTACATCTCCAATACGAATGGGTCCAGAAGCAGTATATTGGTATTCAAAAGGAGAGCAAACCGGTTTAATTATCATTGGCATATTTATAGCTGACACTACTGGAAACAACGCCTTTGCCGAGTGCAATTTGCTTTGCCGAGTGTCAAATATCGGGCACTCGTCAAAGAGCTTCTTTGCCAAGTACCGCACTCGGCATAGAAAAACACTCGGCAAAGAAGTCTTTGCCGAGTACCGGGCACTCGGCAAAGCCCGACACTCGGCAAAGACGGACGTAGGTGACGGCGGTCACCCTTTGCCGAGTGCCAACTGTTAGGCCGTTGATGCAGGACTGATTTGTATACAAACCCATTGAGCGCTACAATCGCTGCTCAGCCTTTGTTGTGAAAGTGAGATGAAACCTGAAGAGTTCAATTGAGACGAGAGAGCTCTATAGAAGTTACAAATCAGTCCAGACCGTACCAAAGGAGCTTTCAGAGCAAGTGGTGATCGCATTAATGTCAGAAATCTCTGCCACATTTGTTGATCTCCCTTTGGATCAGGCGCATGCAAACAGTCTTTCTGAAAACTGTCAAAGAATGCAGGGTATCTTTTACCTTTTCCCCCAAAAGGTGCTAATATTTTCTCACAGTATCGTAGCAGGTTATACACAAGGAGATCCTTTGTCAGATCCATATCAGCCTTCTTATTGATGAAGAACTCTTTCCCATGGTTCTTCACTTCCAAGTGACTGATATCCCATCCACATTCTCCTTCGCCCCAACATTTTCCAGCTTCAAATGT